>CM021771.1:6322567-6763315 GCA_011076525.1 Nettapus auritus
GCCCGGAGCCGTCGTCCGCCGGTGCGCGGAGCCCGCGGTGGCCTCGGCCCTCGGCGGCATGCGGCGGGGGCTGCGGGCGCTGGCCCTGGCCGCGCTGCTGCTGCTGGGGCGGGCGGCGGCGGGGCGGGCGGCGGCCTGCGAGCCCGTGCGCATCCCGCTGTGCCGGCCGCTGCCCTGGAACGTGACCAAGATGCCCAACCACCTGCACCACAGCACGCAGGCCAACGCCGTGCTGGCCATGGAGCAGTTCGAGGGGCTGCTGGGCACCAACTGCAGCCCGGACCTGCTCTTCTTCCTGTGCGCCATGTACGCGCCCATCTGCACCATCGACTTCCAGCAGGAGCCCATCAAGCCCTGCCGGGCCGTCTGCGAGCGCGCCCGCGCCGGCTGCGAGCCCGTCCTCGTCCGCTACCGCCACGCCTGGCCCGAGAGCCTGGCCTGCGACGAGCTGCCCCTCTACGACCGCGGCGTCTGCATCTCCCCCGAGGCCATCGTCACCGCCGAGGGCGCCGGTGAGTGCCCCCCGACCCCCGCGGCCCCCAGCCTTCCTCCCGCTCCTCCTCCTCCTCCCGCCGAGGGAGGCGGCCTCGGCCCCGACGGCCGCAGGTGGCTGGCAGCGGGCGTGGGTCCCCCCGGGGCCGGGGGTCGCGGGCTTTGCGAGGGGAGCCCCGCACCTTGGCGGCTCCTTCCCCGGCCCCGTGCCCCGGCGGCCCGGCCCCGCTCCTGGCCGCCCGCCGTGCCCCCGCGCCCCGCGGCCCCCGCCCGCCGCCCCCCAGGGCCGCGGACCCTCGGGAAGGGCTCGGACCCCGAGCGCCTTTCTCGGCAGAGCCGTCGTGCCCGCAAAACCCCCTCGCAGGCAGGTCCAGACCCGGCGAGGCTCGGCAGGGCTGCGGCGATTCGAAAGCCATCGCAGTCAAACCTGGAGGGAGGAAGTTTTGCTAAAATTGCCCCCGGGTTACCTATTGCCGAGGAGCTCGGCAGCACAATGACCTCTTTGAGGGATTCCAGTGCCGGAGCCATGAACACTCCCTTTCAGTGAATGAGAACCTGATGACATTCTCATTTCTGGGCTGAAAACGCTGAACCGGCGCATTATGCACCGGACTGAAAGAATCCTTCTTGAGGGAATAAAAATGCTCCTTGAGAGAGCAGAAGGAAGGATTCCTGTTCGAGGAAGAGGTAAGGTGAACGCTTCCAAGTTTAATTCTCCAAATAAAGGAGTGCAGCCAAGTAGAAGACAGGGAGAGCAAGCTGCTGGACAGCTGGCACGCAAAATACCTGCTCTCGCCTTATCTCCTCAGCACTCCCAGACCTCGGGCTGTTTGTGGACCTCACCTAATAGAGCAGGCAGAAACATAAATCCATTTTTAACAGTCTTTTTTTTTTTTTGTGGAAGAGGGTGTTCTCATTCTTTGGAAGTGAAATCCCGATTTTTCGTTTTTGTAAAGAAGTATGCTGCCTGCAAAGTAAGAGCGGTTGGCTGTTCTGTCCTCCCGGGGTCTCTGAGGTAGTACTGGTGAGGATTTTAACATGCTTGCCTTGACCTTTGGGTAAGGTGGCAGCCTGAAGGACAGCACGGTCAGAGGGTTATCGTGATCAGAGCAGAGACACGGTCAGGAAGCCCCATTTCCATTCCTTTTTCAGACCGTGGGTCTTTGATACAGGAGGTGAAAAGGCTCCTCTGACCAAGGACACAGCTTGCTAAAACTCCCTCTCACCACTGAAGGTTGCTCTTGGCTCTCATGTTGCTGATGCCAAGTTGAAGATCAGCTGAAGTTCGCTTGTTCCTTTTTCGGTTGGTATCACAGTAAGGGACCAAAGATTCCTCATCTGCCTGCTGGGGATCAAGTAGCCACCGCTGTGTCTGACGGAGAAGGCTGCTAAGGACAGTGAAGTGCTTTGTTTAGGGCTCAGCTGGGGGAAAGCTGTGCAGGCAGAGTTAAGAGGGGCTGGGGGAAGCCCTGGGCTTGTGCTGGTCTCTGAAATGTTCATTGCTGATGCTCAGATGCACAGACGCTTCAGCCTGTGTGCTCGTCGGCTGCTGCCTCTCGCACTGTTTTTGTCTCCAGTGACGTGTTTGTCCCTGCATTGAAGAGGGAACTGGTTGCTGCCTGTGCTGGGGAACAGGGCCAGCGGTTGAATTTCTGGCTCTGCAAATGTTAAAGTCATGATATCGATGGGCCGTACTTGAGAAAAATAGGGAAGTGTCCAGCTTTTCCAGTAGGTGCAGGAGTGACTGCAGTCCTTGATGTTTCCCTTAGGCAGTTGCGAGTGGTGCCTTGGTAAAGGCAGTGGCATTTCACCATACCTTATTTTCTTAAATGTTTTGTTACTTCTAAGAAGCTCACACATGTTGCTGCCCTAGGAGGTGGCAGGAGTCCTCCTGCTCCATTTTGGGTGATCATAAGCAGGGGATTACAGTTCCAAGTCCCTTTAGAAATACAACCTCTTAAACATTAAGGAAAAGGAAAGATTATTTCACTGATGGAGGAGTGTTCTTAGATCTTAAATGAAGCCATGGTTTCTCCACGCAGTCCGAGTCCCCTACATCTGCCTGTACACCTAGATGAAAATACAGTAACCCAGTATCTGAATTGGTCATTGTGCGCTTCAAAAAAAAGCGGAGGAACCCTTTCCCATGCTTGCTTTTCACACATCGGGAACTTCATTTCCAAAGGAGTGGTTTCCAAACTCAAGATCAGATTTGCTCCTGCTCGTGCTTTGCATAGCTCCACTTAGGGCAGTCAAAACACACAAGAGTGTTAGCGGAGGATTTGAGACCGTGCCAAGGCTGAGCAGTTTTTCCCAGGTTGTCATCTTAAAGCTGAGATTCGTTTTAGCCATTTGCTCAAAACTTGCAGGCAGTCTCATTTCCTAGTTAAAGAGCAACATAACTGCAGGCTTGGAGCCTTGGAGACGACCCTGTTAATGGTGATGCCCCTGGTGGCACCGTCCTGGGACTTCCGTTTGTCTGCCGAAGGAGACTGAATTCCCCAGGGTGGTTTTGTGGTCTAAGCGTGGAGTCAGGATCTGTGCCGTTAAATGTCATCAAAACGTGACACATTCTTGAGATGTATGCTCAAAAGTAAGTTTTGCCAAATTGCTCCTTTTTCCCAAGGCTCTCACCCAAACTGTGACCCAAGAACTGTTATTCTGTGCACTTACTATGCAGGCGGCTTTTATCTTCTCTCTATGTTAGTGATGTTTGTTTTTAATAGCATTCATCTGAAACATGATTAATTAAAACTGCTTATTGGAAAAAATCAGTTTGGATTTTTTCCCCCACTCTTAACTAAGATTGAGTAGGAAGCCTTTAATCAGAGTTCTGGAGAATATTTCCTCTTTGGCAGTTCTGCTGATTATCACTGACATATGTCTTTCAAAAGATTGTTTTGCATAGACAAAACTTGGCAAAGAGGTCCACGCTGAAGAGAAGAGGAACAATAGGAAGTCAGCTGTTTATTTTTTAAAAATAGCTTTTTAATTTTTTTGTGTCTGCCTGATGACTGGAGGTCCAAGCACACGTGGACAAGCGTGATGAAGAGGTTCCTCCCTGCCTGTCCGATGGCTGGGGTCAGGGACCGGGGTGCTGTGGCTGCTGCTCAGGTTGGCCCAGACCTTCGTCCTCCTCCCTTCCCTGGTAGGTGGGAAGGGACCAGGTGGGGAGAGCCTGACCTGCTGATGGCCACGGAGAAGATCGGGGAACAGGAAGCCTTTCCCAAGATGTGTCATGTAGTGGGGAAGGTCACCAGCTGCCTGCACAAGCCTGTGCTTCTCTCCCTCAGTAGAAACAGCTCGTCCCTCAACACGCACAAGTGCCCTGAGAATGATTAGCATCACCTTAAGGTCGGTACTCGCCTGTCCCAAGCCCTCCAGAGTCAGGAGATGAGTCATGAAGTGACACGAAGGTGCCTGTTTACTCCTCTGTCGCTCACGGACAAACACCGCACGCTGTCTCCTCACATATACCCATAGCCACTGGCCTGGGGGTCGGGCGTGTGGCCTGGCAAACAAACGTGTGCAGAATTAGGAAGTGGGTTGAGGTCGTGGTGTGCTGGAATTTGGTTTTACAATTAAGTTGTGTACCTAGAAGTGGAAGAGAACGTCTTGCGGAAAGCAGTTGAGTTTGGTGTGTGTTTGTGGTGGCACCTTGAGTGATCACCACCCGCATTGCATCAGCGTTACTTCTGAGGAGAGTTCCTCAGCCAGTGCAGATGAGCGTAGCTGTGGTTTGTGTTTAGGTGTAATACCAGAGGGAACTGGGCCTTCAGCTGGTGCTGGAATGGTACCAAACGAGATCCAGTTGTAGGTTCGATTTCAAATTCAATAAGCTGTGGTTGCAATTCAGGCATTGTACCCTAACATGCAGATTTACTGTTGTGTCAAATGGTTATTAATGAAATCTTGTCAAGATTAGAGCTTGCTGGGCCACATGAAGCACCAGAAGAAGTTGTCTAGCGCATTTGCAGGGAATTTGGCCAAGGAAACCCAACACGAGGCTGCTGCTGGGAGGTCTTGCAGACTTGTGTCTGCCATGGGGGCAGCCAGAGAAGTACCGGGCTGGAGGCTCAAGCACTCGTCACGCTGTTACCAGGCCAGAAGGAATCTTCCATCACCACCTGATGATAAGAACTTATTTTTTAAAGTTCAGGAATATCTCTGGTGATTAATCCAAATGACACACATAAGTAAGGATTAGTGTGTTTAACTTGACTTGCTAGAAGGCAGCATGGAGAAGCTTTGCAGCTACCGTGCAAGTACATGGTTACTGAAGACCAAACTGGCACCATTAAAATGTTGTTTTTGTTCCATAAGCTAACGTAACAGCAGTTTGATGCTCTTTTGGAAGAAAGCGCATTTGATTTGAGGTAGCAACCGGGTATTGGACGTAAAGGAGCATCTATGCAATCATTCAGTACTGTTTGCTAAATCTTTTGCTCATTAGGAGCAAAAAGTCAAAAGTTTCATAGTGAGTAGGAGTACATACTTCTGAAGTCCCAGTTTTGTGAAGTTAATCATTAAGTAGGTAAGTGATTTACATGTTTTTCAGATTTCCTTGCATCTTGCTCGTCCTTTAGCCTATCTCCATTTATGTAAGGGAAGTTTCATGCTGCGATGAAAAGTACAAAGATAAATATGCATTGAGATGAAGGTATGGGTTTTTTTTGGAAGTGTATGGCCACATTGGAACATCAAATAACTAATACTAGATCTCTTGTGAACAAGTATTTTAATTACGTATTTACATAATCTATGATTAAATAACAGCCCCTGCCCTTAAAATTTAATCTATGCGTCTAAATCCTTCACCTATGCCAAGCATCACCTGAGGCCATACTGCAACCACGTCCTTACAGCTCCAGCTGCAAGAGGAGCTGCCGTTACGTGGCTGTGTTCACTTCTGTATTGCAATAGCAAGGTTGTTGTATCCAAGATGACGTAAGCATCTAAGAAAGATGATGTTGGTACGATACCAGCTTCGACAGCTGAAAAACCTGTGGAAGCTCTTGGGCGTGCACGCTTACAGAAGGGGGCTTGATCCAAAAGCTCACTTGTTTCCCATGTTATTTGTCCTTCTAATAAAGTATGCTACCTCTCTCCCCAGTCTTGTTTTATTTTGCGTCTTTTTTCTTAACTTTACCATACTCGTTTCTCAAGATCAAGTATATGTGTAAGTCCATTAAACTGTGTGATTTAATAATAGGTTTGAAATTATGCATTTTCCTAATGCGAGGCACATTCTATGTACAAGTGCATCCAAAAGCAGTTCTTTGGAAGTTTGGCACGGGACCTGTTTTTTTTTTTTTTTTTTCCTGTTCTTTATCTGTCCTTCAAATAATCAGCATGCTTTTAAATTGAGGGGAAGGGGAAGGTCTGAAACATTTGTTTTGGCATTTGCTTCAATGATATGATTGTGGTTGGTTTGATTTCCTCAGTAACCAAAAAAACAAACCAAAAGTAATTTCTCCTTCATCATCTAATGAAATGCAAATACTACGTGTGCTTTTTGTAGATGCTGCAAATTCCTGCCATAAATTTCCCTCCTAGTCCTGGACCCGTCAGTCTGTGCACCTCTAGAAATGGGCTATTTAATCTGCTTCAGCACGTAATGTTGTGTGCCGTGTTTGGATGAAGCGCAGATAAGAATTGATGTCAACTCTAGCAGGAACAGGCTGGCCTCTGGAACATTACAACCTGATTATTCATTAAGTTTTAATGTACTAAATATGAGAGAAAGAGAAAGCATTGCAATGGGGGTGCGTTGAAACAATCCACTATTAAACACAGTAACATTTCTTTCTGTATTTTACGAATCTGTGCCAGATTTCCCGATGGATTCTAACAATGGCAACTGTCGAGGCTCCGGCATCGGTGAGTACATTTTGATAAAGCTGTATAATGAGCTGCATAAGCACGTCCTTTTAATACTTAATGAAGTAAGAGCAGTACTAAGTGATGCATTAATACCCTGCTTTGTCTTGAGATCCTGTAGATTGTACTTTTGACTTGTACCTGTATCCATCACGGGAAGGTGAGATTTGGGGCCGGTAAACCTGTGTACTCCTGGCCAAATCAACCCTCCAGCTCTTGTTTCTTCTGCTTTTGCCAGGGCAAAATTCCCATGAATTCAAGGTGGCTGTGTTGGTTTCATGACGAGTTCTGTCTCGAACAGTGAGAATGATTACATGAATTTTCCTCCCTCCTACCAAAAATGTCATTATTTCTTCAGCTCTTCCAGTTGTTTTTTCCATGCATAACTGAAAATGCAGGGAGGAAAATAATGCTGTAGTCGTTGGCAGGCTTTAACTAGCATACCAGTTTTTATTTAACTGAGAAATGCTTACTGCAATGATGAAAATCCCAAGTGTTTCAACCACAAAGCAACACAGTAGGACGTTGGGATTGTACATACCAAAATAAATGTCTTGACACCTATAAATACCATTGCTGTAAGTTTTAAGGAAAGAAGCAGTGAAGCTGCAGATGTTCACAGTAACGTGCTGCAGAAGTAAAGTGAAAGAAGTTAGAGATTTAATGTTCCTTTTGTTACTTATTTGTTTTAGCCAAAGGAGGCTAGATTCGAGCTGGCTGTTTGAGATTCAGTCAAAAGGAAGAACATATCACTTTCTGCCCTATTTTCCTTAATTTTATTTCCCTTTGTGGCGCACTGGTGAGTAGGCTAGCTCTCGCAGTCATTGAGGGTAAAGACAGGATCGTGGTTCATTCTGACTTGAAAGTTTGCAAATTAAATTCTGCCCTCTCTGTAGATAATGGCAAAACTCCCGTTAACCCGAGGAGATGGAGAATGAGACCTTCTGAGGCTGTTTTTATTCCAACAGCTCCCCTGTTGCTTTTTTTGTTGTTGTTGTTTCATTTTGTTTTTGCTGGAACTGAGTAAAATCCCTTGAGTGCTGCCACTATTCACAGGCAGTGCAAAGCAAAGCAAAGCCCAGTTCAGTAGCTAGCAGATCATAGAAAGGTGCATTTGTTGTTCAAGCAAGCCAATGACTATAGGTTTTCTTGAATTTTATTACCATTCCCGTGGAAGTTTTCCTCTCCAGAGGTGCTGACCAGCTACAGTACGTGCCGATGTCCAATTTATTAATGGAAGCACCTAAATGTGGTTGTGGAATGTACAATTAGATACCAAGTTTTGCTAACTTCAGCACTGATCTCCTGCCACCTTCTATCAAAAATACTGAACGTAGCTTCAGAACTGCCTGCCCTTAGGGATGCAGACTTGAAAACTCACATCCAAAAGAGAGAGCGAAGATGCACAGAGCTGATGAAGGACAATGTTTTTATTGCTAGCTTTTACTGTAGGAACGCAGATTGTGGTTCAATGTGCTCTACCCATTTCAGCTGTCTTTTTTGCCTCTTGGAAGTAAACCAGATTTTTGTCGGCTTCCTGAGATGCTTTTCAGGTCATTTAGACATTTTTTCCAGGCTTTTTTATCCATTAACTTATCAGAGAAGCATTTGCCAGGTTCGAGCACGTGTTTAGGCTGTGCACACACATGTATTTAAGATGGCATGTTTGTAGGTAGCAGATACAGAGAATCTTTCCCCCGGTACTCATTGGTTTGGGTATTTACAGGGAGATGTTTCCCATGGTATAGATGTTAAGCATACATTAGTACTGTGTTGACTTGTATTAAAAAAAGAATATTTAATGGCAAAGTCAGCCGAGATCTCAGCCCAAACTGATGTGAGCCTCGGCTCCCTGTCTTGGTTTATAATGAGTTTGCAGTTGCAGAGCTCTTCTGGTGGCTTTGGAGGAGAGAATCGTGTCAAATGGGACTTGCCCTTAGCATGAAGAGACATAGTGCATTTTTAACACAGTTGTTTTGCAGCCACCCTGTGTGGATGTTCCCCGCTCTGGGAGGGCTCAGATCTACAAGAAATAGGCATCTATCAAAATAGTGTTTTCTAATAGTCGCATCGCGCTCCCTTTGAAAGCCACCGTGCCAGGCGCTGGAGGAGATGAGCTGCTTCTCGCTCTACGGCTGGCTGACCTTGGCAAGTGTCCCTGTGCCAGTCTCTGCGTTTCTAAGTAGCAATGAGAAACAGTGCATCATTTTGTAAAGTTCGTGGAAATACAAATTTGTAAAGGACGAGGACAGCGAGAAGGTACCCTTCGTGAAGAACGCAGGCGGGTCTATCCAGTGAGTTCTACACCAAGAATAATCAAAGGCACTCCTCCAGTGTAATAAAGTTAAAAGGCAATCCAGTGTTACCTTAAAATGAGGGAAATGTGAGGCTATATATTCTTGTCCTGTAGTTTAGACTATTTTTTTCTACGTGTGCCACAGAGCAAAGTGGCACTGAGCAGGAGAATGTTACAGTGTGAAACGTTTTGGATGCGAATGCCGAGGTGCCCGTGTGAGTGTGGGTTGTAGGAGCGCCTCCTGAATGGCCTGTTTTGAGGCAGCTTATAAAATGGGCCATAATTCGGTCTGAAATATGTATGAGCTCCCACAGGCAGAAGGGAAGCCAAGAATCACTTCCCTTCTCAGCTTTTATTATTTTAACACAGTCCCATACAAAAGCTGAAGTCTGTAGAATCCTATATATAGATTCCTGAGGACATTTGAAATTCAAGGAAACAATATCCTCTTCTTGTGAGATGTTCTGCTCCTTCCTGGATTTTTTGTACTTTCAACTACAAAAATTCTTGCAGCCCAAAATAAATAATAATTTGAGAAGTCCATAACCGCGAGATACCATCTTTGTATTTAATGCAGGAATCTTAAAAAGAAAATAAAGGTTCTTCCCCAGACTCTTCATGGTGGATTTAACTAAATCCCCGGCGTCATTATTTTAGAACAGTGATGCACAGGAATAGGCTGTGTCAAGTCTTCTTTCACTTAAATGCTGGGTGAAATGCAGCCAGGAGGCAGGGGTGGTATTGAGGACACCGAAAACGAGGGAGGACACTGGAGTCGTACAGCTCACCTGTTCTTTCCCGAGCTAGATTTTGTTTCCACTGATACACCAAACTGGATGACCACGTATGTGTAATACTGGGACCTGTGGCTGGAAATGGGTGACGTTTCTTGCTGGGTCTGACAGTGAGAGGCCACCAAAGGAATTGCACGCTAGCTTGAAAGAAATGGATATCTGCATTAGAATGTGAAATATGGGTAGGAGCCCGGGGCTGCAGCATTAGCACTCTCCGGGTACTAATGGAAGTGTTTTTATCTCCAGTATTGTTTCCAGCTGTCTGGAAGCTGTTGGGTGTGCTGCTCTGACAGCGCTCATTTGTGTTGTGTTTTGAAGGTCATCCGTCCTGCTAGACAGGCTAGTAATTTCCCTGTTTTAATTAAACCTCAGGTACAGGATCACGAAGTCACAGCGAACCCAAGCAAGAGGGTGGCCCAGATTTGTTGCTACGTGTGTCCAAATCCCACACGCCTGGCACAAGCTCCCATTATACCCAGGGCTGATGGCCCACGGTGTAGGTTTATCAGGAGGCTGATGGCAGCCTCTCCACGTTACTCTTTCCAGTTTAGACAGCCAGTGTGCTGGTGGAACCACAGTAGGTTCTAGGGGATGTTGCCAAGAAACTGCTGATCTTTCCTCCTTGGAAAGCGCAAGCTGCAGGCATCTGCTGAGCTCTGTGCTCAATGAGGTGGTTGTTGCCCTGAATCGGAGGTTTTCAGCTGCTGGCCCAGCTGCCTGCTGGTCAATGCCTCCATTCCCTCCTCTGGCTCTCTCAGTTTTCAGTCCCACACTCCATAAGACAGGCTCATGAGTAGCTCCTTGTTTTAGTTACACCTATGCAGACATTTGTTACTCAAGGAACTTTCAGTCCTCGTTATTTCTTAAGGGAGAATTCAGCACTGCCCCTCCTTAGGTTGTTTCAAGCGAAATTAGTTGGGATCTGAGGAAGCAACATCCCTGCTGTGAAGGAGCCTGGTTTCTTGCCTTTATCTCTTGCTGCTACGTGGCTTTTACCTTTAGGATGAAATACAGTGCCAGTGCCAGCTGGGTTTCCTGCAAGTCCTGAATGAGCACCCTGCCGGACCACTGCTTGGTGCTCCCTCTTGACCAGGGACTCTCTGCTACTGACTCGAGACCTGGAGGTTACGCCCTGGGATGTGTCAAAGTCCTGTGCTGGATGTAGCCCTTAATTTCTCAGTTAGATCTGTGTTTTAGATGAAGCACTGCCTATAGGACATGTATGAAAAAAGGGTTTGTGGGTTTTTTTGTTTGTTTTGTTTTGTTTTGTTTTGTTTTGAGGCTAGGGTTTTGTTGTTGCTGTTGTTTGTTTTATATATATATATATATGTTAAATTTCATCTTGTCAATTTTCCTCTGGAAACCTCTGCTGGTCAGTTTCAGAACATCTTCCAGCAGAAGTACCCTGTGTTTTTTAACATTTAACTTCCCTGTATTAACTAAGTAAATTCAGGGAGATACTTGTCAGGTGTGACCTTGGGGTCTGGGGGAGATGGTCAGTGAACAAATGCTGCTTTCTTTCTAAACAAAAGTTTCTGTTTTGTAGAGCGCTGCAAATGCAAGCCTATAAAAGCTACCCAGAAGACCTATCTGCGCAACAATTACAACTACGGTAAGGACAGCTGCGTGGCCAGCTCCCAAGCCTTTTAGGAGAAGGCTACAGTAAGAGAATTAAATGGGGCTGGGAAGAATTTCTCAAAAATAGCCTATGGACCCAATTACTGATGGTTAATCCAGTAGTACTTGTTACAGATGTGGCCTGAAACATTTCCAAATTCAAAACTGAGAGTGTTTGTAGAGGGATGAAGGGGATTAGCTTAATACGGTAGTACAAGAGTGTCTTTGTTGACACTGAGCAGTAGTTATTTCAGTGTCAGCATGGGCATTTGGGGTTCATGGACTTCTTTAGTGCGAAGAGTCATTTGGCACAAGTGGCATTGTGGGCCGCTGCACTTGAACTTCCTCTTGCATTGACAGCTCCGACGCATTCTGCTTGCACAGCAAGGGATGTTTTTGGTAATTCTTAGGCCTGCAAACTCAGGATGGCATCTTACAGACATAATAGGCTTTTGCCTTCTCGTGCATTGAAGCCATCAATTAACATCTTTCCAACTGTGTTACGCTGGCAGTAACACCTGTAAAAGGGCACGGTGTCTGTATTATGTCTTCTGTTGCCCAGATTGCCCTGGTCTTCTGTCACGGCTCCACTCTGCTACTTCTATTCACGCTGCTTGTTTCAACCAAATTAAGCCGAGGAGGTTGATGAATATGTATCACTTAGGGGAATTGAACAGTCAGGTCTGTTCTTGCTCCTGTTACTCATGTGAACTGCCTGAAGTTCACTGAACTTAAACAATCCATTTCAGTGGTACTGATTGCTTAATACTTATTAAGATTATGCATTTATCCAACTGTTGCCACATAAGCTTCTTTTTAAAAATAAATCCTATTGAAAGCTAAAAGCTTGTAACTGCATTCAGTCAGACGTTGTATTTGAGGGTGACTAGTTGTTTTGCACTGTTTTGGTGGGTTTGTTTGGGGAGTTGCTACAAGCTGTTCTGTAGTTTACACACCAAGTACCATTGCACGTGGTGGAGTCACTGAGCGTGCTGCACATGGCTGCGTGGCAGCTGATGGAGATGACCCCTCACCACTTCGTGTTCTCAGTCATATTATATCTCTCTTTCCTCACTTGTGGAATTAAAGAGGTTTCAGAATGCATTGGAAAGAACTCCAAACCGAAGTAGGATTTTGTTTTGAACTCTTAAGAGGTTTTAAGAAAGCGGATCACTAGGCAAATTATGTTAAATGCATAACAGTTATTGATTGTTGGCAGTTGTTTTTAATGTGGCTGTTGAAGCCACATTTCCAAGCTTTTGAAGATGTGATATTCTCTAGAGTGTGACCTCTGGATTTGCTTTGCATTTACATGCGGCATCAGTTCACTGGTCACCACGAGAGGCCCAAAAATCTGTTGTCTTTGAAAGGCAACTTTCCCTCCTATGCAACTTAAGGCAAAAAGAAAGGGCGAGGGAAGAAACAATTAAGCAGGTCACCAGGTCAAGATCAGGAGCGTTTGGAGTTCATAAAGAACAGAGCAGATTGGTGCTGGGTCACTGGAGAGAGAATCAAAAAGGTAAGGGCCTGTCATCCAGTAGAGATAGCGGTACAATAAGTTTTAACGCATATTCACATTTTATGAAAGGCCGAGAGTGACAAATTAAGTTCGGTCATGTGTACTGCAAGCAGTCAAAGAGGGAGTAGTTGTGGCACAAGGGAAAAGAAGGGCACATAAGGAATGAATTAAATGCATGAAGTGGAAAGAGCAAAGAGGAGGGGATGCTGAAATTAAAGCCCAGATTTAATAGGACACAAATCCAACTGGTACGACGTAATTCCTGTTTGTGACCCACAGTGTTCTGAGATACACCCAGCTACCTGCAGCCTCTTAGTGGAGGGCGAAGCAGTGAAGAGATGGGGGCAGGGGGTTGCTTGAGTCCAGCTAAGCTCCTGATAATGGCCCATACAAAAGACTAATCCCAGAGGTCACTGAGAAGGGCCCAGGGGTGACCTGCATTATCCACTGCCGTTAACTATACCTTTTGTCACTTCTTCCCAGTCATTCGGGCGAAAGTGAAGGAGGTGAAGACTAAATGTCACGACGTCACTGCAGTAGTGGAAGTGAAGGAGATTCTCAAATCTTCCCTTGTGAACATCCCAAAGGACACTGTAAACCTTTACACAAACTCGGGCTGCCTGTGCCCACCGCTCAGTGCCAACGAAGAGTACATCATTATGGGCTACGAAGATGAGGAGCGCTCCAGGTAACTTGCAGCGTTACCCTTGAGGTGTTGTTTGTTGTTTGTTTCCCTGCCCCTGGAGCTTGCGTAGAATCTCCAGCTAAGAGAAACTTGGTGTCACTGTTTGGATCACCTTCTAATATAATAAGCATCTTCTCTACTAGGGGGACTGCCACGGGTCACAGAGCTCTGCAGGCCTGCAGAGTCTTGGGTTGCATGGGTTGTGTGTGCCTGCTGATGTTGGATTGTCTCCTTCTGCAGGTTACTCTTGGTAGAAGGCTCCATAGCTGAGAAATGGAAGGATCGACTCGGTAAAAAAGTCAAGGTAAGAAAACGGCTCACCAGAAGTCAAATGCTGTCGATACCATGAAACAGCTACCAAAGCTTGTTGAAATTAAGAAAGAAAAAATGCACATGCTGACCCCAGTTAATTAATAGGAGTGAGTGTTTTAACTCTGTAGGCAAATTGTGCCTTCTGCAACGCTATGTATGTACTTCATTGGGATCTTAAGGCTAGTGAAAAATAGAAGGTTTTACAAGTGTCTTTCCAGACTAATTCTAGTAAGAATTATACTTTTCAGATTTTAACGCTCTTTAAATCTAGTTCACAAATTACGTGGGTTAGCAAATATTGTAAATTTGTCTCTCTGGCTTAGATGACAGAGGTACATGATAAGGAAGTCTTGCATTTTATGCATAGTATCCAACTGGAAGCAACACACGCAAACAATATATGAGAATACACTCTAATGTTTTCTAATTGTGAAGTATTGTAATGCCTTCCAAGTCCTGGAAGCATGGTCTTTGTGTTGTGATGCACAGCAGAGTATTGGTGATTTTGACATTGCTAGGAGTGTCATTTTACACAGATTCTTCTTATTTTCAAACACTTTCTTAACTGCTGTCTTAACGCAGTGGTTGTGCCTGTGCAAACCAGGCTCCTCTTCCACTGAAATCTTTCTTCAACTGTTTTAATGGTGACTGGCAGGAAAATACTGTTCTCATTACAAATACAAGATCTGGTACATCCACAGAGATTACATGAGGGAAAAGATATGGGAATCTTATTCCAAGTTGCTGTTTGATTTGGCAGAACTTTCCAAGATGCAGTGCCGCAGAGCAAACACCGTGTTGCTGCTGTGGGCTGATGTCTGCTCAGTCCCAGCCCGGGGGTGGCAGGGTGATTTATGGTTTCTTTCTTGGGAGCTCACTTATTTTCTCACTTTTTGCACAGCTGGGATTGCCTTGTGTTAAGGGTTGGTTTCAGTTCAATTCAGTTGTTTTTCTGCCCAGCACGGGTTTCAATATGCAGAGCGTTTGTGTGGTGGCTCTAGAGCCTCAGCAGTGAAGAGGCCCACGGATACAAAAAAACAATAACTGAACTCCATTTTTATTTTTTTTTTTCCTAATCCTGTGATTTCTTGATCTTGTTCATTCTTGCCACACTTCCAGTTCTGGTAGCTCTTGATAGATCCTAGCTGTGGATAAGGATTATGAAGGTTTTTGTGTCACTATATGAAATGATTTCTGGAACAGTAGTGGTGCTTGCATCAGGAAACTAGTTGTATAATTCAAAGTATAAAGGGCAAGAAATAAGGAATTGATGGCATTGATGGCTTGATAACTTCAGACTGTGTTATGTTAGTGAGGTGCAGAAGTCGATGAAAAGGTGAAACACTTTTCTGCTGAAGCCATTGTACCTTGCATCGGCCCTTTCATTCACAGAATATACAAGAAAATCAGGCCAGGAAATGGATGCTCCTCTCTGAAATAATAATACTTCACATTCCTCCCCTTGGGCCCAACGTGGGGTATCGTGGGGGCAACACTGACAGCTTATTTTTTTTGTCAGTGTTGTTTGCAAATGCACGTAGTTGTCCTACTTATAATATTTATTATTTATAAAAACGTACTGCTCCTTCTGCTAACTCTTGGCAATTGGTCTGCATTTTGATACGCAGCGCTGGGATCAAAAGCTCCGCCACCTCGGCAAGGGGAAAGGAGAGCCAGGACAAAGCGATGCGGCGCCCAAGCCCGGCAAGGCCAGCAACCCCCGGCAAGCTCGCAGCTAGAAGTCAAGTGCCCTACGCCGAAATTCAGTGGACTATCTGTCAAGACTTCACTGTTGGAGCAGCAAAGGAGAAATTGCACTATTGCACGTTATATTCTATTGTTTACTACAAAATAATGTTTTAGCTTATATTAGTTTTTATTCTTCCTCTTGTTTTCTGCCTTTTTGGTTTGGTTTGGTTTTGGATGTGTGCAAGCTCTGGAAATATATATATTTTTTCTATTACTAAAAAACTGCCCTTATGAGGTGGGGAGACGTTTTGAAGTTACCGTTTTATCTCCCGAATCTTCTTAGGGGGAGAACAGGTGCACGCAGGAGATTTGGCACAACCCGTCCTTAAAACATGACCCACACTGGCGTCCTTGGGCCAGTCCTCGTCACACCCACGGTCATTGTTTGCAGAAACCCCTTGCTGGGGAGGGGAGTTCGTTGATGTAAGTGCATAATTTTTTATTCTGAAACAAAACAGCCATATATGTATTAATTTACACACAGTTAAAGTCGCATGGCAGTTCTGGAAAAATAATGGAAAAGAAAATTTGAATACTCTGGACTTTGTAAGAAACCTCATAGTTGTGCCACCCCAGGACTTAATTTATCATACACTTCTTCTCTTATAATGGCAGTTTCTTTTTTTTTTTCCTCTTCTTTCTTCTCTGCTGAGTTGTAGGAATAGACTGACTTACCAGGCCTGCTTCTCAGTACAGGTCTGCACTTTATCATTTGGATTTTGTGGTTTTATTCTTCAATCTGTGCCTACATAAGCAAGTGCTCAATGCTCAGTAAAATACGTCCAATAAAAATCTTGTAGTTCTCATCATGGACCTTATCTGACTTTTGAACCAACATCATATTTTTATATTGCTGTTCAAAATATAAAAACCAAAACCCCTTTGTTTTTGTACTTTTATAAAATTCTTTGCAGATAGTAACAACGTATTTGAAATTATCACTCTGTTCTTCTGTTTTTCTATTCTCTCTTGCTCAAAAGAAATTAAAGTGATGTAAATAAAATAATGGTCCTCTCCACTTGTAGTTACAGAGGGGAACTACTCGAGATGCAAATGGCTGTTGGGTTCTCAGCTTGTATTTTCTGCGGTCACCCTAGCACACTTAAATGCATTCGGGCTGCCTCTCGTTAACGCAGAAGTGCTGCAGTTGGTAGGTTGGAAATGTGCTGATAACAAGTAAACCCAGAAGTATTTGGGAATGTTTATAATATAATGTTATTTTAAGATTCCAGTCAATAACCAAAGGCTTCAGGGCAAGTTTTCTCTCAGGCTGGATATCAGGCAAGTTGAAACACACCTGTGTCCTGCAATATTTGAAATCTGTTGGGTTTTCTTTTTGTTTTGTTGTTTGCTTGTTTTTTTAAAAAAATAAAGGGGTAGTTTAGGGAGGAGATGGGTTGTGAAGGTTTGAAGTGAGACATTAAGGCTCCAGCTGGTTCAGTGTTTGCTCCAGATACTGCGCAGGCTGGATCAGAAGCTGTGGAAGGGATTTCAAAGGAAAAGCTGAATTTAAACAAAAAAAACAACATCTGGAAACTTTGCTCTGGTCTATTTTGGACGTTGTTCTTTCTCCTCTACTCTTGCTTGGCTCCTGTTTTTTTTCCAGCCATGCTGTCAGCAAGCAGGTCTCTCTGCCTGTGGTGGGCTACAGCAGGTACATCAGAACGAACATCACTGCAGCAGCGAACGGCGTCAAGGGTTGAGTAAGCAGCAAGTGCTGTGAGGCCCCTTGCCAATGTTATCAATCGTATTTACTTATTGAGCTTGGGACTTTTTTTTAACGCAGTGAAGAGTAAGCAGTTCATATTAGAAGGAAGGTTTGTTGGACAAGATGCCTAGATAACCAAACTTCTGAGTAGTCCTGCGTGCTGCTGTGCTCATAACCCCATCCTCAGAGCTGTCTGAAGAAAACTAGTAAGTTTGTAGTATTGCACCCTGCTTAATTGAGTCTCAATTAGAGATTAATGTCCCACATATTTTAGATTCTGTGGCGTGATTTTTGTTTTGTCCCCAAGTTCTGTCGAGCTTTGCCTAGTGCTATTCCCTCATCATTACCCCAGTCCTTCACTCAGAGAAAGTCAGCGTCTGCTAACCGGTGGCACTTAATTAAATTCTTTGTAAAGGTCCTCCTCCCCATCTAGCATCTGCTCCGTTTGTCTCTGGAACTAAGATACTCTCTCTTCATCTTTTACTCACACTAGCTAGGGACAAAGGGAAAATAATGCCTTCTGGGGACAAAGAGAAGGAAAGCTGTAGCTCCACTTCAGTTATTGAGCAGAGCTGGTTTGTGGTCAGCTTCAAATCCTTAATGCTTTATTTGCTAGGCTTGAACTCATGCCCAGTCTTTGTGCAGTCGACAACACGATGACCAGAAAAGTGGGGCAGCTGTTTTTAATGCTGTTAACCTCTGCCGTTGTGCATCTCCAGCGAGGACAGTGGGGCACCGTGGCATCCTCTGAAGGCGAGCAGAGGTGCTAGCAGTTTGGTTTCTCTGCTGCACACTCGTGAGGACAGCTGGTCACCTCTCCTGCTCAGCTAGGAGAGCAGCCGAAGAGGTAAGGGGGGCTTGTTCATACCTGCTATGGCAGTCACAACACGGGCTGCACCCAACTGGGGCTTTGCTGGTGAGTCCCTTTAAATGGCCATCCAGATGTTGGACAGAAAGCTGTTTTCCCTTTTTCCCAAGCTCCTCTGTAAGAGGCAGTATGTATCTCTTCCTTTTCCATCTTTGCCTGCAGTGAAATCGCTTGAGGGTTGTCGTCAATCTGCTGTGAAAATCTCTAGCTGTGGAAAGAGTGCTCTGTAATGACCACAAGCATTTAGTTGTTCCAGTTGAAAATGCAAAGTCTTTCTCTTCTAGAGTTGTTTTTTTTTTGGAGGCAGCACTAAAATGGTATAAAAGGAGTGCAAATAACAACAACAAGTGTGACAGCCAGCTTATTAATTGTGTACAACGCGGTTGTTTCACTGGGTGCTGCACATACCTATGCATGCACATGTGACCAAGCGTCATGGGATGTATAGAAGGATTGATTGAAACCATGCCTTTCCCACATCTGGGTTATATTATTCCAGAGAGCAAATATGCAGCCTAAAATCCCTGTGGATAATTAGCCTGACATGTTGCTTATCAGAAGGCACCCCTTCCTATCACAGCTCGGCAGAGGAGAAGGCAGGAGGAATAAACACCAAAGTCGCTATTCGCAAGCCATGTCAAGTTTTTGGCAGGGGTTCACTTGTGGCGTTAATAAATCTGCACAGAAGGTGCTGGGCATGTTAGAAACAGCATGAAAATAACATGCCTTCCTTTCAGTCCGTGTACGGTTGCTTTGACGTGCAATTCCTCCTAGGAAAGCCAAGAGTAAGCGGTCTGTATGGTGAAAACAACTTAGTGCGAGTGGGAGCACTGTTCATTTTAACAGCTTTGCGGAGAGTGCCAGAAGTAGGAAGAATAAAGGGCTCTTGTTCTCGGAGTCTTTGTTCTGAGAAAAATGCCAAATCAGGATCCTCGGGGTGTGTGCTGAGGGGTCGGGATTCAAGTGGAAGGGAAAACATCCGTGTCTTCAAAGGGAGGGGAAGGCATCAGAGAGTAATACTGTATAATATGACTTAACTAGGATCAGCGTGGGGTTTGTTTGTTTTGTTTTTTAAAGATTCTGGTGCGTCAAACCTGAGAACAAGTATTAGTAGAGTGTAACATCAGTGCTGGGAATAAATATGTCTACACCAAGTTAAACCCTGAACCGGGTTCAGGGCTGGCTTGGGAGCAGCTGACTGCAGGGACCCCAGCCTGGGAGCTGCCAGGGCAACGAGCAGCTTAGCAGACAGCACAACGTGCAGGGAGAGCTGCCAAATGCACACCCCGAAGGGTTTGCGGTGCAGGTAAGGCAACGGGATAGTCAGGATGAATGAACAAATGAACGCTGTGCTGGGAGGCACTACCGCTGGGGAGTGCTTACGTCCAGCTGTGCAAGGGGTGCTGGCTCCCGTTGGTTCCCTTCACTCTGAGGAAATGAGACAAAGCCATGCCTGCGGGTAATCCCTGTTCCCTCTGCAGTCCCATTTGCAGAGCACACAAAGCGGGACCTCCGACCTGCCTCCCAGCTCTCTGGCCCTGCTAACCACACAAACGTGCTTGGCTTCACCTACGGTGCAGTACAACAGCTTGCCATCCTATAGGAGTCCTCATGGGATCGCTGGAGAAGGAGTTTTCAGTCCCTCCTTAAGGCGTTAGCCAGGTTATTACTCACTTTGGGCACTGGTGGTGGAGCACTGGGAGATGCAGGTTCCAGTGCTGTATGGTTGGTACGTGAGGCGTGGCCAGCATTTTCTTCCCAGAACTTCTGCAGTAAAATGACTGAATGGAAGGAGGAAAACAAAATGTAAATATCCCTGAGATGCAGTTGTCCTTTACTAGTGATAAACAAGCGAGCCATGTGTCAGAGGCATGTTCTTGCTTTCTGTCTTTTTTGGGGAAAAAAGCTTTGTTCCTTTGAGGGAAACGTGCTCCTGACCTGGAGGGGCCGTGCTTGAAGCTTTCCCAATGAGCAGCAACCCCAGCGCTTGGTTCGTGCTGAAGAAATGGACAGAGACGCAGGATTCCCTCGGTCCCGTTAAAACAGCAGTATTTTTTCATGGGCAGCTTCTCTGTGGTTACAAAGGATGGCACACGAGGTGTTACGCAGTGAAACACAGCGTGCCAGCCTCTCAGGCATCCTGTCTCAAGGTGGAGACCTGGAGGTAGAGATGGGATGAACATTTCTCAGGGACAACAAATCCATTCACTCCTGCGAGAACCACTGCTGAAACACTGCAACTGGTGGCTGCTCGGCAGCTTTAGGAGCTGCTGGTGATGGTAAAGGGAGCACTGAGCATAGAAAAATTGGGATCCCATGGATAAAACAAAGAACATGTATAACTAAGGGCAGCGTTGCACCATCACAGGTCACCCACCATTTTTTTTGCTCCAGACTGAGTCTCTCTAACTGGATGTTGATCACCATGGCACGGGATGACCAGGCTCCTCCATCCCATGCTCTGGTCTCCGTCCCCCAGCAGACTTAGAGTGCTAGTCCCTCTGCTCCCCCCTGCCAGCATCACTGCCCTTCCTCGTGGAGCCTTTCCCTCAGCATCCTTGCTCAGCCACCCCATCCAACATTTCCTGAGGGCTTTCTTTCCGATACGGGCTTCCTCCTGTTCACTGCTGGATGCTGGTCTTGCAGCTTCCCCTTGCAGCTCTCCCTTTTCTGCTGCCTCACAGTTTTCTCCTGCCTGTTTCCTGGCTGCTTATCTCCCTTTCTTCCGCTCATTGTCTGCCGCAGCCCCGTTCCTGCAGCTGCAGCCAGCCTCCCGCCGCCGACTTTTGGGCACCGGGGACGTCCGCTCCCTCCCTGCGGCTTGCCTCCAGTTTCAAGGTGGTCCGCGGGTATCGCTTACAGGGGAATGCGCTCCATCTTTGGGGAATTTAACAACCAGACCCATCTGGGGAATGGAATTGAAATGTCAAAGAGCTCTTGGTACGTTGTTGACACTCATGATTTAATGTCAAATTCCTCCCCTCCCAAATCGCCCAGCGATGAATGTGCTGGAGCTGCTGCGTGGAAGGACTGGCTTCTCCTTGCCTGTGTGGGTGGGTGAAGCTTTCTTCCCTAGCTTTGCCCCTGGAAATGACTGAATCTGAAAACCAGAGCAAAACAAACAAACAAACAACACAACCCCAGCCCCTCGCCAGCTGCTGTTTAATATTTCAGGCTGTGCAAATACGCGGTGCTAAATATTTCAGCTCAGGAGGAAAGCTGGAGGCATTTTGGGCACCCACCAGCCCCCCAGGTGACTCCTAAATCCTGACGTTGCCCAGCTCCCTGAGCGCAAAAATCTGGCTACTTCAGGGGAATAAAAAGATGTGAAAGAGTTTGCCAGTTGAATTTCAGTGGGCTTTAACACATCTAGTCTTGCTCAATGTCAGCATGTGTACGCAGCTGGAAGGAGGGCCAGCTCTGAGCAGCGCTAGGGAGGCTCCTTGGGCCAACAGCCCTGCTGCAGAGAAATTCCCATCAATCCAGCAGCATGTGGCTGCTGTGAAAACCACTCATTATCAGCTGGATCCCAAAATGTTCTCGTGCATTCCAGATATTTCTGGGAGCAACTGGGAAAGCCAAGATGCGCGTTTTACCTTAAATGGCCCTGAAGATCAGTCGGGCTTTTGGGCCTGTCCCTGCTTAAAATCACATAGCAAAGCGTAAGCAAATGCTGATGCCCACATTCCTGTCATCATTATCCTGAAAACAGGTTAGCTCAAAAGTCTTTAATCCTTGAATTTTCATGCCGAACCCCTGGTAACCCTCTCGTAGCCATTGTAAAGATTCTGCTAATTCCCAGAGCGCTGACTGACTGCCTTCAGCTAAAACTCCTTTTAGCTTTTGATGTCCTTCCTATTGATTTGCATCTTTGTCTTCTGAAGTATTGAGGTGCCTCTGGAGCTTGATTTACATTTGCAAATAATGCTTTGGGAGTCCTGCTGGTTCGCTCCCATGGCCTATGCGTGACGGAGCCAATGGGAAATAGGTTTTGCAGGATTTTGCCACAAATCTGTACCTGCCCATGTGCCTGGAGGCAGGGGCTCTTTGCGTCCCCATCCCTCTGCAGTCTGCCAGGTGTTTAGCTCCAGGAGAGCTCATCTGTCTTCCTCAGACACTGCTTGTCTGGGGTGGTGTTTCTCCAGCGGTCCTTGAATGAGATGAATAGGAATAACGGGAAGTCTCTGAGCATCAGCTGCATGAGGCTGATGGGGACGCGATGTGCTTTCAGGCCTTTTAGTGACAAGACATGAAGGCTGGGCTTCATCGCTCATCCCAAACACCACTTGGGCATGGCTGTAAATCACCCTCTTGCCTCAAACTACAGAGGAAGCCCTGCTCTTCCCCCACCGCTGTACAATATTTTAGGAGCGATACCAGACCTGTGGTATTTTGTTTGAAGAACTCCCTCATTCCAAAAATCAGTCTGGATGCGGACCCCGAAGGCCGTTTGAAGTTCCTCTGTGCTCCTGCTGGCTGAATGGCTCTGAAATTCAGCGTGTGTTTGAAGGCTGCAGTTTCAGCAAGGAAGGAGTTAACCTTTCCTGCCTGGGAGCAAGGAAATTCTTGGTTTCAGTGCAGACATTTGTGCAGGGTTAGAGGGTTGGATCAACCACGGGGAATTAATTCATACCCTCCGCGCACTAGAAGAATGGTACAGGCAGTTGCTGACAAATTTGCCAAGGACAGTTTCCAAAAGAGCCAGGAGACATGTCTTTGCATTCAGCTACGTTTTAGAGTGTTTTGTTCCTGGAAGGTTGCGGGGAAAAGGTAAATGTCAGGGTATTTCTTCCTTTGCCAGCATGTTTGTGGAAAATCTACTGAACAACCAGCTTTCCCCTTCACTGCCCTCAGTCCGTGCTCCCTGCCCTGACCAAAGGCCACCAAGTCCAGTCTCAGTGGGGCTGCCCAGCCCAGTGAAGGTAGTTGTGGTGCTGGGCACAGCGGGAGCAAACAGGGTGGGGAGGCAGGAGCAGGGAAGTCAGCAGGGGCTCGGAGGAAGAGTCCAGCAGACAGCATCAGTGAGTGATGCCTTCCCTCCAGCTTGGCTGAGTGTTTGTGTGCTGCTTTCACTCTTCTGACCATCACAATGCGCACTTTGCAACGGTATGTCACAGGAATTGTCTCCTTGTGCAGCACATCCATCAGACATGGTAGGTGAGGTCATTGCTGTTATGTTCCCAATCACCTTAAACTAGTTTATTACAGTTATTATCGTTATATTTTTACCTCTGAAGTGTTTCTGAATGTCTCTTATGGCATCTAAGACACGCAGAGCATGCCTATAGAAGGTAACTGCTTCTTCCAGTATCGTTATCCACAGGTATCTTCAAAAATGCCACTGTCACCTACGGGTAACGGATCTCCTGGACTTTCTGTAGGAAGCTAAACATGCCTCCTTGTTAAGGGCATGCTTTCACTGGAAAATTGATTCAGCAAAAAGTTGAAGGTCCTCTTGGGTCTCCTGGCATGCTTCGGGTAGGCTTTCCATGCTGACATGTCGAATCTGAAGTGTGTTTGAGGTCTGATTCCTGCTCGACAGAAAACACTGCAGGTTTTTTTTCCCTACTTGCATTCTGCTTTCTAAAGTAGCCACCCCAGCATCTGGTAAAATGATAGGTATCATTTAACAGCACTTCGTAAAACCCTTCTGGATCTCTATCACATTTTTAAAAGCATTTTGCTAAAACATTTGAGAACAGGAAATAGTCCAGGAAAGTTGCTGAGCTTACACTACAACCTACCCTGTGTTCAGCCCCTTCAGAGCAGAGGCCTGATTTACATCTGATGTCAGCTTGTGATGACTTCCACATGCCCCCTACTTTAAACAACTTAATCTGATCATATTCTAAGAGTGTTTGTTTGGACTGTGACTGATTCCAAAACTGTTTCATATCAGGAGTCTTGTTACATGATATGCTTCGGTGGTATGTGCAAGACGGTTGTGTGACCTGCGGACCTATTTCTACCTATAAACGAAAATGATGTAGGTGGGTTTCATGCTGTTGCGAATGATGTGCTTTGGGTCAATCTCCCCTTACATTCCACGCTCCTGATGGTAGACTTCAGCTTTTGACAAAGGAAAAAAAATATGTAAAGCATTGAAAGACTCATCTTCTGCAGTAAGTTAAGGAATATGATGGGAATGACTTGGTGGGAGAAATGGGGGTGATCTTCAAAGCCAAGGATGTGTGAGAGTTAGGCATGGAGCTCCCTGAGGAGTGCGTATTTGTCAGATATCTAAATAAACGTCCTTTAGTTTTGGTGTCTATACTTTTTTGGAGATAGGAGAAAAACATGACTTGAAACAATGCGGTCTGGTCAGAAAGTGAAGGAGGCATTATATGGTGATGAGTTATTCCAGGGATGCTTGAGAGACAAAAAACCTAAAAACCTCAAGTTGTTTCTTCTTCGCTGTCTGTAACAAAAAGGGAGTTTCAGAGTGCCTGAAACCGGCCACAGCATCATTGTGCATAAGATATACTTTACAAACACTTCTGAGTGCGGTAGTCACTGGGTTTTAATGTTGTTTTGGGGAGAGGCACGGGTTAACAGCTAGCAGAGCTCTGCTGCTGGACTTGAGGGCTGAGGAAGTAAGGCTGGGGAGGAGGTGACTGTGTGGCTCAGAAGGCAAAATCATTTATGGTGAGTTATGCACTGTGCAGGCAACTTGGAGATAAACGGCAGCCAGCTCTGGGTGGGATAAAAGCTCAGGGCTGCAGCCTAATAAAGCAGGGATTTGTTACACCAGTGTCTCAATATATCTTGCTCCTTTCCAGGGAGACAAACAGTAAGTCAACATAATCAACACCAGCAGCACGGCCAAGCCTACGGCCTCAGACTTTGCTTAGGATTTGCAACAGCTTTTGACAGAAGGGCAGTCACACTGAATAAACCCCCAGGAATTTCTTCCATATCGCTGTTTCTTCCGTATCGAGCCCTGTTACACTCAGCTCAGGTAAGACAGCGCTGAGGTGAGGACTGCTCCTGTGTGGCATAACACATGCAGCTGGGGGCCAGGTGAAAACAGCTCAAATGCCACGTTTTAAAAACCTCGTTTCCCAGCCCTCCAGGCTCAGGTCTCCTTTGCTTGGTTCGCTGGCTTGGTCTCAGACAGTTTTCTGCGGTGCAGGTGAGGTGAACAGGCTTGGGCAGGAGCTGGAGGAGTAGCAGGGCATCCCAGGAACACGGCAGGGGTGTGAGCGTGGATACTTGTTCACGCCACAACTACTTAAGGACAACACTTGTATATTAGGAGAGGTAGTGCTGGTCTTAAAAGCAAACAAAGAGAAATTTCAAAAAGTGACCCGTATGGGGGAAACATCCCCATTTTCAACTGCTTTCAAAGCGCAGCTGAAGCTTGCGATTCCTGCTCCAGGTCCCTTTCTCTCCTACTATTTGATTTTCAAGAAATGCAATAAATGATGAAAAAGACACCACATTTTCTAATTTTCCTTTAGTTAGCCCTATGATAGGGCACTACGGAGCCTTACTGCCAAGCCCTTTCAACCTTGCAGGCTTCCTGTGCACGGTCACTGAGCTGTGAGGAGCAAACCAAGCAGAGCAGACACCTAACGCTGCCCTTTTGGGCTATGGAAACTTGGTGGGAAGCTACCTGCTGCTCCTCCCAGGGCTGCCAGAGAAACAGCTAGGAAAATCACTTCATAACCCCGCAGGCAGCAGAATCCAGGGAAAGCCAAGCTTGTGAGCCAACAAAAGACACAAGAAGACAATATCTGCAAGATTTTCCGGGAAGAAACCACGCAGTTATTCTTGTGACAATGACTGGCACCGCTACTGGAAAATCACTTGCTAAGCGTTTGCCAGCCTTCTGCCGCCCAAGCCGATGTCCCACCTCAGGCATCTCTTCGCTGACTGCTTGTTTAGCCAAGGTGACAGTGGCGTAAGCCTGAAGCCTTTAGCATTTCTGGGCCATGCATTGAGGATATACGGTGGGTGAATACACGTTGCTTTGTGCTGTGGCTCACTCGGTAAGTGAAAACAGGTACTGCATTGCCACGTGCCGTGGTAGAGGCTGGTAAAGCTGCTTTGCGTTGTGCATCGCCCACGAGGACAATGGCTCGTTTCATTGCAGAAAGGCTGAATAAATTCAGGGCCTAACATAATCTCCTGATACAAGTGCTGCTGATTTTTGTTGGCCTCCTTTGAGTTTTTTTGGATGCTAAGCAGAATGAAAGCAAATACAAAATTGGAGTAACACGGAGCGAGCTCTGAACTATATACACGCAGGTTTTTTCAGACGTATGTGGGCATATAAAGTTTGCAGTGTTTGCAAGTGAAGAGTTTCTGTTTTCAGCGGAAAAGTTCGTAAATATTAGCTCAATGCCACTTTAAATAAAGAAAGCAGATGCAAGGAAATCTAAAGGTGGTATTTAGAAGTGCAGAGCAGATGAATCCTGACAAAGAGCATGTCACATGCAGTAGATTTACCGCATCAAAAAGGTGATTTCTTCAATTCTCCATGACGTATAGGACGAGAACTAGCTGTCACAACAAAGCTACTAGCCTCAAAAAGAGGCGGTGCAGATTCAAAAGGCAGTAATATGATTGCAATGGGCTTCCAAAGTGAAAAATAGAAGCCGAAACTGACAATATGATGTTACCTCCAGTTAACCAGCAACTGAACTACTTGTATATGAGGAAGTTGCATGCTAACGTATTTCTTCATAAAGAAAATACATTTTTTTATCATTAGTATGTTTTTTATGACAGTTACATCCAGTTTTAGTGAAAATTTTGGAACAAAATGGAAGCATATTCAAGCACTGACCTCTTCACAGGGCTGTGACAAACCATTGTCAGGGAAAATTGCCTCAGCATAAAGTAAAATTGGGTAACGAGAGAGAATTATATTGAAAAGCCAGTCAGTTGGATACCTTTTCTCATTGGGGATCGTCTTTTTGACAAACAACTGATGTTCTCCTGGAATTCCATACTTCAGACGGTGCCCATTTAGGACTGTCACTGTTCAATGCCGTTTATTACTTGACAGCTTGCTTCACAAAGAAAAAAGTTTGCTTATTTAGTTTAAACGTATTTAAAATAAAAAGACAGCTGTTTGCTAAAATATTTATGTTAATTAAAGCAGGTTTTTTATTGTAGCAGAAACGTAGCTTTTAGGAGGAATGCTAACGTGTGCCGACTTTGTGCTGTTAGCTCAAGACTCCTAGCAGCTGTCCACAAAGCGCAGAAGAGGTAACTCGTTCAAAAAGGCTTCATTTGTTCATCCCACGCATGGGGCTTTTAACTTCATTGTAGGCAGCGCTATTTTCTGCACCATCCACAAATGTAGAAGCAATAACAAGGCAGGATGTTTTCCTGTATGCTGATATATTTAGTCACAGATGGAGATGTCCTCAGGGACGCTAGGTACAGTCAGTTCTTTCCCAAAGGAAGCAGTTAGGCTGTAATTTGTTTGGCATATTTTAAAGTCGAGTTAAAGAATTTCATTCAAATGCTAAGGATTGCTCAAAGTGGGAAATGCTTTCCATATCTCTGCAATGATGATAGAGCCATTGTAATGGTATTTTTCAATATTTCCAGCCTGTCTTAACAATTACAAGCTTGATTTTTTTTCAAACCAGCATTTTGCCTGTGGGTTTAGATGGCTGGTACTGTGCATTTCACCAGTTTGCAAGCCTGCTCTGGGTTTGCATTCCGGACCTCAAGCCTTGTGTCCTACAAGAGCATATGGTTCGCATCATCCCCCAAGGAAGGGACAAGCACCAGTGACCTTTTTGGGACACTTGCCTGATTTGCACTGTACAATTTCAAGCAGCAAAACTTGAGCTTGCTCATCATTAACCTGCAAACTCTGCATCAACTCCCATGCCGTAAAACTTCTCACAAAAAATCTTTGTGCAGCTTAGGCTTGCTTTACGTAACCTGTCTTCCCCTTGAATACGGGAGCGTTACTATTTCTACCCTTTCCACAGGGAGAGACAAAGAATACTCCTGTCAATAATTATAGAAAACAACAGCAACAAGCAAAAGGCAAAAGAAAGAAATCAACTTTAAGCTGTAATTACACCCCAAATGCCACAGCTAATTAAAGTTGTGCCCAAAGTGAAGCCAGGGCTCCAGCAGCTGGGAGCGGTGTGGCGTTAAGTGCTACCAGCTTTGGCCAATTACTGGCCCTCCGAGTAGGACAGAAAAGGGGTAATTAGAGCAGTTTGCTAAAATGTAGCTGGTGTGGTGTGACTGGCTTTTGCCTACTGCAGTAACACGTGAGGTATTGTCTTACTTTGGGATGCAGTCCACTGATTTCTGTTTGTTTGCTTTTTGGTGGTGTGTTTGGACTGTGCGTTTCCACAACTGTAATCTGTGACAAAGGTCTGCAAAAACGCAAGTCCCCTGCGAGAGGAGTTGTAAACATTTTATCAAGCTTGCAAATGTTGTTCCTGAAAGTTATTCAGAAATAAATGCCAGGCCTTGTAGAAAGCTGGCAGGTTTGGCTGACAGTCAAGTAACTTTTTTTTTTCCTCAGTTTTTTAGATTTCATTTCTGTATTTCATAGTTTCTGTTGCAAGAGCTGTGTTCAGTGTTAAATGATCTGTGTATGTGCAACAGAGCCAGGGAATCCGAATTTAAGATTTTGCTCTAATTTCATGAAGATGCTTATTTTTGTGACTGCTGCTAAGGAACTGTGGATATACTGAATTTAATAGAAGGGGATTTTTCATTTGGGCTTTTTGTTCTTTTTTTTTTACTGTCCTGCATTTGGCAAACAGTGCTAGCAGCTTCTCCTGTAAGAAATGTTTGTGATCCAACCATAACATTACAGAACTGTAGAGAGATGATAGCAGGAGGGACTTCAGGAGGCCTCAAGTCCAATTGCTTCCTGCATTTAGGCTGGGTTACAACATCAGATCAGGTTCATTGCAGCTTCATCTGGTTGGGTCTTGAAAAGCTCCAAGGATGCAGCCTGCTCCCCTGATACCTCTCCTCACAGTGGAAAAGATTTTCATATATCAGGGCCAGATTTTTCCTAGGGATAGGGGTTTGCAGGTTGGCAAGCCAGGCTTCAACTTGTGTCTCTTCCAGCAAGTGGAGCAGAAGATGTTTCCAAGGAGATGCAGATAGCCCTGACCATGCTCAACTTCAGAGCGCTGAAGGGTGATTTCCTTCTGGCTCTTCAAAAAGCTACTTCACCTACACTTTAGCAAGGGATGCCTCGAGTCTCAGGATATATACAGGCAATTTTTAGGCCGTCAGTTACAAGGTAAGTTTCATATGAGCCAGGTAAAAGATATTTCTGCTATGTTCCTCATCAATCTCTTGCTTATGTTTGCCACTCGTCAATATTCTTCGAATAGGGGGGTTGAGTCTTTGAGTGTTTTTTTTCCCTCCTTCTTGATCACTCTACTATACAAACTCCCCTTTGTTCCTCAAATATTTACTATTAGTCTGAGATTTCCCTCCTGTTTGGTGCTGACGTACCCAGAGTGGTTGAGCAGCAGTCCAGGTATCGCTGTTATGCATGCAGAAGTCAGGTGCAGTATTTGAGACCACTTCACCAAGTGTACATAATGAAAGAAATGGCAAGCCACGTTGTCTGACGTGAATGGGCTGTGCTGTCCAGCTTTATGAAGTGTCTTTCATGACAGTGAGCTAATTAAGATCTGTATCTGTGGCTTTCCTTCGTGTTTCTCCTGTTATTATGGTAAGAAAAAATGTTGTCACTTTGACATTTTAAGTAATTAAAGTTGGTCGTAATGGAAATACTCAAACTCTTAGATGCACAGAAGTACACAGGTTTCTCCATTCATAAATCCCAGAAACATTTAGGAATCCTCCCTGCTCAAAGCTCACCAGCAGGATACATAAAAGAAATGCAACTTTTTAAACAAATGAAGTAACTTTTAGGTTAAGAATGCAAAGCAACTTTTTATTACGTGTTGTAATCTCTTCAGAGGAGAAATAAGCACGTAAACCAGAAGTGCATCGCTATTTCCAAAGGCTGATGTGATGCTGCTTATCTTGCATCTTTTAATTTTATTTTGAAAGATTGCTGGGGCCTCGGTGCAACGTGTGTCGAGATTCTCCCTGGCTCGAAGTGGTTTTGCAAACAGGTCAGTCTTTGTGGCTGTAATATGTCAGGTGTTTTTCTTTGCACATGTTAAGAAAACAAATCTACTTTTAGGCATGTGGATTAAAAATATGCTAAATATGCATTCCCAGATGACCTCATTAAAAGCTCTGCCCTTTCTATAAGAGGGGAGGACTGTAGGTTACACTACAAATTAAAGGCTTAGTTTGGTGTCAAATTTCCTTTCTCCCTGAACTTTCAAGGAGAATGACTCGCTTTGTGTTTCGTTTTACACATCTGAATGGCTGCCTGTTTTTACATGTGTGATTCATTCTCTGAAGAAGATGTCAGAGCAGTATTATTTAACCAAATCTATGGGAATATGGTCAGATCATCTTGCTCGAGTCATCGGAGCGGTAACATTCCAGCGGGCAGACAGACTCGCAGTGTTTGGAAGTGGCAGAGAAGGGAGAAGAAAGGCCGAAGTTGAGCGCTCTTTGCCCCGTTGGTCCTGTTGGCTCTGTGCTGTGAGCAGTGCCGCCGTGAGATTTTCCCTGGTTTTGCTGTTTGCTGTTAAAAGAAGAGGCAGGGGAAATGCATAGTCTTGAAGAAATGTACTGGCCACTAGAAGTGCTTCCCACTAGGCTGTAGCATTTTGACATTACTGATGTTACAGAGGACACCACAGAACATCCTTTCTGAAGTGTAGCACAGACTAGAGCAAAATTTAGAAAATGTAGTTAGCTTTTTTTTTTTTTAGTTTACATTTTTGTTAGATATGAGTTAACTTCTTCGATTTTACTTTCTTGGTTTCACTAGAAGATTGGGAATTGACTGGAAGCCAAGGACTTGTCAGAAGTCCCAGGAAATTGGTCAATTCCAAAGCCAAAAACGTTCTCATTCGTAACTCCCTTCTGACAGTAATGCAGATACGCACCCACTGGCAGCTTGTAAGGAGTGCAGAAAATCCAGTTTTGAATTCCCAAATAGGATGACTTTAGAAATCTGGAGACATCTTGCTGCACAGCATATCTTTTGTCTCCCAACATATTCTACTAGGTCTGTTTGAGGACCTATCTAAATAAGCAGTTGTGATTTTTCTGCTTGCTTAGTGTGTTCAGGTGATGATCTCCAAACAGAGGTGAAGGAACTGTCCTTGTAGGGGTGTGAGAAGATCCAGGATAAGTTTGGCTTGTTCACCTGCAGCAGGTGGGATACGTAAGGGACTGCAATGGGCGAGTAGGCTTACCACAGCTGAGCAGGTACAGAATTACAGCGCCTCTCTGTCCCCAGTTCCCAAGGTGGAGACCAGCAGAGTAGACACAGGTATGCACAGGAGAAATATGGAGAAGGTTAATTTCAAACTGCAGAAGTACAAGACAAGGGAGAGGTGATCCTATAATCCTCAAGAACAGTGGTGCAAACAAGCCTGCCAAGTCTATATAGGACTGTACGCTTGAGCACAAAGACCCAAATCTTTTAATTTTCACATGTTTCTCTGTCCTCTGTGCTGACACGAATTTTCACAAAACATTTTCTATTGGAGCTACACTTGAAGTGAACGTGAAAAACCTCGGCAGCTTCCTATTTACCCTTCTAATGAAAACAAACAAGGAAACCAACATTTGGCTGACCAGGACAATAGGGATTTATAAATGGTTTTCTGGAAAAAGAGGTCATTTGCTTGCCAATATGCATTACCAGTATCCAGAAATATTCTATGTACCACATCATGTCGTGCAAGGTGAAATAATGTCATGTAGGCATCTTCTTCAAAACCTGACTGGCAGGGGGTGGGTTAAGAATTTGCCGGCTGTTTACAATGAGATAATTCTTGCAAAGATTCCTCTTAGACTTTTGGGAACTTCTACCAATGTCTGAAATGTATAGTTCAGATCTGAAAGGGCTGCCTGAGGTCATCTAAGTCCCTTTAGAGTTTGCTCAGGAGTTCGTCCACTGGAGTTTTGCTGTCTCCAAGGTGGAGGTCTGCAGTCTGCTCTGGTATTTGACTACCCTCAAGGTGAAAACAGCTTTTCTTTTATCTAACACATATGTGATTATCTGTGATCTTCTACGGCCTGCTGAGGCCTACATCTGGTCTTGCTGCTGCAGTTTAACAGGATCTGTAGCAAGTGGTGGATGTAAAATATGTTTGTGAGTAAGTGAATGCAATATTGAGTGTGACCCACCCCAAAAGGCAAAGCAAACATGAAACTGGCTTGATCTTTCCAAGCAGGGGGGCAATGCAGTCCATTGATATCGTTCGATGTAAGCAATTCCCTTCAGTGCACAGGAAAGCTGTACAAGCAGCACAAATGTTCCTCCTTCTGCTTTATCCTGAAATACAGACCGAGATAAGGGTATGATGGCTCGGGTGACAGCAGTTAGTAGAGCTTTATTGTACGTTCCTCTTGGTGCTGAGAAATAGCGTGCTGCAGGAGGAGTTTGACACTGCATGGTTGCTGAAGGACTGCAGGTATTTATCCAGGCAAGAAAGTGGCATTTTTTTGATACTACCACTCTCTGGAATTCCAGCTATTTGCATAGAGATAGGAGGTACAATGGGCTTATTAATACTTCTATGATAAATTAAGACACAATTGTGCAGACAAATAACAGGAACTAAAGAGAAAGGGAGGGAGGTGGAGGGGAAGCACTTGCAATCTTATACTTCCCTCCAGCATTTCCCAGATGAATTCTGTATCAGGCTGCTGAAACAACTTCATTCTTGGAGCAGGATACAGATACATGGGAAAAAAAAAATACCAAGCACAGACCGTGCAGAAGTTTGCTTCTAAAAATCTGGTGTTAATGTTACAAATATCCTTTAGTTGGTAACTGGTAGCTTGATCTACAATTTCAGGTGATAGATATAAATGAAGAGACGAAGGTATGAACAGTTTGTTATTTAATTAATGTTGCTGTAGTAGCTTGAAGTTTGAGTATTTCCTGTATCCCTACAAACGTGTTTGTGGCTCAAATACTTTGCCTGCACTTGTGCGCTGATGTGCCAGATATCTGTATTTATGGTTCTCCTGGTTGTAGGAAAACTGATCTTCAGTTCTTGCCTGCTATTACAGTCAGAGCATTGAAACTTTTGCAGTCAGAGCACTTGAGCCATTTCTTTCACTTCCGAGACGCCCCTTCTCTCTGTATTAGGCTGTGGATCCATTTACCTGATGTTATTCTCCCAGCCCAGGAAATCTCCCTGCTTTCCTCTGAAAGCTTATGTTTTCCTGTTGTCCAAAGAGATGATGTCCATCCAACCCTGCTGTCCTTTATCTATATCCACCAGATGCTTAAATTTGTGTGCGTAAATGGTAACCACCTTGTTAGTTCTCATGCAAGGTTCTTTCTTTAATTTGAAATAGCAGATGCTCCTCCTATTTTCATTGAAATATCGAGAAAGAACACTTCTCTCACTTGTTGTTCTTTTTTCATAAAGTTCTTATTAGTCTGGTAAAATTTCTGGAAAATTTTAATTAAAAATTTTCTTTTTAAATACTCAAACACTAGTTTTATCTTAGTACTTGGTAATATTATTTTGCCCAAACAATATTTTTTCACCATCTTTTCCAGCCAGTGGAACTGGATCCACAACCCAAAATGAGAGCAGCAGGCTACGTGCTCCCAGGCTGCAGGGTTTATAGGGTAAACTTCTAGGAAAAGGATAGATGTGTGTAGTAAGATCTAACGATGACGTGCAATCGGCTAGGTAGAACATGTAATCCTAAAAAGCCTGTAACGAGTCCATGAAGTTTGGGATGCTTATGACTGACAGTAAGCTGTGCAGGCGTCCCAAGTGACACTGAGGACTTGGTTCAGCAGCATGTTGCATGCCTTTGTCTTGGTTTCTCTGCCCCTTGCTTGTAAAAATCTTGCTTCCTTTTTCCCACGGAGGTGGGGAAAGGGCGAGCAAGCAGCATGGTTACAGGGGAAACGACACCGGCATCGGCTCAGGGTAGAGGTCGTTGATGTCAGCTTGTAGAAGGGGTACAGAGTTTGAATGGAGCGGGAGGGAGAAGGGGCAGGGTTTACCACCAGGTGATGTTCACAGCCAAACACAGGTGTAAACGACTCCTGCTCGCTCTGCTTGAGCAGACAGCCATGGCTCTCGCTGGTAATGTGCACCGTGTTTGGACTGACTGCTCTGTAAAAGATTGTTCACCTCTAGCATGGATTCACTCAGCCATGTAACTGCTCCACTTCACCTTCACAAAGGCAGCTGGAGGCCACAGTAAATGCCTTCATCTCCATGGGATGGAACAGTTAGCTCAAGTGTTGCCCTGAACAAGGATGATTTTTTTTTTCAAGTGCTTTATGATCTTTTTTTCCTTGGAAACTGGAAGCTGGTTGCCTGTGACAGGCAGCCCCACAGCTGAGGAGTCTCACATATGGACTGGACCTCTCACCAGACAAGATTTGTGTAATTGCACAAGAGAGAATCATCAGTGCTCTTCCTTCCCTCTGTCTCGGAAGTCTTACCTGATGCTCACAGCCATTTCAAGTGGCTGTGGAAGCTGGCTCTTCCTTCCACAGTTATCACTTCAACACACATCAGTCTTCCCACAGGCTAACTGAGTTTTAGGAAATAGCAGGCTCCTCTCAGAGGACAGAACAACAGTTTTATATGACCTGCAAACTTCAATGAGCAAATGCAAAACAGTACAGGAAGCTTTCCTGGACGCTACTTAAATTTTTCTAATTATTGTTTAGCCCATACAAAACTGAGAGCTAGAGTATAAATATTTTGATGGCTAAGAGCTGATAAAGGGAAATTAACTGTCTCTGCTTGGAGCAAGCATGTTATTAAATATGGTTCACATCCCGCAGATTTAATAATGCAGCTCATGTCAAAGATGGTATGATCTGTTTCAATTCTGCAAGAAAAACTCTCTAGGACCTATCTCAATTCACGTTTAATGCTGTGAGGAGGTGGGGATGGTGGCTGAGGAGGAGGAGTTGGGCTTCATCAGCTGTCACTACGCGATGCTGATCCCAAGGAAAAGCTAAGAGAGAAGCTCTGGGTACCGGGCAAGATTACACATGGTGAGAAGGGCCGGACAGGGTGACGCTGGCTTTTTCTTTGGCCAGAGCATGAGTTTGTCCTCCCAAAGCAGCTGCAGTGCTGGTGTACCTTGTGTTGCTGACTGGAGCCTCCTGGCCAGCTGCAAGGGCTGCATTTATGCCAACGGGGTAGGCGGCACAAGGACAGAGCCCCCCCAGAGAGCAGTGGTGGGTGCTGAGGACCTGACCTGTGCACTGTGCGTGTTTTCCAGGCTTTAATCAGACCAGCTCTAGTCTGCTCCTGGGGTCTGAGCTCACTGCGGTGATAGGACCAGGCCAATCAGTTTAATTTCATCCTAGAAGAATCGGGTTCAGGTGCTCTGAGGCTGCCCTGCAATGTGAATGTGCAGGAGCTGAGAACAACTGAAGATCCGCTTCAAAGGTGGGAGCAAGAGAAGATGACTGCTCTGAACATGTCCTGGTGTTGCTGCTCTGTGTCCTCTGGATTTCAGCCTCAGGTGATGAACCTCCCCGCTTTTCACTTTGTCTCAGTGTGCTACAGTTTCTCTAAATTGCTAGTGGAGAAAAGAAGCCTGCATTGGTTTAATCCATGAATGTGGAGGAGCAAGTAAAACTTCTCATGCGCTCACAGTATGAGGTAATTACCTTTTACAAAGCCTTGTGACTTAGCTCTTTCTGTTCTTCTCTCAACCAGAGCATTTCCTTGATTTTTTTTTTTTCCCCCTTGTTTTTTAACAGGCATTTTTACTACTTAGCCATTACTGTGATGCCTTTAATAGGACAGTCCGAAATGTAAGGTGGTCCAGGCTGGTTTTGAGCCATCGCTGATCTTGATCTTGCTAGCAGTAAAATGGGAAACCAAAGTACATGCACTTTGCTTGCTGCATTTGCAGTTTCAGCATCTAGTCTATGAATGTAGGTGTGTGAGGGGCAGAATGTTGTCATGAGTTGGTAGAAACTTTTTCCCTCCCATACATACTGAGAGTAAAGACTGGTACTTCTTGAAAGAGAAGTGGGAGCTTTTTGTTGCTGTTGCTCTGTATGTTTCCCATTACTATGGGTTTCTGCAAATTTTTCTCCCCAGTGTGACTACTGCTATGGTGCACCTTGGATGCCCTTCTCACTCTCTGCTTCACTCCATTCTTGCAGTTCTCCCTCTCCTGTCTGTCATTTGCTGATGTCTTCTCCTGCAGCAGGTTGCCTTGCCAGCAAACAGGCAACAACCAGGACCCGCGTTCAGATCGAATGGAAATTTACCTCAGCTGTTTTTGCACTTGCCAGCTCAGTTTAAACGCTTTGTTCTGTTGGCTTCATTAGGAACAGCTCACTCTGCCAGTGTGATTTGGGACCCAGGAAACCAGGAGCTGAGTGAGGTCTGTCAGATTGACTCCACTGTGCTGCCCACAACCACCTCCTCTTTGGTACGGTCACTTAGGTCTGGGGTTGGGCGGGCTACAAACTATTTCAGTTTGGGACACCTTTATGAGCAAGCCAAGGCAGGCTATAGGATGTTCAGCACATACAGGAGAGGTTTGACACTGCCTGACCAGTGCCTGTAAATGTGACACCAGCCCTCTGCTCCCAAAACATGGGTGAAATCTGACATCTCAATAAATGGTCTTCCTCATTTTTATTTCTGATGTATCATTTATGCATGCATAAGAAATAATGAACTGCTGATACTGCTTAGGCACACTTTACATGTAAGTATTCGGAATATTCAATAGTCAAGTTATTTCAGAACAAAATTGATGTTCATGTAGCGCCATCTATCACCGAGCATTGGTAGCTGCATTTTAGAGAAGGAACCTTTTCAGCAACGTTTACCAACTATTTCTTTGGGAGAGGAAATAATTCGTAGCTTTTAGTTCGTAGGGTGTTTTGTAGTGCTGTGTGCATCTGCAAGGACAGCAAGCCAGTGAGTCTGAAGCTTTTTTGGGTATGTTTGTGGAGAAACTGGGCAATGGGGGGGGGGTCAGCAAAGAAAACGAGAACTATTTTGGCTTGCTCAGGGGACGGGAAGGCTGGAGTCAGCTGGAGATGGGCAATGCAAGCTATGTTAGTGACTTCTTGGTGTCACTGACTCATGGATCTACAGAATTATATATATAAGTTGTATGAGAGGATTTCCATAGTTTCCTGCCCCTTTCATCTCTTTGACCTACCCACTAAATCCTGACCTTAAGTTTGTTTTTCCAGCTTTTTATCTCAGTTGACTACTGGGCTGCAAGTGCATTTCTGGTGCACCCAGCCAAGGCGGCCCTGTGTACAACTGCTTCCCTGCTCACATCCCAGTGCGCGCCTCCTGGGGATGATCCTCCTGCATTTCAGGAGGCCCAGACTGATTTCTGCCTACTTTCCAGAGGTGTTTGCAAAGCAGCTAGCTTGGAGGCATGTTCTCTGCCAAGCGTTAATCATTGAATGCTCAGTAAATGATTGGTGTGAGGAAGTCATGGGTGACAAATTAACCCTCTGGTTTTCACGTATAATAATTTGGTGAAAACCACAACCACCGGTGTCAAACGTTTATATCCCGTGATGGTACCAATGGAACATGTTGTTTGAAGAGTTTAGAGGGGGAAAAAAAAGATTAAATTGGAGAGGATTTGATCAAAGTTTGCTCACTTAGTTGTTATCTGCCATAAGTCACATGAAATCGTGGTTAGATTGGCTTTAACTCAAAGACAACTTGTGCTTTTATTTACTTTTGTTTCTCTCTCACTTAGAGGTAAAGAGACAGATGAATCTAAGCAACTGAAATGAGGTGTGCTGAGACCCCCGTTCAAGGTCGGTGGTAGCAGAAGGCGCCTGGAGGTGCCGAGTGTCCTGCTGCATCGGGCTGTGGCCAGGGATGTGGCAGACGTCCCCCTCTAGGCGCCTGAGTGCAGTGGCTGCTGCTCTCCTCTGCTTGAGCGGCAACAGAAACAAGGAAGATGCAAAACGAAACGTGGTGGAGCACAGGAAGGAAGGAAGGGAAGTTATTTGCTTAGTATCTATTTGGTTATCGGTAACTGGGCCATCCTTAGCCCTTATGCGCAGGCTGGGAAAGCAGCGAGGTTTCAGACTATTTGCAGTAGCTGTTGTGTTGCTGAACTTGCTGCTTCTCAGCAAAAGCCGAGAAGCAGCAGGGTTTTTGGTCTTCCTGCAGCATCCCTGCTGGGAAATCTGGCTGTGCTGACTGACTGTAGCCCCTTGCATCATCCTTAGAGCTAATTGCCTTTGCAGGGCACGGAGGCATCTGAATTGCAGTGCAGCCTTTTCCAGCGGAGGAGGAGTTTGGCCCAGGTGTGGGCACGAAGGGTCGCGTTGCAATAAAATGAAGCAAAGCTTTCAAAATCCTCTCTACGAGGCAGGTGCTAACTACATCCTGCATCTCCTGGCTGAGCGAAGCTTTTAAATGCACGCTGACTTTAAGCAGGTTAATTACACGCTCCCTGATGTGCGCTGCAGAGCAGAAGTGTGCTTCCTTCCATAAATACAGCTAAGTCTGCCCTGGAGTGCTTCTCTCAGCAAGTCCCTTAATATATTATTGGAAGGCCTGCAGCTACCATGATGCCGTTGGCAGAGCAGAAGAAGGGCTTATAACCAGTAATAGCGACAGTTATCCGCAGCAGTCAATAAATAATGTGGGCTTTACTACGATGGACTCATTTTTTTCCTGTCCAGCTGGCTGCACCATTAAATGCTAGAAAATATATATGTATTTTCAGCTTTGCTGCTCGTGGATGGCCCTGAGCAGAGAGGGAGGGAGGCTCTGCAGTGATTTGGCTGCTGGCTGTGGCCCTGCCTGTCACCAGAGGTCAGCAAAGGACCTCTGTGCTGGCTGGCGGCTTGTACAAGCTGCGCACTGCTTTTGGTCCCCTCCCAGGGTTTGAGAGGAAGTTAGGATTTTTTTCCCTCTGGAAAAGGGCTTTTGAGCACGTGAGAACAGATTCAAGAATAATATAAATCCCCAGTTCACCACAAAGTGTGCTGCTCTGGGCTTAACAATGATTTTTCCCCCGTGTTCTATACAGTTTAAATTATGCATAGCTCAGTATATTACCGTATAATCAGTGCTAAGTACATTCGCATACAGAGCGCAATAAATTATGGATCTTCCCTTAATATTTCATGAATAAGAAGCATGGCATGTATTGATTTCGTTTTGACCTGAGCATTCAACAGAGCATTTAAACATATTTCTATTTTTAAATCCATGAATCATCATAATGGGACTGTTCACATGCTTTTTGTCAGGGAGGTACTTCACAGCCTTGCTGAATGTGAGCCATCACGGTAATCACATTAATATTTGGAATGAGTGCCCGAGGAAGGCAAGAGGAGCCATTATTTCATCAATTTTACTAGTTTCTTGGCATAACCTTTTCGAGAAGGATCCTTTTTTTAGTAGGTATGTATAGAATATTTGTGTGCGTATATATTTAATGAAGGAAAGTTCAAGGTAAAGCTTCTCTGAGGAATCAGACTGTCTCTGAGTGCTGTCTGTCAGCACTTCCATGAGAACTGAAATCTCTCTGGCAGGCCAAAAGAGTGAGGGCTCTGCTTGAACGCTGGGGATGGCTTAGCTTTGACCAGACAGTAAAATCAGGGCTTCCAGCTGTTTCCTCGTGCAGACGTCCAGGCTGCTTGGGAAATAGTTCAGGCACCATAACAGTTTAAACACAATTGTGCTGCACAAATATTTTCATATCCTGAATCTGCAGTCTTAATATATACTATGCCTTCTCTAAGAACTCAACCACCGAGACACAGTTACATCTTTTAATGGAAAAGTCAGAAAGGAAAAATAAATCTGATCAAGCAAGTAGCTGTGTTGAACAGGTCACTTAGGCGCAGACTGTAACCCTGTGGAAGCTGCACCTTCTAGAACGAATCTGCCATTCAAGCATTAGCATGCACCTTATTTTGCTGTTTTTATGCAAAAATTCTGGTCCCTTAATGCCTGCGTTATACTTTCAGTCTCACGTTTCTTCCCTAGCACACATCAAACAGTTCACGCTTGGAGCCTGTGGCTACAGTAATATCATTTATAGACTAACATATATTAAAAAACCTAATTACATGATAGCTGTGAAATGATAACACGGACACATAGCAAAGATATTTTTAATATCAAATTCACCTCCTTACCTGCAATTGTTAGAAGTCATTCAGGACTCGCTATGAAATGTAATAAAGGAGATTTATAACTGTTTCCCAGAGTAAATTTCCATTCATGTTCACTTTTTTTTTTTCCCCTCTTTCTCCAGGACATAGACAAACGGTGGAGGATGGTGCCTTTATCTTTAATATCTGGAAGCTACAGGATATCCTCGCTGTTCTCTTTAACTTTTCACGTGTAAGTAATAACAATGGTTAATGGTCCCCTCTGAAACCATCCCACGTGTGAACCAGCTCTTACAAATGAAAGAGCTTAGGATTTATTGCTTTATTATTATCAATATCTATTAATAGCAAGGTATATAGAGCTTTTTATTTTTAAAAGCCAACACAAACAGTTGAGTCAGTATGTTGACAAACATGTTAATATATATGCAAATACTGAGCCATTCTGGGTAAATCACCTCTAACAGACCTTTATTAATGTTGTGCTTTGCTTCCACAGGTGTTTTGGCAGTGAACTGAGAAAACTAGCCCAGACCTTCTCTTCTAAGGTTTAGGAGTTGAGCATTTTTCCTTGCTGCTGGAAGGATCAAGTTATATTAGGGTGGTACGCTGGGTGTTAGGGAAAAAGTAACTTTCAAATTGTGACTGTCAGATTCCAAACCTCTGATGGGTCCCAAGCCCTCTGCCTCTAAAACACTGTTGTATTACTCAACTGTAATTTTTGTGATCCAAAGATAAGTGATTTACCATTTTTTTTTTTTTTAGGTGGATAGGCGATATTAATGAGATTTAATGGTGGTGGGACAATAGTTAATCTGTTTCATGTTCTGTATTCTTTTCATTTCCTAAGAAAACCTGGACAGTTGTTTATCATCTCGTATAGAAAGGGGAAAAAAAAGCTCAAGTTAATTATTTTTCACTTACCTGGAGGAACTTGCGGAGCTCACAGAGTAGAAAACGCTTAGGAGGTCTTCATATTGAGCAGCAACTTTTCTTCCATTCAGTTCTGTAGATTCAAAGAAATGGTTTAGATTTTAAGGATACATTTCATATATCAGTAGCTGTTAAACGTCCACTAGGAGAAAATCTCACAAGACTTCCATTTGTAAATACAGTTCTTATATGGGGCAAAATACAGAGACCTTCAGGCAAGCCAACATTTAATTGTATGATCTAATGGCATCAAAATTTAGTTATAGCTCCCTTTAATAAAATAAATTTGGAGTCTTATATGATAATTCTAAAATCAGATCATGCTATACCTTATGTCCGTCAGCTTGCTTTGCAAGATGAGGAAAGGGCTTTGCAAATTTACAACAGAAATGCCTTTTTTTTTTTCTTCTCTGGGGTTTTTAGTTGAAAAGACTTTTTAAGAAACAGCTCAATTTGATGCATTGTTTAAATCACCTTCTTTTTTTTTTTTTTTAAGGTCTCCCTGGTAACTGAAGAACTGTTGTAGCTGTTTCAGACTGAACAGCCCTGTAGCAGACAGACAGTAGAAAGGAAAGCACTGCATGCCTAGGGAAGGAGGTTTTAAGAAGCAGAGTTGCTTGCAGAGGTCCTACTCAAAGCACCCCTTACAGCAGCTGGCTGCTCAGAGATGTCTGAGAGAGATGTCGAACCCCCTCCTTCATCCCTCCTGAATTTCTCTATATTTTATTTGAAGCCATCTGGGCTCTTCACCTTCACAGCCCTCTATCAGTCAGTGAGTTCTGCAAATCATGTGTCCTCATAAAGATGCTTCCCGCTAGGCAGAGAATAGCCTGAGGCTAATGTCCCTGTTAGATCCTGTGTAAATCCTGATGGAAAGCAGGGAGAGCTGCAGAGTCACTGATGATAAAGCTAGTTCCTGAATTTGGAGTCAAGAATCAAACTTCAGGCAGCTCTAATGGGAAGTCTGTGTGATTTCCATAGCAAGAACAAAATTATCAATTTCTCAACTGGGGTAAGATGAGCAAAACTGAATTCCAGTGAGTTGTGAGGCTTAATTCATAAAGGCTTGCAAACGTCTTCAGAAAAACAGGGTGATAGCAGAAGAGCAGTGCATTAGCCTGTCGGCTGGGCAGCAGCAGCTGGAATGAATCAGGGCTGCAGTAATATTTGATGGTGCATGTACTTAGCTACAGCACTGCTGCCAAGTGGCATTTGATTCATACCTTGGAGCCCTGTTCAGATGGAAAAAAAGTTTAATTTCCATGCTTTTTTGGCCGCAAAGTGCCTGCGGGTCTCTATACGGCTTGACCGTGCTGGGCTGAAATAGTTTGTGCTCAGGCTTGGGGCTTTACCAAGTGGCTGTGCCAAGGGCGAAGGTGGTGCAGGTGGTGCTTCCCCAGCCGAGATCTTAGTGCCCAGGGCTAAATGAGGGAATTGCAGCCTGACCCCCGCCCCATGGCCAGAGGAAGAGACAGCCTTCTATTAAATGTTTGGTAAGAGAGGTTTTGGTTTGCCCTTCCTAATGATTCCTCTTCAGTCTCCGAGTCCAGTGCAGCAGTCCTGTGACCAGCTGTGGCTGGACTAGGGTTTTCCTCTCTACTTTGAGTGTTTAGAAAACTTCCCCATCCCTATTTCTTTAGCCTTGCTGATGCTTTTTCCACTTTCTTGTCGCAGCAAATGGACGGCCTGGAGCTCCCAGCCCTGCAGATGCAGTGCCTTCCTCCTGAATTGCCTCCTGCACTCAATACCTGTTGCTGCGATGTGCTTGTTTGTGCAGAGGTACATCTCATCTTATTCCCGTTGCAGCAGCCCTCCCGCTGCCTATTACCTGCCTTGTTTCCCACCCGACGCTTTTCAGAGCCTGAATTTGTGCAGCCGGCAGCCCGCTAAGATGTGGGCAGTGGTCAGGATTAGCTGGGCCCAGCGGTGCTGGCTGAGAGGACAGGTTTCCTGCGGGATAAATCACCCTTGCCACATCGCTCAGGCCGCCCAGCCGAGGTTACTGTTGCTTAGCTACAAGGCTCTATAAAAACAGCTCAAACCACGGCAGAGCAGGCACTGAAGCGTTTCAAATATGACAAGACCCAAAGGATGCTCATCAGGGGACGCGCAGGAACATTACAGCTCCCATATGCTGAGGTTTTAGTGACCGTGACTGCTGGCTTCTAGCTTACACAGTGCTGGTGACAGGGGAGAACACTGCCACTAGCTCTGCTTTGGATGTAGCTGGGACGTTTGCAGGCTGCGGCTGGGTTTGGGGGGGAATTATTGAATAAAAGCCTGTGAAAGGGGATAAGAGAGGCACTCCTTGGGGGCTTCTGCAAGGAAGAGCCCTAATGATCTCTGCCGTTGGTTTCTGGTACCTACTGCAATGCTTTGGAAACGTAGGTAGCTGCTTACCCCTCTAACGGGGCTACAAGATATTTGGGGGCAGGGATGAAGACCTCTGAAAAGCACACCCTGCTGCAGCCTGTTAGCATTTCTGAAACTGTCTTGGCTTACGCGGTCAGCTCTGTCACTGCTTTCCAGAAGTCAGTTCAAACAGAGCTGGAAAAATAGCGAGATGCACAGCTTTTGGCTTGACCAGGCACCTCCCCGCCCCTCCTATAAATTCTTTTATGAATCATTAATTAGTGGAAGCCGGTTCCCAGGGCTCATCGGCAGAGCAGTCAAAAAGCAGAGGGCTCTAGGATGAAAAGTGAAGTTTCTTTTTCAGACGCCTTTTAAATCTTGCAGACTTAGAGGAAAATTTGCCCTGCAACCCCCCATTGACTTGGCTGCTGACGTACAGCTCCCAGTAGGAAGACGGATTCCCAGTTAAACCCCGGTTACTGGAGCCGGGCTACATCACGTGCTGGCAACGCGAGCTGCAGAGCTGCCCTTACGCGTTGTGTGTGTGTCGATCTGTCTGCGTGCAGCGCTGACGCCTTTCAGCTCTTCCCTGCCAGTTTGCTTCGGTGTTCCGTCTTACAGCTCTACTAACCGTGGCTGAGTTTTTGCAGTGTCATGAAAATGAATGCCTCTGAGTGCCCCGGATATCTTTCTGGGTCCCAGAGTGGCTACACGCCGAAGACAGGAGCGCTGTGCGCTAATTAACAGTCTGGAGGTGAGGTCTCAGCTTGACAGCCAAATTTAATCACAGTTATCTGTATGCAGGAGAAGCGGCTCTGAACCTCCACGAGGATCTGGGAGGACTGTGAACACAAGGACTTAAGCGATAATCAAGATTTTTGGAAGGGATGCAATTTGTCATTTTCCAGGGCATAAGCCAGCCTCTCAACAGGAAAGGGCTGCGTGAAACTTGCACCGCTGAATTATTTTTTTTAGGCACTATGGCATTGCGCACAGTTCTCACATGCCTGTCTGTCTGTAGTGCCAGGGAATGTGCACCAAAAGAGTGCTGGCTACTTCTGTCTCGAGCTTGCCCCTTATTTTCCAAGCTTGATCTTGTCCCCGTGGACACCAGGACCTCCTGTTACGCTGCAGGAGCACTTGCTGACTTCTGCTGTTGTCTGCTCTCCAGGTGGCTGAGGAGAGATGCTGCGCAGATGAGACTGAAGCAGAGCTGTGCTCAGACAATTCTGTGTCTCATTTATGCCAGGAAAAGAAAATAAGAGAGCCAGAAAGAGACAGGACACGGCGACTGATTTGACATCAGCAGAATTAGCTCAGAGAAACGAGAACAGACCTGGGCCTGCTATCTTTCAATGCCAGTGTAATGAGAAGTAACAAACAGTCTCACCAAAATGAAGAGACATTTTAGGGCTCCCTCCTGCTGCTGCTGGGAGTGCAAAGACCAACTGTCCCAACTCACACTTCCCCTCTGGAGTGACCCCAGTGGCTGGCGTGCAAAGTGTTTCTGGAGGTTCAGCTGTCTTCAGTGTGAGTCAGCAACGGGAGGTAGAGGAGTGGAGCCAGCACCCTGACAGAGCTGTGCTGCCGGGCCTGTCCCCGGAGCAAAGCCACGAGGAGAGGCTTGAGTGGCTCTGCGCTGGAGAAGCTTCCTTGGAGCTACTGGCCGTGTTGGTCTAGAGCTGGAAAGACACCAAGTCTTTGCCTACCCCTCTGGAGAGATGCCAGACCCAGAGGACTTACAGGAAGGCCAAGGATTGGAGTTCTGGCTTTCTGCTTATCTGCAGCTCCTCCGAAGATCGTTCTTGGTGCTGCCGTTGCAGATGTGAGTCCGGGAGGACACTACAGCTGACTGCAGAACTGGCCAACTTTGTTTTCCCTGATTTATGGCAGAGAAACCAAGTGGATGAAACTTCATCGCTTAAGAAGAGATCCTATAAAACATTCTGCGTTCTATTTCTGGTTCATGTTCAGTGATGCAGCCCCAGTGAGAAAAGGTACGCTACGGGTGACCTTGTATTATTCTTCCTTCTTACTGCTAACAGCTATTTACCTTCAACACCTGTCAGCAGTGGGGAACAAACCTCCCCTGTGAAAGTTTTGGTGCTCGACCCCAAACTCAAAGGCAAGGGAAGCTCTCAGTGCAGTGCACGGTAATGCACCTAATCTGTGCGGAGCTCCCTTCGGAACAACAGAGCAGAAAATGAAAAGTTAAACAATCTTGTGTTGTTGCCTAATAATAATAAAAGCCCTGCGTGAACGTATGGGAATTGAGCTCTGAGGTCCGTGCTGTTTATATGGACAACTAATGAGATTGTCCTAACACCAAGAAAAAAGCTGAAGTTTGAAAATAGACTGGACTGCTGCCCAGGTTTTTTACTTGATTTCCTGTGCATGCACTAGCCTGTCACTTCTAAACCTGTTTTGCCTCTCACTTAGCGGTGGAGCTGTGCCTGGATAAAAGCCCTAAAAGTGTCCTATCTAAATACTAGCTTTATAATGTGGATCTGTTGCTTGCTCCCAGGGTATCTCTCAAAGGCAAGTTGCTCTGTTTTATGTTGTCTATTGATCACTCCTGTTCGCTTTGGTATTTCTGATGTTGCTGTTGTTGATTTGCCTTGCTCTGGCAGAAAGTGTTGCCAAGCCATTAGGAAACTGAATTATTAAACCCGATTGATTTTCCTTGACCATGTAGTTGATGCTATCGTGTAGGGACCTTTGCCTTAAGCTATGCAAGCAGGGTTTTGCTAAGTGCCTGACAGCTCTCCTCATCCCTCTGCTTCATTATTTTCCCTCTCTTTACTCCACCATCATTACGAAGAGGAGGACGTTCTGCAAACCATTACGCGGCGTCAATTTTGTTTTACTGTCGGCCTCCCTTGGCTCACAGCCCCACAAACGATGGGATTTGTCTTTCTTTTCGTTCTCGAGGTGCACAAACAGATCAGCCCATTTACTAAGGGCCTCAGCACTGACACCACTGTACCCATGGCAACGCAGCAGCCTGCGCGAAGCATCCTCAGACACTTGGAAAATCAGGAATATCAAGTGATGACAAGGAGTCGCTGCAGACAATAGATGTTGATGCGTTTCACAACCACCTGAAATGCTTCTCTCTCCACCCATCAGGTCCTTGATTATAACACGCTTTGCATTTCTCTTACAGCTCCTCTGTGAGGATACAAGACTCAAGGCAGAATTAATCTCAGTTCTGACTTTTTTTCTTGTATGCAAACTGCTGGCTGAGGTGACTTACAGGAATGAGCACCCCAAGTTGCGCTCTCGACTCTCCTCTTTGAACTGGGTTGGAGCACAGGCTCTCCAAATGAAAAATCCAAACTAATAATCGAAAAAGATGTGGTCTCTATTAGCCCCGTGTGTTTCAGAGCTAACACGTGTGATGGCTGGGCTGCTTTGTGATCTGGCCAAGAGTTGCGTGAGCTACTGCTTCCTTATCATGACAGCGGATTTAATAAGATCTGAACCTTTTTATATAACTTCATCTACCTGCTGGCATGGCAGAGACTCTGCTAAAGCAACTACAGCTGCTTCTCTTCGCAGATCCCATGGGTTCTTCAGCTCTGCTTTCAGGGAAGAACATTCAGGTACACAGGCTGCAATTCAGAAGCTGGTTGCAGCAAATGTATCAGTTCCTTAACCCAGGGGCTTACGTGGGGAAACATCTGCAATTCAGATCAGATAACTGCACATCCAGTACTGATTTGTGCTGCTAGATAACCAACGGCAAATATACGGGCGCAAGCTAGCAGGGATTTACAGTTGTTCTGTACATGCTGCCGTTTAGGGGCACCTCGTCTCCACCCCTCGTCTGTCATGTCCAAAGCAGACCTTTAGAGTGATGTGCGGGTGATGACCCTGAACGAGGAGCCGTTTTGTAAGACAGCAAACCCACAGGTAATCTTCAGGCCTTTAGAACCATCTTCCTCAGGCCAGGGACTGATTTCAGCCGCACTATGACACGATGGGTGTGTTCGGTGGCCAGGCTGGGGCCGTTCTCCAACCTAGACTACAACACCGCGTTTGTTGTTTGCACGGAAGCTGATTTTGAGGCAGAGTTTGAAGCTTGTTGATGGGAAAAAGCCCAAACACATTTGATGTTTAACCTCTAGCCACAGTTCTGGCAAGGCAGCGTGATGTGATTTACAGATGAATCTTTGAACTTGAGTTTTCTGAGGACTGTGATCAATGAGCCTGAAGCACCGCCAGGCTAGCAGCCAGCAGGGCCTTTGGAAAGTGTGAGGCTACTTCCAAGTCCCTTCTTCCTTTGGGCAGACCCTGCCTCGCGGGCTTTCTGTTCTTCTCGTGGCTGATCCACATAAGAGGGTGAGGTCTGTCACAGCCCTCTATGAATTACCTGAATTCTTCGGTGCTTTTAGGGCTGCAGGACATGGACTCCTGTGCTCGCTCCAGCCCTGGCCTGAAGGTAGGCAGTTTTGTCTTTTCCAAACCTGACTGAGGACTCATCGCAGCAAACTGGCCCCATTTGTAGCTTATGTGAATAAACAGCCCCTCATTCCGTCTGCAGATGCCTCTCCTCTCTCAACAAATAACAGCAGTGTTGTATTCAGAGAAAGGGGAAAAGAAATATGAAACCCCAACCCCAAGGTGAACTATGTTGCCTTGTATTGTAGTGTTAACTTGATTAGGCTAATTTTTTTCAGCTGATAATTTAAGCTCTAGGCCTGGAAAATGTAGTAACATTTACATGTTTGAACATAAGATGAGCATATTAAGAAGTAAAAAGCCTTATCAAAATTCCACATTAATAAAACAAGCTATCAGTGCACCAGAGTTGAAGAGCTTCCATGTGCAAGCATGCAAGCGTAGTAATAGACTCCTGAGGTTTTAATTCTCAGTAGATACTGCTGGAAAAAATGAGACTTTCCACTAGAACAGGAAATTAAATCTCAAAAATAGGATACCCCTTATGTTCTAACCAATTTGAGTATTTAGTAATTTATACGTGCTTTTTACTTTGAAATGCAACTTTCCCACATAATTTTCTACAGATGCAATATGCAAAGACATTTCACCACTTAAACCTTAATGTGTGTTCTGTTCATCTTTAGGTAGGCAGTGGCTGTTTCTCTTATTGCATTAGCAGACCTAGTGAGGCTGAACGGGCAGTAGTTTTATTCCCACCGCTTTCATGCTAGATCAAGAAGGCAGTGCTTATACTAGTGAGAAGCTAGAGATGGCAAAGCAAATAACCCGAACTCATAAACTTGCATTTGATACTTCCTGGCAATCATCATTCCCTGCTGTAACTAGAAAATGTTAAGAGCAACAAACCTTATTTTCTAGAGAGCCTTCTTTTCCCTTCTTGTGGAGTGGGGAATTTAACAGATGAACTGTTCCTCTCTGCCCCAGAACACGGGGTAAAGCAGTGAAAAATGGCTTAGGTTAGGAACTTTCACCATCTGCGTTCTGCCAGGATCGGTACATCCCTCGCTTCCTTCTGAATGCATTTACAAAACCTCCTGTGAGATGTCCCTACCACGACAAGCCTGACGTCTGCTTTTTCCTCTTCAGCAAAAGCAAGCAGCCCCATAACCAAGATGTCACAAAGCCTCAAGAGCTGAGAGAAAAAGTAGGTGGGTTAGGTAAATGACAGGGGAAAAGGGAGGCTCTGCAGAGCTGCGTCCTCAGCAAGGGACCTCTGCTGTGCATTTTTCACTGTCACGTGTATCTGGGGACCCTCTGCTTTCAATCGCAGCACTGAGAACTGAGGATCCTGATGCCCCCTGGAGTGGAGTCTCTACTGTAATTTTTGTCTCCTTGTGTCCCCAAGAGCGGGTGCCAGCAGTATTTAGTACTCTGCTTGCTTTCAAATCATTCTAGCTCTAATGTAAAAACTGGCTTTTGACATCTAAAGCATTTAGTAAATGAGAGCGTAGCCCCCTAAAGCTAACTAATCCATCATAATTCACGTGGGAACCTAGTGCCCTCGGACAAAAAGACCAAAGATAGCGAAGGTCTACAAAGGCAGAGCTGCTCTGGTGACAGTCCTCCCAGTGGGGCTAGAGCCTTGCTACAGGCTTTCCCGTGGTAACCTGAGGCGTTCACTTACAGACAGGTAATATCTCCAAATAATCTTTAAAAGGTAGATTTTATTAAATGGGAGACGGGCAGAAAAGAGGTCTTTGGAATGGAAATGTTACCATATGAGCTAAGGATACAATTGAGTTTCCTGTCCAAGTCAGAAGCAACTTGAACATAGTCTCTTCTGCAAAGCCAGGGATAAATACGTGATATTTTCAGTGGATGCTTTTGTTTTGTTTAGAGGTTGGTAACGCGTTTTAAAAAGCTATTCAGCTCACTTTTTTATTCCTCGTTGCCTCAGCTGGGCACTAGGGGGACCCTAGAGCTCGGTCACGGGGAGAAATATCTCAGGCAAACCGAGGCAGTAATCCTGCCTTCACGGTCACCTTCGCCTAGGTGCTTCCAAGGGGAAAGGTGGCGAAAACTGCTCGACCGGTTGTGGCACATCCCGGGGACTGAGAACACGCCACCGGGGAAAGTGCACAAAAGCACCACAGAGTACTTTCCATCGCTTCATAATTCTGGTTTCTGCTTGCAGCGCTTCCGATCACGAATAAATAAGAGTTGGCTTTGACTTGACTGCTCTGTTCACTTAGCTAATGCTGTGACATTGGCATCGAGTCTTGGGTCATACTGTGTTTTTGAGAGATTAAATGTTTCCTTCTCTGTTCTCAAGGGAAGCCAAACACCCAAGTTGCCAACAATTACAGCTCGATAAGCTGGCAGAGGAGAAGCAGGAGGTTGTTATTATAGCTATATAGTCTAAAGAAAAGAATGTATATTGACGTGGTCCCTTTTGGAGTGTGGTATTTCTCAGCTGCTATTTCAAATGAATCATTCTAAAAAGACTACAGACCATGTCCTTCCTTCTCCTTTTAGCAGGCAGGCAAAAATCCTCTGTATTTCACATACTAGACCCTCATATAGACATTCAGAATTCAGTGTGTCAAAGCTTTACTATAAAGCTCATCATTTGTGAGGTTATGTAAAAATCTCCTTTGTAAAAAATCTTTCCCCACTATCTCTTAGTGGGATGATGCTTTTTGATCTCCGCATGAATATTTCTAATAAAGATATGTGTGTGTATCTTAACATCTCTAACAGAAATTATAAGAATTTTCCCTGTCTTAAAACATCTAGTGTCAACACCGTTGCTGAATATTTAATGTAAAGTATAATGTAATTTGACTAGATAATTATCTGGTGGAAAATGGTGAATGCCATGTTGTTTTTTCTGTGTTTATTTTTCATCATCTTTGATGACTCCTTAAAGGAGAGCTGCAGCTGAATGACTAACTTCCAAGATTCACCTTTTCTCTCTGCAGCCTGCTGCTGAAAAGAGGCTGCTAAAGTACTGCATCGGAGCTAGAGGCACTGATTTCTCCACAGCACATGGAATATTCTGAGCCTTTCTCTGGTCGGTTTTATCACCGTGAAGTCTAGGATCATTTGTAGACAGCATGAAGCCTATTCGTTGTGCATGCTGTCTTTCCACCGAGAGCTCTCTTCCGTGATACTCATCACAGGGCTTATTTCCCACAAAAATATAAGCTGTCCTTTTTATTTATTTATTTATTTATTAATAGTGTAAGCTCAAAATAAGCTGAGCTTGTGGGGAGAGCTCCTCTGGGGTCTTTGTATGGCTGCGTGGGTCTCCAAAGGGAGACACTGAAGAGGACAGCAGGGAAAGGCGCTGCTGTGCCCCTGGGTGCTGGGTATGCAGGTACACTGTCCTTGACAGTCTTCACTCCTGACAGTCTGGAAGAATGACTGCCTGCAGCAAATGTTTCCTCTGGAAGCATCTCCTCCGGATGGATATACATCACTGACGGTGAGCAGCCAGAGGGGAACATGCTGGCTTTGTCCTCTTGGCATGATTCTGCTCCCTTTGCATGCCACTGATTTATAGATGAAATGCTAGAACAGGGAAGTGGCGGTGGTGGGAAGTTCTCCCAGATAACTTGAGGAGGGCCAAGGAAAAAGGACTGGAAGGGGATGTCTGTAGCCTTAATTTACACACTCAGATATTTACAGGGAAAAAAAGCACTATAAATAAATACATTTAAAAAAAAAAAAATACTTCACAGAATAATTTGGCACCCTCAAGTTGCTTTATTGACCTTGATGTGGGACTGAAATACAACCCCATGCAGTAGTTGTTGAGGGATTGCCATCTCAAGATGGCAGCCAAACAAACAGCTATGGCAGTGAGGCCTGTGCTTCCCCGAGCCTGTGCCCTGACCACCCTGTCTAAGAGAGCTGAGGCCTAATTACAGAGCTGAAATGTTCCAGATCACCTGCTAAGGTCTGTGAAGAAAAAGAGTGCTCAGCGCTTCTGAAAATCATGCTTGAAATTATGCATGATTCATGGTACCTGGAATTAGTGAAGCTTTGGAAAAAATAGACACGGGGGACTTGCTCAGAGTGCTGCAGCAAAATCAGACAAAACTGAAGTCACAGTTTAAAGGTTTTGCAGCGTCGTATGGGTTGAAATTAGTACATCTTCTGGGCACCCAAATGTAAAGAATATTTATCTTTAATGGAAGAAAATACACTACCTGTTTCAGAAACTTTCCACAGATTAATACTTATAGTGGGAATTGCTGGTTAAGGTTCTGTCAGACTGGCTTTTGCACATTCATTAAAAATAAAAAACAACAAAGAAAACTAATTTGTTTAGGAAATGGAAAAGCTAATGGAGCCCTATTCCACTCTTTGATCTCCAGCACAGGGAACTGAAACCAGGGGGGCACTGACTGAAAGGTGAGATTATGGTGTCTTTTACTTTCACCAGAGGAACAGGGAAGCGTTAAGGGGCATCCTGAGGGGCAGAGGAGGCCCCTTCCATTAGTTTGGGAAGCAGGTAAGTGAGGAGCGGGATACCTTTTACTGCCGAGGTCAGTGCGGGGAGCGGTCGGAGGGCTCCGTCACCACACAGTCTGCAAGCCAGCGGTGCGGTTTCTGAGGTACCTCTCCGTACCCATCTCACCTAGAAGAAAAAGAAAAGCTGCTCGAGCATCACTGCGAGACCCCGAGGTGAGGGACCTGCGGGACGTCTCCTACCGTGGCTCCCTCAGCGCCGGCCCCGCCATTTCGCGCAGCGGCCGGGCCCCTCCGCAATGCAGGGGCCGCTGCGGGCGGCGGGCTCGGGGCGGGGCGGGCGGCGAGGGGCCGGCCCCGCCGCCGCCACCACCACCTCCACCACCTCCATCACCACCTCCAGCACCGCCGGGGGGCCCTGAGGGAGCGGGGCCGGGGCCGGGGCGGAGCGGGGGGCGGGCCGCGGGGCTTCGCGGCCCGGCGACAGCCCCGAGAGCGGCGGGGCGGGCTGAGGCGGCGGCGGCGGCGCCTCCTCTCTCAGCCCCTCGGCGTCCCAGTGCCGGCGGCCGCTGTGGCGCTCAGGTAAGGGGCCGTTGGGATCCGTTGGGGGCTGTTGGAGACCGTTGGGATCCGCTGGGGACCGTTGGGGACCGTTGGGGGCGCGTGGCAGGGCGAGGCAGGCGCTGACAGGACACCAAGTTGGCGCCCCCGCAGCCCCGCTTGAGGTAACCGGGGGGGTGCCCGCTGCCCCATAACGCTCCTCTTACCCTCGTAGGAGCCCGTCGGCTTTCTGCCGGCTGCCTTTAGGGTTTCGAGCATCTCCAGAGCGTAAAAGCCCGGGAAGGATGGAGCCTTGCGTCCCCTCCCGCCCGCCCTAAGCTCCTCTGAAGGGATCTGCGAGGCTGAACAAAGAACGCTGAGACAAGGGGGGGGGGGGGGGGGGGATTGGGGGGGCGATTTCCCCTTTCCAATTTGCATCGGGGAAACAAGCAAACAGACAAATAATTCCCTGCATTGACTGGTTCTGCCACGGAGAGGAGGCAGCCGTGCACGGGGAGGCCGGTAATCGTGAACAAAGCCTTTTTATGTGAGGAAAAAATGATGCAAAACGCGCCCCGCGCGAGGTGCTGCAGGTACGGTGAGTGTGTGCAGCGCTGCGGTGCCGGAAGGTTGCGCCCAGGATGATCTGCAAATAAAGACTGCTTGCCTCAATTTGTTGCGTATAATGTTGGAGACGCTAATTGCGACCTGCCATTTGAATAAGATGTGCTTTGTGAAACACCTTTGGGAAAGAAGGGGGTGTGCCGCATGCCGGCAGAGCTGCTTTCGGTGTTTAAGATACGAACGTAATTTATTTCCCCGTGCTAAGCTGGAACTTTCAGTTTTCCTCTGAATAAAGATAGCTCTCTGCGTTTCATGTAGGCTTCTTCCTGATATAAAATAGCAGGCTTTCACACAGGAGTGATCATTAACATAAAATCCTGCATTAGAAGGCGAGGTATACATACATATTCTGTACGTCTTACTTATTCCAGGCTTCTGTCCTCCCTTTTCACAATCTGTCAAGCCTTTGTGGCTGCGTCAAGGAACCTTTCTCCGTCTTTTCTCAAATAAATCATTTGCTGTCCAGCATCGGTGCTGCTCCTGGTTCAGCAAACCTGCCCCTTTTGTTTTCAGACAGGTTCTTCCTCACAGGGTTGAAGCGCGTATCCTTTCTCTTCTGGTTCTCCCCCTTCCTCCTCAAACCTTTGTTTTCTCCTTGTGAAAGAGCCTGTTTGTTTCCACCCGTGCTGGTTTAGACTTGTGGGGATGTCTAGACTTGAGATGTCAGAACCGATGCACCCAAGAAGAGGCTCAGCTGCAGGATGTATTTGTTTTCTATAGCTTCTCTCCCTTCCCACCCTACTGGATGACGTGATTACAGCATCTCAGCCCTTGCTGAGAAGAGAGGGAGAATGTGCTGAGAGAGCATTACCTAGTGAAATTGCCCCTGCCATTACTTCATAGATCACGAAGGAGTGAATCACTAACAAAGAGAAAATGGGCATCTCCCCTGCTTGTGACAGAACTCCCTTCAGTTCGCACAGAGATGGTCCTGTTCAGTTTGTGGATAGGTGTGTATTTCTGCTGTGAATGTTTCCAAAACATAAGATTTATGGTAAACCTCAAACTCGCCACTGTAGCACCTCGGTTTAGGAACCACTGACTTCCTTGCTGTACATTTTATTTCTCCTATTTGCAAAATGATGCACTTGGCAGTGGGCAGGACCCCGAACTAGATGTGGTACCAAGCCTCATGGCACCCAGGCCACAGCCCTGTGGAGCTTTCAGATGAGCTACACCGGCACCCTGCACCCCTTTGGCTCGGCGAGAGCACTGAGAGAGCACAAATAAAGCACACGAGCGAGCTCCGGGGAGAGGCGATTTCAGCAGTCAAGTGCAGTGGTGCCAGTTCCCTCTTTTCATCTCCTCTTGTACCAAGGGACAGCGTTCGGTTAGTGGCACTTCACAATTAGTTGCACCCATACTGTGGATTGCCTTTGGTGTTTGAGAGAAGCCAAAGAGCTGTCATCCCAAGAGTAAAAATTTGCCATTGTTCTGTGGAGATATTTAGCCCACTTTGAACGCGGTGGGCACTTCACTGAGCCTGTAACACACTTTGTTACGTAAAGCAGCATCTGAAGCCTTGATTTAGGGATCTGATGTAATTTTTATGGTATGTTATGTCAGTGCCCACGTAGCTGTGCTATTTAAATATATTCTGACAATAACAAAAATAGTCGTCATTTAGTGACCCCTGAGGTCTTGTGCCTGGGCATGAGTGATCGCAGGAGTCCCAGAATGAATTGCTGCCGTCTGGGTTAAGAATTCCCTTTGTGCTCGTCGCTTTTTCGGAAGCATGCCTTCCTTTCAGCCTGCTTTCTGTACGAGTTGGTGTTTGCTAAGCCATGTACCTGGCTGCACGAGAGGAAACGTTCGCTCTGCGTACTGCCACCGGGGCGCTTCCTGGCCCCGTTCTTGGTGAACAGTGGGCTGAGCTGTGGAAATTGCTAGAAATATCTAAACACAGAAATGGGTGGGTGAGGCCCATTGCCCGCGCTGCTGCGCTGTTTCAGCAGTCACCCCCAGACGTGGCATTTCACATACGTTAGAGATGGGTTTGTTTTTTTAAAGGGCTGAGGAGAGGGAGAAGTCAAAAAGACCTGTGAGGACTGTATGATAATGGCTTTCAGAAAGCTGCCTTTTTATGACTACAAGCTCTACAAACTTGGAAGGTCCTGAGAGAACTTGTAATGCAGCTGCAGCATCTGTCAGATCTGAAAGCTGATATGCCGTGCTAAGACAAGTGACAGCTAGCTTAAGGGAGGAAAAACTAAAAGGAAAGCTCAGATACCAGTACTTCTCGACAAGCCGTGGGATGCTCCAAAGCCCCGAGTGCAGACCTCTTTTTCCCTATAGTGCAAGGTACTGGCAGTGACAGAAACTGGGAAAGCTGTAATATGCTGGGACCTCGGGACTGTGTGGCTTCCCAAGGTACCTCCTAAACTGAGGTAGCTGGGTGTTGCATTCGTGTGCTGCTTTAAACTCCATGCGTGTACTTGATTAGGAAATAAAATCATGCGTATGTTTATACGTACAATTGTTCCCCAGGACTCAAAGATGCTTGCTTTGGTCCATCTGGATTTGTTCAGTTGTTCAAACATATGCTTAATTGCTCTTGAAAGTGAGCTGTAAGCATGCTTTGAAGTTAAGCATGTTTTTAGCTGTTTTGCTGAAAAGAGAGAGTCTAAATTCAGGGTACATGGGCTCAGTTGTGGAGAACCCCTGGCGATGTTTGGTGGTGCTGAGGACCTCTGGAGAAAGCACAGAAGTGAGCAATATTCCTTGAAATCACTGGATTGCTTATCCTTCCCCAAACACGCACTGAGGGACAGTATGGTCAGCTCTTCTTTGTGCTTCAGATATAGGTGTGCTTATTAGCAGCACTTCTGTAGTGTATTTTAGCACCTAAGGAAAAAAAAATCACACAGCAAGAGACTGATTTCCACAGGGTGGAGCTGATTTAGAGGAAGACTGATGGAAACAAAGGTGGTTTCTTAAGCCATCTGCCTCAGCAGAGGAAAAAAGCTTTTCTTTCGGGGGTAGATTTAATCACTGGTTATGCTACTAAGCTGTAGGAGCGTGTTTTAGAAGGACATTCAACGTGGCATTTGTAATTGCTTTCTAGGTGTTGGAAGAAGACTGATGCAGGGGGTTAATTTGGGTTGCTGTGGCCACATGGGTTAACAGTGCTAGCAGTTAAGAAGATTTGAGGTCTTGATTGACCCATTTTACTTTAACTCTAATTGTTCGCTGCTTTATTAAGGAGAACAGATGAGCTAATGCACTTGCTCCTTATGGTTTTGCACTCACTAGTGTTTTTCCTGCCGCAGATGAAACTTGGCTTTGCTCTTTTGTCTTCGCTGGGGAGGTGGGGCCTGTCACAGTCATTCAAAATGCTAACGAGGCAGCAGTGCCAGTGCGTGTTTGCATGCAATACCCAGTGGCTTTGTTAGGGTGCTAATTCAAGAGGAGTTGTGGTGAAAATATGAGACTTAGGCAACCCTGGTAATGCAAGGATTTACTAAATCTTTGCTTCCTCTAATCAGTGAGACAGGTCAGCACTGGTCGAGTAGTCATAACCAAAATTACGGTATGTGGTTTCTCTTCTAACACTTCAAAACATGTTGGTTTTCTAATTTTATGTAGTGTAGTAAGTATTTGTTTACTTTAGCACGTGGTGTCTATCTTCCAGACAAACATGCGTGTGTATTTGTATGAGGAGGATGCTGACCCTGTTATTACCAGGGGTGTTAGGTAGAGAAAATCAGCGTAACTGCATTGACTTCATTGAATCTGCACCTGACCTGCACCATCTGGAGAAAGATAATTCCCTTTGCAGCTCTGCATCCTTGTTAGTGAAAATCCGGGATGCTTTCCCAGCCGAGGGGAATAATCTGTTTATCCCTGGGAATTCTTGGGTTGTGGCTCTTCAGCTCTTCTGGTGAATTCTCGTCCTTCGTCTGCAATTGATATAGGGATCTGAGGAATATTCCTTGCCTTCTGTTGGTCGAGCCCGCCCGGGAGGAATTAGGAGGAGATTTCTGATAGTAGCACTGCCTAGCCCTAATGCAGTTAGATCTCAGCAGCTTCCAGTGAGTTGAGTCTGTGAAAACTTGCTATTTTGTTTGTGAAACATGTCATTTGCTACCCCTGAGGGAGGTTTAAATTCAATTTCCAGTATCTGTTTGCAAAATTAGCTGTATTTAATGTGTATGCAACCTCTGGATGAACAATATTAAAAAAACCCAACGCAGTAGGCCAATCATGTCAGCTAACTTGGCAGCATTTAATTATAAGACCTATTGATTCAATCAGCCCCGTGTTTGCACTTTATTTTCTGGAGAGAGTGATAGGGGCTGGTTTCTGGTTTAAAACTCGAAGCTGCCAGCTCTGTTTTGAGGAACACGCATTGCCTGGTGGAGCAGCCGCCTGGCCCCGTGAAACTTGCCTCTTTTCCCCAGCTTCTGCTCTCGGGTGCCGTTTTGATGAACGAGGTGAGAAAATACCTCAAAAGGCGAAGGTGGGGCAGGGGTATTACAAAAGCTCGGGGCAGAGGTAGCTTTGTGCTTTTCAAACTTCTGGCCCCAGGCCAAATTTGATCCTGAGACGAACAGCAGAAGTGCTGCAGACCTTCAGAAGTGACCTGGGTGCTTTCCTGCTGGGCCAGAAACCCAGACCCGCTGCCTCCGAGAGCAGATCCGCGTTGCTTGGCCTCCTTCCCTGTGTAACTCAACCACGGCCTTGTGCAGGCTGTGTCTGAAGGAAGCCCAGCCGCCTTTGAGGTGGAGCTAAGTCTCCCTCTTATTTTTCCTCCCCTCCTTTTCTGTGGAAGCCATCTGTAATACGGTGCTAAGCCCGTGCAGGCGAATTGCAAGGTGCCGTGCCTCAAGCAGAGGGGCCCTCTTAACCTCAGGGAGGTGTAGAAACTAACGGGGGCTGTGAGGCCAGCACGTTTGCTCTCTGCTGTGAAATGGTCCGAAACTGCGTGTTCAAAATCCCTGAATTTTATCGAGGGGTCAGGTCTGGATCTGAATCCTTACACTGCGGGGCTTGTGTTTGCTACCAGCTCTTTCTGTGCCAAGCTGTTGTTTGCTGCAGCAGCCTTGCTGTGACCGCCAGGGCAGGGCAGAAAGAGCCGATCCCCCCAATGGGGGCTGCGTCAGGGCTCTGGACCCGGGGCTGAGCGCTGCAGCACTGTGACTCTGAGCACTCGTACCCCACACTTGCAAACGCCAACCTGATTCGCCTGTCCCCTTGCTGACTGTGGGACAAAGAGACCCCACCGCCTCCAAAATCCCCTGCCCCGTTCTTCCGTCTGCTTCCACGTGACCAGGTAAGACGCGTTTGGGTTCCTGCTCTGGCCATGTGGTATCGCTCAGGAAGCAGGGCTGCTACCTTTGTTTGAGCTACTGTGACCGTAGCTTGATGAACAGCAGCTGGACGTGTGCAGCCGGCGTGCCTCTCGCCGAGGGATCCCTGTGTGCCGGTGCCTGGCGTGCTTTCCAGGTGTCTCAGGCTGCTGCTCGAGGCTTGCATCGCAGGGTGTGGTGCGCAGGCTGCTGCTGCTCCTGTTTGCAGCAGGTCTGTGTTCACACAGTTAGGCATTTGCCTGCTTCGCTTGAGTCACGCTGAAATCAATAGCAGCTTTTATTTCCCTCAGCAATTAGAAATCATTCAAGAAGGCTGAGGGAAACATCCGGGGGCTTCCAGAGGAGAGGCACGGGTGTGTAGCTGAATGGTTTGTGAAGAAACAGGGCAGTGCAGCTTGCTCCTCGAGGGCTGCTTTTGGAGGCTCAGTAATTCACATCCCACCCTGCTGGGGGTGGACCAGAGCCGAAGCGGGGTGTGCCAGTCCTGTGCTGCTTCCTGCCCTCCGCGGTTACCCTGCTCTCCTGCAGCGCTTCCCTGCACCTGTATTCCCAGATCGCTGGGAGACGGCATGACACTAGGAGGGAGGATTATTTTCCAGCTAAACGGACAGAACCAGAAGATGTAACCGCTCGCAGGTACGCAAGGAGGTTTCTGCATGGATTGAGTAAGCTCCTCCGGACTTCTGAGTTGCTCTCAGTTTGCACAGGCATGAGGAGAGCAGAGTTTGGCCCTCAGGATGCTCTCCCAGGCTGTCGGTGTGTGCAGAATGTGCTGGGGAGCTGGGGTCTGCCTGCCTAAGAGCCCAGAAGGGGCCTGGTGGAGAGGCTTGGCATGGCAGCAAGGAAAAGTGACAAGCTAGTTGTTTTCATCCCTAGCACCTCCTCCTTTCTCCTATGATTGATTAGATGTCCCATTAAAAAAATTTCCTCCGGGAAAATGGTGGAGAAACCCATAAACCAGGGGGAAGGAAACCGTATATTTCTTCTGGTTTGGAGAGAGAAAATATACATACTTTGTGGAATGGTAAAGGGAAAGTTGGCAGACACACACCAGAGTAATTAAAAAAAAAAAAAAGAACAACAAACAACCCTCTCTCTGCGGGGGGAGCAGTTAATAACATGATTCATTCCAAAGAGCGAGGGATGGAGCATGGTAAATAAGGGCTTTCATGCCGTGGTGTTCCACAAAGTGAAGCTTTTCAGGGTATAGAGAGCTGCTTGTGTTTGTGAATAAGACTTAGCAAAATATTGAACGTAAGCATTTCATGTTACCCGGTGCTATCTGTTAGAGCGGGTAATAAATCTATGTCTGAGATGTTGAATAAAAGGCATTTGATAATACGACAGTATCTAGAATTTAACAGTCTGCCAAAATTAGCAGTGCTTTATAGCTAATATTTATAATCCTTCGGTTAGATCACTTAAATGGCATGCTGCTAGAGTTGCTTGAAACGCTCTCAGTATTTGGATTGCAACATGAAAACTAAAGTAGTCAACGTGTATTGCAGCATGAATAACTGAGGGCTTCTTTTCATGGAGTGCATGGGGGGAAAAATATCTGTAGTCAAGCTGCATTTGCTTACAGTGACCTCTGGTACAACGCTATTTCTACTGGCGTGGAAGCTGATCTCAGCCAGGTTTTCCCTTCTCGTTGTCATCCGCTGATAGCAGTAAGTGGAAATCATAATGTGTTGCAGTGTTAATGAATTAATGGCTACTGTCACCCTCGAGTTAGAAGCACACCTGATCACCTTTACAACAGCTTTATTAGGTTGATCCTGCGTGTGCCTGGGTGGCCGCGTGTGTTTGTTTAGCTGTCTGGATTCGCCACGCGTGACCTGGCAGGAGGGGCCGGCCCTGACCGGGCTTATCAGTGGCAGGAGGCAGGCAGGCCGCTGTGCTCACCCCTCTCTGCAGCCCTCGTATCTGTTCCATTGTCTTCGGGGTGAGGGCTGACTCGGGCAGGTGCTGCCCGTGCTGCTTGATGTGTAATCATGGCACCTCTCAGCTCTCTGGTTTGGCTGCACTAAGTCGTCCTGGAAGCCCAGACTGCAAACTCAAATTAAGGCAGTGCCAGGCAAATAGCGCCTGCGGGAGCGGTGCTGTGTCCAAAGCCAGGGGAGGGCGGCAGCCCCAGACCGAGTCCGTGCTAGCCGAGGGGCGTAGTGCAGCGTTCCCAGGTCTGTTCGCTGTCTGCTGGCTAAGTACCAGTCTGTTGCTTCTAACTTTCGGATGTCGTTGGTTCCAGGGATGCTTAGGTCAGTCACACAATCTTGCTGTGAAATCCTCGCGTGAACTTGACCCTGCTTGCTGCCCTGTAGCATGGTGGGTACGTACGCTACTGACCTCCGGCAGAGGCTGACAGCAGCGGTTTGGTTGGTGTGCAGTGAGTACCTTCCTGTTTTGGCAGGTCGACTCGATTTGCTAATCCTGAGCCAGCAGACAGAAACGCTGATGACTGTTACAGGGCAGGTGCTCCTTTCTTGGGTGGGGTTGTGCCTCCTGTTTGCTTCAGGTGCTGGGACAGCATCGCGGTGGTGGTAGTACTTAGAGGAAGTTATTTGTTTACACTTCGAGTTAAGTGTTTTAGGACTAAATTTGCTTTACAGCCTATTACAAGCAGGCAGAGGGAATAAGAATTTAGGAAAAAATATTGGGCAAACCCAATGGTTTCCGTAGTTCAGGATATGAAGCTACAGTTAGCGCAGAGCTGGTGCGATGGCTCATTTCTCCGAAGTACCCTTGTGGTCAGCACCAGGCGATGGCTTTGCCCCCCTAGCTCAGCCACGCTCACGTCAATTGCAGTTCTGAAGTTCCAGTCTTTCGGGGAGATCTGAGCCATTTTTGTTTCTGATTTGTCTTATATCTCACAGTAAGCTTTTTCTGAAGAGGGTGGGGTTTTCTTTTGCATTTTAAGCTATTGCAAGATCAGCATCGGTGGCACTGCTTACCCTGTGTGCGATGGGATGAGTGATCTGCGGTCCTGCAACGGGCAGGAGGGTTTTATGATGCGTTTGTGCTTCCAGTGGAGCCGCCACTCAGATAAATAGCAAACCATGGCATGCATCGCGTAGTCACCTGTCTGCACTTCCCTTGGAGAATTCCTACTTGAGGTGCAGCCTGGTTTTTCTCTCATCTGGCAGTGTTTTGGTGGTTTTGTCTCAAGTGCCTAAGGGGACAGGAAAGGTAAGTGAAATACTAGCTTTCTTCTGGCGGGGGAGTGATCTATGCATGCATTTAAAAGGCAAAAAGCGAGGTCTGATGCATGCATTATGTTTTCCTTTGAAAAACTTGGTGTGGAGACTAGTTTCAGCTGTAGCTGTTGGGTTTATTTTCAGAGTTGATGCAACAGTAGGAACAGAATTTGCCTGTCCAGGACTTCTGGGCAGACTGCTGTACAGTAGATACAAAGAAGCAGCTGTCTCCATATGCTCCCCTCTTCTCCCCATCCAAACGTGATCCAAAACCAGCTTTCTTCTGGGCTCTGTTCCCCTCGTGTGTTTGCAGTTTGAAAGTTTGCTGTCTGCTCCGCTGCCCTTACCTGCAGGCAAGGCATGAGCTCGATCGAAGCGTCGTCCTCCTGGATTAGTAAACAAGCCCTGCCCCACGCGTGTGTCACCAGGCAGATGAGCAGCTCCCTGAAGAATGTTCTGAGGCTCGCAAAAAGAATTTTTATACAGAAAGTTTATGCTATAACAGAGATTAAAATATGCAAATAGTCAGATGAGCAAGCAAGCGTGCCTCAAGGCTCAAGGTGCCGTGTCTGTAGTCACTTGTGAATATTTCCCTTTCCGTGCTAGATTTGCTTCGCAGCTGAGTTTGAAAATGCTTCAAAATTGGCAGTGGAGCTGAGCTATTTCCCCTTGTAGCGCAGCTCTGGCTGCCTTTCAGTGTGTCTGCCTCTCCATTTGTCGCTTTCCAGTTTAGCCACTCGTTTTACATTGAAACAGCTCTGGGCAGAGCATAAATAAGCCCATGGTAAAGAAGTGGGTTCACTTCCCAAAGAATTAGATGAAACTGTGGAAGAAGAACCTGTGATACTCTCCCCCTGGACCCTGGTTTGAGATGGGGAGTTGCTCCTCCAGTAGCTGCTGTTCTTTGATCCTGAGGACAGGTAGAGCACTGAGGCTGACTCTCCAGAGCTCCCCAGCCCTACGTCCCTTTCTGTGTGCTCGAAGCAGTCCGCAGGCCTTTTCTCTTTGCTGTAGCAAAACTCAGGAGATGCTCTGTGCACCCCGAACATGAGAGCAGCAGCGGTGTGGGAACCAGGAGCAGCCCCCCCACTGAGCAGCCTGGGACGAGGTCTCTTGGCAGCCCGGGCTTATCTCAGCTGGGCCTTGGGGGTCCTGCCCTGCCTGCTCCCACGGCGCCTGGTCCTCGCCTGACCCCGTGGGAAGGCAGCTCGGGAAGCGGAGCCAGGGCAGCCCCAGCACTGTGCAAAAAGGGCTCGCTGCCTGCCAGCCCGCTGCTCTGAAGTGCTCCAGAGCCCTGGCGAAAGGGACGGGCAGGGGTTTGTGTCCAGGAGCCGGAAGGCCTCTGCTTGTCTGAAAGACGGGGACGTGAGGGAAGTTAATGCCCCCTTTTGAAAGTAAAACCCGGGATCTAACCTCCCTGCGTAGGCTGTATTGCTCCTTGAAAGATGTCAAATTACGCGGGCTGACAAGCTTGTCCCGTGCTTTTTCAATCACCTCTTCACTTGAATAGTTCTGTTAGTTCTCAGACACCGCCCCGTTTTTTTAATTCAGTTTTTTTGGGTGTAAGTGAAGGACAGAAGATGCAGGGCTACCTTGGAAATGTTGCGCTTGGCTCCCTTCCTGCTGACGGTCAGAAATACACCAGGTGCCTTTTGGGAGGTGTGCGTGGTAAAAAGCAGCCCTTGCAGGCTTCCTGCTCCGGGCAGAAAAACAACCTGCTTGCAAGAAAGCCCTTGCCTGTGGCTTTAATGGAGGAGTGTCCTGGGGTGGAAATTGCCTGCCTTAGAATTAGAGGAGGGATGTGTGCCGTGAGGAAAAGCTAAGCCAGGAAGCACCTGGCAGCCAGATGGCCCCTAGCTGCCGCACCGTACCCACACCTTCATTAGGGATTACCCTGCCTGTCTCCGGGTAATAGATTTAGAGGTTTGGGGTCACCGAGAATTAGAAAATTGTGGCCAGCTGCAATTAAACCGAGGTTATTTTTAGAGGACAAAGAGCCGAGCTGGAAGCTGACTTAGAGCTACTTGAACCGTTAGGGCTTGTGTGGTTTCCAGGTGCCCAACAAAAGAGCCCAGAAGAGCTTTGGTGGGGCACAAAGCAGCCCGGGCTGGTGGCAGGTGGGCTGGGGACAGCGATGGGGAGCTGGTATTATTCTGCTCCCCCCGGGCAGCTGGCTTTGGGCCTTGCTGAATAGTTACGTGAGCAGCACCAAAGGGTTGCAGGGTAGCGACATGTGCTTTGCGCTGTGGTTTATTGAAGCATCACTCGGTGTCTTACGCTAATGTTCGGTCTGTGTTTCGGTTTGTATTTCCCCTTCAGCATGCCTGCAATTCCGAAAGGGCAAACTCGTGTGCTTTTGTTGTAATTGTGCTAACGGGCATCTTTTCTGTGCCGCTGAGCGGCCGGCAGCAGCAGGTGGAGGCACGTGGTGGGGCAGGAATTCAGGCTGGCCCCACGCGGGTGCTCAGGAGTGGTCGTGAGGAAATCGCTCCCCTCCTACAGCCCCCGGACCTGCCTGCCCACGCGGGCAGGCAAAGAGGCACGGCAGGACTGAGATGCGTGGCCAGGTTTCGGCTGGAAGTTGGGAGCCTTTTCTGGGAGTCCGTGGCCCTCGTCTTCAGGCTCCGGCTGAGTCTGGGGCTGATGCAGCCCTTCCCTGCTTGGAAAGGGCTCTAGGTAGGTCGTGGGCACGAGAAGCCAGGCACGAGCTTTGGTAGTCCTGTGGCTGTGCGAGGTGTGATTGCCTTCCTTACAGACGCTTTGGGGCATCCGCAGGAAGCTCGAGTGGGTTGTTCATTGCTTCCGTTCTCGTGCCTCTGATGGAATAATAAGAGCATTGCTGGCTTTTGTCCTCTATATTCCCTGAGCATCTTCTTTGCAGACAATAGATCGTCTCGTTCATTTTAAAGCTTGTACAGTGCAAATTGGAAATATTTACCGTTCAAATACCACTTTAGTTAGCCGTTGCTGTTCGTATTGCAGCCTGTTGTGAATTTCCTGCAGTGAGTTCTGAGCAATTGGACTCAAAATCCATGTTTTAAATATAATTTCAGTTCTCAGGTTTCCACCAGCGGGGTTGGTCCTGCAGCTGAGATCCCTGTTAAAGACAAGGTAACTTGCATTACGCAATGGAAGTGTTGAGTGTATTTTTTTTAAAGATGAGCCAGTAACACCCTACCACGTGATACGGTGCGGCCACATGAACGTGGAACAACTCTGTCATGAAAGGGTGGATCAAGTCGTCCAGTAAGGCTTTTCTTCTTCTAATCTCTATGGATCTGGAAGACTATGTGGCATTTCTTATTTTAGCCATGGGAGAGGAAAAATAAATCTCAGTTCTTGAAAGCTACTGCCCCAGGTTAGACAATCTTTATATTAACAGTTTGTTACCCAGAGAGGTTCCAGTATCTTTTTTTTAGTGGATTGATTGTGTCTTTGACCTGTATAAAGCCCCACAGCAGCATCTTGCAAAGAAGAGCAGGGAGAACGTGCCCAGAGGATTTACTGTGCTGCTGCTGCTGTTGTTTTTCCCCAGAGAGGAACCCAGCTGTTTTGAAGCTGAAATAAAAATGTAAATTATGAGGGAGGCATAATTAGGGCACTTCCTTGAGACAATGTCTCATGCAGACAGCTTCAGTCCGTGGAGGGTGTGTTTATAATAGCAAAGAGGGGTTGGAGCAGTAATGAAAGGGGTGAGGAGCAGCTGTGTGCTGTGATGGTGCTCCCCGGCTCAGGAAAGTTGTGACAAGGAGCAGAGAGCTTGTGCTTTCCCCCCCAGATCTGCTGGTAATATGTGTAAACCTGGTGAAGCCTTAAGCTTCTAAATGTGAATTACTGCTCCGCTAACACGTCGATACCAACAACAAACAGAAGCCGTGGTATGCATCCCGTGCCATACATTTCGTATGGTATTTGTGGAACCAAAATGTCGTACTGGGGACTTGGAAGAGCAAACCTCAGGCTAGTCCTTCAAGGGGAACGCTTTGCAGAGACAGAAAGCAGAAAACCAGGCACAACAATGTGGTTTTTGTCGGGGGGGTTGAGTTAATTATAGGGCAGGAGGCCTGAGCATGTGTGATATGAGGTGGTAGGGAGAGCGGGAGCTAAGCTGGGGCTGGAACGGGCCTGGAGGAGCAGGCTGGGATTGTTCCCAGCTGGAAGCTGTCTGTGGGGTTTGTCGCTTTTCTCTATTAGCTTTTTGGCACCTGCTTTCACGCTGTCGGGAGTGCTGCACGTCTGTGTGGAGGTGCTTAAAGCTCCGTGTGTGTCTGACAGCTTTGGGATATCAGCCTGATAGGTGTGCAGCTCCCCTTCCTTGTTTCTGCACATTGCTTTTTTTCCCAGTAAGCCCTGTGAAGTAATTATGTATGGGATGTTAATGGCAGAATAGTTTCAAGACTCCAAACTTGTACCCTCTTAAGTAGTAAGCTTTAAACTAAGCTTTATAATAGTACCTTGCCTAGGGAATGCGCTGAAGTACTTTGCCTTCTCTGGGTAAGTCTGATACAGATGTTCATGATCTAAAGAGATCTTAAATGGTCAGAGTTGTATTGCTGGGGGCAGCCTACAGCTTCAAAATGGAGAGAGACCCCTTTCAGCCTGGCTTCTTAACAGTGCCCTGAAGTGGTGGTGTGTTTGATGGAGGCATGGTCTTGTACACTGGTGTTTAACATCGAAGGTAATGGTAGAGCAATGTTTTAAAACACCATTTTTTTCACGTTATCTAGCTTAACACATTAAACCGCTTTAAACAGTGAAGAAGAAAACAAAGCAGATTTTTTTTTCCATTCTAAAAAGGCTGTGGTTTAATTTTGGTTTTGCCATTTAGATTTCTATGGTGACGATTGGTAAAGCCGTGCTGCTTGTCAGATGGAGAAGTACATGTTCATAAAATGTCATTTAAGATAACTGCAAAATGCCTGGCTGGGCTAATGCTGCCATTTATTCTAAGCAAATAGCCTCGATACTTTCTGTGATCCGCTGGAGTCATACAAAGGTCTGCTTTAAATCTTGCATATTCAGGGATTGTTTTTTTATTTTATTTTGCGGATGAGACTGGTATATAGGGGACTTTCCACAGGAGCCTAATCCTGAATCCGACAGAATTTTGTAGGAATGACTGCATTTCTGTCAAAGTTTTAAATCAACACCTGTCCCTTACTAGAGAACTATCCCCGTTCCCCAATGCCATCTGTTAGTTACCAAAAATTCTGCAGAAAGAACTTTTTTTTTCCCTTCTAGAGTGCTGAGGGCGTCAGGATTTCTTACAGAGCTGAGCTGCATCCCTCTGAAGTTCCCCAAGGCTTCCCCGTGCTGCTCAGTGTAGGTGCCTTTTATTAACTCTCGGCGAACTTGCCATTTTGCAGCCTCGTTCTTGCAAACACTGAGGCACGTATATGTATGTATGCACACACATAACTCCACTGAGCTGAATGGAACTTGGTATCCAAATACCACTGGAGTCGAATACTCGGACAGTGCTCAGTGGGAGGTGTCAGCACGAGGGCCGTTACTGTCCATGCATGAGGGCCGTCACCTGGGCAGCTTCCAAGTGAAACAGGTTTCACCTGCAGTCATCAGTGCTGCTGCAGCGTGCTGCTGAGGCATGTGAATGACTAATAAGAGTAAGAATAAGAGAATAAGAGTAACCTAGTCTTGTTCCAAAGGGAATAAGTTGTTGGAGAGAAAATATTTGGGTAATCTGTCAACCGTGGAATGTAAAAATGTGTATGTAATCTGTCCCGTGGAAAACTCTGAGATACGAAGGACAGCATGTGTGTTGAAATACAAACATTCATCTGGTAACCATCTTGATAATCCACTGACAAGAAAACAGCTGTTAACTCATCTCACTTGTTTCCTGTTTTGCCCCAAATTGCCATGCTGACACCTGGCTGACTGTAGATAAGTACGCCCCTTGCTGCTCTCCCTCACTGGCATGGTAGCGTTGTTGCTTTTACAAGCTGTAACTACGAGGAGCTTAGTAGGCAGAAAGAGGTTTTGTTTGTTGCTCAGAGAGGGGGAAGGCTCCAAGGTCTGTCCCCTCTGCACCGGAGGAGGGTCTGGGGTTGTAAGGTGCTTGTCAAGCGCTGCTCTGATCTGAAGGAAGGCAGCTGCTGTGGAGGACTTCAGCAAGGGCCCTGGAATTTTAGCATGAATCCAACTGGAGAGTAGAACTGAAGGACAGCAAAATGATGGCATGTGATCTAGGTTGTGCTTTATTCAGTGAAAAGAGCCACGTATTGTTAAATAGCATCTTGCATGGAAAAGGCTTCAGAGGGCAGACTGTACGTTGTGGAAGAACCCATAATCCTCACAACCCTCACCAATGTGATCTTTGACTCGCAGACATTTGCTATATGGGACCCTCAGAAGAAATGAAGTAAAGTTAGTACAGCAGCTGCTTTATAACCTGCTCATAGCTCTTACTTGTTCTCCACAGACCTGGGGGAAGGACGATAAAGACCTGGATGAGATGGTTAGCAATTTGCAGTTTTTTTCTTTGTCTTTATTCATTAAACCTATTGGAAATAGTAAATTTGTCACAGTTTTCTAGAATGCCCTATGAGCAGCATATAGACCTTGCTACAGATGGAGTCAGAATTGTCGATGTCCGGGATTTACGGTGAGATTCCCTGGGAGCTGAGAGCGGTGTGTGACAGCGTTACCCCTCTTCAGAGGGGGAAAGCACAGATTCCGCGGAGCGTCGCTTGCCAGTTGCTGCGTGGGACTTTTGGGGAGGAGGAGGGAGGCCTCCCACTTGTTTGGGCCATGAATGTAAGCAGGCAAACATGTGTAAAAATGTAAGTGCGTATGTAAAGGTAAGCATTCATAGTGCTTTTCTGTACCCTGAAGTAGCAGGGAGAGATCAGCTTGTGCTAGTTGAGTGCAACCACGTTGTTTTAAAGAGAGCTGATATTTCCAATTACTCTTGCTTTATGTAGCATGCTGCAGACTGGATGGTACAACAGTTGGGGCCAGGCTGTAGTGTCTGGAGAGCTTGTTATGAGCGTGACAGTTATTTTCCAGTAAAACAGCTAGCAGGCTTTATGGATCTTGATGCGGCAGTGGAGGGTCACCTGCTTAAATGCTGCCAAACCAGGCTGCTGTTTGGGTGGAAGTGAAATCTTTGCCCAAATTACTTGTTGGCCATTAATTAATCTCTAGTTTGCTGCATTAGAATTTAAGTTTGGCATTTGCTAATGAAAGCTAAAATGAGTTTCTGGTGTGTGTGTGTGTGTGTTTATTTCCACTGGTGATTTGAGGCCCTAGTCCTCTAGCAGAAGCCAGGCCGTGTGTGGCTAATCAGTGCAGGCGTGTGAGGTCCCAGTGACTTCACTAGGGGTGAGGAGGAGTCTGCTTGTAGGCTATGTTGCAGGATTAGCAGCTAAAGCATGATTATGTGCTTACCGGCGTGATTATTCCCTTTGTTGCCCTTCGGACAGCGCATACCCTGCTGTGGCATTGTCCTGAGATGTTTCAGGCCTGTGGGGTAAAACTTACCCCGTTCTTATGAACTTAGCTGTTCCCACTCCCCTGCTCCTGGCTTCCTGCATTACTTCTGAGACAGAAGGAGGCTGCCTTCTTCTGGGCAAATGGCACTTTGCATCTCCTCTGTCCTGCAAGGATCTCTGAGTGGTCTTGTTGCCTTCTTTACAGTTTTTGAGCTGAAGAGTGTTGCTCTAGCATAGGGTCTGAAAGCCCTAATGGTCTTCCCAGCATTGCTGATAGCACCGTGCACTGCCCAGGTAACCATACTGACCTCCCGATTCATCAGCTTTCATCAGCGCACATCATAAACTTTAATCCCATGAGCCAGCTCCAATCAGCAGCTGAATCGGGGCCAGACTCATTAGGGAACCAACAAGTCTCTCTTTGAATGCAGGGCACACAGAGGAGAAAAGGGCAGGTCTTAAATCAGTGTATGGTTTGATTGTTTTTATTTTCCCAGAGGCCCTGAAGCAATGTAATGCAGGTTTTTCAACGCTGACATCACAAAACGCTGGGACGTGCTGCCAAGTCCATGTGGGTGGAGAAGAAAGGTGGTGTTCTCAATTCTTACAAACACTTGTGCTTCTGTTCTCAAGGAAGAAAAAAGGAACAAACTTTCCTGATGATTCTCTGAGAATGTAAATGCCACATGAGCGTTTTGGCTAAAGGCAGAAATGGCATTTCCTCTGCTGACTTCACTGCTCAATTGTCTTGTCCTAGTTATGTAAGTTGTGTTCTATCAACTGGAGCATGTGTATAGCAAACCAGTTGGAGGGCTTGCGAGTCATGTATCACCTCCTCACAATTTCCAGCAGAATTACTCATCCTCGTGGTTGCGCTGAAAAGAGCGTTCAGGTATTCTGCGTCAAGGGATCGAAGTTGCATCCCTTCACTGGTAAACTGAATATTTTTTTGTTACAGTCTCTGATATTTAGGCTGCAAAACCCGAAAATTAGCATGAACATCTATCATTTTCTTTAAGAAAGCAACTCAAAAGCTTTTTGTAATCACATCAGTTCTTGACAGAGGGAGAATTGTTGGGCTAAAATCGTTCTTGATGCAACTTCGTTTCTCTTAGTAGATGAGAAATTAATCTTCACGCTTGCATTTACATCTGCTACAGATTGTGGCATGGGAGGGATGCTTGTCACCAGTTTACGTGCATCATTTGCTTTAGAACAGCGTACTGACAAGCCTGATAGGCTGTTTTCTTTATTGTAACCAAGTCTGAAGATGCTTTTCATTCAGACCTCCTTACGGAAGTGAATTATGATGCTTATGTAAGCGGTGTGCAGGTGAGTTCCTTAAAAGCGCACGGACAGTCACTTTGTGCCCACCTGAGAGTGCCCAGTACAGCCTGGAGGCGGAGGCACTCCTCAGGGGCTGCTCGGTCAGGTGGATTCACGGCACAAGAGGTTTAGGGCTGCCTGGACTCTCAGGCTGTCTGGTTTGCTCTCCTTTGGTCTGTCGTTAAGCACTTGCACTTTTGCTGCACTGATGTGAGATGGTCTTTGAAAGATGCTTTGTAGTTTCTCTTAATCTTGTTATCAAATGCACTCTGTAAAACCAGTGTTTTGCTGTTCCGGAGCTCTGAGATGCTGCAGGGCTTGGGCAATGTTACCTGAAGTAATAATGACAAACTACATTCCTGGCAAGCAAAGGAAGGGGCTGAGGGAAGGAGAAAAACAAAAAGCTCTAGCCTCAAGTGGAAAAGAGGGCACATTGTTTAGTGTAGCTAAATACGTGCGAGTCTAGAAGGTTCTCCTGAAGTTGCATGTATCTGCTGGAGTGGGGAATTAAATTGCGTAGTGGCTTCAGCGGAGTGGAATACGAATGGAAGGACACGTTCGGCTTTGCCTCTTTTGGCATGCCTACCCTGAGCGTGCTCGCAGGTGGGAGCTGTTAGCCGGAGAGCAGTTGATCACAGCAACAAAACCAGCTTGGGCTGCTAATCACTGGGGTCGGTAATGGACCGCCAAATCTTGTTTGCTGTAATTGGCCTAGCAGTGCTGTCGAGTCAGTGGGGCAAATAACGTACTCGAGATTTGTCCTGGGATCTTCCTTGCAGGCCACAGGTCTTAGAACATAAACTATGAAATGAAAATGTAGAGGAAACACCAGGGAGATTGGTCTGAGTCCCGTGGGGACAGTGGAATTGCAAATGAACTCCTCGTCGTTTACTTAATCCAAGTGTGTGTGTATTTTTTCAGAGGACGTTCTGTTGTGAGAACGCTTTGTGAAGCAGCTAGTGGAGGTGAGGTACAGCTGGGGCTCCCAGCCTCCTTCTGAGAGCAGCAAGCTCCTTCTGCATGCCTCTTTGCTTGCTCTGCGTGACGTGTGGATACCTGGCGGCCTCACGTCGAACCTCCTGCAGGGACAGGTAGGCCAGAAACCTCAGCCCTCAGTAGGGAGGGGAAAAAACAATTAGCTTCAAACTCTCCTTGGCAGGCAATAACTTCTTAACGTGACACAGAAATGTCCATGGGGCAGAATAACTGTGCTGATACAGGGCCTTGTAGAAAACATGCTTTGCTCCCAGTTTCCAGTATTCTCCTTGCTCTTCCCTTTATAGTTAATGCTGCAAGAGATTTTTGTTAGTCATTTTTCTTCCAAAACACCAGTTCTCCTCTGCTTTGCAGTAAGTTTATATGTTTCCCAGCCCGCCGGATCTGTAGTGCAGGCTACAGTGTGTGCAGTTCAGCTTGAGCAGACTGAGCGCGGGATCTTTCCTGTTACTCTGAAAAATGCAGGTTCTCAAAGAAAATGACTGCAAACGTGTTTCCTACCTGGGTTGATCTGTTGCCTTCCATGTGCTTGCAGGTATGGACGTGGGGCCAAAACTTGTAAGACTGATGTTTTCAAAAGGCTCTAAGGGCTTTCAGCATGCGTGCCTCTGTGAGATGCAGTGGGATGAACACACACCCTGGTTTTTATTTTCTGTACGCAGTCCCATTAACTGACAAGGCAGCGTGCACACAGCTCCCAGGGGCTTGGTGCTGTGCGCTTGGCGTCCCCTCATAGGTAGTGCCCAGGAAAAGGTCTCCCAGTTGAGGAGCTTCCCACCCGGACAGGGGGCTGCTTGGGTGGACCCTGGCTAAAAACCCTGCATCCCCAGCTGCCTTTGAGATGTCCCAGGGGACCCGAGGCCCTCTGCTGGAGGGGAAGCAGAGCACCTGGGTGTTGGTGGCGGTACGATGGTGGGTGGCTCAGTTCCCTTGATGTGGCACAAGACCGGAGATGAAGGCCTTTAGGTCTTGAGCGGGGGGGGCAGCGTGTCTCCAAAAACTGTCACCATTCCAGCTCATGAAGGAGGAGAAGAGCCTGAGTGGCCATAGGCACCTTTTTATTTTAATAGGGAGAGCATGTGTGAGCTTTTTGCTCAATTAACTTTTCCTAATGCTCTGTAAATTTGCCTTCAGTGCATTTGCATTGTGTTCAGATTATCTCATCAGCTTCCAATGACTCCTTTTATTTTCTCCCCCATTTCTCATCTGTGCTATCGTGACGAAAGTCAGTGTTCTACAGGAGTAGGCTTTGTGGTCTGAAAAGACGAGCTCTGTTTAGTGGAAGTTGATTTAGTGTCTAAAAATAGAAAAGCCCTGGCTTGTCTCCTGGATCAGGTGGTTATAGTGGTGAAAACCACCTGTCACGGAGGTTCTTGTGCTCCTGGGGAAGCGAGCGTTCTGACAAAGGAGAGTATGCAACTTCAGGAAGATGGGAACTGTGACCACGTTAGCATCTGATGTCAACTGAAAAAGGTATCAAGTGTGCTTAGATATTATAGAACTATTTTTCTGCAGTGAGGGCTGTGTCATAAAGGCCTTCTGTATTTTTAGGGATTAGAGGATAATAATAACTTGGCAGTTAAAATTATTTAGGGTTGGAAGCTGGCTTCAGATATATTCTCTTGAGAGTAGACTTCTTTAACCACATCATTAAAAAAAAGTTATATTTAGAGTGAGATTAAAAAAAATTCCTAGCAGTCTGTCATCTGGGGCTGGATCTCTGTGACGAGAACTGCTAACTTAAAAGGAGAAGTGCAGTTCTGTAGGAATCTTACTTTTGGTGTAGAACTTCTTAAAGTTCATCGGTGATTTCTGGGGCTAGGGTTTTTTTACGGTGTTGAAACTTGATGTCCTTGCCAATAGTCCTGATGTGCACAGATTTGAGCTGATGCTGGGAGTGCAGGGAGGTGAGGTGCCTGGGTGGGGGTAAGTTCCGGCACGCACCCACCCGCCTCACCAGAGACACGTTTGCATTTATGGCTCTGTCCCTGCATGCCGCTGGCTTTTAGTGGGGCAGGCTTCTTAGGCAGGCAGGCACTCCGTGACCACGCACGTTTGGGGGTGCAGGTCCTGGTCCACACAGCAGAACCTTTCTGCTTTCACTCGAGTTCCTGGGAGAGGAGCAGTTGGCTCTGAGAAGCCGTGCCTTCGCTGGGACTCCTGCATCTCAAGCAGAAACGATGTCTGGCACAGAACCCGAGTGATCTCCAAGAAGTCATTCCAGCCTGCTTTGCAGTAATTCGCTCTTGAAGCCCAAGTGTTTTGTTTGGCAAACCAGCAGTAGTGTCAGGCATGTTGAGTGCAGTTTCCTGAAGGAAAAACAAATACCTCCCTTTAGTATGGAGAGTTAATTGGTGGGTTTGTTTTGAAAAGGAATTGTTACAGTTTTCTGAAAGCTGGATGGAAAGTCCTGGAAGCACAGGAGCTGGAACAGTGAACGTGCAGCATGAGTGCCACGTTGGAGACGCTGTCCTGCTGTGCAGAGCCAGACCTGAGACGCTGCCCTGCGATGTGGAGGTGCCGAAGCAACTCCCTGTAAATAACACATCTTGGAGGTTGTTTTGCCATTCGAATCATTCTTGCATTATTCATCTAGTCCCAAGGATGGAGGCGTAACGTTTAAGGAATTAACACATCGATCAATGTGTGGATAAATGACTGGGGAGCAAGTCATCCCTTTCCGTTTGAGATCCGCGACCATTCAGTGCTCGGCCCTTCCAGGGCCCTGCACGCACTGCCCAGGGTTGTGTGTTTCAGGTGGCAGGCGAGGGCAATCCCTGCTGCCACAAACCAGCGGTGTTTCACTGCTGGCAGCATCGTGTAGCTCCCGCTGGCAGGTTAGGGACGTGTGCTAGCCTTTGTCCCCTCTCCTGTTGCTAGGCCTGCTCTGCGCTGAGACTTGACTTGCCCTTACACAGCAGATGCTTGCTGGCAGCAACTGAGTGCTTCGCTTTTTTAGGAGGATTGCAGTCACTTAAGAATGTGAGGGCTCAGAAATGGTTGAAAAAGGTTCATCTTCCAGACTTGTGTTGAGCTGAGAGCAGCACGTGCCACTAGAGCATCTTCCTTGGCCGTGTAAATGCTGTAGCTGCACTCACGTTGGTTTCCAGGACTTGGCGAGGGTTTTGCCTTTCACTCGGGCTCAACTTTGAGTTGCTTAGGGAAGTTCCTTTAAGCCTTTTTTTTTCTTGGTAGGAAGTCCCTCCGCTGGCAGCCCAAATGGCTTTTTTCAGTGTGAGAAGTACAGCTTGGCCCAGCGGGCAGTGCTGACAGACCCGAACCCTGTGTGTCCCACCACAGCTGCTCAAAACTGGAGCTTGTACCCATCAAGTCCCTGCTTTTGTGGAGATAAAATATGTGACATCAGTGTATAGAGGTGAGCTTTCAAGATGGAAGAAACGCAGTGGAATTTCCAAATCACTTTGTTCCAGGAGCAGAGGTCTCTCTGCAAAGAGCGTTAAGAGCAAAAGTTTGCCAGAAAAGATGCAGAACAGATGCTCTGACTTACTTTACTGATTTTTGTGAGCTTTGCTCTTCTGTTTCTGTAAAAAGCAGAACTACAGTGCTTTCCTCTCATTGATGTGCATTGTTTCTAGCTGGAGCATACAGCCCACCCTTTAGGCAGCTCATCTGGAGCATCACAGCTGAGTCCGGGAGCTCACATCTGGAATATTCTGTCCCATTTCAGGTTCCCCGGCATAAGAAGGACATCGATATGCACTGGAATGAGTCCAGTGGAGGGCTGCTAGGGTGATTAAGGAGGTAATGAGGTATGAGGAGAGACATGCCTTTCTCCTGTCTCGAGGAGAGGAGCCTGCAGGGGAGTATTATTGCTGCCTTCTGCGTGAAGACCGGAGCCTCACAAATGGAAACTGGTGCCCAAGATGGGCTGTGCTGAGGGTGGTTGGCTGTGGGGTGGCTGCAGCCGTCAGCTGGAGTCCTGGCATTGACCGAGTGCAACAGAGGTGTTGACACCTCGCTCTGTCCCGGTTCACTCCCTGCTGATGTTCTCTCCTGGGGAGTTTGCAGTAAGTTTTTGAACAAGAATATACATTTAAATACAAGTGGAGTCGTGGAAGTGCAGAACAGTGGGAGAACATCAGGGGATGTGCAAAACTAGCAGTGCAGCTTTCCATAACACGAGGGATTTCCCTCTCCTGTCCCTGCACGAAGTACCCAGTTTCTAAGAGGAACACCTCTGTGGGATGTTCTTGGCCCGGGAAAGTCCGGTTGAGGTGCTAGGGAAAAAGCTGTACTGTTGTTGTGAGCAGAGAGGGCAGACAGGCCAAGTGGGTCAGCAGGAGATAATAGCACAGATAGGACGAGGCAGCTTCTGTCTCTGCCACTTAGAGTTCAGCTGCTGAACCACCACAGGGTCCGCAGACAAATGGTGACCAAAATAGCAGTTCCTGCACTGCAGCTATTCTGTGGCAGCAGCAGAACTGCCACTCGGAGGTCACTCTTGTTCTCCTCTGGCCAGTCTGGGGGTGACAAATGCTTTTACCAAGATAAAGCTGCTGGCTGTCGCTGCAGCTCGTGCCAAGGTTAAATCTCTTCTGCCTGGTTAAGGTTGGCTCCTGGAGGCAGGACGTGAGAAGTGCTGGAGAGAAAAGCAGGAAGCAGTACCGGCTTCTGCAGGTGTGGGTGACGGTTGCATTTCTTTCCTTAAAAGCTGAGAACATCTTGCAGGAGCCCGTAACAAGTTCTTGAGAGAAGCAGCACGCTTTGTTTGTGGCTAATATCAGATGACTGAGGTGTATTGCTTTGGTTCTGACCTCCTAATCGTTGTGTGTGGGTACGGCTGGGCTCTGCCAGGTCTGAGCAAATGAGCATGGCAGGTGGCGTTAGTGCCCCGACAGAGCAGAGAGCTTTCTGACCCCTGCACTTTTGTCTGGGGGGTTCTGATGAGACGGGATTAGTCTACATCTTGCAGCTTGAGGCAGGCCTGAAGGCTCTGTCTTAGCGTGATGCCACAGCTGGCGATGGCCCCGAGTCTCTTACGTCTCCTGAAGACAGCAGCCGGCAGCTGGAGGTTGAGGTCCCCCTGCGACCCCCGTGTGAGCTTCAGGTGGAACTTGGTAAGTTCTCTGGGAGTAAAACCTTTTGCTTCTGCTGTGCCAGTGTTAGTGCTACACAAAAAATGTTGATGCATCCTTTGCAGTCGTGCTTGAATAGATGGATCGCACACGCAGAAATAAACATTGCAGCAGCAAAGGAAGACCAGCCAAACCAACAACAAGCAAAGGAACAAAAAGCTCCGTCTGGCTGGAGATGCTTAATTAGTTCTCCCGTGTGGTCTCCCTTTCATCCTGCTAACGCTGCTTGGGATAGGATTAAAAATAAATACATCGGTATTTCCAAAACACGTCGCATCTGGGCATTGCCCCTTTGGGGGGGGGTCAGCTCTTTAAATGAGCGACTCTCCAGAACAGAAGGCCTTATAAAACTTGTGATGCAACACGTAGCTCTGTGAGGTCCTTATTTCGTGTGGCTCCGGGACATGTTTGGCATAAAATAAAAATGGACTGATAGCACTTTATTTTAACACTTGGTAAGTTGTCGCATCCTGTTGACTTTTTCTTAGCAGGGTGGGAAGTTCGTTTCTGCTGCTGATAGTTATGTTTTAAAAACCAAGTTTACTGCAGGCAGTAAAAGTGGTCTTTTGTGAATGGTTTAAAAAGAGAAGTTGCACAATACTAAACTAGTTGCATTTGCATCCAGAAGTCATTCCATTTGTGTGTTGCTCCTCCCGGTTTGCTCCTTGTTTCCTGCTCTGACTGATTTCAGTTCAGATGCAGCTGCTTTGTTTCCCTGCCTTTCACTGCGGGTCAGGCTTCTTTGTAAAATAACGACCAGTCAGTTCTGCACCCTGGCTTGGGGATTTTGTGCTTGTTTACACAGCTAATTATGTTTTAAAATAGTGAAAGCCAAGTAGATCACCGCTGCCGCTGCAAAGCCGGAGGTGCTTCTTACCCTTTCAAAAGCCAGTGCTGAGGACTGGCTGCATGGTAGGCTTCTTCCCCCCTGCTGCCTAATAGTCTGAAAATATTTGGCAGGGCTTTTTGACAGGTGTGCCTTCTGGAGCTATCGATCGCCTGGACCTGAAATCCTTCAGGTTATTGCTGTTACCTTAATTACAAGGCGTGTGTCTAGACAGATAGTCTGCTGCTGACAAATATATTTGTAGATTTTATATTCTTGGCTAAGATTGATAGGGCTGTGCCAGATGTGCATGAAGACAGCGAGAAGATTTATTTTCCAAGGAGATAACTAGTTTCCTTTGGGCCTCTGGTATTTGGAGCCATAATCCGTGAAGCCACTTCTTAATTGGGCTTAAGGGCGTAGCTGTTATTGCGAAGGAGGCAGTAATACAGGTCCTGGGAGAGAAGCTGCACAACGCATTGACAGCTGTTAATCAATACTTTTCTTCCCTCCCTCAACAGAGTGGAAAACAGAGCAGCGTCTGTCAAATGAGTAAGGAAATTATAGTTAATCCTTCTGAAGGGCCTTCTGGTGGTAATGAAAAAGGCACACACAGCCGAGAAGAAACAAACGTACGTGTCCAGCTGAGAAGCCACGAGGAGGTGATAGGCAAGGCGATAGTAACGGGACTGTCAGAACCATCTGAAAGCCAAAGGAGCAGAGAAGAAAATCAGTTTTGATTCCAGCAGCTAATTTAGGACAAAAGGTCATGGAGGGCAGCAAAACCCAAACTTTACTAGTATTTAGAGTATGCTCTGATGCATGCCAGGATGTGTGTATGTATAATTTTTGTTACTGGACTTGTGTAGCTCCTGAAACGGAGCTTTTCCTCTTTCATGCAGCCATGGGAGAAGTGAAGTAGCTCTACGGAAGTCTTAGTGCCTGCAGAGAGGTGTCAAGTGGAGCCTGCAGCAAGGCTGAGAAACGTTCAAGTGACTCTACAAGCTGGGGCTTAAGGTTTCACATTGCTTACGTGGGCGCTAAGTGTCCTTGCTATAAAACTCTTCGTGCTGCCGTAGCATCTGCACGTGAGGCTTGAGGTGTTGTGCTCGGCACAGACTCGCCCAGACTGGGTGAACTGGGATTCACCCTGCCTGGGATTCGCTGATGTGGGGTGGCTGGCCGCGTGTATCGAGCGGCACTGAGACCTGCTTGCTGCCCTGCCAGCTTTCCCAGCACATCTGTGAGATGTTTGCTTTCCGGTGTCCCCCAGCCTGCACGTGTGGGGGGATGGCTGCCTTTGGAGGACTTTGCTTTGAAGCAGGAGATGGTCTCTTCCCTGGGCTGGTTAGGGCTGGCTCTTCCAGGGCTTGCTTTCAGAAGGACTGAAAAATTCCATCTTTGGCCAGCAGTACTTGTCACGAATTGGGTTGCAACAGCTCCTGTGTTAATAACTGAACTGTGAGCTCTGCTCCAAAATGCCTGGGACCAGGTGGGAGGTGCTCACGTTGCTGTTGGTGGGTAATGAGGCGTGAGGCTGTACCAGCTGCTCACCCTGCTGCATCACACCTCCTCTCCTCGTGGCATCTTTCTCCTGAAAGGTGGCTTTTATCAGAGGACCTGCAGGAGTTGCTTCCCTTCTGCATCATTTTTGTACTTTTTTTTCTTTTTGGCTTGTTCTGTTCCTGGCTGTTTGTGCCCCGGTTTCCCATCGCGTTGTGTTGTTGGTCCCATGCTGTTGAACAGCGCCGTGTCCTGCCATTCCCGCAGGGCCCGGGCACGTAGCACATGGCTGGGCACTCTTGAAAGGAGAGGTCAAAGAGTAATAAATGATGCTCGTTAGGCTAAGTGTGTCCGACAGCCCTGGACACCCGAAGAGGACAGTCGTGATGTTTTAACCTAACTATTATGGGGTCTCATTAAGTTGAAATTAGTTTTTTTTCCTCTGTATTTGAATGGGAGAGGATTTTTCCCCTTTCGAACACGCCGTCTAGTGCTTGCCTGTGAACTTAGAATCACGGGCTGTCTGAACCTCTTAGCATCACCAGGGGTAGTATATGTTAGCAAGCAAGAATCGGTATCTGTATATTTATTAGTGTAGTTGGAGTGCCGTGTAGCTGTCCGTGTGTCGGCCCAGACCTCCGTGGTGAGAGCCCGGCCCAGCTGGCGGCGGCAGGCTCCCTTCCCGCGTCGCACAAGTAGGTCTGAGCGCTGTGCAGCAGATGTTGCCCGCTGGCTGACAGATGCGTTTCAAACTGATTGCGAAACTGGATTTGGGATTTTGCAAATTACATCCAACGAGGGCAAGTGCTGTTTAAGTCTCTGGGCTTTCACAGGGAACCACATTTCTGTTGCGTTCAGTTTCTGTGTAACGATAAAAGCTTGGGGTGCTGCTGTAAGAAATCTGACGCTGAATTGCACCCGGGAAGCCGGGTTTAGGCGTTGTTTAGGGGATGGTGGGCATGTGTGGAGAGCCAAGCGGCGTGCTGTGTGCTGCAGAGATCCCAGCTGTAGCCTGAGACCCGTGAGTGGGGATATTGCTGGAGGTGTGGAGGCAATTAGCCTGTGAGTAAATGCTGCGCTAACGCGGCTGTACAGCTCCGGGCTGCGGTGCCCAGCGGGGTTTTGGGCTGGGAGGTGCGAGCAGCTGCCCCGGGAGCCTGGCACACCACGCTCTGCTCGGGCCCGTGGTGCTGTCACACTGGCTTGGTGGCAGCGTGGTGGCTGGGCACGGTCGTGGTTAGGGCTCTGACAGCTGTACCAGCGTCCGTGCGGGTTATTTTAGTTGTCTGAAAACCAGCCTCCTCTGATTGCGTAGCTCATGCAGCAGTAGCAGTGCTGTTTCAGAGCTTTACACGAATGGGTAAGACTGACTGCCCCAGTGGGAAAACAATGGTAGGTTCAAGGAGAGACCCAAAATCAAATATCCCAGCTGTCCCAAGCACTGAGGCTGCAGTGTAGGATAGCTACAGGCAAAAAACTCTCCTAAAAAGAGCAGACCTTAAAGGATGGAGCAGTTAAATGTAAAATGTGAGGTAAATACATCCTTACCTTTCCTTATATTGATCCTCAGTGGAGAGGGGAAAGGAAGGGGCCAGTCACGTTCCAGCCCTGCAGTGCTTGCTGTGAGCAATATCCACATCTCCTTGCTGTGTGGTCTGGGCGGAGTGCCCTGCCTTGTCTATTGCCAAACTGGTAGAGCTGTCGGAAAGAAGGCTGAGGAGTTAGGATCATCCCTACCACCCTCCCCTTGTGCTGTGCTGAGACTTCTTACAAGCTGGTGAGGTTTGCTGCCGTGTAATATGCTGCAAACGTTCCTTGAGGGGAAAAAAAAGTCCTGATCTTCTCCAGTTTCAACACATTTCTTGGGGGTAGAGGGCAAGAGCCTTGTCAAGCAGCTCTTTGTGCTGATTTAAGTAGCATCGACAACAAAGTGGAAACAACAGCGGCGAGTAAAATTCATTTTCCCAGAAGGCTGCTGGTTTCAAACGGAACTCCTTCAGCAATTTGAGCACGCCGTCTCCTTTTAAAGCTTTGATAGGTTTGATAAGGAAATAGAGGGATTTCCTTGGGGAAAAGTGAGATCTGAGGAATCACCATCAGGAACACAACGTAAAATTGAAAACAAAGCTCCTGAAAGCTCTGATTCCCGTATGCAGAAAGCTGGCTGGAGGAGAGCGTGCGGATAGCCTGCTTTGCTACGCCTGAAATTGTTTTCACAGTTGGTCATGCTGGAGCTAATTTAGGAAAGAATCTGAACCATTTGTTTCCGATGGACGAGCCTCAAAACCAGTACTTTAGGATGTATCTAGAAATGTGAAGTCTTTCTGTGGCACCAGGATCTAATGACTAATAAATATCTTAATTGTGAGGCAGAGAGCAGCATCACCGCAGAAGGCGATTCTGTAACGTAACGAGGATGGCTCGAGTAACGTAAATCAGCATTACCGGCCAGTTGGGAAGGGTGGCGAATGATGGCAAAACTTGGGGAAAATGGCTTTTTTTATTATTGCAAGTTTTTCTTCTGAGTGAACTACTTGCATATTGTTTTCTACTGATTTGAAATGAAGGAAATCTGGCTCTTATCGGTGGTCAGAGAAATGGAAGCACCCTGAAAATTAAGGAGGTTTGAGACAAACTGGAAGGCTTTTCTTTTTGGCTTCACGTTACTGAGGAGCAATTTTTTTCCCGAGATTTTACCTGTCTGTAGACAAGGCAGAACTGAGAAAGGGTGCGTTCCCATTGTTGCTTTTTTTCCATCTGCATACAGCTAGATTTAACAAAAAATCACCCGTGTGTATTTATTCAGGTTTTAAATAGATGAGAGCGCAATAAGCTTGCTCTCAAGGCAGTATTTCTTATGGGGCAGCTGCTGAAGCTTGAACTTCTGTTTTCTGGTTACTCCGGTTGTTCTGCCGTAGAAATCTGTCTTTTGGAAATTGCAGGTCGGATTTTCAGGCTCTGCCTCCTCAAACACATGATTCAGGTACTTGCGCTTTGCCGAAGCGTTTGGTAGCTCGGACGTTCGGCTGCATGGGGCAACTCTGTTGTAGGTGGGAAACGCTCTGGGAGCTCGCGGTGAGCTACTTGCAATCAGGAAGAAGGCCAGTGACCTTCTTGAAAGTGCCGTTTTAATGTTTAAATATTACCAATACAGCTCAGTCAAGAATAGTTTAGAATTGGAGGATGTCTGTTTTGGTAAACTTGAAGCTTTTATACAAGTATTTTAAAGAAAAACGGAAACCCCTTGCTTGCGATTGAAAGAAAACATGAAAATTATGCCCCAAATCCCAGCAGAAAAATAGCTATCCCTGATAACTTTTCACAAAAGCCACACAATTCTTCCACCAGCATCACGCACCCCCGGAGAGCTGGGAAGAGTTCATTTGGCTACAGCATTAGCCGGGCCCCAACCACCTCCTCGCTTCGTCCTTACTTCGGAGGATGTCACTGCACGAGGGAGCTGCCATCCCCCGGGTCAGCAGCCTGGGGTGCCTCCTGGTGCCGGCACGGCCCCGCTCCATGCTCCCTATGGCACCGGGACGGGGGGAACTCTCCGGGCAGGGCCCCCGCGCCGCGATTCGGGACGGTTTTCCCTGGCTCGAGTGTTTGGTAGGCATCCAAAGGCCAGCGCTGTGTGTTTAACAGGACAGCTGCGGTTTCTGCTCTTGGAAATCCATCAGGGTTTCCCAGGCATCTGGGAAGAGAGGAGGGAGCGGGATGTCCCGCTTGCACTGCTGTGGAGAAGCCAGCGCCGGAGTTTGAGGTGTGTCTCCGTATTTTCTCAGTGAGTCAGTTGTGAAGTATTCAGACTAGATGTATACAAGATCCTCTGCTTGCAGCACCATTTAGGTTTTTCCTCCTTCCTTCTTAGTTGCAGGAGTCTCTTTGTTACTGCTTGATAAATTAAGAGTGGGCAAAGACTATGGCTGATAACCCCACGCTGTAGGTCTTATTTTGGGTATAACTGGTGCTGTGGCTCCTGTTAGCCTCTTCTAGGAGGACTGAATGTTTGAAGGCAGGCTTTTGTGAAAGGCTCTGTAGTCAGCCAGCAGCTACCATGTTTTTGGAATTTCTACCCTAGATCTAAGAAGTGTAAAGAACAGTGTAACACAGCCATTACCTTGGAAAGGCAGAGGGATTTTATGAGCATGTTTTCTTGACACCACAATACTGGTGTGACCAGAAGATAAATTCTGTAGTGAAATGGGTTCCATATATGCGAAGGCCCACGTGGTTAGCAAGTCTTCTCTAAAGAAATCCTTCTTATAGCAGATCACTGAAAAATTGAGATGCTTCAGAGGTTAACAGGGATAGAACGTATAGGAAGAAATTCTTTTCTATGAGGGTGGTGAGGCCCTGGCACGGGTTGTCAGAGAAGCTGTAGATCCCTGGAGGTGTTCAAGGCCGGGCTGGATGGGGCTTTGAGGAGCCTGATCTGGTGGGAGGTGTCCCTGCCCATGGCAGGGGAGTTGGAACTGGATGACCTTTAAGGTCCCTTCCAACCCAAACTGTTCTTTGAATCTGTGATATGAGCAGGCTAATGATTTTAATTCTTGGACATGAGCCTGAACTGCTGGCCTGGACAGGTGCGAATGGTGAAAGCAAATCTCTCGGCTCATATTGTTGCAGTTAACTCTGAGCGTGGTGAAAATACTTTTCTGGGAAGCATAAACACATAAAAATTAATAAAAACTTCGAGTGACCATTGGTTTTATGTGCCGATCCATTATCCTTCCGGGAAAGGAAAACTGAAAACAGTGTTCGATGGGTGGTGGTGAGGTCTGTTCTCTTTGCTGGTCTTGCTTACCTTGCCTAAATCTGAATTTATGGGCTCAGCTGGCAAGTCGTGTTGTGGTTCTTCACCTTTTCTGAAGGCTGGTACTTTGGGTAAATGAATGAAAGAAAACACACAGGCTGTGACCACACAACCCGCTCCCTCTTGCGTTGCACACACGGCTGGAGGTTGTACTTGTCTGCGGTGCTGCTGGGTCCTGCTGCCGCGGTGCCGCGTTTGCCGTGCTGTCCCGGTGGCTTCCCCTGCTGCACCAGGGCCGGGTGCGGTGTCAGCCTTCGGTAAGATCTGATCGTGGCGCTCAGGCGACGTGCAGGTACGGAGCTTTCTCTTACCAAGGCCGTTGTGGCTCCTGAGTCACCCTGTAGCAGCGCACGCTTCCTGCTCAAGGCGGAATTATCCAGTTCTTTGGTTCGGTTACCGTTACTGCCGGCGTGTTTGCTTTGAGCTGGAGGCAGTGCGAAATTGGCTCTAGCCTTAAAGACCTCATCAGCTCGATGTACTCCTGTGCGGAACCGTGATTGTGTTTGACTTGAGTGCAGTTGGCTGACTGTTGCTTGGTAATTTGCTCTGCTGAATGCTCTTTTCCTTCCACGGTCAAGTGCGGAAGAGTCCCGTGTAAAGCAATTACAGCCATAAAGTGTTATCTGCAGGGTTGTAGCGCAAAAAAATTGCCTCAAGTGAATGCATCCCATGTCTGCCCGAGGGCTACAGATGGCAGGGTTTTGCTGCAGCCTGCTGATAGTCATCTCTGTGCTGAAACACGAGTGGCTTGTATCTTGAGCTTCGTCAGGTGGAACAGTCGAGGTGATGGCAGATGTTCCTCTGGGCTTTTGGGAGGAGTAGAAGGAAGTGCTGACAAGGGTACCAGTAGCTGGCCTTACACCAGCACGTTGAGGTGAAGTGATGCAGGGGGAAGGTACCTGGGGTTTGCAGGGAGACAGCAGGAAATCAGAGGGAAAAGCTTTATATTTACAGAGCAACCTTCTGAGGATTGGAAATTGAGGGAGAAATTCTGGAATGGCGTTAATTAGGGTACAGGCTGATGGAGAGGTGTACTTGAGCACCAAGTGTCCCAGCCCAAGGCAGCAGATTTTAAACGCTGGCGTGAAGCAGTGGGGTAAACTCCAGGGTCACCCAGCAGCACGTGGGCTTCCTGATGCGGCCGGTGACTTTACGCTGGACCCTTCAAGACAAGTGGTAGAAGGAAGACACCGCTGGGGGTGATCTGTCTGTGTGGAGATGGCAGGGTGGTGCACGGCGAGTTGGGAGCGGCAGAAGGCGAAGAGTCTGAAACAAAGTCCCTGGCCCAGGCATCCCGCAGGGTGCAGCCCAGTTTCTGGACTCCACCTTTGAGCTGCCTGTCCCTAAATTTAGGCAATGCAGCTACAAAAAGGTTTGGCGCATCTGCGGTGTGTTCTTGCAGCTTGTTGACTTCCTACAGCTGTGGTTACATACAGGTGACTGCCCTGGCTTGACGCTGATGCCCCTGGGGAGGTTGCAGCCGCTCGTACAGGCTTTGCCTAGGAACGATTTGGCACCTGACATCCCTTTCTTGTTGCGCTGTCCTGTGCGTTGCTGCACTAATAATCCTAGTGGTGCTTTCTGAAACCTGCAATTACACTGAGCTCCCTGATAGATGGGAAGCAGCATTAAGGGATTAATGAGTTGAACTGAATATTTTGTGATTCCTTCAAGTGTCAACATCAGCGTGCAGCAGCGCGCTGCCGATTAGCTTCGTTCAGCCTTTGGCAGCCAGCACAAGGCGTTATCCTGAGATGCCGTGCGCTTCAACCACCGTGGAAGGACTCAGCGTCAGAGTTACTGTGACACCGGATTTAAAAATGTAAACTTCTTTAAAAGTGGGACCAATGGCCACGTCCTTTGCAAGTATAAACTGACACAGCACAAGGCACTTGCTCACAAGTTCTTGGCTTGTATCTTCACGAGTATCTTTGCTTGTGTCTAACGTAGCTGCCACAGTGGGCAGCTTAAGGCTGTTGGAGCGGTTTTCTGGGTGTCCATGTGGAGTGACCAGCCCCTGTTAAATCAGCCCCTTCTGTTCCGAAGGCGTCTTGAACGTTGAAAATGTCTCCCTTTTGAACAAGCGGGGAGAAAAAGCTGGAGACGAATTATCTAGTGTAACAATTGGAAATGTACTCAGACAAGCTCTGCACTCGGCACCTGCAATTATAAACAGCATTTTGCTCCTGAATAGGGGGTTTTAAAAGGAGGCTATAGTCAAAGCTGCTCATTAATGATGTTACCGAGTGTCAGCCCTTTTAATAAAGCAAAAAGTGCCTTCTCCCTGGCTGAAATGCAAATACAATAGAGATCGTGTCACTTGCCAAGGAGGGATTGTTTGAAATGAGAATGACGCTTGTGCCTACTAATTAAAAGTTAATAGATCTGTAAGAAGTGGGATCTCTGAGTGAGATTTGAATCAGTTTGCCATTGCTCCTTGTGACAGGTCTCAGGCTGAGGCACGCAGAAAGCCTTGCTATGTGTTCGTCTTCGGAGTGGGTTGTGTTGCTGCTGTGCTCCTTCAACGCCACTGTCCTTCGTACGAGGGACTAAGGGGCCAGCAAAGACTTAGCATTTCTGTTTTATTCAAAATAATACCAATAACCTCCTGGTGCAGACAGTTTATGAATTCCAAGTGCTGTGCAGCGTGTGTGTGCACGTCTCTGGTGTGGCTGGAGAAGCAGCCTGAGTGCTCGTCAACCCGTGCGGCTGAGACAGTGCCTCTTTTGTCGTGTCGCTGCACAAAATGTTGCTCAGATTCTTAATCCACTTGACCTCAGTTGCATCTAGATGATGTATCGCAGAGCAAAAGAGCTGTTAAAGGAACCTTTTAACGCTGCTGAGTCCAATGGCTCATTTCAGGAAATACTGGAATAAAGGGTGTTTGTGCAGCCTTTGTGGCTGCCTTCTGCGTGCGTATCATAAAGCAGGCTTTAATTATGTGATCACATTATTACTTGTTTCCACAGAACTCCTGCCTCATTAAGTGCACGGTATGGATGTTGTGCTGTTTGGGAACAGCTTCTCAGTGATTTTGTTGTTTCTCTTGCATTTTCAGTGCATGTCCCCAATCTTTCTTGTCTTCTGCAGACTGCATACGACTGTGTCCAGTACGTACTGGCTTTTCCATCAGTCATTCTTGCGTTACCTTGCCACATCACGTTTAGGACTTGGTATTTCAGAGCCCTGCTGTGAAATAGAGGTGCACTCGCACTTCAGAGGTGGGAGAAACGTTTGAAGTCCAAGCATCTCCTTGCAGGTGCCCAGCAGAAGCTGCCCAGGCCGTCTTTGCAGCAGTCCATGCTCTGTCCTGACCCTGCGAGCGGTTTGGGCACGGTGATGTCAGCTGGGCACCAGGCCCTGGGTGCTGGGTTAGAAACGGTTGTCCAGGATCTCTTGCTTTTGCTCTCAGGCCATCCTTTTCCCACCTCTGTGCTGATCTCCCCATCCCCATTTGAGTGTTACGAATCTGAAAGGCTTCTATAGATTGAATTGATCTGCTAGCCCATTACGAGAAATTCATTTCCACAAAGTAAATCTTCATAATTGCAACACTTAGAAACTCCTGAAAAACCCTCATTGATTTCCAGTAGAAAGCCTTAAGTCAAACTGATTTTTAGAAACAAGCATGGTTTGGCTGCTGCTTTGTTTCTTCTCTCTTAACCCAAGCTTTGCTTTGTATCCTTCTATATCTTGCTGCTTGTTGAAAAGAGTCTGCCTTTCCCCATTTTTAAGGCTTGGACACGTTTTCAAGATGTGACTCAACCGGCTGCACGTCCCCGAGTCCGGCTGTGTTGGCGTTTCTGGCTGCGAGCTGCGGAGGGGCTGCTCGCAGCAATTCCCTGCGGCCCATCGCGGGGCACTGCGCGCAGATGCAGCGGGAGCTCGGGCACGCCGCGCCGCCGTCACAGCAGAAAAGGGCTTCTTGTGCTGTGCATGCAAGTTCAGTCTCCATCACTCTTCCAGCAGCGGAAGGCATCTGGCTGTGGTCTGGGGGATCTTTCCCTTTGAAAGGAAAGAAACCTCTGTGAAATTGCTGTGCCCCTGGCCCAAAAGTTTTGGCACGACTGTGCAAGTAAATTAAATGACAGAAATCCCGGGTACTTGGCTTGGAAGCAAATTTGCAAGCTTATTCCTTGCGTCATCTTTAAATGAATTAAAAGGTGTGTGGCGTTTTTTTCTCTCGCTTTACATTGGTAGTGCCTCTGTTTGGCTCCAGGTCAGACTTCTGGGTTCCATGCTATGGAAGAGAAAAAAGTTTGGGACAATTCCCCTTTCACTGAAAGCTTCCAACCGCGTTACCTCTGACAGTGTCAATAAACTGGGAGTTGGCTAAGCAGGTAATAAAAGGATGTGGTTAATTTTACTTGCAACTGTATAAATCCAAGATAAGCTCCCTGGAAATCATCAGTGCCACGAGGAAGACGTTTCCTGTGAACGAGAATTGGAAGCACTCCGGAATTGGCAGGTGCCTTGTCACAAGCGGATGTAGGACTCCCTTGAATAGGAGAAGAGCTGGAGCAACACTGATGGCTCTTGAAAATCGAGTCATTCCTTTTGTTACGTATTTTCTTGCACCGTTATTACCCTTGCAGTGCATAGAGTCACATCTTGAAAATGTATCCAAGCCTTAAAAAACGGCAAAAGGAGAACAGGAATGGTGAAAGGACCAAACAGGAGCTCTGAGGTTCTGTCGCTGCAGCGGCACTGCCAGCATGCAGCGTACTTCTGGTGTGAATTCCTGTCCCTGAAACCGGGAGATGAAAGCTGGAAGGGTATGTGTGCCATATAGCTCCTGGGAAACTAGGCTCTCAGCTCCCATAACCGTACCCGGCGTGTGCCTGCTCCTCTTCTGCGCAGCAGGGAAGATGCCCCACGTATCTGCTGTGTTACTCACCTCTTGCGCTCTGAGCCGTAGATCATTTTGTCACGTGTAAACAATCTGAAATATTCTGGGGGTTTTAGAACTCATTTAAACTTTTCATTTCATGAGATGTGGCAAGAGCCAGTATCAAAAGTACCCCAGCAGATGAGGACCGGTCCCGCTCCAATTACAGATGAAATACGCTTTGAAATTTCTGACTTTTTCACGAAACAGAAGAAGCACTTGTTCTCTCCTCGCACAGATTGCTCTAAGTGGGCTGCAGCAGTGTGTTTCAAATGTGAACCTCGGTCTGAAATGTGAATTAACCTAGTGTGTTGCCAGGGACGAGACCTTCAGAGCACGTCTACAGCTCCGGCCGCTCGGCTTCATCACATGCGAGCACCAAAATCTCGGGCTGTCCGTTTTCTGCAGCAGGCGGATGAAAGAAAGGTAAATGTGCGGGGCAGGAAGGAATCGCAAGAAGACAAGGCAGACCTCCGCTGTGGAGGCAGGTTCCCTCACATATCCTTGTCCTGTTTACCTGGCTTTTTAGACTGCCCGGTGAAGGTGGCGTGCTGGGCTTCAGTAAGTGTCTAATTTAGCTAGATTAGCATCAATCTCCTTTGCAAGTCTTTCAGACATGTTCAACAACTGCTGGCTTTATGCTTCGGAGGATTATCTCCTGCATGTCTGGGCATGTCTGTGTCACAGATCAGCGGTACCAGCGCTGGGAGATGGCTCTGGCAGAAGAACTCTGGAGAACGTCTGCGGCAGCCGAATATCCAAATATCCGGTTGCTCACTTGGCTTTCCCGCAGGATGTTTGATTGTCGGACCGTCTGTTGAGTACTTACAACGGGGTAACAACTGGCTTCAGGAATCTGAGTTCGGCTGACCGGTCTCTGGGCTGTCATCCTTCTGTGCCCTGCTCGGGTGACCCCGTGTCACCTTCAGGCAGCACTTCGGGACTTCTCCCATCTCCCGGCAGTTTGCAGTTGTTCCTTCCGTGACAGTTTTGGTTTTTAAATAACCGTGGATAAATTTCCTGTTGTCCAGCTAACTTACCAACCCGAGTCTCTTCTTTATGTTCCTTAAACATCTCCTCTGCTTTGGTTTGCACTATAATTACTTGATCCCAGCTTTCCTGTGCCACGGAGTAGTTTACCTTTGTATCTTTATTAGCCCTTCAGCACTTGTCTGGCCTCTCGTGAGGCGCCGCTGACCTGTGCAGAGCTGCTTGAAATCTCTTTTGTATCCTGAGCCAGCCGTGCTTGTTCCTGCCTCCTGCTGGAATAGTTGGTGCTTCCTCATCGCCGTTACCCAGTCCATCCTCTGCCGTCAGATGTTCAGAGTCCCTCGGTTGGCTGTAACTACCTGCACCTCCAGAATGAGGTGCACCCAGATGTGACATGTTGGTGATGTGTCCCGCTGGGATAATTGGGATAAACAAAGCTCCCTTAGTAGTGCACATGTTGCTCAGAGCTTGTGTAGGCTGAAGGATGGATTGTGGCTAATGAAAGGCTTCGCTACCTGCCTGTGGCAGTGGGGCTCCTTGCAGGAGCACTGACTTCACATAAAAGCTGATGCCATTAGCAAATGCCACTGTAGTTATAGGAAAGGGGTAGATAAACTATTCAATACAGGCTTAACATTTAAAAACACCTGGTTTTATTAGCCAGCAAGCATTCAGAAGACAAAATGCCAACATGTAGCAGTGCTAACAGCTTTCTGTCTGAGTCAAGCAATTGGCACGGTACTTCTATTTATTAGCAGTCTTTTCCTGAACATGTCCTGGGTGTTCACCACGGGCTGTGCGAGTCAGGGCTGTGATTCTGCAAATCCTGAGGTTTCCAAAGCAGAGTTTACCGTGTAACTGAGCCCAAGGACTATGTCTGGTCCGTGTGTCACAGCCACTTACCTTGCTAGCAACACTATCCCGTTTATCATTACCCGAGGTACTAGGATGGCTCTCAAGTCTCTGGCGCTGCGGATCAGTCCGTAAAGATGCTGGAAGTTCTGCTTGCTGGCGACACTGGCCTCACACACTTCTCCACCATACTCTCATTGGAAACCACACAGAAGGGAGCCTGCTGGCACTGGCCCTACTCGTGTCTTCCTCTGGGCATGGACCGGGGCTCCTTGGAGCTTAGGAGGCCCCAGAAGGGGTTTTGCTGAAGAAGGGAGTACTCTGTGCGAGCCATTAGGTGGCTGCTGCTGCGGGCCGTTAGCAGCAGCGCTGGGACAAGTGGCATCTTCCGAAGAACACCGGATCTTCGGTGCGTGACGCTGCACCTGGGGGTGGGGCCGCCCACAAATCTCATTTAGCAAGTCTAACCGGCTTAGGGCTGATTGCCTTCTCAGACAGACGGAATTAACCCAAGATAATAGGCACCACGCCTGGCCACAGCATTGGAAGAACTGACTTTGTGTTTTCTGGTAGTGGGAGGAAAGAAGAAATAGCTGAGCTGTTTTCTTCCACTTCTCTCCTGTTTTTGCCTTCGTTTTTTCCTCAGCGATGACAGCAGTGTGCAATACCAATTTTCTCTCCTTTGCTATCAGAAAGTTGCCCCGTTCTTAAAAGCAGAAGGCAGGGAGGGGTCCTGCTTTCTGCTCCGGATTCTGCCACTGCCTTGTGCGGACTTCGGCAAGGCGGGCGCCGAATGTGCCTTTAATTTCCTTTCTTTATGCTTTGATTCTGAGTTTGATGGAGTCATTGGCAAGGCTTCTGATACTGTCGTTGACAATTCTATGCTCTTGGGTACAGTGAGACATGGCAAAGGTGACGAGAAGTACCAAGTGCTTCATCCTTCATGCCAGCTGTCCTCTCCCTACCTTTTCCCTGTCAAGCAGTGAGTATTTAAGTAGCTTTGTTCAGCTGCACTTTGTTAGCCACGTTTTGGTAGAAGTTAATCCTTCAGGTAGGGTACACGTCGATTAAGAGTGATAGCACTGGAACATGGGCTTTTGGCTTGGAGGTGGGAAGGGAATCCTGTCTGCTCACCCTCCTGCTTAGGCAATTCCCTGCCCCTTGTAAATAACATTTTGCACTTTATAGGTGCTTCACCCCTGTCCAACCTCTCTCAGGACTTGCAAAGCAGTAATTAATCCTCATTTATGCTGCTGCAATATTATACCCAGTGTAAGATATGGTAGCACCTAGAGCACGGAGTAATTAAGGACGTGCCAGAAGCAGCAGTAGCACCAGTTCTCTGCAGCAATTCGCCGCTGCTGCTTTGCTGTGCTCGGTGAGCTCTGGCTTGTAGGCCCCATCAGACAGGTCTGCAGCTTAATAAGCATCTCTTCTCTTACTGTCTGCTATAACTGGGATTCCTCGGGGAAAAAATGAAGCTTTTGGTAAGCTGTCATATTATCGATGCCCTTTGTTTGCAGATTCTCTGTACTTTTGGGTTTTGGTGTTACGATCTGTTGTTTTTTTGGTGAATCATTGCTGGTGAGCCCAGATACATAAGTGTTCTGCTGGCAGATAATCTCCTTCTGTAAGAAGGGATTTAGTTTTTTATGCAGAACTCTGGTCCTAATAGAGGCCATCAGTGTAGCCCACGTTGCACTGCAATCTGTTTTTCTGGGGGTATTGACCTTATACAAGAACAGGCATCCTGAAGAATCTAGCCTCTGTGGTGGGATGTGCTCTGATGCGTATGAAGGAATGCAATCTAAGATGGCAGGAGAGGTTCTAGTGGCTGGAAAGGTGAATTCGGTGTAACTTGGGATGTTCCCAAGAGCAGGGGAGGAAGTTACTTTGTTAATCACAGGTTGCAATTCACAAGTCTTTAATTCATTTAATAATAAAAACAAGTCTTCTGCGTTTAAAAGCTGCCACTAACTGGAGGGTTTTCTTTGTTTCAGGTTGTGGAAACCTGAACCGACACATCCTGTGACCGGCATCGTGACAACTACACCAAAAGGTGGGTTTTCTGTTGTGGTTGGTTTCCTGTGAGCTGTTGAGAGCACTGGCAGTGCTGCACATGTCTTCCCTGACCAGATCGGATTGCTCAGCGAGCGGCTGGGGCTTGTTCAAGCAGCAAAACAGTTTGACAGGATTCCTCTGCCCGCGTGCGTGCGCTAATGTATTTTGGTGGTGGTTTGAACAAGGGCAATGAGTACGCTTTCTGGGCTGTACGGCAGAGGAGTTGGTGGCGCAGAGGTAGAGAACTTCAGCGAAAAGAAAAACTCACTGAAGTGCTGCCAACTTTTTTTTTGCGCCGGTGTTTGTTTTCTGTAGGAAGTGACCTACTTGCGGCGTGAGCCGAGCTATCCAAACGCCAGTGCTGCCGAGTGTAAGCGCTGCGAGCTGAAGCTGATGTCGCATTTTTCTCTTCTCACGTTTCACGTTTAGGGGCTGTGGTTGCCAGCAGCGTTCTCTGCACCGCGGGCTGGTTACTTGTCTGTCAGTCCCCGCGTGCTCACCTAGCTTGAGGAATTGTTCCTCTGCTTTGTTGAAATGTTTTGTCGAGGTTGCAAATGCGAATATTCCATAAACAACACGGCACAAGTGGAAAAAAATGCTGATACATGGGTTTCCCACTGCACCCTGGTATTATCTCTTCGGAGGAAGGCTTGTGCAATGGGTGCAGACAGCTTCTGGTTGCCTGAACAGCACAAGTGACAAATAACACACGGAGAAGTGGGAAATACCATTTTCACTTCATCCTGCGGTTGTTGCAAGCACAATTAGTTGATCTTTTTTCTTCAGCCAAGAAGAGCTACTTGAAGTTTTCAAGCACCATGCTAATCTGGTGACACTACACAGCCGTTATGAAGTTAGAGTTCTGTGCATTTTCTTCCTTTTTTCTTTTCCCTGGATCTGCGTCTTGCTTTCTTGCTGGGGGGAGAAGGTAGTAAAAACCGGGGCGTGTGTTGCCTGGGTCTGTGTGCTGGGGGCAGTTGCTTCTGGCTGCAGTGTTGCTCCTCATACTGTAGCCCCTTTTTTCTGTCTTGGAAGTCAGATCTTTTTCCGATGTCTAAGGGAAGGGAACTGTTTCTTTCTGTAGATATCTGGAGTAGGCTGACCTCTGAGACTAAATGGCCACGTGTGAGTTGGTCCTAGCAAAAATGGGGGATAAAAGGGTCTCTGGTTGTCATTTGCTGTGACAAGGAGATTTCAGTGAGTGCAAGGTGCTTGTTTTAGCTGCTCCTTGTCAACCTCTGCATGTCAGGACTTTTCAGGGCATTGTATGTGATTCATAGGCGAGAAGTTACATGGTGAGTGAGAGCTAGGTCTTTGAAAGCTGTAATGAAGCGAAGTCCGGTAAGTCGGGTGGGGAGAGGGGGCTGAGGATCTGGACTTAAGTGTAGACAGAGCTCTTTGTTTGGTGCTCCTTGCAGAGAGCAGCAGTGAAGTGGAGGAGAGTTAATTCTGCCTCTTAATTCACTAGCGCAGGTCTGAGCTCCAGCAGTCCTGGTGGCAGGCGTCAGATACGCTGTCCGCTCCTCCCAAAGGCTCTCCACAGACTGTGGTGCCTGTAACCAGGAAAGTCAGTGCAGGCAGCTGAGCTGTTGGCTGGAAGGGTCGGGTGAACTCCCATCCTCCCGTCTGCTCCTAGAAAAAAGTGGTAATCCGATTCTGCCGGTGCTACACAGCAGAACGCGGGTGCTTCCAGCCGCTTGAGCTGCTCACAGGTTACCAAGGGGAGAAGTTGTGTTCCTGCCGAAGTGGAAAGCAAAAAATCTTTGCGTAATTAGTTGCCTGAATCCCATTTCAGTAAGCTGATCGTAGAATCATTAAGGTTGAGACGGTGCCGGCTGCAGGAGCAGCCCCAAACCCAGGCTGAATAAACATTTGAAATGCTGAATTTTGGTGGGGGTTCTCCCTGATGCTGTTCTTTCCTTCTGCCAGGTGTGTCTAAGCCACCTTCAGATCGTGTTACTTTGTTGTCACAGCAGGCTAAGTGTTCAGCTCTCACTTCCATCTTGATAGCCTTCCTTATAGTGCTCTGGTAACCTTTCAGACAGCCCATGTGATGGCACTGAAAAAATCTTCACCCATTTCTTGGTCTGACTCTTGCATTGCTTTCTGGACTGCCCCAAAGCACCTTCCTTCTCCTTGCTTGTTGTATACGTTGCGCAAAGGAATGAAAGCAAGACAGTGTCTCAGGCCTGTCTCTGCAAGCTCAGGCACATATTGAACCAAAATATTGCTTAATTTTTCATACTTGTGCGGCAACGAAACCCACAGCTTCAAAAGCAAGTGTGAAATGTAAGTGTGGCAGCTGCGTTTGAGAATCTGAAAAATAAAACCAAAGCATGCAACAAAATTGTATTTGTTTTTTTACATCTTATCAGAGCAATGAACAGGAGGAATGTTAATATGCATAGGAAATAATTTCCAGACCCGTACTAGTTCATGGTTAATTTCCAAGTGGTATGGAAGAGACTTTACAGAAGCTACGAGGCCTGCATAACCTAACTGAACGTTAGGCCCTGGCGTGTGGATGCTGCTTGCAAGGTCCGTGCTCGCCCCGCTGTCCTTCAGCTGGGAGCGGTCTGCAGGTCTGCACCTCTGGAGGTCTGTGGAGGTCACGTGCGGCTGAACCTTTCTCCTTCCGTGAATCTATAGAAAGTTTTGGCTTTCGCAGGCCTCTGTTCCCTGTCAGCTGTGAGGTGTGAAGGAACCGAGTGAGCTGGTGTTTTACAAGTCCTGTAAGCAGGAGAGGTAGCTGAGCGTTTACCTCTAGGCTGTGAAGAGTGGTACGTCAACTGTGATCACCACCAATGCTACAGAGTCTTTTCTGCTTCTGTCTTGGAAACCGCTGCTGTTTGGGGCCATTTGTTTAATAAAAGCGGCCTGCCGGTACTGCTGCAAACAAATGTTGTAAGAAGGTACCTGCTCTCCTGCAGACATCCAGGTGTCATCACTCCTGTGTGCTGGGTCTCCAGTTGCCAGCACAGGATAACGCACAAGTTGTTTCATGGATCTCCTAGCGCAGATTCATCACTACCAGTCCCTCCCACTCTGCTTCTGGGGGCAGAAACGGTGAGGAGGCTCCTGTAGGAGGTAATCATCCCCGTGTGCTGCAGGGGAGTGGGGACAGTCCTACAAGGGTGTTGTGCTCAGGCTGGCTCCTTTCTCTCTTACACGTCTTGTGTATGATGTGCTTTGTGCCACTTTAAAAAAGAAAAGGAGAAGAGCTTCCCTGTTGAAGTCATTACCGTCCTACCCAGCATCGCTTGGTTTGATGTTAAATACCTTGGCTAGAAAGAGAGTGTGCTTTCTGTCATGTGAGGCAGGAGCTATTTAAACCGAACCTTGGCTGCGCGAGTAGAAGTCACAAGGAACTTGAGCTTACAGGAAAAAAATCCAGTTGACAGGAAGTGCTCCTTATATCGCTGTTCCACGCGCTCCTCGTAGGAAGGCTGGGGGCAGAGAGGCAGAGTTTCTCCGTCTGGAGGTCTCGCAGCGTCTGCCCCAGCAGCACGCGGCTGGGACGTGCAGCTCGCTGCAGGAGAGCCGTGGTCTGCCCGGGACCCTGCCGGGGTAGAGGAACACGTGTTCTGGGCAGCATTCAGCGGGCGCTCAGCAACGAGGCCGTCCCGCCGTGCCCTTAACCAGCCCTGCCTCGTGGATCTGTGCGGCACTCCCCGTGGTGGTACCTGGAGAGCTGGAAGCGCCTGAAGCCTGCCTCCTGGGAACGCTGAGGGTAGGATGGGGACCAGGGACACCCGTTTGCCCTAGGACGTGTGCCAGGATTGGCTGTGATGGCTTTCTGGGTGCTGTGGCAATGCTGAGGTCAGCACGTGTGCGTCACTGCCCAGCAGAAGCATGGCCTTGCTTTTGTTCTTGCAGGTGCCTCTGGGCCTTCAGCCTGTCCGAAGCCCTTTGCCCTGGTATCTTCAAGGACTGAGGTTGTATGTGCACAAAAATAGGTGCTCTTTTTAAAGCCAGCTTTGTGTTTCTTTGCCTGAGATTACAGACGACGTATAAAGAGGCGGAGTTGAAAAAGCAGCGGTTTTCTGTGTGATGGCAAATGCTTGAGTTCATATTCTACCAAACACCAGATGTGAGACCCAGAGGCAGGGCCAAAAACATTTATTGAGGGAGTATCCGAGGAAGTTGTTCTTCTTGACACCAGCAACTCCCGAGTGCCGGTTGGCTGACTAAGTAAGTGGCTGTGGGCTGTTATTAATGACTAATTCCATTGCCAGCAATGTCTTGAGGAGGAAAAAAAGAAACAACAACGACAAAAAACAAAACAGCAAACGGAAGGAGCAGGTGGTACACAACGCGTGTGTTGTTTTTTTTAAAGGCATATTGCAGAGCTTCAAACAGCTGCTTCTGCTTAATGCTAGATCTTCCCTCTCTGATGCAGTTCACTTATGTGGAATAAATCACTTGACCAGCCAGTGGGCCCTTACTGTACTCTCTTTTTTAATCCTTGCTTTAGTAATTCAGTGGGTTAAAACCTCCCTTGTTACCACGCGAGCCATAGCAGGAGGCAGTAGGAGAACAGTTTTGGTTAGGACCTTCTTCATGGGCATGGCTGGGACTTCAGCTCTTCAACGGCAGCAGGAGCCGTGGCCGTGCCGTGTAATACAGCAGCGACGTCTTCTGAGACAGTGTTAAAGGAGAGGTGTTATGCCCTGTAATTCTAACCTGAAAAGTTTAAATTAAGCAAGGCAAGTTTCTTCTGGGAGGGAAAACATCTTTGATTAGATTATCTGATAGAGCAGGAAAAAGAACAGCCAGGTTCGCATGTGAGTGCTGTAGACCTGGATGAAGGTTGCTATTCCCAAAAGCTTTTCTTGGTGTTTTTTTCTTCCAGCTGTAGATGTTATCTTTATCTACAAGGCTTGCTTCGCTTCCAGCCTTTGAGCTCGGTGGCTGTAATGCCTTTTATGACTCAAGGATATCTCGTTATGTGTGGGGAGAGCATCTCAGTGTGTACCACTTACAATGGAAGCTTTTCTGTTACTTACAGTCCCGGCTCATATCCTGTTCATAGATTTTTATCTCCATTCCTCATATCCTCATACCTTTCTGGAACTATCACCCGTCCCTAGACTTTATGTCAAGAGTTTTTCATTGTTCCCGTGAAATCAGCTGTAGCTTTTTTCCCACCGATAGCAGTAACAACAGAACCAGGGTCACAGTTACATCTGACGGGGCACCGTGGGGTCTCACAGCAGCTCTGCTGAAGGTAATGTCAATTTTCCTTGTGGCCAGGCGTGTAAGTATCCTCCTTCATTAGGAGGAGGGGTCAGTTTTCTTCTTGCAGCTGCTGACTGCTGCTGGCATAAGCAACGTCTCGCTATCTGCAGGTATAACGACGTCGCTTCCGGTGTTGGTGCTCGCCTTGGAAGCACAGGGAATTGCATGTATGCGTGGGAGATGTTCACCAAAGGCTTATTGCAGACTTGAAAGGTGGATTGTAGTACTGGGTTCATTTGCCTGAGCTTCGGCTCCCTTGTCTGAGTGATGTGTAAGGCCAGGAAGTACTTAACTGTATAACTTGCATGCGAAACCCCACTGTTTTCGCTTGGAACTGATTGATCCTTTTGCTAGTACCATCATCTGGTTACTTTACTGCATGAAGAACTAAACACACAACACACCTGAGGATACACAAATGCTACATTTTGTGTTACCTCCTCTCAGGATGTGTGTGTATTTCAGCAATGTCTGTTTGTCAAGCCATTGGGTTCACAGTTCCTAGTCTGCTTAGGACTGGTGTCTCAAATCCATCAGCCCTATGCTTCTAGGGAACACACGTTGGTTTGGGGGGGAACATACGTGTAGGACCTGAGGCACCTGGGAGTGATCTTCCTGTCCACAGTTTCCCATCTAGTCTTGGCCAAGTCACTGCCAGATGGAAAACAAAAGTAAAATCTGGGAGTCCTCCTGCTGTAAAGAAACAAGCGAACTTGGGCACATCCGAAGTGAGTCTTCCCACCTGCTTGGGAAGGATGGTTGCTTTTTGGGGACTCGTGCGTTTCTCTTCGTGCTGCTGGGACTCCAACAAGCAGCACAGTGTGTCTGAATCCTGGATGAGAGAAGACAAATCCTGTTTTAGCTCCCTCTCTGTGCCTTGCTGTGGTGTAGCAGGAGCTCGAGAGCCCAGGAGAGGTCTTGGTGTTGCTGTGTTGATGTCCACATATGCACTGTGCTCAGAAAGCTCTTGTTGTGCTTGAATGGGACCTCCTAATGCTTTGCTCCTGACAAAAGAGAAGAAAACACTTGGTTAGAAGCCTGTGTCCTTATTTAACCCCTGTTGCACAGGGGTCTGTTCCACAGTGCGTCCTAACTGCCGGCTTATCCCCACCGAACAGCTAAGAGAAAGCTCTGAAGTGCAGCCGGTCACAGGAGGGGCACAGATGTGTGTGACCCGTTGGTTTTGTAACGGGAACAGGGGCGCGTGTCTGAGCCACGTTATAGCGTGCTCGGAAGGAGAAAACATGAACCCCAAGCCATCACGTAGGAAAAGGTTGCTTTGGATGAAAAGCTGTTGCAAGATGTTGGATGCAAAGCTCAAGCAAGAGCAAAGGTAAGTTTCACGGGTAAGCTGTGGGGTCAGGTCGAGAAAGCTTGGACTTGTAAATACTGGCAGGAGCAGCAGAATGGCATTTCTGTAGTCACTATCGTGCATCTTACTGGTAAGAGCTGAAACAGAAGGTTGCTGCGCGGAAGCTGTTTGTGTCAGAACGCAGTCGTGTGCGTTGTTTGTGCTAGGAAGCTTGAAGCATCGGGCCCAGATGCTTATTTGCCTCTGAAATCGCTGTAGCTCCGCTGGTTTCCGCAGACGTGCACCCACACGCATCCATAACGGCCGGCACACAGCCTCTCGAGCCTCAGAAATGCACACGAGAGGCACCGAGCAACATCTGTAACGTAGCAACGGGAAAGGCTCCGTGCTGGTCTCGTTCCTGCTGGTCTCCGATGGTGGTGGTAAGAGTAACATTTGTGGGGGGGTGCTTTCTTCGGGGGCAGGCTCTCGGAAGGCCGGGCACGCTGCCTGGGGGCGCAGTGCCCACCACAGGGAAAACAAGAGCCGGCTGCGCTTGTGGCACCGGGACCCAGCTGTGGTTCAGGGGGTCAGTGCCTCGGATCGCCACAGATTGTTCTTGCTTTCCGCTCATGTTTCACCGTGTGAAGTCCGGCCTTCCTGAAGCCCTGCAGAGCTTTACCAGCAGGGCTGGACCTCACGTCTCTTTCTCTTCGCAGTACCTCTGAGCTCTGTCGCAGGCTGTGCGGGCAGCAGGAACCCCTTGGCTTTGCCGCGTTGCGTGGGGACGAAAAGGAAGCCCCTTTGTGCAGAGAGTGAGGGAGCGGGGCAACAAAACAGCGGGGCGACAGGCAGCGCTTGTGTGTTCTTGGGCCCAGCATCTCCGCCAGTATTCATCAGCACCGAGGGCTGGGATCAGCCCCGCACCTGCTGCTGCGGCTGCTTGCTGCCTGCTGTCAGGTGTCTCCTGGTCTTATGCAAATGAACCACTTAAGAAAATGAATTACAGCGGATGGTTCCGGAAAGAATAGCACCAGACCCTGCGCGAGCCAGACAGATGCCTGAAAGATGTCCTGTATTTACTCAGAACGGAGCAATTAGGTTTTCTGCTGGTATCTTTTGTGTTTTTCACATCGTTTGCCTATTATTTCTGCAAGGGCAGGAGGGGAGGTAGCATCAGTGTGTAACTGCTGCCTGTAATTACGCAGCCAAGACAAACAGAAAAAGCCTTCTGGGTGTTTTCTGCATCTTGGGATTTATTAGGTGTCCCGGGTGCTGACAGAACGAGATGTGGGATTGCTTTCAGCGTTCATTTGTCAATGTGAGCGAGACAGAAGCAGCAAGTCTCATAAAACTACCGTAGTGTAGGGACTCTTCTCGTTCGGTTCTGCCCATCGTAGGCTAATTCCTTCCTTTGTGTTATTTTAATGGCTGTCAGGTCTTCCCAGGAGTAGACAAAAATTAGTCTGTTTTTACAAGTGCAGCAGAGGGAAGAGCACACTTCGTTTCAAGTTTTCAAACCCAAACTAGGGCTGTTCATCCTGTTTCTACAGCGCTAATAATCACTGACATAAAACACTAAAACCGCTTGCAGTTCAGAAAAATCCTGTAGCCCGTTTGTGCCTGCGGGGGGTAGGGAGGAACCTGTCTGTTTTACTGAGACGGCAGTCAGGGCCAGGATTTGTTTCCTCGTGCTGCCTTCACCCCCCATCCTCAGCGAGTCCTGCTGCTGCGGGAAGAGCAAAGCCTCGGCTGGCCTAAGGGGCGCTTCTGTCGCGTGTGGAATTAACTCCTGCCTTTGTGGCTGAAAAGATGGGGTATGACGATGCGAGCGCTTCTTTTGGGAGCAGCGTTTGTCTGACACATCCCAGACGCCGGCCTGGCGTACTTGTAGCGGGCTTCTTTCGGCTGCAGTGCCTTCAGGCATACCCCGGCGCTAACGTCACACTGCCTGCTGCCCGAGCTGAGCTCCGGGTGACCTCCTGGTTGTGACCGGCCTCCTCGGAGGCCTTTGGAGCGCTCCTCTGCCGCCCCAATGGGCGCCCGCCTGTGAGGGAAGGCTGCAGGGCTCCCTGAGAAGGATCCAGCTCCCCGTGATGCTGCCTGAGCTCCTTTCTCTGGCCTGTGTCTGACGATGAAGATCGGCGTTGCAGAAATGTGGGATCTTGGAGCTGCTGCTGAGTGTGCCCGGGCCTTGTTGCTGCGCTGACTGCTCTGCTAAGGAGAGAAGCCGGGCAGGGAGGTGTGAGGGCAGCAGCCGGCCCTTTGGGACCTGCCGTGGGGGTACGGAACCAAGCTGAGCCTGGCGGTGGCCCAGCTCTTGTGAAGTTTGCAGAAGAAGCAATTTGCACTTGATTTTTAATCCGCAGAGTTAGTGTCAGCGCAGAAGAGAGGAAAAGCCTCAAACAACCTTCTGGTGGTTAAGGATCGCATGCCTGGGCACGGCGGCTGCGATTTGTGGGTTTGGGGCTTTTGTAAAGCGCATAACTTTGTGGATTCAACTTGCTTTTGCAGGAAAAGAGAGAAGTGGATGGCCATGCACTCAGTACCGACAAAGCGGAGTGGCTGAGGGTTTTGCGAAAGCTGGGGGCTATTTTTCTGTGTTAAGTATTGGTTTGGGGATGTTGAGTGGGGAAAAAGACAATCCTAGCCCTACAGGTCTCAAAATATCGCCGGCCTGTCTGCGGATCCTGCGTCTGCCCTTTGCACAGAGCCCTGCAGAGCCTTTGGAGCAGGGGGAGCATCCTGTAGAGCCTTCAAGCAGAGGGTGCCATGGCCCAGCCCTGCAGCCCGCTGGGTGTAGCTGAACCCTTGCTGTGAGGCGAAGGGATGGTCTCTGTCCTCTAATGACACACAGGCACTGCCCTCCCTGTGTCTGCCTTCATTAGGAAGCAGAAGTGCTTCCTAATTAGCTTCATACAGCAGACGGAAGGTAAGATTCGGGTACAGGTTCAGCAGTGATGTGTGGAGTGGAAGCCACGGGGGAGGGAGGGAAGAAAGTCCGTGTTTAGCATTTGCCAGGTGCACGTGTAATGAAGAGACTCTCCGGAGACTTTAGCCAACAGTATTTTCTTCCTATCAACTTTCACAGGATCAACAGGTGTCAGGACTTCGAACTTAGGACCCTAAACACAAACCCCTCTGAGCAGAGCAGAAACAAGTTGTCAGGCTAAAGAAAGCGCCTGGGACCTGCTCAGGTCAGATTGGTCCTAGCTTGTTCTCCGGACAGATAGAACAAAATATTTGAAGTGTGAAGTAAAGCCATGTTCCTGAGAGGCGGCCCCGTGTCTCTCCCCGCAGCCCTGCCGTGGCGGCTCTCAGCTGGCTCTCGCGTAACGCGGTGGTGCCGGGACGTGCTTTTGAACTGCAGGGCTGCCGAGTGCTGATTGCACGTTGGACGGGAAGGATTGCTTGGATTGTCGTCAGGAAAGCGGTGGAAGGCACGACCTGGGGGCAGAGCGAAGTCCTCTGTAGCATTCTGCTTTTTGGGCAACCTGGTGAGTGGCAGGAACCTTCTTACGGGTTAGCTGCAGAGGCTTCCGGGGTGCTGAAGGAGGTGGGGTGGAAAAGAGACAAGGACTCGAAGCCATGCGGAGGTGAGGCAATAATTTATTCAAGACGGAACAACAAAGTTTAGGAAAATCATGCCAAATCAAGCAGTGCCGATGAAAATTTAGCCTGAGCACAGGCTGTGACTGCTCGTCGTCGGGGGGTGAGGCTGGGGATAGCGGGAGCTGCAGGGAGTGCAGCAGCCAGGAACTAACCGCGACCGTAAGGTCAGTGCTCGGGGTCAGGTAATGAGCCGTGCTGGAGGACGGGCAGCCAGAGCCCTGACTGGCATCCCAGAGGAGATGTGTGTAGTCCTTGACAAGGAGAATTGTGCTGACAGTCACTGGCCGTTCTGATGCAGGAGCTTGAATTCACAGGGAACTTGCTGCGATGAAGTTAGCACGGCACGGCCTGCACGTAGAGAACCGGTGTAAAACCTCAGTGCTCCGTCAGGTTGTTCATTTTGACAGCTTTCCTGCTTTCCTGTCTCTTGTAGCGGCTCTAGAGCCTCGTGTGATACAGGAGGGGAGACAGCACGGCCCTGGGAGCAAGGGAGAGTCCAGCAAATGTGAGCTTTGCAAGGCTCTGGGAGCCTCTGCTCTGCCTTCTGACGGCCACATGGCGCAAAACTGTTGGGAAAGGCTCCTTAGGGCCTTTCTGTTCAGCACTGGTTCTGTAAATGCGTCTTTCTGTACGCGGGGAGCGGTGCTGGGGCAGGGGTTAAGCGCTGGTGGAGAGCCAGGGAGAGGTGTTGTCCTAGGCAGCTGGGCTTTTCTGTCCGCTTCTCATAGAAGCAAATTTCAGCTCACCTCTCTGCTTGCTAACTGCCAGCAGCTGAAGATTTCATCAAACATGATTGTGACCCGAGCTTTATGGTGATTGTTTGGGGGGAAAAACACACTTTTGCACGTTATGGGATAGTTCTTTAAAACATCTTTCTTTTAAAATACAAATGAGAAAAGACACTTGTGTAAAAACATACATAAATATATATATACAGGAGCAGTTGCTGCATGACTGTGTTGTGAAGTTTGTAAAATCAGCACATCAGTGGTCTTAAAACTGAGTTGTTGCCATTTTCTGCCATTATGTGATTCTGGGAGCGAGCACCGAGCGAGGACAGGAGTGCTGCATCTGGCCTGCAAAGTCAGGTAGGGAACGTCAACTCGTTGGTTGGCGTGCCTGCGGCAGGCAGGAGATGCTCCGGGAGAGGTGCTGGGGATGGGGGAGTCAACGAGTCCGTGCTGCTGCGTGCTTCTTCTAGGAATGATAATTTTGAGCCACATAGTGGAAATAAAGTGAGTCAGTGAGCTGATGGGAGCTTGGCAAGTGTTGGAAAGCAGTCCCAGCTTTCGTTGCTCAGCGGCGTGATGTCAGCGTTGATCCGAAGCTGGCTGTGGTGCTGGAAGGACTCCCTCTGTGCCCGTGCAGCCTTTGGATGCTGCGTCGTGAGGCAGAGCGTGGCACGACCCCTGTGTGCCTATCAGCCTTGGAACCAACGTGAGGGGAACGGTGCTGGGGTGGGCTGTGCTCAAAACCCAGCCGTGCTACTGCCTTCCTGGGTGACTTGAAGCAGTCCCGAAATCTAATGATGCACTTACGTCTGCGGGGCTGGCGTGCCGCTGCTGCGCATGTGTTAGAACAGCTGGTTGCAGAAACAAAAACAACTTGCCAGGGAATGACTGGGTACGTTCTGAAAGAAGCCCACGCTTTGCTGCCTGCGGAGCACCGGGGTGGAACTAGTAAAAGCTGCTTGAAGTCCTGGGCAGAAATTAGAGCCAAATAATGACTGATTGCACGTCACAAAAGCTGTCTGCTGGGGAGGGGACTCAGCTGCTCATTCACGGGTTAGGCTGCATCGTGGAAGCCACGTCTGTGCAAACAGTTGCTGATTCCGTGACAAAAGCACTGTATTGGCAGGTTAGGAAACACAGCATTTCTGCATTAAAAGGCACTGGGTAAGCTTTCCCTGCAGCTGCAGCCCTGCTTAAGCAGTATGTTATTAAGCTCGATTGGAGCGGCGCAGTGAAAGTAGGTGTCATACTTCTGCACTGAACTGGCGTGCTACGACTTGAGCATGACCGCGAATAACGCTCCCTCGTGGGGCCTCTGAGTTCAGAGGCCCTACACCTGTGTTTTGGGGTGTATTTGTTACTGTTTTGTTGGCTTCTTTCCAATGCGTTATGTTGGCCAAAGTGTTTTATTTCACAGCTCAGTACCTGCAGCTTGCTAATGCGCCGGATGAAGCATCTTCGGTGATCCTTTCTCATTTGCTGGTACGGGCCGAGCAAACCCCAGCAGCTGTCTTTCTCCCCAGCCACACGGGACTACGAGCTAGGCTGTCCCACAACAACACACTTCCATGTGTGTACAACCGTCCTGTCTCTGCGTGATCCATGTAAAACATGGGAAAAAATTTCCCATCTAGTAACTGATGAGGGCAATTTCCTGTGAGCCAGCTCTTCTTGTGGTCTCTGGTTTCCAGCCAGTTCTATTTTTACCACCTTTTTCTTCTTTTTATTTTTTTCCTAGTTACTTTTTTTTTTTTTTTTAAAGGATGTTTGTTTGGCATAATGTTCCTCTCATGTTCCCTGCACCCAGGCCAGGGTACGGTTTTAAACGGCACCAACAGAAGCCACGAGGCAACGCAGATCCTGATCCTGTTTGGTTAGAGCATCGCTGCAAACACCCGTGTTGGTGCACCACGTTTCGTGGGAATAGGCACGTGTGCGTGTAAGTAGTTGCAGTACGAGGTCTGCTGTTCACCTGGCTTAGCAAATAAAGCTGGGGAGACGTACAGTGAGGGGGCAGGGGGAATCCCGCTGTCAGTGAAGGTGCTGGAAGAGATCCCAAGGTGTGGGGAAGTGAGGAAATGAAAGGAGAGGCAAGGAGGGAAGAGATGGGGGGGAGAGCTCCTTTAGAACAGTCACTTTCCGTTAAAGTTAATGGAAATCCTGGCTGCAGTTACATCCGTGTCATCCTGCAAGGCACGTGTGTGTTTAATCCCGATCTGTCTGTTTGAACTTTCTCCCAAGGAATCTGGGAACCTTTTGGAAAACAGCTAGCGTCGTGCTGGAGAGCGGGCTGCTTGGCGGTTCCGCTGCACGTACACGTTCTGCTTGATGGACCTTCAGACGGATTCCCAGAAATACAAAAGGCAGTGCTGTGATGGTTAGTGTTTCGCGGGTGTGACTTGGAAGAGATCAGGTTTTCCTTCAAGCATGATTTTTTGCCCCCTGGGTCAAGAAAGCTGCATGTCCTGCAGTCAGATAGCAGCAACGTGCACCCAGAGCCAAGGGACGCTTCCCTGACTCCAGGAAGGTGGCTGCGCATTCTGGTGCTTGCAGACACTGGTTTGTGCCCACGGTAATTTAGATATTTAATTAGGAAGGTGAGCAGCCCTGGTTTCTCATAGATAGTAACCGCTGACAAAAGATGCAGAGGATGTAGCCCCAGCAGTCATTCGGCACGGGAAGCTCAGTCCGCACAAGTCAGATCTAGCAGCGGTCGCCTTTCTGCCATGGCAGTGGCGCTGCGAATGGTTCCCGGTTTGTTTGAAGCGTTTCTGAACCCGGCTGCTCTAGGCCGAACACATCTGGCCCCCTGATCTTGGGAAGGGTTGCGTTTGTCAGACTGCCTTCAGGATATTTTCCTGGTCGCTGGTACTGCTCCTTCAAACGGCGAAACGCTTGTTTTCCGGGAACAAACGCTTCCATACGTTTTGAAGAAATACATTCTATTCCGCGAGGTGCGTGCCGGAATGGCCCTTTTCCATGTGAAACATTGGCAATTTTTTTCTTCTGCCATGACAGCGACCCGTCGGAGCGGCGGATTTGGGAAAGGTGAGACGTCCGCCCTCCTGCCGAGGTTTGGGGCTCTGCCGGGGCCAGGGCACCTCCTGTTCTTCGTTAGGCACAGCTGCAGCTTGGGCTCGGGGCTGCCAGCGCCTCGCAGGGAGTCATATGGTTCTTTCATGTTAGTCCTGGGAGCTGCAACGTGGCTTTGACTCAGTGCTGCTGGGGGTAGGCTGGCAGTACGAGTGGTGTTTGCTGGGAATCATCCCCAGTAATGGAAAGTATTTGATAGAGAAACAGTGGTTGTTAGCAAGATGACGTTTCCGTTCTGAATCCCGTCTTTTTCTCCCTTTGTTTCTTTTGTCCCCTTCCATGAGCTGTTTTGCCATTTACCTTTGAGCTGAAGGGCCTCATTCCCTTTCAGTCTAGCAACAAATATTCTGGTGTGTGTGGGAAACACGGTAAAGAACAGGAGGGGCTTTCTGCTGTTTGTGAACTCCAAAGGTGTTCTGTTTTAGTCTTTTTTTTTCTCACTTAAATAACCGTGGATGATTGGAAAATGTTGAACTAATCGTATAGCTAGTGCTGCAGGTAGGCTGTTTAAAGGCATTTAGTTTTTAAGTGCTAACCTGAGGAATGTGGACATCAAATGATAAAGTAAATAATGTTGCTTTGGAATGCTGTCATTTCCATCGCTTTAGGAAATCATAGAGTTCCTCCCTCCAGAAAAATAATCAAGTACAAGCTTAACTTTCAACCCCTTAAATTGACTCGGGGATTATGTACATGGCTACAGTTACGTTCCTGCATCAGGAACTGTTTTTTAAGGCTGTGGCCAGAACTCGTGGTGTTAACGTTGCTGTTTGCTGTCTGTAGCTCCGGTGTCCTGCTCTGGAGTTGGGATGCGCAGCACCGTTGCCGACCTCCGCTCCTGTCAGTGAAAATCAACCTTGCCGTAAGTGGAGGGGCTGAGGGAATGGAACAAAATGCGCCAAAAAAAAAGGAAACAAAACCAACCAACATATATATAATGGAGACGATTTGCTACAGTGTCTGGTAACGGGGTGCAAGTGTGGTACAAGCTCCCCAAAGAGGGACTCGACAAGCATTGAACAACACACCAGATAAGAGCCCGTTGTTTCCCCAGGCACTGCTCAGACATTTAAACCTCTGCATGGTGTAGTCTTGGGGGGTGTGCGTGCACATTGATCCCCACAAATCTGCTTAGCAAAGCCGAACAGCTCGCTGCTATCCCCATCTTTGAAAACACACAGATTTCTTCCTGCCTTTAAACTGCCTCAAGCTGTAGAAATTCCCCCCACCCATACTTAATCGGTACTGATGCTGCAGCTGGCCTGTGCAGCAGTGCTGAGGTGAGCATCCTATATTCATTTCTACCCTTTGGGTGGCCAAGGCCCTTTCCTTGCTCTCGTCACACAAAGCAAGGGAAGATCCAAGACCCTTTCCAGGCAGGGGACTGCAGGAGGCATCTCTGAGGGTCCCCAGTGTCATCGGGGGCTGCTGCAGCCTGTTTTCGTACCTGCTGTGCATCTCAGTCTTCTGTCCTGCATCCTTTTGCTTTATGTTTCTTTTCTCCTGATCCTTACGGCAGGTGTGAGTGTTGGTGTTGGTAGGGATTCAGAAAGGAGCTACCTAGGTCTGCATTTCCGTGGAAGACTTCTATGCCCTGCGCTTTTGGTGTTGCTTTTGTATTGGGACAGCAAGGATGGCCTAATGAACAGCACGTCAAACACCGGTGGTTGTGAGCCTGTAATGGCATGCAGTGCTTTATGCAAGCAATAAAACATGACCCTGCGTCTTCCACTTGGAGGGCTGTGCGCTTCTCCTTTCTTCCTTTGATGTAATTAAGCTGACAGCAGCGGGGCTGTTCCTGCCTTATACCTCGATAAATGAAAAGGGAATGAAGAGCAAGACACGTTCACACGCGGCGTGTGCTGACTCATTTGCTCAGACTTGGGTGTGCAGCAGAAAACACTCGTAGGGCGCTTCTGTGGAGTGCATTGCAAAAGTGGCTTGGGTACCAAGCTCGGGTCCAGGTATGAGTTTAAATTAGGGCCGTGTGAGGCCAGGGACTGGTCATACAGTTCATCGTGATGATGAAAATCGGTGTTTTCTCATGGGAAATTTCATGTTAGACTGAAGTCTACCAGCCACTGACCCCATCAGTTAACGTGCAGGATTGTGATTTTTCATTTCTTGCAAAACCAGACCAAAGGGTTATTTTAAATCTTTCTGCTTCTGGAGAAATAGGTGCTGAGATGAACAGCTTTGAGCAGAGGGGTTGGACTGAGACCATCCCCCGAGGTCCCTGCCAACCTCGGGCAGCCTGAGGCGCTGTTCTGGGAAGGCCTGAGGACTGTGCCTTTTATGAAGCAGCTTGCTTTGTTTTTTAGGTTTTCTCAGTGTTTCACGTGGGATGTTTCCAGTCCTGTGAGTTACCTCTTCTCAAGTTCCTCCTCGCTCTTCCATCCCTCTGCTGATCTCACACGTTGGTACTTCATCACGGTGGTCTAGAAAACGGTGGCCTTGTTGTGGTCCTTCTGGCACCCGTCTTAGCTCAGGCCCTTCCTGCGGTGTCTGGATCGACGCAGCGAAGGGGGAGCCGTCTCCAGGCAGCCCAGTCGCGTGCCTTGCCTTGCCTGGGCAATCGTGAATAGGCTGGGCCCATGCTGATGGTGAATATGACTAATCTGTACGTCCAGAGAGCTCGGGTTGAAGCATCCTCTTAACACGAGCCAGGGATTTGCAATATGGATGGTGGGTGAGGCTGGTCCGACAGCAGGCTCTTCACTGCTGCTATAACCACGGCTTCTGTTCCCTGGGGCTTTCTGAGGATGGCTTGGTCCTGCCCGCACAGCTGGCTCAGTTCTCTCTTCAACCGGTGTTCTGTTGTGTCCTAGTTAACTTTTCCTTCGGTGTATGCAAAAGCAGGGTACTTCTGAAACAGAAACATCTTGCTGTCCTGTCTACAGCGTTTCTAGGCTCATAAGTACAAGTTTTGCCATCACTTATGGAAACTCAAGGAGAAGAGTTATAAATGCTGCACGTGAGTCCTTGTTGTTTAGGTCTCTATGGAAAACTTCCAAACCTAGGTGATAAAGGGTAAATACTCCAGAGACTGATTTGATTGCCTTGGAATTCAGAGCCATTTAAAAAATATATCTATTTTGTTTGATCAGATGAGTGGGAACAACAGTAACTGAATCAGTAGCGAGCTTTCCATTTACTCTGGTGGGCTTGTGATGAAAACTGTGAAGTAATTTACACGCAACTCAACTGGTGTGCAGAAATCGATGCCAGGAGTAAATCATACAGGCCATTAACCTCGGGATCTGTGGAGGGCAAAGCACAGAGCCTTGCTGGTTGCAGCGCCTGTCGGAACTCAGCGTGGACGTGAGCCTGTCAGGGAAATTCTAAATAAAAGCCACGTAAACAGCTCCGCTTCTGTTCGCAGTTGGCTGGTGGGAGAGGGAGGAGCAAGTATCCCCTGGCTTTGGATGTGTTTCCATGGCGGCAATAGCTGATAAAATCCAGCACAACTCAGATTTATCTGTAGCTGGCAATCGTGGCAGAAGGAGACTGCAGCGTTGCTGTTTGCAGGGATTCGGGTACGTGGTGCTGAACCTGCTGCTGTCACCGTCCTGTCCTTGTGCACGAGTGCTTGTATACATACAGCTGATTTCCAAAGCTTCCTTGACATGGTGCATATTTGTATTTTATAACAAGTTTGTGCCCCCTGGTCCCAGTCAGAGCTTTCTGCAGTGCCCACAGCTCGCCCTACGCACGCTCTCCTGCTAACCGTGCTGCCTTCAGTGAGCCCCACATGAGGGACCATGTCTCCTGGAGCTGCTGCCTCTCTCTTACAGTCGTACTGTGGAAGCTGGAACATTGAAGCCGTGAACCAGGGAAGCTACCAAGCGCATGATTTAGTGTAAGTGCCTAAGTGCTCTGCTAAGTGAGGACGGGCTGCCCAAATGCCTAAATAGATGCTTAAATGCTTTGTAAAGTCAGTGTTTAAGGACTTTATCCCAAAGGATGCTGCACTAACTTCCACTGAAGTAAGCAAAGATGATGGGGACCTGGAGCAGTGCTCAGAGGCTGCAAGAATCACTAGTGCAGTTTAGCTCTCGTGTGTTTTACTATGAAAACAAATCACCAGGAAGTGTGATTTTTACTTGTGTGTGTGCAGGAATACACACAGCATAAAGAGTTTGGACAATTCAGTCAGGATTCAAATGAGAACTGACTCGAGTATAGAAGTAGTATAGATGGAAACAGGACAATTTCTCAGACAATCCATCCCTTCAATGTTGTGAATAATTCTTTTCCTTTCTAGAGATAGTTCAGAAAATGTTATAATAGGAAGGGCATCTTTCCACTCAAGCTCGTATTTATGATCCATCACTTATGATTGTTTTTAAACTGAGGATAAAAACTCTGGGGTGCTTAACTCTAAATATATTTGTGGGTGCTAGTGGGGTGGTGAATGTTGTTTTACTTGCGTTTAAACAAGAGAGACTGAAGAAAATAAAAGCAGGGGGGTCAATGAAAGGATGGTCAAGGAAAAAGGCTGAAAGGTTTTGTGGATGCTTTTATTCTTTTACTTCCTGTTATATTTTTCCAGTTCAGGTACTACGTGTCCCTTGGACATGAGGTTTTTACCAGTGCTTATGAGGCTCTGAGCTATCTGCAGGAGAGGGGGAAGGCCATGCATTCTGTCCCTCCTGCCCACTCCTCCTTACTCTGCTCCATCGCTTCCAGTGCTCATACAAACAAAAGAAGATAATTGGTCTCCTCCTAACCTTGCTCGAGAGCAGCCCTCATTAAACCCTGCGCCGGGAGCAGGGCTGGATGGGCACCGGCCTCTCAAAGGGCTTCCGTGTCTGGCCGGGAGCGTGGCGGGGGACAGGGTCTCGTAGCGTCCCGGTGCCGTGGTGCCTCGCAGTGAGGCCCGCGGCACCCTGTCACTTGAAGACATGGAGGGTCTCTTCATGGCATGCACAAGGTGGTTTCCTTTTGCTTGCCCAGGCTCGTGTCTCACCAAACGGCCCGGCCTTTGGGCACTCGGGGACTGCTTCTGGATGAAAACCTCGTGCCGTGTCGCGATGTGCACCCCATGGTGTGCCAGGCATCGTGGAGAATGGAAGGTTACAGTCTGGCAGGAAGGCTCCGTGCTGCCCCTAGCTCAGAAGGAACCTAGGATGAAATGATGGTGTGTTAACCTGAAAACCATGGTAATGGAGGGGAGAAGCAGCTGAAACTGCAAATAGAACTGGTTGGCTGGTGAAGGGAATTGGTTAGCCAGGAGCTGGAACTTGTGCCCCCTTTTCACTGGCTCTAGCTCAGGGATGCCGTGTGTACACTCAAGCTGGAGCCGCTTTCTTGTGGTGCGCTGTCCTTACTGACAAAGTTTCTTCCCATAGCTTTGGTTTTGTTGCTTCGACGGACTTATTTTCCATATCCACTGTGCAGCTTCCCTGCGTGCACGGAGATCTTGAAATGTTTGGACGTGCCACTCCTAGCATCTCTCTTCTCACTTCGATCAAACTGAACTCCTGTTGATTCAGCCTTTCCACGCAGGTCCTGCATTATTGAAACAGGGCTATTTTTATTGCTGCAGCGAGGTAGGCTAGTCAGAGTGAATGAACTGTGTATAATCCTCACGGCGAAGTGGCCATCGGTCGGGGGTGTTTGCGGAGGGACCGCATCGGCTTCGACAGCTCTGCTGACCTCGGCTGCACGGCACAGGTGAGGAGGGGGAGGCTGCTGCTGCTGCACAAATTAAAACAAAGCGTGTCTAGTAATGTTCTGCAGTCCTGTCTGCAGTTGTGTTCGCTTCAGCGGCTCAGCAACCGATTGCTTAAATCTGAGGTTTTTTTTCTGCCCTGTCAGCTTTATCCCCGGCCACATCAAGTACTTGGAGCAAGTTGCCTTGGAGAACTGTGCTCTTGGCTGCTTCTAATTCAGAAGGCAGATTTTCTGGATTGTGAACAACATGTCTGCATCCTCGCATTTCCCTGCGGTTCTGTCAAACTGGAGTTTTTCTCTCTCAGCTTTAGGGGACAACGAGGGGTGGAGAGGGACGAGCTGACAGAATTGCGTTTGGGTCAGGAGCAGACGCAGCTCGTTGTGCCCTCCTGGCTTCTGTGTAGGGTGCTGTCCTGCAGGGTGGCACCCGTTCTGGCGGCTACGAGCGTGAATGAGCACCCGCTTGCCTTTGAGAGATTTGTCTTTCCATACCGTGAGCGCAGCGCTTCGGTGGCCATATAGCAAACCTGCCCGGATCCAGGCATCAGGACTTCTGCATCAGCCTACAGACTTAGGGATATTTCGGTTTGTTTCTACATGGAGCCACGCCTCGCTGTCCTACGGAGAGGAAGGAGTGGGGATTTAGCAGTAAGAAGGCAGCACGAGCATACGGTGACGACTGAAGCATGCAGGTTACCTTGCGATGACAGCTTTTGTCACCCTGCTCCTGTCTGCCGGCTGCTTCTCGGTGCTTCTCCTCCTGTTTCTTGAAGAACCGTGTAGATGTCGTGGCTTGTTTTGTCTTGCTCTTAACCGTGAGATACATCTAATGTGGTAGAAATTACGTCCTATTCCCCGGGCCGTTTGCTGCCTTCTCGTTTGTTTTAGCAGTGACTAAATCTAGCAATTCCTGCTTCCACGCAGAGCCCACACCTGTGGCTTCTGTCAGCCGTGGCTATAAGAAAACGGGTGGGCGAGGCTGAGACGCGAGAGCCGTCTATACATGGCTGCCCACCGGAGCTGCGTTTCCGTCAGGAGCTTGTGGTGGGGTAAGCTGGAAGGACAATGAGTTGTGTGCAACTCGTAAGACGCTAGGACAGAGCTGGTTCGGCCACGCAGCCCCGTAAAGCACAGAGCGCCGCCTCTGAAGTGGAGTTTTCATAAGTGCTCATGGACTGGAGCTTGCTTTTCGAAGGAAGTTCAGCTCGCAGAAACAAATCAGGTCCGGGGCCCCCCCAGCAGCAGCACCCAGCTTTGCTTTTGGCCCTCGTCCTGGAGGTGAGCGGGGCCAGGGGCAGGGGAGCACTGCCTGGGGGGGGCACGGCTCTCTGTGTGGCTGCAGGCTGGGGAGGAGGCAGAAGGCTGGCCAGAGTCGCATGTCCGCATCTGAGGGTCCCTTCAGGTAAAGTTTATTTAGCTTTCGAAGAAGCTGCAGTATTTAACGTGACCTGAGGCAGCAAACAGATGGCGGGGTATGGTCTGTGAAAGAGATCCGTGTTTCTGGCTTTCACTTCAAGCAAGAGGTTTGGAGGTGGCTTGCTTAGCGGTCTGTGAATTCGATGTGTACTCCACGTATTGCTGATCTGGGGCCTTTTTTGTAAGTAAGATGCAGGATTTTTCAGCCTCCTTGAGCTTACGCCGCTTCGTGGCCAGAAGTTAAAAGCAGGTTGCTTTGCAATTAGCTGCCCTGTCAGACCGCGCTCCGCTGCAGGGAGCAAGTCGTCCCCGTCGCCTTGCCTGGAGCTGTGTGTGTCCTGCAGTGGGATTGTGCGTTTTGCTTCTCGGGCGATGCATTCGGGCCTTGTGTTTACTCCTCTGAAAGAGGATTCTTGGGGCTTCTTTCCTTTATAAGGCTTCAGAGAGATCAGAGGCTTTTTCCTGTTCCCAACTCCTCTCCGGTGGAAATCTCCCCCTCTCCCTGACACCGTGTCCCGTTGGTGGAGGCGCAGCTTTCTTCGGAAGGTTTGCTCTCATTATGTACTAACTTTTTCAGAAACAACCAAATGAAATGGTTGCGGCGTGACCTAGCTAAACGGCAGTATGTGTCGGTGCTCAGAAATAGCACGGCTCTCCCTTCTCCAGGGTAAACCACTCGGCATTCCTAACAGACTCGTGCTGGGAGAAGCAGACATCACCGGCAAGGTATTTCCTGGATCCTCTTGCCAAATGCTAATAATAATAATAACAATAATCATAATAAAAAGACTCGGATCTGAACCGAGCCACTTGTGACTTCATTTGGCAGCCTGGGCCTGCTCCACATAACTTCTGCCTTTACTTTGTTACTCCTGGCTGCCAAGAGCTTCTGAATTAACTCGTCCCCCTTCTCCCTCCCCTCTTCCCCTCGCCTTAGCGGAGGCAGAGCGTATCGCAGCTTGTGAGCCAAGGGGACATACGGGCTGGCGGAGCTGCGGCAGGCCAAGGGCTCTGCTGGGCTGTGCGGCACTGCTCCGAGCGAGGGCAGACACCGGGCTCCATCTCTCGTGTGGCACCTCACCCGAGCCCTGCTCGGGACACCCTCATGGCCCCACGTGGGCATGCTGGAAGAAGCACGGGCACATCTTTTTCTGCCTAGCCCCATGGAGGAGGCTCCCATCCCGGCACTGCTTTGAAAACGCTTCAGTTCGCTTCATCGTGCTTACACCAGGGAGAGGAAAGTAACATGCTGACGGCATGGAGCGGCGAAGAGGAGCTTGTATGTGGGGGGGGAAAGCCTGACGTGCTGATATGCAACAGGAAGGCAGAGCCTTGCCAACAGATCTCCAAGTCACAGGGAAAGACATGAGAGCATTTCAAAAGCTCGAGTCCTGCAGAGAGTAACCAGGAAGGAACGGCTGGGGATTTCTTTGTCATTGAGGGACATCTGGGAAAACATTTGTGTGAGGGTCTGAGCTGCCTCGGCTGAGGAAATGGTGGTGCCCTGAAGAGGCAGGCGTAGATTTGTTAGCCACTGAAATGAGGTAACGGTTTCACGGTAATTGATGGTGTTTTGTGACACATCGGTTCCAGTTTCTGCTTTGTTAAGCACTTTTCAAGCTGCTTCAGTGCACCCGGCATCACTTCCCCCCCAAAAAAAGCAGCAGCTACTGTCCAGAAACTGCTTTCGTTAGGCACTTGCTGTTCCCTCTAAGTCTGTGCTGCCTCACCTGAAGCCTTTTATCTGCCGCTGGTTTTGGCTTGGCTCTGCACTGCTGAGGTGCACTTGGCTGTAAAGAGTAGGTTGGGAATGGTTTAATTGATTTTTCAGAGGTGTGAGAGAATGCCGTGCTTGATAAGCGCTGCGGTTTCAGGTGCCGCGTGCTGGAAGTGACGGACGGGTTGCTCGGAGCCAGCAGTACCCTGCCCGCCCTGCCCCGGCTTTCGATGCCTGGTAGGGCTTGTGGCTGCGTAAAGGGGCGGTGTGCAGCTTGAGCAGCCCTCAGTCTCTTGGCTTTCCATCAGGATTTAACGATCAGCACGTAAACGAACCCGGTTGCTCTGATTATTTCTCCTGCGACGACTTTGACCGTGCTGTTGTGGCTCCTCGGGGCAGAGGGGCTGAAAAGCTTTCATCCTTGTCTGTGCAGGGAACAAACTCGCAGAGGCTCTGGCTGCGCGCTCACTCCCACCTGACCTGCTGCTCCTGCAGAGCCCCAGGTAACTCCGAAAGGAGACTGGATTCGGAGTGCCGGGGGAATATCGACGAGGTTGGAGATCCGTTGTCGGCGCTGGAAGCGGGGATTGCCAGAAGCAGTGACAGACCCAGCTCGTAAGGCAAACAATGCCGCACCACGGGCTGACAATATCCCCCTGCAATCCGCATTAAAAATAGAGTCTCCAGGCTCCGCTTTTAGCACGATCCATTCAGTAATTCATATGGCTTTCCATATGTTAGGGTGAGAGGAAGGTGGAAATAGTGGGAGTCGGGGAAAAAGCCACTGCCTGATCCAGATCCTTCTGCCATTTCGGTTCGGTTAATTGCATGCACTTGGAGTGTCGTAACGTGAGCAGATGGGGCGTTTCACAGCTATGCGGCGTGTGTGTATATATACGTACATTTTTATATCTGTATGTATGAAGTTCTCCAGCACTTGATCCCGCAGGGCTGCTCTCAGGCTTTACCAGCCACTCAGGCTGGGCGTGCGTGGGGGAGAGGATGCGGTAAGCGGCGGTGGGATGGGATGAGTGATCGATCTAATATTGGGCTCCCCTACACCCCGTGAGATGCGCACACGTTCGAGCAACCAAGCTGCTGTAGCGGTTGATTTAGCGGCAGCCTCAATTCAGCCTGCCTAAAGCGGCCGTGTCCCCTGGCTCAGAGCTGCTCCGAAGTCGGGAAGCAAACTTCCGACACCCGGGCCTCGGTGGTGCCTGGTACCCTCAGCAGCAGTGCCAGGACGGGTGCTGAGCCGCCGGGCTGTGTGCGGGGCTCTCTCCTTCCCTTCCCGGCTCCGTCCCGCCAGCAGCCTCCCCTCCGAGCTGGGCAGGATTGGGGCGGCAGGAGGATGGCAAGCAGGCTGCCTTCCCCTCGCTGCCGCAGCCTTTTAAAGGGTAGAGCAAAGCAGATGGCGCGGTGCTTGCAGATAACAAACAGCACGCAAATGAATAAGCCTGTTTGTCAGCTTGGGCTCTGCTCTGCACCAGCAAGCCTGTGTTGGCGAGCGCCTTGCCTTCGGAGCCTCTGCTCCTGCTGGGAGCTCGCTGGGGGAGAGGTTTGCCGGGAGGGCCGCTTGCTGTGGGTTTCGGGCTCCATCTTTTTTGCTTTCTTTCCCACCGCCCCTCCATGCGGACGAGGTGCGAGGAGAGTCTGTCCCCAGAGGATCCCCATGTCCCTTGGTGCCAGCTGAAAACGCATCGGCAGGTCCAGCTGAGAGGCTGCCGACACGTGCTGTCCGTCAGCATCTCTTCTGTCACTTGTTGGCAGAGCTCGCTGCAGGCAGGTGCGTTGCTTGGTACTCTGGGGCTACGTACGTTTGGGATTGAGACCTTACCCCGCAGGTAGGATCAACCAAATTGGCCAAAGACCAAGCTGGGCTGTCAGAAATCTTTCCTCGCGCTGTCCCTGGAAGTCGGGGCAGTGCCTCTTCCAGCCGCAGTCCTCCCACGTGCCGTCTCCTCTCCCCCTCTGTTCCTCAGCAGGTGTTTGCACCGAGAGGGCTTTCACTCCTGGAGGGTCTTTGTGGGCTTTGGAAGGAAAATCACAATAATTGGCTGGGCAGGCAAGCATCGGCTGCCGCTGCCCCTGGTGTATCCAGGGGAAATGAGGAGATTCGGCCCGGTGCCTTTCACTAACGGAAGATAAATCCGGGACGGGGAGGGTTTGGTGGCCTTTTAAAGGGGCAAAACCTCGAGCCGCAGAAATTAAGTGGCACCACGAGGAGTAGTTGAACAAAACCGAAATGAGATCACAAAAAAGCTGAAGCTTTTTCGCTTATCTTGCTCTCCGGCTTCTCCATCGGATGCAAACACCTGCTCGGTGCCTGGTTGTTCGGTGCGTGCTGTCAGGACTTCTGTCTGGCCTTCCGCACCCTGCCTTCTGCTCCCCGTGTTGCATGCAGAGGACAGAGGGCGTCTGCCGGTCACAGAGACTTGGTTTTGAAGGCAGCGAAGTGTAAAAATCACTTTTACCGAGGCATTAAAAAATAAAACAACGTTCAGTTATTTCTATCTCAGCGGTATGTTGGAGTCAATCTGAACGTACGTGTGAGTGTGTGCTTATTAATAAAAGATGGCTTTTTGTAGAGCAGGCTGTACGTGGGGCTTCTCTCTTGTTCGAGGGGACGGGAAGAGACAAGGAGAATGGCTTTGAGGTTAGCTGGAGAACCTGGGGAGAACGCACGGCTGCGTTTTCATCGCCCCGGTGGCTCGCTCGTTGAATTTTTGGCAGCAGGGCCCAGCAGCCAAGGACACACCGGGGATGTTGCGCGGGTTCGGGGCACGGCGAGGAGCGAGCCCCGTCCTCAGGAGGGCTGGGGGAGCTCGAGGAGGGACGAGGTCGGGGGAACAGCATGGCCCGCAGGACTGAGGGTGGGCAGGGTGCTGTGGCAGGGCTGGCATCGGCCTGGAGGACGTGGGTGGTGGGGAAGGGTGGGAACTGAGTGGGGGAGAGCTTCGAGGTGGAAAGGAGCAGCAGGAAGGGGGAAGATGGGCAGAAGGTGGAGGGTAAGAGAATTGTTCAGAGGGAAGAGAAGATGGAATAAAGGGAATGCTAGTAATGTGTGCGTTTTCTACCTTTATCTGATTTTAGACAGATTTATTTACAACTGCTTCTGTTCCATAGTACAGAAAGGTTTCAGAGTTACTCCTAGATCTTTGAGCAGAAGACGTGTCCTTTGCCTGGCTCGGAGAGCTGCTGTTTTCTTCCCCACCAGCAGGCATGGACCCCGAGTAGTGAGTCAGGAAGCAGAAATCAGAGGACAAGATAAGCTCACGCTTCTTGGTTTTTTTAAAAGGTTGAATGCTTGTACGTATTCCCAGCTTATAAGTGCTCTGAATGGCTGAAAAATCCTGCTCAATTGGGAATTTGGGAAAGGTGGGAGGCGAGACTCAGCTGGTCTGCTCGATGGTCGGCAGATGGACATATGAAGAGATGTCTTTTGTCTTCTGAGAAAATGAACCTCCCCACAAGGTGTAAGGAAAGAAAGGCCTTTCGCTGAACCTTGGCATATGTTCCTGGGGTGATTTGCCTCTGTAATGGTGACCCCTGCCCTCAGGAGCAGCAAGAGGAGGGAACAGGGAAGAGATCAGTGAACGGGGCCATGGGGAACGGCAGCAGGAGGAAAATCAGTTTGGAGAAGGCTGGGTTTGTTAGGGCCCCTCCGAGGGACTGAAGGGGGCGGCAACTGGAAGCGGCCTAGATCCAGCGAGAAGGATCAGCAAAAGCAATCCGAGGAGCAAAAAGGGCTGCAGAGGAGGCGTGCGTCCCAGTGGTGCAGTGGTTAAGGGTCGTGTGCTTCGTGGTGCTCAGGTGTAGCCAGTGGAGGCTGCTGGAGACACGCTTAGCGTGAATTTTCCTCATACTTGCATTCCTTCGACAGCTTCAGCAGCGAGTATCTTGCGGCAAAGAATTGAAATATTCGGGACAAATATCAGATGCTCGCAGAGGCTGCGGCAGTCTCAGCAGATGGGAAACTTCTGACTCTTGACCTGGTGACGTGCTGCAGCAGGTGTAGCTTTCCTGTGGTTTCTTTGCATGCTGGTTTTTTTAAATGTAAAATTATTATTATTATTATTATTATTATTATTATTTTTTGGCATGGCCTTATAGTTTTTGAGCAGTAAAGATGTTTGTGATTATTAACGACTTTTTATGGTTCCCCTTCATTAAGAAGTACAATAACTATTTCTTTGTTCTTCAAAATCAGTGCCTCAATAGGAAGGAGGAAGAAATTAAGTTGGGAGAGGGTTGGTAGGTGTCGGATGAAAACACGGGCTGATTTAGTGCTGTAAAAACTCCACGCATGCAGTGGACGGACAATAAATCCTGTAACAAAAGCCCATTCCTTTTCTGCTAATCTGTTGTTCCGCAGCAGCTGTCAGGCAGATTTACATCCGAGGGTAAGCAATGAGATGTTGAAGAAAGGTGTTGTCCAAGTGTTGAGGTTTTCTTTGGTTTGCATCGACTGGAAAGCAGTTAAAAATGATTAACGAGGGCAGTACAAAACACTGGGCAATTTGCAAGTCGCAGGGCTGCTGTTAGATGAGCTGAAGGCCAGGCTGAACGTCCTTGAGCCGCCGGGTGGAGGTGTGCTGGCTGGGCTAGGGAGGAGAGCAGGGATGGGATGGGACGGGATGGGATGGGATGGGATGGGATGGCCACCCGTCAGCCCCTGCGTGGTTCCAGGCTCGCAGCAGGAAAGTACGAGCATCCCAAGGAGACTGGAGAAAATCACGTTGTACCCAAACGCCAGGAGGTACGAAGGTCAGCTCTGCCTGTTAGCATCCTCCAGTAGCTCAAATAAGATAACGCAAAGAAAAAAAAGTGCTATCCTCCAAAAATGGCTTCTGCCCGGTCTGCTTCCATGGGTCCGTGCTTGTGACTGCAGAGCAGGTCCAAGAAGAGGCTCTGGAGGGCTGCTGCTGCTGCTCTTTCTGGCGCAGCTCAAGCCCTCCTGATGGCAGAAGGCTTTCCAGAAGCAAACCTAGCCGAGCAGAAAACATCTTCATGGGGTAGAGGTCTTCTGGGTGCAAGCAGTTGCAGCGGGCCGCCCTCCTGCTGCTCATTGCTATGGGTTGTGTGGGACTGCAGGGCGCTGTGCCGTTACCTGGCGCTCCGCTGTATTTTCCGTCTCCTTGCAGGGTCGTGGGGTGGCCTGGCCGGTCACTTCCTCCACGTGAGCCGTGGTGAGGGGTGTTATAAGGGAATGCTGAGAAGGCCTTTGTGGTTTGCCCAGGATTCCTCGGGCCTGGAAGGGCTTGTGAGAACAGCTTTTTGGGGGAACACAGTTATTCTGGAGACGGTTGGCCTGACAGTGTGAGCTTGGGGTTTGTGGGGTGATGATGCAGGGTGGTTTTTATTCTCCTGGGGAGTTCATCTGGTCTGATCTTTTCTGCAGTGTTTTTATAGTTCTGCAGTGTTTTTATTCTCTATGACTGAAGCAATGCATTTTACTCCTACTGAGTTCTCATGACCATCTTTCCCCCCAAATACCGAAGTGAGCCAGTAAAACTAACATTCCCCTTGCTTGTCTCTTGGCATGGTTTGGTCGCTCAGAAACCATCCTGTGCAAAACCAGAGGCAGACGTGAACGTGCCTGACCTGCGTGCCTGGCCTTGAGAGGTATGGTGGAGATTCCTTTGCCTGAGACGTGGCTCCTGAGGGGCTGCCCAGCACCCGTCCTGTGCTGGTGCTGTCTGACCTGACGTGGGCCGTAGGGCCGGCTTCAAAGAGCACCGAAAGCTCAAGCTGGCCTAAATCTTCCACCAGCTACGTGCAGGGAATCAGCAGAGTTGAGAAGCGGCTCAGAATGCTGGGTGCTTGTTAACATTCAGCCCTTAATGATTTATGAGGCTAAAATCCATAAACAAGCGACACTTTATATTTGCTGCAGGTCTCATAGCCTTGTTCATGCTGCTGCTGGACAGCTAGTGTCCAGAAGGGTGTCCGGTGACACTCCGCGCCGAGTAAGGCCTTTCAGATGCCTCTGTCTGCATCAGGAATGAGGATGTTCGCTCCAGTTTTACGAGGGACCATTTCTCGTAAATGTAGCGCCCTCCTTCCCAGCGCCCCCAAGTGATACCATCAGCGCCTTCTCACTACAGCCCTCTTTCATCCCTTTGTCTCCTGTTGGCTGAAAATGCCGCTGTCTTCCAGCTCCTTCCATGATTAATGAGTCACTTGCATTCTTTTTGCCAACTGGTGCGGAGAGAACCTTGGAGCAATGTGTACCGGAGTTATTCCAGTTACCGTCTCCTCTTCCTTCCTTCTGCAGCCTTTTTGAAGCGTTGTGCTCCTGGTTTTTCAGTCGCAGGTTCAACATCATTGCTTGGGGCTTTTGCTCAAACGTAAGTGAGGTCCCAAAGCTGACTTCTGGTTCTGAACCGTGCTAGAGAGAGGTGGAAGGCGGTGCTCACACGTGGGCAAACAGCTTCATCGCAGCCCGTCCCGCCCCGGGGACCAGCTGGAACTCAGCCTTTGGAAGATTCCTGTAGCTCTTCTGTGCCTTACGGGATGTAGCAGTGTGGAAATCTGTGCTTTACGAGGAAAGATCAGAAGAATGTTTTCCCCAGCGCTCCATCTTGCTGGTGTCTGGACTCTCCCTAGTTTGCCAATATCCTTCGTACTGCGCGAAACCCAAGTGTTGGCGCCTCTCCAGCTGAGACATCACCACCGACAAAGAAAAAGGAATAATTATTCCAGTGTTTTAGGGACAGCATCCCCATTAGGATAAATAGAACTGTGATTTGTCTTTTTTTTTCTCTTTTTTTCTCCACAGAAAGCCTCTTCCTGCCAAGCCGCTGCCTAGCTCCTTGCTCTCTATTTGTCTGGTTGTGTCGGAGGCCTCGGCCCTCAGTCTTGTTTTCTCTTCTGATTTCCTGCTCCCCGATTCGGGAGGTGCTCTGTAGTTACCGTGGTCATCTTGGCTTTTGAGCGTGCTTTCATACGGGTGAGAAGCTCAGCCTGGCCTGGGGTCAAAACCAAATTTTAGAACTGCAAACTAGGGAGAAAAGAGATCAGGCTGCTGGGTTTTGTTATTGACGCCCTTAATGCCCACAGGAATTTCTCAGTTCTTCTGTCCTGGAGGTGCTTAGAAATGGCTTCTTTGGGTATTTCTGCCCAAGTGTTTGCGAAGATGAGACTGGTTTGTAATTTTCCACATCTGCCTTTCAAGAGAGGGTGCGGTGTTTGGTCTTCCATAGCATCACCTCTGAAACCTTAAATGCTCTTCTGGAGTCAGGAAGGACTCGTAAGATGTTTTGCACTCAGGCTAGCTTGTTTGGAGTGTTTTGTATGCTGCTCTTCCCCATTCTGACCCAAGGTTTTGCTTCTTTTTAAAATTAATTGCGTGCAGTGTTTGCTCACAGTTGATTTTATTTGTGAAAATTGAGGCGAATGTTGAGGATGTTGCATCCTACTCCACTCTGCGTCGTCCCTGGTGTGCCTCTCTGCTGAACCATGACTTCCCGCTTTGCTTTTCAGGTCGCATTGCATCTTTTTGCTTGCCTTTTATGTTCCGTACTAATTGTAATTCGTTTTGTTCCTTAGCTTTTCTGACCGTGTTCCTGCGCTTTTGCTGTCCCTAGGTTACATGGCTTTTGTCTCTGCTTTTGGTGTGATTTCGTTGGGTATTCAGGCTCTTAAAAAGCTTAGTGCGGCTGTACAGAATCAGCAGGCCCTGACTGTGCCTTTTAAGTGCTGATGCAGCTTTCTGTAAAGCAGTGTCTGGGTGGCTTTTGGTAGCAGGAGTTCCCCTGGAGGTGGTTGAAACGGCGCGAGAAGCTCCCCGGCTTGCAGCAGCGCTGCCGCCTGAGCCTGTCCTCAAGGTGCCACTGAAGGTCACGTCCCTCAAGGCTCATTCCGAGCTCCTTCCTTTCTCCAAAACTCCATCTTGCCAAATGGCTTTCTCACCTTCCAGCTTGCTCTGATGAGGCAGGTTTGACCCTAATCGCCTTCCAGCTCCCCCAGCCTCCCCGCTGATGGCCATGGGACGTGGCGGCCCTCGCTCCGTACCCCGAGCTCCTGAATCGCGCTGTGAAACGGAGCGCTCTGCCTGCCAGAGATGGGGAATTCAAATTCAAAAGCTTCAAATTCACCTTGCACAGCACCATGAGGCCAGGCTAAGCCTACGTCAGAGCCGCCTGCTCTGTCTGCAGCCCTTAGACGGGGTCGAGCCTTGGTGTAGCAGCTGCTGTGGGCTCGGTGGAGCTGTAGCTGATTCGATGTGTGTGAGCAGAAGGGGGATCAGGATCATTACGCTAACCACAGGAAACGTGCTTTTATGGTGATGAGAACAAGAATCAATCACAAGTAGCTAATGAATTAGCTGGCAGTGTCTGCGATGTTCATTGCGCAGTAAACGCAACAGTCAAAATCCATTAAGAAGCCCTTGCAAAAAGGGCTCCTCTGCGAACAGGATGGCCGCACCGTGCAGTGCGCACGCTGCCCTCGCCGTGCCTCTGTGTGAGGCACAGGAGTGCGCACCAAGTACAAGTTCTGCTCCAGATGGGTGGTAGTCAGGGAAGGGCCTCAGGTTTTTTAGCTGGGTTTTGTCCTAGAGGTCACCGTGGCTATTTATTGTGGTTGTTTTCACGGGAAACCTGCGGTCTGCGAAGGGCAGCTGTCGGAGAGGCTCGCCAGCATCCCACGGAATTGAACTGAACTGAAGCGTTTGCTTACACATTCTCCTAAATATAAATGGAATCGAAATGCTGTCCAAACCCCCCGCGGTTAAGCAAAACAGATAAACTGGTGTGTTTTACATTGCAGCTATTGCTTTCGCATATTTAAGGCTGTGCCAGCTCAGAGGTTATATTTTAATTGCATGTCATGCAAAATCTGATTCAACAAATGAATCATGAATTTAAAACGTTTTGTTTATAAATTTAATGCAGAATAATAACCAAAGCTTTTGTGATGAGGTGCGACATGGCAGTTGATTGAAAACCATTAGGCTACATGGCGAAGTGAAGTACAGATTGACACTTGAACAAATTCTGTCACAGCAGCTGCGATATTTCACTCGAAGCAAGTTTTTGTCTTGATTCGTCCCCCCCCGTAGGCCAGGAGAGAGAGGTGAAGAGCAGAAACGATGGGGTCTGCATCCGCAGTATTTCCCTAGCCACAGATCCCCTCAGGAGCGCAGCCAAGTGCTCGGTGAGTGCCAGAGATCCACACTTTCCGAGCATCAGCGACATTGAAGATGAAATTTGGGTTGATCCAGGCTCCCGTGGGGCGGTACGGGACAGGACTGCGCCACCAAAGCCCGGTGGCCTAGAGGCAGGGCAAGGCTGGGGCTGGTGGGGCCAGCGCAGAGGTGTGCGTGGGATCGCCTCTTTTCAGGCATCCTTAGCCTTGGCTCGGCTCGGTGCTGTTTCCGAGGGGCTGATGACTGATCCCTTCTGTTCTGACTGCAGTGTGCGCCGGCGCTGCTCTCAGAAGAGCAAATACTTTGCCCAGAAAGTCTGCTTTCCCTCGCTTCCTGGCTTGCTGCGCTGTGCCAACGCGGAGCTGTGCCACGTGTCCCCAGGTGGGTCATGGAATTAAGGCAAAAACAGAAAAAAGAACAAACTCACCCCTTTCACCTACGTGTTTACAACAGCAGCGACTCTTGTAGATGGCATCTACCTAGAGCAGCTCAGGACCGTGCGATGGAGCTTGCTGCTGGCTCCTGTCGTGTCTGAGCGCTTCCAGAGCAGCTCCCTCCCGCTGCTGTGCACGTCTGCATGCACAGCTCAGGGGCCTGGGTTTGTTCGGCGCCCAGACGTGCTTCGGGGGCACTGGTTTGTGTGGCAGCGCTGGTGCAGATGGCTACTTCTGATACCGCAGGTGCCAGGAATCGCCTGGAAGTTGAAATCGTCTTGCAGGGGCAGCGGGGAAATTTCTGGGGGCTAACAAGCAGCCATCACGAATTGCGGTTTCTTACTCTTTTGCTGTCGTCAGTCTCTTAGCTGGAAACCGAGGATTTTCTCAGAAAACCCAGGGACATGTTTATCCGGCAGCTTCAAAGGGTTCGGAGCGGCACTGGACCTTCTGCAGAGCAGGCCCGCAAGGACTCGACTAGCCCCATCCTTCAGCCTGATCTCAGTGACACGGCAGCACGGAGCGACATGGAAATGAGGTCCCTTTCTAGGTATTCCTCTGATCTGTTATTTACTTGAGGAGTCAGCTTGGCTTCTTTCGAGCCTGAAAATCCTGCCTGGCAGTTCTAAAACAGCGCTGCACAGGTGGGGAGCTCAGCTGCTGGAGGGGGGGAAAACCTAACGAGGAGACTAAAACCAAAGCCAGCCCCCCAGCACCTGGAAACCCTCTGCACCTTGCTAAGCACGGGAGCTGCAAGCTCAGCCGTCGGCTCTTGCTAACTCCTCCCCAGGCTGCTCCTAGCAGTAACCATAGCGATGCGGGCACTGCCTCCAGCCCCAGCATCCCCGCCACGAAGGAGCCGTGCGCCACGCTGCACGTGCCTCGCCGCAATGAACGGCCAGGCACTAGGTGTGGAAAAGCACCTGCCTCCTCGCAGCAGGCAGCCGTCCCCGAGACTGTCGTAAGTGCTAAGACAATGAAGGATGAAAAGAAAATGCCTTGTTCCAGGGCTATTTTTACCCGAGCGGTGCAATTTCTGTTCGGCGGGCTTATTCCTCTTCATCTACATCGCTGATCGTATTAGCTGCTATTTCGGGCGTTGCATAAGATGTTCACCCAACCTCTGGGGGAAAAAAGCAGCAGCCACCCCCCGAGTCCTTTGGTCAAGGCCGGCTGCACCGTTTCGGCAGGGCCTTGGGTGGGAAGGGCTGAGGTGGAGCTTTGGAGAGGAGAAAATGCGTGCCGTGTGGCCCCGGGTTCCTGATTTAAACATTTCCAGCCCCTTGGTGTGTCAGCATATTAATGTTTGTATTTTTTTTTTTGCTCGCAAGCTTTCCTGGTTCGGCATGACGGGTGCAGGGGTTTTATGGGTTGTTTGCTTTGTGGCTGCCTCTGCCTTCCTGCCTGGGCCGGGAGGTCCTGGGGCCAAGTCCCGGGCAGCGCCGTGTCCCCTGAGCTCCGGCACAAGCACAGCGACAGCGCAGGGCCTGGCTTGGCAATGTGCGTCAGCCCCTTGTGAGCCACGCCAGGAACATCTGAGAGCCACGTCGGGATGGTTTTCGGGACTGGTTGTAAGCCCTGCACCCTCCCAGCCCCACGGTGGTGTTTTGGGACCTCCTGGGCATGCTGGAGGAGAGGAGCCGTGGAGGTGCGGAGGGCCGGCGGCCGCGAGCGAGCACCGAGTGTTACCAACTGCTTGCTGGAGGAGCTGAGGGGGCTGAGGGCAGGAGGAGGGTTTCCTTGGTTTCTGCAGAGGATGAGCTCTGCGGTGGGAGGCTTGGCAGCAGCAGCACCCTTCCCATGAGTCACAGGAGGCTTTCTCGGAGGAGAGGTCCAAGAACTGCGCTAGTGCTGCTCTCGCTCGCTCCTTCTTTTCCTTCTGGAGGCCTTTTTGCTGCCACGCCGTACCCACTCCACTACCATCCTTGGCCCCTACAGGCTGGCTTAGGGGGCTTCCTTCCTCCTTTCCTCCTCCTCCTGCTCCCTGCTGGGCGATTTGGGGAGTGGGAGGCAGCAGGCAGGGCTAAGGCACTGGGACCTGCTGCCAGGGGTGAAGGTGGAACTTGTCGATGTGGGGCTTGGTGGGTGCGTGAAATGCCAGAGCGAAGGCAGGAGGAACTGATTCCCTCACCAGCTTTCTCGTGGCTGCTCCATTGCTCCAAGCCCCCACGTGCCTACCCTGATACTTCATTCCAGAATCACAAAACTCACCCCCCAGAGGCGTTCATCTTTCACCTCGTGCCTTCCTCCTCCTCTGCCCCTCCCAGGCTGTGCCGCGCTCCCTCCCAGAGCCGCTTCTCAACCCCCGGCTCCCTCGTCCTGCCAGCGCTGGGGCTCCTTTGGGGCAGCCGTGAGGCTGGGCAGGGCGGCATCAGTCCTCCCGGCAGCGCTTCTTGCTTTGCCTCCTTTCTCCTTCCCCTCGGTGTGAATAAGCAGATGCGAGGCTCCGATAGCGGCGTAAAGGAGCTGCCCGCGACACGTGAACGCCAGTGCTGGGTAGCAAACTAAAGGGGGAGAGCGCGCCGCCCTCCTCATCCGTAATGCAGAAGGCGCTAGATCCCCGCAGACCTCCTTTTCGGCGCCTACCGTCCGTAAAACCCGTGTAGGATTTGGAGCGGCAGCGCAATGGAAACCTGGAAAGCGGGCGTGCTCGCGTGTGCTCGGCAGCAGCACAAAAGGAGCCGGTCGATGAGATTCACGGGCTCAGAGGGCCGCTTCCCGGCGACACGCTTGGTCGGAGGCAATTAAAATGCCCGTCAGGCGCCGGAGACCGGCGAGCCCTTGACAAAGCGCTTAGGCGGCCGCGAGGCGCGGCATCCTATTGTAAGTGGCTGATGGCGGAGCCGGCTGGTTTGTCATCGTTCTGGAAATTTCTGTGGCCAGTGAACTCCCTCTTCCTCTCCCACTCACCCTCTTTTCCTTTTCACCACTGCGGGGACTTCTTCTAATTTGCGGTTTTCCTTTTCCTGACGTGCACATGGTAGATACAAGCCGGTGCCTTGCAGACTGCGTCTGTCCGGAGACAGGCAGCGAGCCGATGGATAGCAGCGCGCCGGGAGAGTGATTGTGCAGCAGTTATTTAAGGATAGGCTGTGGGGGTATGGCAGCCTATGAGCCGGCAATCGTTCTCTTTTAAAAATGTCAGCTTCGGTTGCTTTTCTGAGGATTTGCAGGAGCTGTTACAGCTCTGTGCTGAAGCTTTTTGGATTTAGCCTGCTGTAGATTAAATTCTGTAACGGTGCCCACCGAGTGAATTAAACTGCACAGGTAATAAACCTCCGTGGTTTTGCTTAGTAATTTATGTAATGCATACATAATATATTCATTATAAGCACACGGCTTCACGGACACATGCTGGGTATTTATATGCGTGCATCTTCGTATCATGAAAAGAAAAAACTTTTCTTCTAGCTGGAAACTGCTTTTCATCAAAAATGAAGCATTTTCACCTTTTTTTTCCCCCCACCTTTGGTTTATTTTAACAGATTCTCCAGCGTATAGCCTTGGACGTGAGGCGCTGACTGGGATCGGCTCATTCCTGGATCGCCAAGGTAGGGCACCTCTGGAGCTGAACGGGGGATGAGCCTGATGCCGGGTGTGGGTTTCCTTCGGGGCTGGTTTTTTTTTGCGCGTGGGTTTTTTAACAATAGGCATTCTTCGCTTGGTCAGACTGTGCCGTGTTGCAGCTCTGCATAGATTTTCGGATTGTTTTGGCAGGCAGTCTGAAGTTATTTTCGATGTGCATGCAGACGCCGCAGCTATGTAATTAGCCCTCCCAGCTGCAGCTAGCGGAGGGCGAACAGAAGCCCGCGTGCTCGCCGCTTGCCTTGGGTCGGTACGGGCAGCGTCCGGAGCCCTCGCCTTTCCTACCCAACCTGGGGGCTTGCTGACATTGGTTTCAGCTTCCCTGAGGTCCTTGCAGGCTAGCACCAGCAGGGTTAACCTCCCTGCCCTGCTCGGAGCAGGTACAATCCGTCAGAGCAGCAGAAAAGGAGGGCTGGCTTCATGCTGCCTGGCTCTCGGGGAGGAGGGAAACTTCTTTTAACCCGTTGGCTGCTGCCCGCCAGCGCCGTGCTCAGCTCGGGGCTCCGTGCACAGCGCCCCAGAAGCCGGGCGGGGCTGGGAGAGCTTCCATCTGACGGATGCACTTCAGAAATCATTTCTGTCTACCAAAATAAAGCAAGCAGGCTGTTTTTTGACACTGTCATTGCTTGTTCCCCAGAGAAGGTTATCATTCTCTTTCCCCTGATGCCCCTTGACTTTGGTTGCTGTAACCCTTTAAGGCTGGAAGGGAAACGGGGGGATAAAGCCCTGCAGAAAGGAACACGTGAAGCAATTTTCTTTGGGTTGAACTGTCAGCTGTGTCAAGTGATTACGGAGTATTGATCTCATTGAATTGCAGCAGGGACTGTGCCCTTAGTGAAGAAAGGATTTATTATTATTATTATTATTTTTTTCTTAAAAGCTAGGTGGGGAATGCAAACCTGCTCCTCTCACCTTGATGGAGAAAAGGAAGGGCAATATTCATCTTGTATTAACTTTTCAGGTGCTAGTTCTCAGCCAGTACCTTCCAAACCAGGCGTTATCGTGTGTTCTGCTCAGGTGCCATACAGCTCAGTGTACTTCTTAGACCTGCATTTAGACCTGAAGGCAGTAAGTGTGTTTGTAGGGCAGGAAGCAAAATTTGTAAGTGTCTTCAGCTCGCAGACAGGGCGGTTCCATTTCTAGTGTGGGTATCCCAGGAATAATGGTAACTCTGGGAGGAAGCCTGCTCCCATGACGTTCCCCCCTGGGTCCCAGACGGGCAGCAGCTGCAAGCCAGAAGAACTTCAGCACAGGCAAAGCAGAGGGCCACCGCTAGCAGCAACGGATCCCCGAAATTTTATCCATCATCAATTTAATAGCAGTAAGTTGCTGAGGCTGTGTTCTTCCCGGGGAGAAAGCATTAGGGCATTTTTCAGGACATTTTCCTTCCTGGTCATCCTGCATACTGTTCTATTCCTTGTTTTTCCTCTTCTACATGCCTCTCTGTTTTCTTGGCCCTTGCCTTCTTTCTGTCTTTGGCAGAAGCCTTTTTCCCTAATAGGCTTTCCTGGCTAAATAAAATGCTTCAAAAGTGCGTTTTACTCGTTAGTTTTCCTTAGTTGCTTTTCATACTGTTATTCCTCCTGGTATCAATTATCACTGGACTCATTGAAACAGAAAAACCTGAAGTAAATAGTGTATAAAATGCTTCAATTCTTGAAAAATGCATTTGGTGGTGTCTTTCTAGCGAAGAGCAGGTCCCTTCTCTTCCCTGTACTTCTAATTTCCCTTCCATTATAGAAGGGCAGCCAGCCAAACTGCAGTCTCATTCTGATTTCATTAATGTTTTGCAAACTCTGTCTCAAGGACTAATGCTGCTTGCTGGGCTTGGTGTCAAAACCCAAGGTTTTGCTGCAGCACTGGAGAAGGGAAGAGGCAGGATCTCTGACAAACAGAAGTGATGGCTTTGTTAGCAGGCAAGCAGAACCGCCTAGTTTTTACAGTACCAGTGGGTAACGAGTCAAAATTGTTGACAGTGCGATCCCTTTGGATGAATGGTTTTCGTCTCCTCTGGAAATGTTTCTTATCTCTTGTACGCAGCATCTTGTCAGACCTCTGCGTCTCCAAAAACAACAGGAACCAAAGGGTGTCAGCTGTATGGTAATGAGTCAGAGTTGGTGTGGAGATGCTTTTTTATTTTAAGCGAGCAATACAAATACGTTTCTTGCACCTCTGTTTTATCAGTCATGTTAACCTCCTCCCTGGATCTTTTGAGATGCACGTTACAAATCCTCCCTTCTGGCTGCAGAGAGGAAAATGAGGTGCTGTGTTGCTAAAATCGGAAATGATTTCCAATAGCACCGTTTTCTTCAAGGAGGGGTAAGGGGCGCTCATTTTGCAAGAACAGAATTAGTTGTAGATCGGCAGGGTTTAAAAACCCAATGGCCACAGGGGTAGGAAAAGCTGGCTGGGACTACCAAAAGAAAAACCTTTTCTCAGCTGATACAGAAAGGCAGCAGAAGCCAGAGCTTGCGGTGGCGCTGGGGTGCGTTAGGTTACGCTTTGTGGCTCAGGGCAGGCACCCAGAATGACGTGATGCTTGGCGCTCTCCTTCGCTGAAACAAGCGACACGGTGACCAGCTGCGCCAGAGGCGCTCAGGAGCCGCACGCCGTTACTTGGGCAGGCAGCGGCACCGCGAGCCAGCCTGGGCCCTGTGTTTGCCTCCGCCCCGGGATCGGCGTCCAGCTTTAACCCTGCTCTCTGGGCAACCCTTCCTCGGCACGTGCGATGGAGGTAAGGAGGAGTTTGGCTTCATGGGGTTCCACGCGGGGGCTTCGCATCCCCTGGGGCTGGGTTTAGAGCACCGGTATTAATGCAGTCTATTCCCATGACTACATGAAAAGTTGGTTTGCGGTTTTGGTGCTGACCTTCCCGTTGATTTATGTCTTGTGCTTGATGAAGATTTCCGTGCTGTTTTACTGATTAGAAAGGCTGTCTCCTAGGTGTTTTTTCGCTGGCAGATAAGGGTCCTGTGTCACAGCTTTCCTTTCATCTGGGGCACCGAAGTGGGGTCCCTTGTAGCGTATGTCTCATCCACTTGGATGTCTGCTTTCGTGGGACTTGTAGGAACATAGCTGTTTGTTATTCTGCACCAAAACAGGCTAAAGTTAGCCAACGGACTCCAATTATTAGCTGGGAAGAAGAAAATCCCCAGAAAACTTGTTTCTGCGTGGAGCTAATAGTTCGCAGTCCTAATGGAATTTGTCTTCATATGGGTTTTATCTTTCGTGCCTCTCCTCCCCGTATCTTCCATGACGTTTGCAGTGGAGCATCCCGGTTTCTCTGTGGCCCCTTGCTGCCCTCTGGGCAGGGCACAGTGCATGCTAAAGCTGCTCCGGGCCGCTGGCTGGCACGTGCACGTACTGCCTGGGTGCAGGAGGAAAGGAGCAAGGAAGTGGTGAGCTCGTGTTGGTGTTTTCCCCACGTGAGGGAAGGGAGGCTTGTTTCAGCTTCGTTTTTCACTTCTAGGACGTTTCATGTCCTTTGCTCTCTGTCTGTGGTTAGATGTTAAGAGTTAAGGGCACTCAGCCGTTTGCAGAGGCAGAGGTTTGGGTCGGTAACTGTAGGAAGGATAGCCTGTGTCACCCGTCAAGAAAACTGATCAGCTGAACTCCTCCTTCCCGTAGAGCTCTCTGCTCTATGAACTTGTTGTGGTCGGACAGCTCTGTGGCGGCTTTTATCGTGATGATGCTGAAGATGATCAATGAATTCACCCGTCCCACTTGGTACAAAAGGCGTCTATTCTGTGATGCAGAATAAGCCAGCAGGCTGGAGCTGGCAAAGCCAGGAGGGGCTGTGTTGCCGGCAGCATGGTAGGAAAAAAAACCCAACCTACATAGCGGCAGTGCTGCTGAGTCACGCTTTGCAAACCTGGAACCTTCCCCCAAAGGCCGGAGATGCGGATTGACTTCCTGTCCCCGGCGTGGTCAGAGGACAGTTCGCTGCATTATTTGCCACGCACTGAAGGCTCTAGATAGTTAGGCACTGCTGCGTTGTCGCTGACATGTTACGGAGTGCATTAGCATGGAGCTTGCGAGAAATCATGGGCAATTTATTTTAATACATTGGGTGTCAGTCAGTGCTAAATCACAGGAGCTATTTACATGCGTTTTCTGAGTCATCCTGGTTCTTGCGATAAGGTGATTTTTCAGCGTGTGTGGTTAGTAAATTGGATTCGCTTTTTCCTTTTCTTACTTTGCGTGTGTAAATGTTCTTAAAAATGCAAATGCATTCCTTAATTGGCTAACAGAAGATGAGTCACACCGAAGGAAGTGTCTTTCTTTAGCCTTTTCATCATCGAGGGGGAGAGGTTCGGGAGTGCTGGAGATGGGGATGGTGGGCAGTGGGGGAGGAGGCAGGGCTGCGTGTGTACATGTCGGGGTAAAACGTCCAGGCCCCTCAGGGGCCGGTGTCTGCTGTTCCCAGCCGCTTCCAGCCGCGTGCCCGATGGCACCCGAGCACTGCGCTGCTCCGCATCGTAGCGGGTAGGCCTGACAAACGTCGCCACGCGGAGGAAACCTCAGACCTGAGGCTGGTGGGGAGAGCGAGGACTGCTACTGTACTTTACGTCCTCGGTGAGCATCGGGAAGAGTGCTAGTGTCTGATCGTTTCTGCGTTGGCAACTTCCAAGAGAAGGTGGCGTTGGAGTTAATTTGGAGTTCCACGTGGCTAGAATCCCCTCGTGCCAGTGTGTTTTCCCTGCTATTTATTTCTTTTTCAGATATTTGAGGCAGACGTCAAGGAGAAATCGGATAGCGCAGGGCTGCAAGGATTTGGAGGTGGATCATATTCTGCCTTAGGGTGCTGTAGGCCCGGAGACCCCGCTGTCCCGTCCAGGAGCCGGCACTGCAGCACCTCGCTGTCAGCCCTGAGCGCCCAGGGAGCAGCCCCGCTGCCAGCACCAGCGTGCTTTCATTTCGTCCGAAAGCCGGGACATAAAACCCAGTGCGCAGTCACAGCCCGCCTCAAGCGATCTCTCCGGGGTCGGAGCAGGGACAAAGCCAGTGGCATTTAATAATTTAGGACAGACCTACCTGCTTTAGGATGGCTGTCGTCACAGCAGCTGACCTGAAATCAGTTTAAGGGGGGATTTGCTCGCATCAGTCCCGAACCCTTCGCAGCGTTTCTTAGCGTCACTGCAGTGGCTCGCCTGTTTGCTTGCCTTTCGGGTCTTCCATATCGCCTTAATGCAGCGCAAACCAAGTTTATAGAGACTGGAGATGGCTGATAGCTGTGCTGGGAACTGGATGCTACACCAGGGCACGGTTGCAGCTGGAGGTGTGCCAACAAGCTGTGTGTCCGGGCCCCCTCCCGGTGCTGCGGCGGGCTGTAACCCTGGGCAGCTGCGGCGGTGCTTGCCCAGGATGGGGATCTGCCGCCCAGCAAGGACACGTCCCCAGCCCCGTACGGCTCCTGTGGGGCCTGGCTGTTGCTCTTCTGTGTTTCTAAAGGAATTTTAAAATCCTTTAAGAAATCAGAAGCACACATGCTTTATTTTGAAGGCAAGCATGATGTAGGCGAAAGTGCTGTACGGTGGGCTCCTTGCTCAGGACACTCCGTGGTGGGGTCAGCGCGCTGCTCCTGCGCCCTGGGCTCTGCATCTGCACAAGGACAAGGCCGTGGTTGAGTTATCCTGTGCTTAGCAACACGATAAGACTAAAGGAATATTAGATACCAAAGAATGCCTCAAGACTGCACTGATGGATCTTTTTTTTTCTTTCCTACAGTCACGTTAAAATAGAAGTTAGAGCAACCGTTTGGGACACTCAGAAATCTGATGCGTACAACTTTGTGATCCCCGCTTGCTCCATAGCCCCCCGCATAGAGCCAAGAGGCCTCATTTTTTTGGCAAACCCGCTGGGATCCCCAGAGGTTCGTGCTCTCAGCCCCGGTGCCGCTGTCCCCAGCGGTGCCATTGATGTCCCTTGGGCAGGAGCTCGGCTCCTCCTTGGGTGGGTGAGCGGTGCCTAGGAGGACTGAGCCCTCTTCTTGGGAAGTCGCCACGAAGGACTCCTGCAACGCAACTAAGCACATGAATAGTCATTAAATTAAGAACTGTTGCTATTACTTGTAGAGGTAATTAACAAGGAGAAGAGCAGTGTTCGTAACAGCAACCGTGAGAAGCGGACGGGGCTGCTTACTGCAGCAACTCTTCCTGCAAAACACAGGGAATGCCCTCGAGGGTTTGAACGAATGCGCTTATTTCTTAGGTTTGTTGTTTGGTGTCCATTAGTGAAAACATCTTTGGGTGAGTACTTATGAAAGCAATTATGAAAGGTAAATTCTAGACTCGTATAAAACTACTAAATGTAGTTTTACAATTATATCATCTGCAAAACCCTTATGCAGTTGTGTGCCTTACACACAAGGAGGAAACTTGAGCACTTCAGTGATAAATTATGGAACATGAGGGATGGAGACTGTGCTCCATGGTACGAGTAACGCGTCCATGCGTCTTGCAAACAATTCACAAACCAAGCATAGCTCACTGAAAGAGGTTTGTGTTCTTGTCCTGTAACTCCGTCTCACCTTGGCTGTATTTTACAGATCTGCCCGTGCTTAAACCCAGCTTGGGGGGGCTTTTGGGTTGTTTTTTTTCCCTATCATTCCACAGTCATCAGAGTCTCTCCCCAGCCAGCCCTGCTGTAAAGCAGTGCTCGGGTTCCCCGTACCATCTGCTGTCCGAGGGCCTTGGAGGAGGCAGCAGCATCACCCCGAGCCAGCTCTGTTGTGCCATGCCTTGGCTGGCAGCGATGAAAGACAAGCAGGGCAAAGGGACCGTGCCCAAAAGATGCATTTTGAGACCTTGGGCACGTAACGGGGACAACCCAGATCTGGTGTGGATGTGACTGTTGCAACCCGGTGTGCCTGCTGGTGCCAGCCCACGGCGATGCTGAAACTATTTCTGGTAAGGAAGTCCGGGGGAGGTGTCTGCAGCCAGCTGGGATGCCGTGGGTAGGCGCGGGGCACGGTGTTGCCAAGCACGGCGCCAGCACAGCGCTGTCCCTGTTCCTCAAGGGCAGCGTTTGCCTGCGGGTTAGGGGAGTCAGGGACGACGTGAAAAAACTGCTGGAGTTAGCAGCAGTTTTATGAGGGTCTGTTGGGATAAAGTACTGTGGGTAAACTGATCCTGGAGCAAATCGGCTTCCTTCAGAAACCAAGTACGAATTCAGCCTGTGCATACGGGGGTATGATCGTAGAGAATAAAGAGAAGCAGATATTAAATCTGCAGTGTTAAGGGAAAAAAGGAACGTACCTTTCTTCACTTGCCTGAAATTTCCCTCCGTTTTACAAACTCAGTCTTTGGGCTGTATTTTTTGGGGCAATCCCAAGCACAGGCCGGGCAGAGAATGGATTGAGAGCAGCCCTGAGGCTGAGGACCTGGGGGTGCTGGTTGACGAGAAGCTCGGCACAAGCCAGCAGCGTGTGCTTGCAGCCCAGAAAGCCAACCGTGTCCGCTCCCCTGCTTTCCCTGGAGCTGTGCCGCTTTGTCCCGGGCTCCTGCACTTGTGCTTGCGAGTCAGAGGTGCAGCTTAACGCTGCTGGGCAGGAGCATCTGTCTCAGCTTTGCTTCTTTCGCACTTGTCGGGGAGAATGGGTGTGTTTGTAAACGGTGTGGAAGGAGAAGCCGTGCCCCCTGCACCCGTTCCAGGTTAGAGGGCTCCACGCGCCGAGAGCTGCGCTTTGAACGGCGCGGGGAGAGCTCCTGGCCTTTCAGATGGACTCTGGCTATTGTGAGGCTGCCATCCGGCCTCTTCACACAGCGGGGCTTGGTTGTGTTGTTGTCTTTACCTGGGTCTTACGAGGTCTCTCAACCACTGGCCAGCCTGCATTCATTGCTGGATAAAGGAGCTGCTGCTTGTCTTCACAGAAAAACATCTCACTGCAGTGCTAGTAAATCTGCCTCCCCCGGTTGTGGCATGAGTGACTTACTGCACGAAAACGGGGTTGATAGCAGGGAGCTTACTGCAGCACTTGGCATCCTGGTTAATCACGGGGTGCTGTGCTCTAAACAGAACGGAGCTATATGAGCAACGGCTGTAGCATTAGGCCTTGAAAGCTGAAATGCACGTTAGGATTTAATGCGGTAGCAGGGAAATCAAGGTTTGGAGAAGACAAGGGCTGGACGTGGAAGATGCTCCAGGGAGCATGCTGCAAACCTTGCCAACAGGAGTTGAGGGGACTGAAGGAGCTCGAAGGGGGCTGACAGCACTAAAAGCACAAGGCTAAGCGTGCAGCATGGTGCCCAGACTGCTCTTTGTGCCTGTTGGCATCAAAGTCGGGCTGCTCACCTGCTGTCGAGAGGCGGGGGTGATTCGTAACCCTGGCAGCGGCGAGCAGGCTGAGGCTCTTCGTGTCTCTGCGCTGGGACCGGGCTGGGTACGGGCAGCAGCTGCCCGAGGTCTGCAGCAGCACACGCGTGCGGGGGCAGGCGGGCTGCGGCTGATGTTTCCGTGGTGGGTGTCAGCCAGGTGTCCTCGGCGGTAACAAAGGCTCCTTTACAGGGCTGCGGACACCGAAGCACCCCGTGAAGTTCTTCCTGTGACGTGCAGGGGAGCAGGAGTGTTCTGGGAGGCTTCTGCGCGTGGTTCTGGTCCCCCCACAGAAGGAAAAGATCATTTTCTGGTTTGGATTCTTGTCAAGACCAGCTTTTAGCTTGGCTTTGGTGTTGTCAGTCCCAAGAACAAGCAACTTTATCCCCCTGCACCAAGCACCCCCTGCACTGACGTTCAGGACGGGAGGCAGGACTGTGTGAGTGCTGCAGGCTCGCTTGAGCAAAAGCACAGCGCAACTAGGGAGCAGATAGGCTGTTGTAGAAGAAAATGTGAGGAACTGTAGCTGGCTAGGCACACTGAATAAAACAGTTTGAGAGGTGTGAAGCTGGTGTGGGGACACTCAGACACAACACGGCTGCACGTATGAAAATGTGTTCTTAGTTAGGAAGCACTCTTCCCTGGCTGTGATTTTTAAGTTCAAAGCAGCGAAATGTATTAGGACGTTTAGAAGGCAAAAAATGGATTAGAGAAAACTTTCAGGTGTAAAAGATGCTGGGTGCCTGGGGACATGGGCACTCAGGGTTTTGCGGGTTTGTCCGGCAGCAGTTGTGTGTTTGGGTTGTCCCCGCTTGTAGTGGTTCAGGTCTGGTTTTGGCTTTCTAGGCTTGATCGTGTATCTGGTGATTCTTTGCAAGCCCTGGCTTTCATCCTGCCTCCTTGGTGTCAGCTGCAGTTTCTGGGAGGGGAAAAAGAGGATGGGGAGGGAGGAGCAATTGGTGAAGTTGAAGCAGCTCACGTGATGGGGCAACTGCGGTGCTTCATGGAAACAGTGGTCTAGGGTGTTGATGCAGCAAATTGCTTGCACGAAGGCAGTTCTCTCCCGGATCTATTATTCATTGCTCTGCAACCTGGGACAAGTCATTTAATTCCCGGCCTTGCAGCTGACTGCGTTACTTGGTTTCTTGCCTAAAAACTGCGAAAAAATGAAAAACCTTCCCGCATCTGGATGCTGTGAGGTAGATGCTGAAGACATATGTATTTATACAGTTACCCAAAGCCTGCGCGTGCCCTATACTGGCTTGAAGCTAGGGTGACCAGGTCAGTCCCTTGCTGAGACGGGACCTGGATCTCGCAGAAGGATCTCAGCCCTCTTGGGGGACGTGATGGGAAGGTGCTGTCGGTGGGAACAGACAAAGAGCTGGGAGATGGTGCTTTGTGGAGCAAGCAGAGCACCGCAGCCTGGAGCGTGGCACCTGCTGCCTGAGGCTAAAGCAGAGGTTTGGGGGATTTCAGGGGTGCGTGGCAGCCATCCTTGTGCCTGGCATCGCCTTGTGAGGATGCCTCGCCTCCTCGAGCCCCCTTTCACTGCTAAGGGGAGGTAAGGCACCCCACCTGCACGCCAGGGAGCTCGCGCACCGTGCAGGGCCACTGAGCCCGGTGGAGCCACCACGGCGCGACCTGCCTGGCTCCTAGCGCCGCGCCTCCGCTGCGCTCGGTCTGCTTCTGAGAAAAGACGTTGTGAACATGTGGCTTTTAGCAGGTGACCTGTGAGATAAAGACGGGGAAACTTAATTGAAATTGTCACCGCGGAGCCTCTTGCCTGAGGCTATCATTATGCTGAAAAGTGACATTAACGAAGTTGGCAGAATGGGACAATTTATTGTTAAATATTAACTACCGGCATCCACTTTCTAGTTACTCACTCACGTTGAGCTGCTAGAGCTTTGGCTTGCTTTGCTTCCCACATTGCCCTTTCTTCTGTGATGCTTATGGCTGTTAGAAATACACTTCTAATGCAGCCCTTCAACCTGAAAAGCCCTAAGCCGTGTCCCGGTTTTGCTGATGGCCTCTGTTTCTTGGTTGATCTTTAGCAAATTGGTCTAATGACATCCCATACGTTGCCGGTCAAGGTGTAGTTGTGGTGTTCAGATACACGCTGCGGTTATACCAGTGATGTTTTAATTCCCATCTACGTGGCTTTAATTCATACGTAATGTTCAGCATTTGTAGTGATCGGAACAGGCAGTCGTTGTGATGGACTTGGCTGGATGTCTAAAGGTGAAGACGGTGTGGGAAAAATGCCGAAAAGGCTGTTGGAGTTTGATTTCTTCAGGGTGCTTTAATAACAGCACGCGCGGCTGTGTGGGCACAACCTTAAAAACGGAGCTCCCGTTGAAATGCTTTCATTTCCATATTCAAACAGATTTGTGTGGTTTTATTGACTGGTTGCAAACAGCACATTAAAGCATATGCCATCAAAATTAGGGCAGTGTTTCCTACAGCGTGGTTCCTTACTGCCTGTTATTTACTCTGTCTACGGAAATCCCAGTGGCAGAAGTCCCTACATATGTTCTCCATAAACCCACCGAGGATGCGTGTTTCACACAGAACGGGGCTCATTAACAACGCGAAAACGGAGCAGGCTTGGGAGCTGGCTTTTAGCTTCCTTGTACACATTTCAGGATTTCAGGTCACGTAAGAAATGGTCAGTCCCCATCTAGGCACCTTCGCAGCTGGTGGAGCGTGGTGGAAGTTGGGTGCAAGAAAAATCATTTTCTGTTGGTTGTTTTTATTAATAATCAGCAGTAAAACAACTTACAGCGGGTGAGGTTTTTGGCTCGGTTATAATCAATAAACTCTTTCCTTTGGGATGGGGTAAGATGGGTCAAAACGCAATTAACACGTTGTGCTCAGCAGGGCTGTCCTGGGGCCTGGACTGGGTTCCCTTCTCGGTCCAGATGATGAAACAGCTTTTGCGAGACCTTTTCTGTGGGCAGCAAGATTAGAGTGGATTATTTTAACCATAACCTGATTTTTCTTAGGAATAAGATAGAAACAAGTAATTCACAACACACAGTTCATTGAGAAGACCAAGTCCTCTCTTCCAGCCTCTTGAGCACCCATTGGTGCCTCAGCATGGGAAGAGCCACGTGCAGTAGTGTTCGTTCGACTGCTAATCAGCAGCTGGCGATGGCCGGAGCAAATCTATTACAGGTACACGCACATACATGGAGTGTAGCAGTAATATTTCCTTGCTTCGAGCACTCACCTTCACACCAGGCGTGTGCTCGGTCTTTACATCAGCGTCTCCTTGGTTTGGTTTCCCTGGAGCGCTGTTTGCGCCGACGGACGAAATCCTCTCCCCCTGTTGTCACTTGTGGCGCTGTGGATGAAGTATGCCGTCGCTTACCTACAGACAAAAATACCCTGGCTCGTTCACAGAGCGAGCCCCTGCGATGCGGGGATACAGCAAAACTAAGGCTGTATCCAGTAATTCCTGCTGCGTAAGGGCTGGTGTCACCTCGCCGCGCGGTTGTCAGGCAGAGCTGTGCGGCAGCAGGAGGATGCCGCCCAGTCAAGGCATCGATTATTTATCTTCAGCCGCATGGCACCGAGCCCGTGTACGGGGTCACAGGAGATCTGTTTTCTGTTTCCCAGACGGTGTGGCCCCGCTGTCACATGTGTTCAGGATGAGTGGGGTCCATATTTACTTCTGGGTGGAGCCTGGTGTTGGCTCACCTCCTCCTGGGCCGTGGGACAGACGGCTGTAGCTTCCTCAGGTAATTTGGGGCTGACGCCTCTGCTGTTGGTCCCCGACGGAGGCAGAGCAGGGGCACAAAGCCCACAGCAGTCGGTAAGGAGAGCAAAACAGGGCTTCTGCACGGCGTGCTGGGCCAAGAGGCAATTCCTTTTGAAAACTTTTAATTGGTTTGGAGTAATTTGGGGTGAGCTACTTCACGTGGCATGTGTTTTCTGGGAACCTGGCCAGCTCAGCCAGAAGAGGCCACCAGAACATGGGCACTAGCCATGAGGACGCAGGGGCCTTGAAGGAACGGGGAGCTACGTAAAGGCAGATCCCATCCCAGTAACCAGGGGGCTCAGGACGGATGCCCCGTGGCTCCCAGGAGTGCTGAGGGTTCTGCTGCCACGACCGGGGGTTGCGCTAGCATCAGGCTTCGAGGTCTGCCTGAACTAGCTGCTCGGCCATATGGTCTGGAGCTGTTCCACTTAGGTCAGTGGCACAACTTCTCGGGTCAGGCCAGCTGGGAATACCCCTCTTTTGGCTGCCCAGCAGCAAGAGGTGAACTTGAACTCCTTCCTCACCCCCGGTTTGGCTGGTGCCTCCCCCAGCCTGGGGGCACCTTCTCCCGACCGCTCCGCAGCTGGAGGGCACGGGGTGCCCTCGTGCACCTGAATGGAGAAGAGCAAGGAGAAGAGCCGGGCTTCCCCACCAGAGGAAGCAGGGGGCAGACACCTCCCTGCCCCTCCATTGCTCAGGCCCTGTTTTGGTGCGTTTCCCCAGCTTGCACAAAACCCAGAGAAATCTGCTTCTTAAAGCCGGAGAATAAGCAGCAGTGGGATTTCTTCATTTGCATTCGAAGCACCGCGTCTCCTAATCATCTCCAACAGCCGTGAAAGCTCCTTCCAGAGAGATGCCACAAAAGGTCACGCGTTTTCCTTTGGCTGATGAGCAGTGCTTTTAAAGGAGCTTAAGATAAACTTCAGCCTGTGCCCATACGATGTGTTTGCTGGCAGGGCAGGGGTGGGGATGCTGTCCGCAGAGCTCAGGCGGAAAGTCAGCAGCTGCCCGCACTGCCCTGCTGTGCTCTAGAGCCCGGCTGTGATTTCAGGGAAGGCATTTTATCTTCATGGCATCAGTTCACAGCCTTTCAAAAATAAAAAAGGGCACAATGCAGTGCGTTTATTTATTTTTTTAGAGCTATTTTCCTTGAAATTGAATCCACGGCTAACCCTAAGAAATGAGAGGCAGGGACGAGGAGATAGCACGGCAGCTGGGAACAGCGGGCAGGTTATGGAGGACCAGAGGCAGATAACGTTGCTGTGGTATTACTTCCTGGGAACGTAGCCTGTGCTGATGCTGAATTGCATTTTTTTTATGACAGAGAATTGCATTTTTTTTTTATTACAGCCTGACGGGTGCTCAGGAGCAGCCCCCAGGCTTTGGACCAAGGGCTGAAAGCGTTGCCCCGTCCTCTTGTATGTGATGGGATGGGCAGAAGATGAGGAGAAAATAAGGCTTTTACCCATGGCATCGACCTGTATCCCTAAGCAGAGGGGATCATCCCCTTCTTTTAAGGAGATCTAGTATCACTTTGAGCCCTAAGGGTTGTTTTTTAAAATTATATCCTCAAAATAGAAAGTATGAATTTTGTTAGCAAAGCATCTGCATCAGTGCAGAAATGGAGGTTCTCCTTGCTGTGTTGTTTTTCTGCTACACGCAAATGTTTCTAAACCAAAAACGTGCTTTCTATTGCTCCATAACGTCGCCTGTGAATCCGTTTCCAAATGTGTGAATTGAAAGTGGATCAGGAATTAAAAAAAAAAAAAGTATCTGGTGAGTGGGCAGAACTGCTGCTCTCCGGATAACCGCCTTTCCTTTAGGGCTTTCCATACCACACGACTCACTTGGCATCAGGTTTAAATCGTGCTGAAGTGCCTGAAATACCTGCTGCAGGAGGCTGCAGCCCTGGGGTCGAATGGATCAGCAGTACTTGGGTTTTCAGTTATTTTCTGTAGTCTCATTGCAGGTGTTTACAGAACAGTGTTTTAAGGAAGCTGTTGTCCGCTTCTGAGTAATGAGTTCCTATTTTGAGTTTTCCCCAAGACTTGCGTGGGGGTTCAAAAAAAAGAGGTAGGTTTGCTAGATAAAGTACAAAAAAACTTGTTTTTGATATTGCTCAAACAGGTATTTGGTGTTAACGGCTTTGCTGTGACCCATGAAGTCCATAATCTTAATGTCGAAGCACTATTTTTGACTCGTTCTGTCTTGATAAGAGCGTTGCCATCAGCGTTGCCTTTTGTTGGCAGAAGCGTGGCGCTGCGAGGCACCGGAGCAGCCCGGTGCTACGTAGTGCCGGCAAGTGGAGCGCGGCTTTCAGCCCCAGAACATTTCCTGAGGTTTGGTCAGCTTAGGAAGAACCTTTGTGATGTGAACGCATTTTGATCCAATCAGAAGCACGTGGCGCTGAGAGAACAATAATTTTCCTGACAGGGTTTCGAGAGGTTCGAAGTCTGTACTTACTCCATTTTTCTGGTTGGCTCGCCACTCGCTAAGTGTTTTCAGATGCACCACGCGGGTCTTTTTGAGGGAGAAAATGGGGCAAGTAATGCTTTCTGCTGTGTCGTGCCATGGCTTCTCATCTCCTTAGCACTGCCTCATAATTCCCTGAAGGAAGGGAATTATCAGAGACGGGGTGATAGAAAATAGAGCGGAGGAATGGGGGCTCGTCCTGTTCAGACGGCTGTCGAAGAGAAGGTGCTGCTTGCTGGAGGAAAGGAAGCCACAGGAAGTTTTCCCAGGACTGCAGAACCTCAACACGGCTTCTGGCCCGCAACAGAGGTAGTTACTCGTTAGCTTTATTTTTTAATGAAGTGAGAAAGCTGCGTACCAATTCCTTGTGAAACCACAAGGTAGTGTTCTCCTGCTTCTGGCAGCTTCTGGTCATTTTAAACGCTGTGAAAGACGTAGTTTTCTGACAAGTCAACAAAATTACCTGAAATGAGTGCTCAGAAGAAAAACATTCTTGTTTTTACTAAATCCCTTAACTTGAATAAGGACGCACAAGTGTGTATCCTTTATGGGAAGGCTGGCCCCAGCTTGACCTCGGCTAGCCATCTGGATCCCTAGTTCCTGCTAACACAGCCCGCTGAATTTGGCTTTTATGACTTACAGCTTAAGCTGTTAAATACAGCACGTTTGGTTTCACAGGAACTAGAGAATTTTCAAATAAACAACTGGCTGGGGTATATACATGACACGAGAGAGTCCTCAGCTAAAAGCCTGCTGTTCCTGCCAGCCTCGCGGGCTTGGGATGCGGGGGGTGCGCCCCAGCTGGGCTCCAGAGCCGAGGTCCCCGCAGCGTGCTCTGAGGATGCTGCAAGGTGAGCCCTTTTACCAGCACGTGGTAAACCTTTCTTTAGAATTGAGGGAATCGTCAGATTTTAAAAAAACGACACGTTTTGGTCACGGTCAAGTGGGTAGCAGCAAGCTCGTCGTTAGCTTTATTTATGGGCACGTTGTTTGGTTCCGCCCCCGCTGCCCACGTCCTGAGCGGAAAGCCCTGGAAATGCAGCAGGATTTCTGACCAGCCCCGGCGGACAGGTGGAGTGGATTAATGACAGGATTCGGGGTGACAGGAGCCGAATTTTATCCCAGGTTGTTACCTCCTGTTCCTCTGAGTGCTGCTCCGGCAGGAGAGGGAAGCTCGCACCCCCCAGGCTTCAAGTCCAGTCTGGTGATGTCTCTGTGTCCCTCAGAGGCTTCCTTGATGTTTCTGGAGCTGAAGGAGGGAGCTGCATGCTGGGCTGTCCCACTTCACCCCTCCTGAGCTGCTGTGACGTGGCCTCGTTGGGCTGCTGGCAGCTCTTGGAGGCCGTGCCTGCGGGATGGGAGCCTGCGGGCATCTCTGGGGGCAGTGGCAGTAGGGGACGTGCCTAAAACCCCAGCAAAACGAGGAAAAGCTCCCAGTTGTCGACTACCAAAAGACGTTGCTTTCCTCAGTTCCCCTGCGCCCCGTGGCAGGTGACCTGTGCGTTCCAGCTTGCTGCTGGAGATAAGCAGTTTAGGGCTGGTTTAAAAGCTGGAAGGCTTAAAGCCTCCGGGCTCCGCGGCTGTGGGAGCGCGCGTGCTGCTGGGATGCACCGAAACGGGCCGGGCAGATACGAGCGTCAGCAAGGCAACGTGGCTCCTTCCAAAAGTGCCAGGAAAAACAAACTTCCTTCCTTCGTGGGATGCAGACAGCGACTGGCTAAGGTGCTTTGCGGTGGGGAGAAGGGAGAAGCACAGAGCCTCCAGTTTTGCTAAGGTGGGACACACACCTTATCAGGACACATCGTCCTGATACTTGTATCCCAGCTCCTCAGCCCTCCTCTTCCCACATCTCCCCCCAAATTAGCGCGATACCTAAGGGAGAGAGAGACTCCTGTGCAGTTGGTTTGCAACAGCTTGGCTGTCACGGCTTTTGTAAGCGCATGAAAGGCAGGGGCTGAGTTTCTGTGCCGATGGTGTCTGTCACCCGTGACTGAGACAGAAAGCCCGCTGCAGCCTCGACACATCCTGGCTTTCTTCGCTGCGAGCGCTCTGCTCAGGGACAGCCTCATTTCGGCACATGCTTTTGGTTTTGCAGTCGTGAGCTTGCTGCAGGCCGTGGGCTTGGTTTTGGGAAGTGTTGTTCGTCTAAGGACAGATTAAATGCAGTGCTTAACGAGGGGCACGCGGTACCGTACGCTCTTCAGAAGTCTGAACTAAAATGACTCTAGCAAACAGTCCTTGTCCAGCAAGGATGCTAGCGAGCTTTTCCAGCCTATGCAGGATCTTGTCTATGCTCCAGTTTAACATCTGTCTGAAATAGCTGAGGTTTCTTGAAGCACAGGGTAGAAGATACGGGACGTTGCTGTGCCAGCACCTCTCAGCAGCGAGTTTTATGATGCCTGCTCCTGGAGGCAGCCAGCTAGAGCCGTGGCTTCAGGCGCAGCTGGGAGCGAGGCACCGCGGGCTGGGGAGCTCAGGGCGGCCGCGGCTCTTCCCCCTTCACTGATGAGCTGAGAAAAAAACAGGCCAGCGACTTGTTTTACAAGTCTCTCAAGCTATCGTGAGAATTTATAGAGTTCCTTATACAATAAATGAGAGAGATAAAATAGCAGGTGGCACGTCTTTCAAGCAGTGTGCATGAAAATTCATCTCGGCGAGCTCAGGAGAACGGCCCCCAGACCTGCCTTCACTGGGCAGCCCCAGGGAGTGAGCTGCAGTTAGAGCAACGCGGCGTTACCGACAGGCCTGTGCCAGCGAACGGCAAAACGCCTCTGCGGTAATTGCCACCAGAACCATTCCTTTCCTGCTAGTTACAAAATCAGCTGTGCTGGTAGAGACACCGTTTGTAGAAGCCGGACAGCGTGCGTTTTCATTGAACGTAGCGATTGTCTCCGTCTCCCAGGCTCCTCAGACACAAACCCCCTTGGGGTCCTAGCTGGGCTGCTGCGTGCAAGCTGTGAAAATACTGATGCTCGCTTTGTCCTTTGCTGGTTCCTTCCTTTATTCCCCACTGGCAGCCACTGGCATAGCCAAGTTACTTGTGTGCCAAGAGGATGAGGAAACTCTTTCCTCCCAAGCCAACTGTGCTGACACCGCTAACCTTGGTTTCCGTAAATGACTGAACAGTGTCTTCTGTCGGCAGCTTAGTTCAGGCTCTGCCTACCCGAGACGCTTGGGTGCTGGGGGAGCTTTTTCTCTTCCCCATTTCTGCCTCCCGGGCAGGTTTGGTTCTGGCCACGTCCTCCTTCATGGCCGTGAGCTGCCCAGACTGGCAGTAGCAGTCCCAGGATGCTTTTTCCCCATGAAAACACTTTTCCCAAGTTATAGGTTTTTTCACATTTATTTTAACCCACTGAAAATCGTGGTGCGGATTAGTGTGGTGGAAGGGGGTTGCTGTGGTCACCGGACAAGCAGCGCTGCTTCTGCAGTGGGAATAAAGAAGTGTTAAGAGTAACCCACTCATTTCTAACTCAGAGGCAATTTAATAGCGTTTAGAATAAATAAAGCAGTGGTGTCACGATCAGCAGTGCTTGTTTTTGCATCGGGGTAGAAAGGGAACATTTCCTCCTAGGACAGCTAAGCCAGCTTTCAGAGGTCGGGATCTTCAGCAAGGGAGAGGAGAATTCAGACCGAGCTCCACGGCAAGCCTGCAGCCAAGGTTTTGGTGTGGATTTTCCTCTATCCAGACAACACCGGGTTCTCGATGTGCAGCTTCAGGTCCCCTCTCTGCCTTTAAGGCTCTGCTGCTGAAGGGAAGGGATGGAGAGGAGGAGGAGAGCGTGCTCTGGGAGGAGAAGCTACCCGGGAGCTTTGGTGCTAATGGGTCGGATCCATTTGCAGCCTTCCTGTTTGCAGACTGTGTGCAACGCGGTGTTGGGCAAAGCACTGAATGCTTCCAAGTAATTGGTGGCAATTTGGCTTTATTGTTGCTTTCATGCCGCTCTGGGGGAATGCGTAGCAGACGACAAGCTCCCAGCCCCAAGAGTTAATAGTCCTCCAAGTGCCGTTGGGCAGGCGGCGGGGTGAAGCTGGTGGCCGTGGGGTGAAGCTGGTGGCCGTGGGGTGAAGCTGGTGGCCGTGGGGTGAAGCTGGTGGCTACGAGAGGCAGCAGCAGGCCCTGGGGTGCAGGGGCTGATCCCAGAGATCCCAGACCAACGGTGCTGTGGGGGGAGGTGGAACAGCCTGGGAACAGTATGCCCATGGGCCTTGTAATTCTAAGCACAGCCACTGCCTGAGGGGTCCTGCAGGTCTTGGGAAAACACCCCGAAACTGAAAGGGAAACAGCCGCTGTGGAGGAAGGTGCTTTTTTCTGTGGAACACAATGTATAAATCTGTCAAAGGAGCTGGTTTTGAACTGTTAGGAGGAGGAGAAGCGGGAGAAGGAAGAAGAGCTTTGCTTACCCGCTGTGCTGCCTGGGCAAGTGAAAATGTTTGGGGTGCAAAGCAGCTCGTCTGTTCTGCGCCCTGCCCTCGGGAAAGGGGACGCTCAGAGCAGCGAGGCTCCATCCCCTGCGGCCCTGGCGCCACGGCACCGCCGGGCAGCGCCTGCCTTCAGCACAGCACAAAGCAGCTGTGAGCAGCGCCAGCTTCATTGAACTCCTCTCTGCGACAGGTTCTTCGGGGATTTCTGCCTGAAGCAAGAGGGACAGGGAAAAAAAAAGAAAAAAGAAATAAGTTTTCTAACGCATTCTGCACTGTGATGGCTAGAAGATGCTTATAGGAAGTGGAAGACCCCATTCAAGCCTGTGCTGCCGGATTCTGACCACACACTTAAACGTTGCCTTCTTGCTTTCTAGATAAATACCCCAAATCGGGAGCTGCTGGCTCCTCTCTGGGTGGGGTCTCATGTTTTCTGAGAAATCTCTGCATGTCCTCTTTTCTTCCCGGTCAGGAAGAGGTAGGAATGCCGCTTACAGCCTGTCCCCAGCAAATTCCTGGGACAGCAAAACCGCTTCCCCCTCCTGGCATGCTGTGTTTTGATTGTCTGGTATCTTCGGTATTCAGCTGCAGGCGAAGATCGCATTTACTATGGGAGACCTTTAGCAGGGAGATGATTGGGGTTTCGGAGCGTGTGTTCAATGGTAACAGACGATGTCAAAGTACAGAGCTCAATGTTTCTGTTTTAAATTCCCTGAAATGCCACCTCGTCATCTGGGATGCGTGCTGCAGGTGCGGCCACCCTTCCCGTGGTGTTGAATGCTGCTCTCTGCCGTGCTCAGCCCTCCCGGGGGAGGCGTTTCCACCCCCTCGGGCTCTGCCTGCGCGGCCATTCGGCACCGCTGACACATCGGAGCGCTGCTGGGACGCTCAGCTCCGAGAGCATCCATCTTTCTGCTGAGCCACAGCAAGTTTAATTAGCTTATTCACCATTCCTCTTCATCCAGCGAGTGGGCAGAATGGATGCTGGCTGGGGCTGCGTTCCCACACCGCTCGGCTCCTGGAACTGAAGCTGTGGTAAGCACAGCCCCACGCCGACGTGGGAGATGTATTCTGCGCAAAAGAACGACTCGAATTAAAATCAGCCAAGTTAAAAGCAAATGAGAAGCAGCCGTAAGCACAGGTGATGTTCCAGCTGTCTCCATCATGCACCTTTGAGGATACTCAAAGGGGACACGTGGCGAAGAGGCACCTTGCTCCCTGGCTGGCGTCTCCTCTGGCATCTCCAGCTGCCCTGAAATGGCACAATGGGGACTCGCTGGGGGGCTGCTTCAGGGGATTTCATCACCGGGAGGTGCAAAGCGGAGGGAAGGCAGCGCTGGGGGGCACGCAGAGGACAACGTGGAGCCAAGCGCTTGAGCTCGTTGTCCCCAGATGGCTGCGAAGCTGTGGGAGCGTGCAGCACAAGAGCTTTAGGCGTGAGCTGCAGCACTCACAGGCCAAGGCAGATAAAAGGCAGGGGGGAGCACTGCTCTCGGGCTGGCAGGGAACAGACTCCAGGGTCTTCTTCCATTCAGTGAGCTCCGGCTCTTCTTCCATTCCTTTGTGGGCATCTTTGCAAGCACCTTCGTCATTCCTGTTGGCAGCCCTCCGGTGGCAGGGCTGTGTGTGGAGCAGCCCGGCCAGACCTCAAGCAGAGGGGCTTTGGCCAGGAGTGTTGTGCTCCATTTGCCGGCCCTGCGGCGGGGGTTTTTGGGGCCATCTCCAGCTGGCTGTCCTTAGGGCAGGCCTAGGGATTGAGGCAGGCTGAACACAAGGGGATCTGCGTTATTGTGTCTCAAGTGAGCCCTGGGACAGAAAGCTGGGAGAAAGTCTGGGATGTAGGTGTACGTGTATGTACCATCTTACAGTACTGAGTTAATGCCAAACTAACTGAATTATAGAGTTAATGCTAAACTAACCCAATAGTGACTAAATAGCTTGTATCTCTCTCTATTTCTTTGCAGGAACAGAGAGTTTTCCTTGTTTAACAACCAGACGCGGCATCCTGTCATCCGCTTGAACAGGTATGACCTTTTTCCTTGTTAGCAAATTTTCACACGGAGACTGCTTCACCAGGCCAGGGAGGCTTGAGAAAAGAGCAAGAAGAAAACCTCTCTAACTCCTGGAACACTTTATTTTTCTGGGGTTAGTTCCCGCTTTTGTAATCCTCCTTGTTTTTTATTTAAAAAGCCTTTTATGTCTGATGGGAGCCACCAGGCTCCTTGTCTACACAGCTGTCCCCTGCTTTTGGTTTAGCAAGAACCACCTTAGAGCTTGGGGTGGAAAGCGTTAAGATGGTGTTGGTGCTAAAGGAAGGCATCTGAGAGAGGTGTTGCTGCTACGGGAACGGATTTCATGTAAAAGATTTCCTACGAAGCATAAGGGAGAAACACAGTAGGGCAGAGCAAATAGGGTGCCTGGGCTTTGTTTTACTGAAATTCTGCAAGCTGCCATTTTCTGACACTGGAAAAGCATGGCAGCAATGTTGTTTATACAGGATAGACTAAGGAGTCATAAGGTATTTTTAAATTTCTCATGTTTTTTTCTGCTCTTTTCTGACCCGAATGAGTTTCCCCTGTTCCCACCGAGTAGCCTGAGCCATGCTTCTGAGGCTGCCAAGGTATTTAATGATGAAAAAGGGGAAACATCAAACAACTTCAAAGGAAAACAAGCTGATAGTACAGAATGCAAAAACACTGATAGCGTGAGATATGGCATCTGCACACGGATTCGGGGCAGCCCAGCAGCTGGCTTAGGAGCGCCGGCCTCCCCGCTGGGCCCGGCTGCCTGCCAGCCCCTGCCAGGGGCAGCACGAGGCCGCTCGCAGCGATCCTGTGCACTTCAGGAACTTTCCCATGCCCCACGATACCCGTGCAGCCACGTGCGAGTGTCCAACGAAGGATTAAATCAGCTCTGAAGACTTAAAGTAACAAGCACCTTGACTGTGTTTGCCGTTTCTCTGTTGGTAGCATTCCACTGGTGATGAAACACGTCCTCAGACTAGAGGAAATGCCAGAGCTAGCGTTTTCCATGCAAAGTCACTGCATCAGCGGTTAGGGGGGAGAAATTTGATGGTGACATCTCGTGAGCATTAGCTGGCCTTGGTCGTGCAGTGACTAACAGTGAGTGGTAGTAGTGGAAATAATGCGCTGCAGCTGTGCCATGGCTTCTGAGCATCCTCCAGGGCTGGGCTCTTGGGTGGAGAGGACAAGTAACAGAGAGGTGCTATGTGGGCAGGGCACAAGGTACAGCTTGGGGGTGTTACTGGCTGTCCTCCCTTTTCTCCGTGTCACTGGCTTGTGTGTCTCCTGCTCGGCCTCGGGGGGGCTGCAGGGAGGTGTCCCCGCCTGGGTGCTGTGGCACAGGGCTGAAGGAGGTTCTTGGCATGCCTGTATCCAACCTGCCTCCCCTCCTAAAAATCACCTCCTCTGACCCGTAGGCTGGTCTGCAACCCCCCTGCTAGCTGGAAACCTCTCCCTAGCCTCCAGCTAAAATTTATCAACAGCCACGGTGTTCTTGTACCAAGCTAGCCTGTGGTTTTAGCTGCCGTGTGTTTGCCCTTGTCATCAACCTACCTGCTGCTCCCTTTGAAGGCAGTGAAGTCATTGATTTGATGATCAACCTGCCTCTTCCTCCTTTCTTCTGATCATCTTCATAGCCATTTGTGAGTGCAAACACCTGCTTTGAACAGAAGCCATGGAAGCAGAACACCCTGTTACCTGTACTTACCCCGTCATCAGCATTTGCTACATCTTGAAAGGCCCCAGGCGTGGCTGTTAAGCGATGGAAAGGAAGGAGAATGTCCCCTGTCACTCGTAAATCACACTGATGGTGGTGGTAATAAGCCTACCTGTTGGGCTGAGTCACTGGAAGATGCCTAACGCTTGCTTACAGCCAAGCAACGAGAGCGGTGAGGCAGGAACTGGCAGGGAGAGAGCACACGGCTTGCTGCCGCTTTTTGGTGAGCACCTTGGACACGGGAGGTGGGGTGGGGAGACCCGGAGGGGAGAGGAAGAGGGATATGTCATCCTTACTTTCCCTTGTGATGGTGAGCGGTGACAGGAAGAGGTTGGTGAGGAAGCAAAGCGGGACAGTTCTGGGTGCTGAGTGCTCGGTGCTTAGGTTCAGCAGCTGACCCCCGCGCTCAGCCTTCCCGCTCCTGTGCCGTAATACTGCACGGCCTGCACCGAGGAACCAAAATAAGCAAGGTGAGCTGGCAAGCTGCTTTTGGCTCAGGTGAAAGCTTTCAGCAGATGAGAAGCGTATTTCCTCTTGCATCTCTGACAGTAACATCAACAGAGTGCTTCCTGCAGCTTGAGAACCGGTCCAGCGTGCTAGCGTTGAACTTTTCCAGCTGCAAGTTTTGTCTCCTGAATCACATCTGGAGAGAGAACTCCACGCCAGGGAGCAGGAGCTCAGCTCCTAAAGTCAGTTGAAGCCTTGCCATGGACTTTCTTTTAAAAATGTATCATTTTCTAAGGATTAGAGCTTCACATCTGTGTGAAGAAGGGGTTGCAGAAACAAAGAGTTGCAAAACCAAACCTGTCGAGGTGCACCCGGGGCAGTGAGCTGGTGAAGAAAGCTTCGTGTAGCTTGCCTCCTCGTGCAGTCTGACCTCCCAGGTGTCCCTTGTTTGTCTTCCCCAGCAGACGCTGCTGCTGCCTAGAGCCAGCTTTATCCCCGGCTTGTAGTGCCAAGTTCTCTTGAACTGTCCTGCGAAGCATCTGCTTCTGGCTGGTGTCAGGCCACGGGGATCTGCTCTCACACATCAACACTGGGGGCTGGAATCGCTGCTGCCTGCAAGGCAATCATGGAAAAAATGATCCCATCCCGACTTGCTATCTTTAAATGGCTTTGTAGTGCGAGTCCTCGGCTGCTTAAGCGCTACCAACCCCTTCAGGTTCAGTGCTAGAAAGCCCGATGCTCGCAGTGCAGCCCGAGTTAGGTGTATTTAAGCGGCCGTGTTAGTAAACGTGCTTTTGAAGCAGGGGAAGGAACGGGAGTGCTGTGTGCGTTCTGGCAGGAGAGGAGCCTGCGAGAGAGAGGCGCAGCTTCGTTTGCGCTGAGCACGAGGCTTATGCGAAGAGCAGATGTTGGTTCCTAATGTTCTTTCCAGCGCAGCTGATGAAAGAAAACTCTTCATAATCGTGACCGAAGATATTCTAGTTGTCATCCTGAAGATGAGTCATTTTTTTCCCCTTGTTTCTAATCCCTCTGAGGCTTTGGTCCCTCCTGAAGCAGGAAGTTACATTCCGCCCGGGCTCTGGCTGGGCAGCGGGAGGGACAGGGAGCGAGGGCTTCATGTGTAAGGGGCAATCCTGGCGTCCCAGAGACAGCTTGTTCTCTTCTTCTTTTTCCTCATCACCCTCAAGTTCTTTATCAGAAGGCTTCAGGACATTTGGGTAATGAAATTTTAGGTTTGCCTGTTCTTCTGCCTTTTGCCGTGTTTGCGTGGGGTATCCAGGGCAGGTTTCCAGGCGCCCAGATCAGCAGCCCCGTATCAACAGTTAATTCATAATGTTACCCCTGCCTACACCCGTAAGATTTCTCCCCAGCATGCCCTCAGTAAATCTCCCTGGTATCCTTATTTTAGTTACAACTTCTCTGTGCAAAAAAATATGTTGCTTATCCAGTTGCCCTCGCGTAATATTGCTGTGAAGAAACGTAACAGAAGAATTGGGGTTCTGCTTTATGAGGGGAGCGAAAACAAAACCAGACACAACAGGATGGAGCCTAGGGTTAACGGCAGGCTGCCTGGGAGCTAGCTGCTGTGTGCAACAGCTTTTGCTGTGACTCCTGTTAGCGCTCTGATTCACTGCTGTAGCTCCCATAATGTTAGCGACTAGGTGTCCAAGTCTGCATTAGATCACCGCTGTGTTAGAAGCGGCGTGCTCAAACAGCGCACGTGTTCCAGACCCCGAAGAGCTCCCAGTCACAGCTACAGAGAGACGGGGAGGTGCGAGCGGCAGAATGGTACGGCTGCCTTTACCACAGTAATTACTGGCTTAGAGCCCCCGTGGCTCATGCTGGGAAGTCAATTCTCACGTGACGCAGTTCACCTGGGACATATCAGCACGAAAGCACATTCATTATGCAGCCAACACGGGACCTAATTCTCTTTTACTTGTTTTGTTTTGGTTTTGACTTAAAATCGAGCGTGTTATGAGTTACAAAATACATGCTGCTGGCTTCAGCTTCAGTCTGTCTCTGCTGTTGAGCGCGTTTGCCACTGGGAGTATTTTTTCTAGTACAGCAACAGAGCAGTTACTAATGCAGGCCTTGTAGCAAATGGCAGAAATGGACAAACCAGCTCAGCTCTGTTGAGGACTGGTCCAAATGTTGGCTTTAAAATGGAATCAGATGCTACCCTTTTGCTTCCCCCCCACCCAGGTTCTGAATGTTTAGGTAACGGGCTTCAGCTAGCAACAGAAGTACCAAATTAAGGCAAGAAAGGTGTGGTGTTGTTTGTTTGTTTGTTTTCCCTCTGGCCTGAGCCAAGCGAGGAAGATGTGGTAAAGCCTCCTTTCTGAAACCGAGTCGTTCCTATGCCTCTTAGGGCAAACCTGCTTTGAAACGCCAGCAGTTGGGTCTCCATACTGGTTAGCGTTCAGCTCGTTGCTGGAAATGGCCAATTAAACAGCTTTGTAAATTGAAGTGATTGGTGTTATTTGGCAGTGTGGGTTGGAGCCTGGTGCCAGCTCTCACAGTTTGACCTTTTCCCCGGCGCTGCCTGTAGTCTGTGCACTGCTCTCCAGCCCCGCTGCTCCCTCCCTGGGGTACCACCGGCTTCCTCATCCCCTTGACTCCCCGTGGGAGATTCACACCTTCTCCCGTGATTCTTCAGACCCACCACGCCTTCATCCCTGCCTCTATTCCCGCATGTTTTTTCTGCTTGTTCACCAAAGTATCTCCCTTTACTGTCTCCATTTACTCCCTGGCCCATCGGGGTCCCCTGAATTAACCTCAGTTCCACGCAGCATTTCCTCAGCAGCTCTCCAAGACCTCTGGTTCATCCCCTACCTGTCTCTGCTCAGACAGTGAATTGGGCCAGAAGCAGCATATGATGTGGCTGCGTGTGAGCCCCACGTCTGTAGAGCAGACCAGCAGGACGCTGCCAAACAGCAGGAATAAGGGCTGAGCTCTTCTCCTTCTGTCCTCGGGGGCATGAATGCCTTCTATCTCCTCTACCCATCTGGAGGTTTCCTGAGGTGGTAGGTAGGAGCTCAGTGTCTTCTGTCAAACATGATAGAAATTGGCCGGTGTGAATCACAATTCTGCGTGTGGATAGACACAGCAGAGACGGGCAACAGGAGCGCAGGCATCATGAGAGAATTAGGGAGCAAGTATTTTTGGATTGCTTGCACATTCACACATCTTCAGCTGAGCTAAGCGGCACGATGGAGCAGGGGCTGACGAGGCTGCTTTAATGGCAGGGAGAAATGTTAAGGACCTGTTACGTAGCTGTGGAGAGAGGCTGCTACCAGGGACTTGGTGCATACCTTGTGATTTATGTTTGCTTAAGTGGGTTCTGGCACTACAACGTGTCACATTTTTAATTGCTACCCAAGGCAGTTCTTTGTAAAAGTATTTTTAGAAAGGAGCAGCCGTCGGAAGGAGAAATGCAGAAAGCTTTATATAGCTCCCTGGAGGAAAGAGGGGGAAAGCGTTAGGGAGAGTCTGTGGGGGAATTAAGTCACTTAGAGACAATCCGCTTGGCCAGGCCAGCAGCCCTACGCAGCTGCAATAAGATCCTGCATTTTCATTTGCTGTTGCTTTTGTTGTTTGTTATGCTAACATCAATAACAGGGGCTCCTTAATGTGGTGTGCGGGCTGCAACCTTCATCGGAGACTTCAAAGACGTGCTTTTAAACTGTGGCTATTCTTGCCAGTCCTGGCTGATTACCGAGGGTTTTCAGGCCTCAGGATCCCTTTCAGCAGCGCCGGGGGCCCGAGCAGAGTTTTGGGGCTCCCAGGGGCTGGAGCCGTCGGGCAGCCAAGGAGGCTGGTGGCATCCCGGCCCCTGCTGCTGCCCCAGCGTGCCCAGGCAGCAGCTCCAGCCCGGATCTCCGAGACAAGTGTTGCAATCCTTTCCGTTTGGGTTACTGCTGAAAAAGTTCGTCATGCCGCCTCCAGGCAGATGCTGTGTCTGGTCAGTGTCCTTCCTCAGACAAAACTTCCTGAAATCTGGATGTGAAGGCACCGACTGGGAGCCAGAGCGTCCTCACGCAGATAGAAACAGACAGGCCTTGCCCCGAAGGGTTTGCAGTGCAAACAGGCAAGTAATGGACAGCATGAACATTAAAATCCCTCTTTTACAGCTGGGAGAGCTGAGGCACAGGCTTGGTTTTTCATAAGTTCAAGGTCATGGAGCAGGTGAACGGCAGAGCCCTGGACTGAACTTTGATCTTGCAGCTCAGTGCCTTAAATAGAGAGCTCTTGGAAAGGTCCTCACAGTTATAGAAATATATGTATGTCATACCACAGCAGTAGGAGAAAGAAATACTCTGTGAGATGATCTGATAGACATTTAAATCAGTGCATGGATTTCTTCCTCCTCTGGTCAATTTTTAGCGAACCGCATGCAGCTAATACCCGCTGGAAGAGGACAAATTGCCAGCAAATAATAATTACATTAAGCCGGAGAAGAGGTGAGACAATCATAATCTCAGCAGCCCATAGATAATGAAAGGGAAATCTCTTTAATCAAAGTGCCTTATAATTGCTAACGATATTAATCTCCTGGAAAATACATGGCTATGAAAAGTAAGCCAAGCTTTTCCTTGAACACGAAGTAGAGCAGTGATGTTTTCATCACCAGGAGGTCTGGCTAATCGTGCCGTTCTTCCGCTTTTCGTCACCCTCGGGGGCACGCTCCCAGGTTAGCTGCTGGATCCTGGGCTCCTTGCCTCCTCTGGTGAAGAACGCGTTGTTATCTGCAGCGCTAAAAGGGGATAGGACAGCTAAAAATGTAGATACGGGCGAAAAAGAGACAGACCTTGCCGCTCCTCTGAAGTTGTACCACGGGACCGTTTTCCCCTTTCCTTCAGCTCTGTTTCCCTCCTAAATGGTGGCTGGAGTTTCTGGCTCGGTGCGTGCCCTCCTTCTCTGGGGTCAGGTTTTGCCTTTCGGGCTGGTTCGGGTGAAGTTGTGCAGAGGAGGCCTGTGGCTGTGGCAGGGACAGCGTCCTCAGGAGGGCGATGGATCTATCATGGGAAGGTTCGTTCTGTTCCCGTCTCAAACGGGACGCGCTCTGGCCATTCTCTGAATTAGAATGACGACAGCTTCTGTCCCATGGCCGAATAAATGAGTGTCTGCTTGAAGAGCTGCGTGAGATGACTCCTTGAGGAAGTGGCTAGTCAATTATTCTAATCTGAGGTGGGAAACTCTTCCCCCTTCTCATGCCATCAGCATCTGCATCAGCTCCTGCATTTAAAACACACCCTACTGAACAAGCTAATTTATGCAGCTTATTACTGGCTCTTGATCGAGCCACGGTGCTAATTATCTGCTCTGAAGTGGCTGCAGGCTCGGGGTGCCTCCTAGTCAAGCTGCAGTAATGGGGTGTCCAAAGGCCGTGGGGCTGTGAATTTCAACACAACAAACAGACAGAGTGGTGTCGTACAATGTCCAGAAACATATAGACACGTAAAAATCAGCCTAATTTTATACAACTAGCAAATGGACCAAATGGAGAAGAATCCGGAGTGCTCCATAGCTTTGATTTGTCTCAGATCTCAGCAGAAATAAACTTGTGTCCCACGTGGCTGTCCGGGCTGCCTCTGCCTTGCACAGCCACGTAAATCTCTGGTTTTCCAATTGGCAGCATGGAACAGAAGATGTAGATGTGCTTGACGTTCCTTGAATGGAATATTGTGTAATAGTAGTGGGTGACAACCATACTGTCAGCTACATTTCTTCCAGGATAAAGCATTCAGCAAAATAGATCTGTCTGGGCATCTCTGCTGCCTCTTGCTGCGGGAGCTTGTGGAGCTTATGAAAATGCTGCAATGCAGCAAGTGTACTACCACTGATTAAAAGTAGATTGTTGTTGTTGTTGTTTTTCCCCCCTTTCTGCAAGCTTGTGGGTGGCATTTTAATCAAGTTCTCATGGTAACAAACATAATTTAAAAGCACTGAAGCCTACTAAATTAGTCTTTTTCTGTATGTGCTCGAGGTGGGTGTTAAGTCATTACAACTGCAGCGACGCTGCTTATTTCGGTATTGCTGGTGCAGAGATGACAAGGGAAGGAAAACAGCAGGAAGTGTTGCTGAGTGCAGAAAATCGGGGTCTGCTTTTCCCCAGGTTCTATTGTTGTCTCTTCTGTAAAGAGGGCGCAATTAAAGCGATGTGCAAGGTGCTCCTTACGTTGCTTTTTTGTTCTTGAGCTGTGTTCTGGCATCACGCTTCTGCCGTGTCTGTGATCCTGAAAGAGGCAGCTTGACTGACAGGTGCTCGGATTCACCACCGAGAGCACGACCCTGCATCAAAACACCCCTATAGTGCGTGGGAAGCTGGGGAGCCTGTGTGGGGCTGGCATGTAGCGTGGTACACACAAAGAGCTGCAGAGAAGAGCAGCAGGAAGGGGTTAAAGGGAATCGGGGAGGATCTGAATCAAGAGCTTCGTTTCCCTTAATGAATTGATCTTGAAAGCACCACACGGCTACAGCATGCGAACTCCTGGAAACGAGGCGATCGTGTCTGGTCTCTAGACCGTCTGCTTGTCTGTCCGATGTGAACGTTTCCATTTTGTGCGTTGTGCTCTACACCTGATGAATTTATACTGGGCTGTGTAGTCCGGCATAAAGGCAGGGCACGCGGGAACGCAGGTCGGTGATTCTGCAGGGCGTCAGAAGACGTGAGCTACAACCTGCTCTTTGCTGAGCAAGAAGTTGGTTTATAAGCAGAAGCTGTGCTATTTCCTGCTGTTAAATACTTGTGGAAATGAAGTGCCGATAACTTCTGGTTTTTACACTACAGCCTGCCTGCGGGAGGCTGCCGCTGTGTCCCCGCGTGTCCTTGCCTAGCTCACCTGCAGGATTACAGCCGCGTCTGGGGAGCTGCCTTCTGGGGAAGGTTAAGGCCCGCTGGTGACCTCCCCTACCTGCCTGTGTCAGTAAGGCCAAGCCCACACCTCCGAAGAAGCACTGAGAATAAAATTTAGAGAGGTAGCACCATGGCCTGTAAGACGGAATGCTGCAGGTGGGCTTTGGGAAAGGACAGAAGCATCTCAGCTATGTGCAAGAAAGGACTTGGTGTCTCCATGACTTCCCCAGTTATTTATCTGCTGTGCACTTGGCTGCTCTGCATCCTCCTCAGGAACACATTGGCTGCTTAGGCCTTTTGGTGCTGTCGTGGTGTGTAAGGGTTCCGTTTTGCCCTTTAGTGTCTGATTTGGCCGTGCATAAACACTTCCCAGTGGTTAGCAGAAATGGGACAGCCGTGGGACCCTATGGCTGCATCGCCTTGCTGCTGCCCTCCCTCTCTGTGATCTTGTGACTTCCTTCTTCAGCAGCTGCTGAAATGGAGAAAGGGATGTCCAGAATCAAGTCGGAAGGAGTTTTTAACCCGGATTTTTAAGACCTGGAGTGAAAAGCGACTTAATGCTGTGCCATCAGAATATTTTCCCCGGGCATTTTGCATACCGCTGGCTGGGAACTGCTCTGGGAATTCCAGCAGAAGGCTGAATGCTGCACTGAGCCACCCCGAGACCAGCTCCTCCTGCGTCCTCCTGCTCCCCTCTTGCAGCAGGCTGTTCTGGCCTGGTAGGGGAGCACTGGACAGTGTTCATCCGTCTCCCGACAGACTTTGGAAATCATTCACATTAAAGCCTCCTGGGATTCTGAACTGGGAAAGCAGTAGAGGAAGGTCAAGAGCCAAAGAAAATATAGCCACATCCTTCTTTTTTTTTTTTCCAGTACTAGTCGTTTCTTGCAGCACGGAGAGGAAGAATGCCACCCTCGTGTCAGAAGCTGCAAGCGGCCGTGAGCAATGCTCCTTGGAAGCTGCACAGCACAGTGAGGCGCGGTGCTTCCTCAAAGCAGCACATCGTTTGAATGGTCTGTGTGAAATACCAACCGCACCTTTTAAATGATAATTTTTTGCACTTGATCGTGGGCTTTATGTCAAATGTAATGATTTGGGTATTGTAGTCTTTATTAGCCTGATGTTAACAATTCCCAGTTCACCGAGGAAAGCCCCTCTAAAATGTTCAGAAATGCCAAAGACAACTGAAACGTAACGAGGACGGCAGTTCTGGAGTGTCCTCTCTTATCAAATCCTTCTGTGTCAAATAAAGTGCCTCCTTGAAGGACAGGTAAATATTTGCTTCAAGAAGAGTCTCCTGACTGTTGCAGTGCTCCCAGAGAGCCCTGACAAAGCACCAGCATAAATCCTTCCTGGAAATCTCCGCTGGCTGGCGGGCCCACAGCAGGGTTGGATCTTAGCAGCGCTTCGGGAAAAGGAGCTTTGGGCTTTTATTCTTCTAGTTTGTGCTGCAGCCTCGCTCCTGTCAACGCTTTCGGATCAGAAACAGCTTCTAGGGCAGCAGCAGAGGCCTCCTTTATATGATATGTAGGTATCGTCTTAAAAATTCTTTATGGATGTGTCTTCACGGCTCTGTAAGGATGCTTAGTGTTTGACGTGGGTAAGTCTTGGTGCAGTGATGGCTGTGTCTCGCTTCAGCCCGGCTTTGGATGTCTGCCCTCGGCAGCAGGGCCCCCGCTGTCCCTCACCCGTCCCTCCCTCTGTGTAGCGCTGCCCCCGGGCTGCGAGGGGCCTCGGGAGGGCTTTTAGGCAGATTGCAGAGAAGAAACTGGGCAAGAAGTTCGGGAAGGAAAACTGGAAGGTGACAGAGGAATGGGAAGGAGGAAAATGCTGCTTGGGATGAAAGCTGCAGGAGAGGACGTGATACCTCCTCCCGGTTTGAGGAAGGTAACACGTTTGAAGTGTGCAACGGTGAAATGTTTAATCTGGACAGCAAACGTGGACAGGCCCTGGGTGGGGACAGCAGCCCCAGGGCTAATGCCCCGGCTGGGATGGTGTAGGCACAGGGAACGGGAAGAATGAAACCCGTTCGCTGAACTAGGCACAAACCTGGGACATATGCACAAGGGGACCCAGTTAGGACCGTGCTGTCATTCCTGATTTCTTCCGCAGCCAAACTCTCGAGGTGTAACCTTGCAACCACAACGTCCTTGCAGATGGCTTCGTATGCCTATGATGGCTTATGTACGTTGGTGCACCTCTTGACAAAATCTGCTTTGTGACAGAGGGATTTTTTAGCCTTTTTGGGCTGTCTTTAACGTTCTTCGTCAACAAAAGCAGAACAAAACTTTCCATCCCTACACAAATAAAGTTGAGCACTGCACAGACGTGCCATGGCTGGCTTTCATTGCTGCCGGATAGACGGTGATGTATTCTGTAAGCTCTGCGCCCTGAGCCTTCAGAAATTTTCTTCTTTTCGTCCTGAAGTCTAGCAGTAATAATTAGCAAGCCATAAAAATCGACCTGATTTGTGGGAACCACTGAAGGATGCAAAGAGACATTTCTGTTCAAGGAGACAGGAACAAAAGCGCGTGGTTACTGACCCAGTCATGTCAGACCTAAATTTTGAGGGAATCCCGGGCGCTGTGCGTCCTGCGGAGTGAATAGTGCCTATTCACCCGGCGCAGTGAGTGAATCATCCTCCCAGCCCCTCTGGGTCGGAGCGGAGGTCAGCGGTAGGGCACGTGCTTCAGACTGGTGCCCTACATGAGAGAGAAAACATACAAGGCGCTGCTTACGCTGCCGCGGCTTTGAGCGTCTCGTCCATAAAACATTTACGATTGCTATCTCGTGGGACCTCTTAGAAGTGGCAGCTCTGGCTACGTAACCAGGTCCTTCTGGCGGGGCCATCTGTCTTCCTGTCTCCTCACGCGCTCTTTGTCTTCCCCCTGCCCCATCCTGTTCCCTCAGCCGATCCTCCCGTTTGGCCCCAGCCTAAGCAGCGTCTCCGTGTCAGCGTCTTGGCCGCGGAGTTTTAGCAGGAGGCCAGGCTGATTCTGCAGGCCGGGTTGAAACGGAGCCCCAGGCAGGTGGCAAGGTGTAGATCTGGACGTGTGTCCGAGCCGTACCACCTTGTCCCAGCTAGGAACTTAGGAGACCAACAAAGCTGTTTGTTGCTAGCAGTAGCTGGTTTTGTATTTGCAGCGTGACACGCTCTGTGCCGGGCATTTTCCTTTGCAGTTTATTAAGCGTTGTGGTGCTCAGCAAGGAGCTGTGATATTCCATCCCTCTTGGCGATATTCCATCCCTTCTTTAAAAAGCAGTGACAAGAAACCACGCAATTATTTAATATTCATGTTTTATTAGCAAGTTAAGGCTCCGAGCCACATTTGATCTACATTTGATTTACGTGGTAAAAACAGTCCTCTGTCAGAAAAGGCTCTGGTGTTGAGAAACCGTGAGCAAATGAATGGACAACGAATTCAGCAGGTGCCTTTTGAACCTGTGTGAGCTTTGCTCGTAGGAGCTTTCTGCAGCAGCTAATCCCAGAGCAATTCCCTGCAGCGGGAAGAATCCCCTCTGGTTGCTGCACTCTTATTCTTCGTGGAGAGGGGTTGTTGGTTTTCTCTTGCCTTCTCTATGCTGCATGTGTTTTTCAGACCCATTCCCCTGTTTCCTAGGAGGAAGAGCCTCAGCCTGTTTAGCCATTCCTTGCACAGAAGCTTCTCTGGATCTTTAATCACCCTGCTTGCACTCTCTGCACCTTTCTAGGCTGCCTGTATTTCGTCTGTGATTAATGCTTAATGCCTTCAGACATTCTAAACCAACAGCAGTGTCGGTGCTGCTGAAAGACTGCAAAAGACAAAATCCGCAGGAAATCAGAAGTGGCCTAAATCATCACGTGTTCGATCCTGCTACTACTCGAAAAAGCCGTCAGAAGCCCCCAAACACACGAAAGCTTTTGTGGATTTTCTGTCCATCTGCGCTCTGCACATCCTCCATCCCGTCATGCTTTTTGGTGCCCTTTCAGTGGAAATTTCTGCCTGCGGTCCGGGCAGGAGCTGCCTGGCAGGGAGGTGACTCCCCGTGGCCAGACAGTGACCTTGAGGGCGTCTTGGAAGGCACGCGGTGAGCTGGGTCCTCTCGGCACGTGGCCGCGGGCTGTGCTGGGAAGCAGCAGGTTGTGCCACCAGCTGGGGGCCACGGGTGGTGGTAACATGACGTGGGGTGCAGCTCTGCAGAGCTCCTTGCTGCTCCCTGCCTCTTCGTGTGGAGCAGCGCGTGCTGCTCGTGGAACAGGTCTGGGCTCGGTGGTTTGATCGGAGATGGCAAATCCTAGCGTTCCTGCTTCCCCTCGGCTGTCTCTTTACGACACTCATTCACCCCATGGCTTGTTTCTAGACTTTTTCCTCAGTTGCTGAACTTGTTCATCAGTCGGGCTTAGCGTTCTGACACGCACTTTCTGCACCCAACGCAACTTCCTTGCGCTTCCCTGGCCCTGGGCTTGCTTCTTGCCTCCCACAAAACTCATTCATTCCTCGTCTTATCCCAGGAGAACACCACTGACTTCACACACATACGTCAGCCCCTCGGCGCGGGGTGGGAGCAGCGTGGCAGCAGAACGAGGTTAAAGCCAACCTGTAGCAAGAAGAAGGTAATTGCACGCACCCGGGGGAGCCCGGGGAGGAAACGAGGCTCTGAAATAGGCCTTTGCTGTGACAGCAAGTCCTGCAATTAAGATTTCAGAAAGGCTGAATGACTCAGTGAGTTGGTTCCTCCTTACACGTTAATACCTTAATTTTCTTAACTCAGGGAAAAAAAAAAAAAATAATTCAAAATTAAAAAGAAGCCTTGTAGTTAAAATACAAGCCGGGGCATGTAAACTCCTGGTTCTGTTTCCATACGCATCCCAAGATCTTAACTGAAGTCCTTTCAAGGGGAAAAAAATACCTCTGAAAGCGAGGGCTGCAAAATCAACACTGTGCTTTTGGGTTCCTGTTGTGACCTCCCTGCCCCGCGCCCCCTGGGCCCGAGCAGGTTGCTGTGGCTGCTCCTCTTCTTCCCTCTTGTCAGCGGTAGGGTTGGTTGAGTAAAGACTTGGCAGGGAAAAGCTATCACGTGATAACGTTGCATCCCAAATATTGTGATTTCACCGTCTGAAGTGTTTAAAAGCACAAAAGATGTCTGGGTGTTCTCGTTTCCAGGTAGGGAGAGTGTTTCATTTGCCTGGGTATGGAGCCGTGGGTCAGAAGAGTGGGTGGCTGGGTAGCGTATTTTTAAGTCCTACAAGCATGAGGGGATATTTAATAGAATTCTTTTGTTTGTAACGTTGTTAGTTAGCAAATAGGGGGAAGAGATGAAATAATCCTACCCCTTGGGTAGGACCAAGGTTTTGCAGCACGGCAGTCGCTGCTCAGACGTTCCCTAGGAAAGACAACTCGAGCACTAGCTGCCCCATGCCAAGTTTGCTGCTAACATAAAAGCAAGCGGGTTTTGCAAATAACCTCTTTTCCCATCAGCTTTGCAAGCCTTTGTCCCTTCGTTTCTCTTTATTTATTTCCTGTTAGACGTTTTGTGCTGCAGTTAAAAGCATTGGTTTCTGTTGGCTGTAATGGGTTCTGGGCCTCTGCCTCCGAGGTTTGCTGACCGCGACACGGAGAATCAGAGATGCTTAAGTGAGTCTGGACGGAGGGACCTCCGAACAAGCTTTCTTCTGTCTGATGCTCTTTTTCAGCATGAATAAACAATGCTTCTGCTCGACAGTAAGATGTTTCTGCTTCCGCTGTGTGCCCGGCATGATTGCCTGGTGTGTCTGAGCATTGTGAAGTGAAGCTAAAAGCACTCTCAGCAAAAGAGTAATCTGCCCCTGACCTGGGGAGAAAACCTTCTTCACGTGAGCCAGGACTTGCCCACACAAACTGGAGCAGCACATGGCCTTGGAGATCCTTTCCTGTTACCATTGCAGTGCTTCGTTTTCACGTCAGCATCCTTGTGTTGCCCGCTCAGTTGCAGAACAGCGACAGTGTTCCTAAACTCAGCACGTGGGAGGGCAGAGATAAGCTGAGAGGGTGGCTGGATCAGGAAATCTGCCCCTCTCTGGGGCTCCGTGGCCCTGGAGAGGTTACAAAAGCAGCGTTCCAGAGTCTTGTCCACGGGCTGGTTCTCCGGCGTGTATTTACGGAGAAGAGCCTGCCTGAAATTAGCCCAGGACATCCGTCTCACCATTTCTAGGAGCTGACGTGACGATGCTCCAAAGATAGCATCTGGGTATTTCAAAGATTGAGCTGCAGCAGGGACAGAATTAGTTCTGAAAGTTAGGCACACATATAGGGGCAGCTTTTTTTAAAACTTTTTATTAAAAGTTCGTGGAGTAAAGTTAAGATCATGTGAAAACGTCACGTTTGATGAGATCTTGGCACAACTGAAAGAAAGAAGGGATATGGAAGCGATTCACGTATGTGGAGGAGGAAAAGACTCCCCGGTGTGGATGATGTGCTTGTTCCGGGTGAGGTTCTGGTTATGTGGGTTTTGCTTAGCAGTCACCTGGCACCTCCCTGTGAACAGGCCAGCTCGTCTCGCCGGCACGCAGAGTGGCCCCGCCGACGTCGGTGAGAGCACCGACCTGTCCTGCACGCCCGGCATGCGAGTCACATAGTAGCAGAGTTAATTATAACCCTCGCTGCCTAATTGGAGCTGTCATCCATCACGGAGCCTCTCGAGAGAAGAGATGCGGCATCGAATCAATGTATCTTAACAAGGTCACTGCAGGGAAAAAAGAAATCTTGCGGAATTGGACCCTCGCCTTGTTGTGGGCTTCTAGATGGAGGTATCGTAGCGTGAGCTGCGAGCAAGGCAGGCACGTGGCTCTGAAGCCTGTTTGCAGCAGCCATGGCAAGGACACGCTTTGCTTGGCGCTACCTTTTCTCCCCAGGCTCGTTCCCAGGCTGCAGTGACTGTGTGAAGCTGTGCGCTCATTGCTGCTGAAGAACTGTTCCCTTGGTGCTGTTCTGGACATCGGTCGGCTTGTGCAGCCCGTCCTCCAGCTCAGCTGGGGTGGTGTTAGGCCTTTTCAGCTTCCTTCTTGCCAAGGTGTGGAGTGACCGCTGTGGTGAGGGGGAAGTAAGAAAAGCACAGACTTTTTCTGTTGGAGACATACTTCCTGAGTGCTTGCTGGGTCTCCTTTGCCCTTTAAAATCATCCTAAGCTAAAGGTTTCATCTGGTCTTTTTTGAAACCTTATGTGTAATAAGTGAGGGAAATCTGTTACAATCCAGCAGAGAGGAGCAGACCGTAAAAGCGCCAACAAGGACCGCGCTGTTGAGACAGCGTTCGTTGCACTCACTCCTTGATATACAGTTGCAAATCTCCGTTTGGAGGAACCAGAGCACACCATGCGGAAAGTTTTGATTTCCAGAGCTTTCAGCAGCAAGGAGGCCGGGAGAGGAAAGCTGCTCAGAGGGTGACACGAGGTGTTTATGGGGAAAGGCCGCTTGAGCGCTGCCTCCTGAGCATCCCAGTGAGCGGCTCCTGCTGGAGCACCTGCGGGCGCTGGCTAAGGGCTGGGGACCCTCAACAAGCCTGCCAAAGGCAATTCCTTCCCAAAAACACGAGGAGAGGCTCCCAGTGCCTACTAGCAGAAAAAACAGGTGGGGAATTTGGCTCTGAGATGGTCCAGAAGCAATCCTGGCCTTGCTGAGAGCTGGCTTCAGGGGGAAGCACCAGGCTCCTGCGGAAAGCTGCCAGTCCTCTGGCTTCACCCGCCAGCCCCTTAGGAGGGCGAGGAGGAGGAGGATGTCAGCAGGGATGGAGCAAGGCCTGCCCTCTGCTGCTGAGCAGGAGAGGACCAAGTGCTCGTGGTGCCTAAAACCCGCAGGGCTGGGCGTGATTCACTCCAGCATCAGCGCCTTTACCGACTGCTCTGGCTTCTTTGATGCTTTTGCCACCCTTAGCAAGGACCAAATTTATAGGTGATAAGTTTTTTGCCTTCTTCCTGGTTGCAGATATCCGTTATAGTTGTCATGGCACTGTTGTCATGGTTACCAGCTCCTTCACCAGCTAAAATACCTCTCCTCTCTCCTGCAGGAAGCAATCATGGCTAGTGAGAGGTGTGCGCCGGGGAGCGTATCTGATGAATGGTAAATGCTGTGAAAACGCAGCATCCTGGATGGAAGCTGTCAAGAAGGGGTGGTGTTGGCGCAGGAACGGCTGGGTGGGGATTCACGGAGCTTTTTGACTAGAGCTGAGCCCCATGGCAGATGTGTATTTTTCAAGGCAGAAGCCGCTGGTGCCATCATTGCACAATTGCAAGAGGTGCCTGGGTTTGGATTTCTGAAGCCTGGGCGAGTTTGTGCGGTCCCTGGGCGCAGGAGCGGGGGCAGCCACGTGTCTGGAGGGCAGCAGCCGATGGCAGCCTGGCTTGGTCGTGCTCTAAGCTACTTTCCAGCAGCCACGGGGAATTAATACCTTCCCCAGCGAGGAAGAGCTGTGTCGGTCAGGAGCGGCGGCTGAAAGACTCCTCCTCGTCCCCTCACCTGCTCCTGTCCCTGCAGCAGGGAGGACCTCGCTGCTGCCAAAGGAGCTGCAGGGCTGGCCGTGCTGCGCTGCAGGGAGGAGCCAGAGCATCCTGTTCGGAGGTACTCACCAGGCAAAACCTTTTCTTAAAATGTCTTCCTGCTCCAGTCACCGAGGAACAGCCCGGAGCTGCCTCCCAGCCCGCCTCTGCATCATTTGGGTGTGCTGGCTGGCCGTGCAGGGGGAATTTGTCAGGAGCTGTGTTCCTGCAGGAGAAATCATTCCCCCGCTTTGTGTGCCCCAGCAGACCAGTACGTACCAGATCCCTCGTACTGCTGGTGACGAGCTGTCGGCCTGCTAAATCATCGCAGCAGCGTTGGAGGCTGCATTTCACACACCTGAAGGCTGCTGCTTTTCTAAAGCCACGTTTGTTTTTTTCCGCTAATGTCGGGGCCCTTTCTGGCCTTGGATGGCACTTGCGGCTTTCATGGGCCCATTTGTCCCTGTCGTGTCGGCGGTGTTAGCTTCTCTTTAGATCTGAAGGCAAGCTATACAATCAGGTGGCAATCAGTTACTGGATTTAAGGGAACTTCTCCACTGAGGAAATGCTTCAGAAGTGATTTCTCTGGTGGCTTGAATTTTGTGTTTTGGGAGAGCCTCTGGCTCTCTGCTCGCCCTCTGCAGTGCCGGTGCTGGAAGTCAGCTCGGCTGCTCCGCGGGCTGGGGCCGTCCTTCGTTCTCAGCGCTGGCAGGGATGCAGGTTGCAGCGCCTTTGTTCTGCCTGCGCTCCAGGCTCCATCCGCTCTTTTTCATCGGTATTGTAACTCGAGGTGTGACCAAAAGAGCGAGTGAAGGAATCTTCTACCAAAAATGCATGGCTGTCTGCAGTGCAGGGTTGGCAAAGCTTTGAAAAGCCCTGAAAGCTAACACCGATGGGAGCAGATGAACGCTGCCCGTATTTGTAACAGATGCAAGGTGGTATTTAAGAGGATTGTCTTGCTCGCGTTGTCTAGAAAGAGAGATCTAGCTGCAAGCTAATAACTCAAGGAATGGGCAAGGAAGAAATAAATCCGATTTGTTATAAATTAACAGAGAAACCTATTTGTCCCTTATTAGGCCTGAGAGGTAGAGTGGCTCCAGTTGAGAGAGGTTTAATTTGTCCTGATAATACATTGTATTACTAGAATGATGGTACTTACACGCCTAGGATGAGTGTTGTTAATCGTCCAGTGGCTCGTGGCTGAGTGTTTAAGCACGAGGGAGGCGAACGCAGCTCCTGCCAGCCGCCGGGAGGCTTCCTCCCCGTTCGTGGTCTGCGTGCTGCCCTCGCTGAGCCGCGTGAGGGACGCTGCTCGCAGCTGCCAGTAATTCAATTAGTTTGGGAAAAGGTGCGTGGTAACGGAAATGAAAGGGTGAAATTCGGTCCGGATCTCTTCGCGTGTTGGTGTGGTTCTTAGCGGCATCCAAAGTCAGCCCTCCTCTTTCCTAAATGCTCGGAGATTGCACTTAAAACCAGAACGCTGGCAGTGTTCATGTCCTACGTGCAAAAGCTAAGGCTGAGCTTCTGACGGCGGCAGGAGGTTGCTCGAATTTGTCCTCCCAGATTTCCCACCTCCTCTCTCTTGTTTTTATTCCTGATACCCAACTGCTTAGCTCGGCTTCTGGAGGCACAGCTGTCAGTAAGGTAAGTTTAACAGCAGATTCCCTTGGGAGCCTTTAATCCGCACTGCCTGATACTTAGTATGCAGGTACATCACCCCAGTCGGGCGGTTGGTACACCGACAAGAACTTAAGGTTTTCCCTTTACTTGCCGGTATGAGCTAGGGCTTTGCGAAATCCTCCAATATTGGCCGAATTCTGCTCTCTCAAAAAGAGAGACTCTTAGAAAATTCATCCTCTTACATGCCAAGGCAACGTTAGTGCAGTGCTAAGCTGAAGCCACGACATATGGAAGGGCAGCTAACGCGGCAGGACGTGTAAGTCAGCACGATGCTGGGCTCTGCACATCGCGCCCTCGTGCTGCATCACGGTGGGTGATTTGCTGTGCCTCCAGCTCGCGGCGCTCGGGCTCGGTCAGCCCAGCCGCGGCAGCAGGAGCCGGTGGCACATCAGCACACGGGTGGAGAAATATGTGTACAGCACCTCTGAAAGGAGGGGGCAGCTGCGAAGCTGGACCACACGTTCCCCACGAGGCTTGTCCCTCTGTCTTAATTCCAAGTTATTTACATGTTTCCCTTCTCTCTACAGCTCCCAAATGGCTGAAAAGGATGAGGCAGTCAGTTTTTACCCCCATTCCTCTACAAGCTATTGGTTTAGAAGGCAGAGTATCCAGCTCAGATCCGTAATGCCATCCCAAGTGCCCTGCATGAGTTAGGAGGATGTGAACTTCAGGTAAAAAATGGCAGGAAAACAAGTAACCTGATGGCGCAAGGCCCACCTGTGTGCAGTGAACGCTGAGCCGGGAGTGAACGATGCTGCACAGCACAGTCACTGCTGGAGTGCCGGGCACAAAGATGCGCTGTGTGACTCACTCGCTGTGTTTCTACTACCATTATAAACTCTGAGAGCACTTGATGAATAACAGAGAGTCAAGAATGAATTCATCCATGTTTCACTCTGTAACGGTCTATTATAAATACCGAGCCAAATTCTGCCTCCAGATACATACAGCTCTCATTGAAGCCTGCCCACTGTATTTATTTTTAAAGATAAAAGCTCTTCTGTTGCTTCCACAGAGGACTTCTGTGGCACAGTCCATTGTAAGGACGTGAATATCCTCCCTCAAGAGCTTGAAGAGAAGCGGGTAGTGTCTGCCTGGGATGGGGAAGGGCACTTCAGAGATAACAGCCTCCAGGCTGCGGCAGTGGGATCAGAACCGTTACCTTTGTCCAAGGGGTTTTCAGAGATGTGTTTCCCCGTGGTCGTGTCTTACGTTACCCTCTCGCTCCCCGCAGAGGCTCCGGGCTCTGTTTGTGGTACCCAGGGGCTGAGCTGCTGCAGGTTTGTGCTGCTCCTGGGGTTCGAGATGCACGGGGTGGGTGGGGGAAAGCTGAGCCAGGGATGGGGTTGCGGGAGGTGTTTTCTGAGCCTCCCCGAGGGGTGTAGATGAGAATGTCGCTGGTCTGCCCAGAACAGGCTCCATCCTGCCCTCGGACCCTGGGCATCGGTGGCTTTGGTTGTGTGCTGCTCGCTCCTGTACTGAGGGAGACATCTGTCCTGTGGACACACGTGTTGGAAAGGTGAATCAGAGATTGCGTTCTGATCTCATGCGGTGTGCGCCTAGAGGCAGAGCGTTGTCTCTTTGGTACACAGGAGAGGGTCTTTTGCCCGGCTTGGTCTCTCTCCTTGGTTATCAGCCCTTCGTCTCTCCCGGCTGGATTCCAGACGGCTGCAGCGAGGCTCTGGCTGGACGTGCGGAGTCGCTCCCTGATGGCTGGGGTGAAGGAGGCAGGGAAGGCAAAGGGGTGCGGATGTGTTCATGATGTCTGGGGCCCGTGGGGGCACATCTCAGGGCCACTGAGCTCCATGACACTGCTCAGCCCACCGTTTTTGTTACAGCTCAGACAAATGCGGGTTTGAGTTTTCTCCTGCTCCTGCAGTCTTCATGCAGTTACATATCCCCGGGGAATGGAGCTGGGTGGGTGTGAGAGCAGAGCTGCGCCTCCCAAACCCAGAGGGTTTCACTGGGTGGAGAAAGGGTTGTTATTCCTTCGTGGGGTAGAATTAGAGTTTGAGTCACACCTTTATTGTGAATGAAATATCATATTCATGATTCACTGTGATTTTTAATTTAAAGCAGCACGGAAAGCCATTATTATTAAACAATATCTGATCAGAAGGGGGTTGAGTTATCGATGGTGAGTAATTATAAGGCAAGTAATAATAATAGTCTTTCAACACACTTAGATACTTTCTGCAGATTGACCCGGCTCTGTGAAAACCGTTGTTCTGTCATGGTGGGATTTTAATTCGGTGTCTGCAGAATTTGCACACCGTGTAGTTCTCTGCGTTTGTTTGTAGACTGCTCGGCCTTTGCAATACCTGCTTGCTCGACCGCATTCAGCTGATGCTTTTAGGTGGCAAGTGCTGTTGGAGAAGGCCTTCTGGTTTTTGGTTTTCACTTTGACGTTGCTGGCAGAGGCCAAGCCTTTCTCTCCCCGCAGAATTTACCTTATCACAGAAACACAGATTACAATATGCTGTCTTCCTCGGCTCACCTGCTGAGGAACTACTGGTCCATGAGGCACAGCCAAAGCCTGTGGCTTGTGCAGCGGCTTCTTTCCTGGCTTGGACAAATGTGAGCTAATTAACAGCAGTGAAACACATGTGAAGTAGCAAATAATTATTGGTTTTGTTTATGTATAAATACTGATAGTCATAGGAGAGTGCAAACGCTTGTATGGGAAACAAATGTTTCCCACGCACGGTTTGGGACAAAAAGCAAATGGGTGCGAACGCTCCCGGAACTGCAAGAGGCGATGCACGCAGGGTCAGGCAGCGCGTGTGCTCGGGAGCACAGAGGTTGTTGAGAAGTGCTGTGTGTGCCGCGGCTCGCTGCAGGCTGCGGCTGCCCTACGGGACGGACCCTGGGCCTGAAGAGCCCTCTGTTAGGCAAAGGCTGATCTCATAGCTGCACTCGTTATTGGCGACTGCAGTAAAGTGTTAGTAGCAGCTACACGTCTCTAAGCAGTTACTGCATCCCTCTGCCCTGGAATATCCTCTATATCTACCCTGCATTCCTTCTGTCACCCTGGAAGACGTCATTGCATCCTGATATTGATTCACTTCTCATTAAGGTTTACATTTCACTGGCACTGATGAGTTACACCCAGGTTAACCAAAGGCAGCCCTCCCGAAACCAGCGTTAGTGGCACCTGGGAGCCAGGGAGGATTTGACCCCTGATTTTTTACCACTCGTGGCTTGTGTTGGTTTCGAAGCTGGCTCACCCGAGGCCAGGACAAGCAAGCAGAGACACTTCTGCATTTAAGCCCTCTCTCATCTGCAGGACAAGAGCTGCGGGTACCACCCCTGTGCTGTGCCTGGTGGCTTTGTGCTGGCCGGGGCACGGTCGTCCCCTCGGTGCTGATCTCTCCTGCTCGTGTCGTTACAGGACAAGCGGTGAAGGAGGGGAGAAATGGCGGAGGATAGGAAAGACGAAGCCAAGGCACCACACTGGACTTCAGGTCAGCTAACAGAGGCTTCTTCACACCCACATTCACCCGAAATCAAGGAACAGGGTGGCGCGGGTGCCGGACTGGTCAGAAGTGCCAATGGGTTTCCCTACCAAGAGGACGAGGAGCCCGGGCTGGGCAGCCGGGAGCAGCCGGGGACGTACGCTCGGACCAAAGAGAACGGGATTAACGGCGAGCTGTCGGCAGGGGACAGGGAGACCCCAGGTAACATACCTCAACACCCTGCAGCTGAACACCGGGCAGCGCTCTGAGAAGATTTTAGGAAAGCCATGAGGGCGGCTTAGTGCATCCTGGTAGATGCGAGGGGGTCACCTCTCTGGGGATGGGGGAGGCAGCCAGTGCGCAGGAAGCACGTGGCTGCTCGGGGCTGGGAGCAGGAATCCACTCAGGTGCTGTGCACTGATAGTGTCCTGCTCTTGTGTGTGTGTGTGCGCAAAGTTTGGTTTCTGCTGTTACTGCTCACAAGTAACAACTTCTAGAAACCCACCGACTGTTTGCAGAATAACACGTTGATCGGTCTGGCCAGGAATAGCACATTCAGCATTTATTCACCACTGGCTAGGCGTATTTCATGGGATACTCTCTAGGGCTTTGTCTGTTTGTAAACTGTGTTAGGATTTTAGGATTCAGTTTGTTATTTTGGGGGGGGGGAACTGTGACTGAGTCAAAATGAAATATGCAAAGCAAGTCTCCTGTTTTAGAAGTAAATGCTAATTCACTCTGTGCAGAGCTCCCTCTTTAAACCCCAAATGCACAATGCAAGAGGAATGTCTCTTGTACAGGCGCTAGTGCCCTTGATGCATCCATCCATGCATGCTAAAGAGATCTTTCTAGCAATGTTTGTTGGCTGTTGACAGCACTTTGAGATGTTATCCATAATTTCTCAGCAGTTGGAGAATGTTAAGGCTTTCAGACCCTGAAGTCATTTCATAAGCAATTGTACTAGAAATGAATACTTGTGCTACAAGGAAATGGGTTTGGATTTTAAGTCTCTTTTTGTGGATAGCCAAAACGAGAAAGCCATCAGTAAAAGAAATCCTGTGTAAGCATTCAGGTGAGCACGTTGTTGGTGATGGTTCGGGAGGATGATAACGAGATCTCTTTCCTTTGCTCTAACCTAACTTTGTGCTGTGCTTAGCCAGCAAATGAACAGGAGCAGCTGCACGGGATCACAGAGGTAAGATGCTGCAGTTCTTAGGGCTGTGGAAGGACTGGAGTGTTCTTCTCCTTTGCCACAACTGTTTCAAACAACCTTGGACAAGTCACTCGTACACATGGAGAAGTAATAACTCGACAGAATGAAGAGGAATTTCCTCTCCTTATAAAAGGAGAAGAGAAATACTCTTCTCAGGTGCTTTCAAAGCTCGGGGCAGTGTCTCAGAGACGTGGATGTTTAATTGGGGAATTTGCAGCTAATGGCTGAGAGGAAGCAGGAACCCAGTGCAGCAAATCATTGGGCATTGCAGTATTTTCACATCGCTTTTTCAGATGAGGGATTAAAGAGCAGAACAAATCCAAATGTGGCAGCGGGACCAGAGAAGTGCACTTAACCGAGGGAACAAGACTGCTCTTGATCTGTGTGAAGTTTGCTTCGATCACCACTTTGTGGCCTCGTTTCCTCCTCCCCTGCTTTTTTCTCACTGTCTACTTAGATTGCAAGATCTCTTGTGTGGGGACTTACTGTCAATACATGCAGTTATTGCTAGGGAGTCTTAATATAGCTTATTTCATGGCATCTTTGTCCTTGAAAACCAGAAAAGTCCCTAAAACTGCTTGCCTTCACGCATGAATTTCTAGTTCTCTGGAAATTCAAATCTTTGAGCTCCAACTTAGAGGAACATTAATGCAAGGTAAAGCATCTTAGGATACAGAAGATATATTTTTTTTAATCATTTCACTCCTTTTAAAGGCCATCAGGAGAAACCTGTCAGCAATTTAGGGCAGTGACAAAAATGAAGGGGGGCGTGGGTTGCCAAAGGCACACTAGTGTTTGCTAGCGGGACGTACTTCCAGCATCATGAAGCAATTTGATTCAGAGTTTGATCTTGAAACCAGGATTGCCATTTGCTGCTGACTTCAGCCATCTTTGCTCTGTTTGCTTGTAAATTGTAACTGCAGCGGGGTGTTGTATCCGATACGACATTTAAATGCCACTGTGATACACGTAATTACCAATAATGCAAATCATTTAATCATTCCTAGTAGCTTTCTGACTCCAAGCAGCTGAGGAGAAAATGCACAGGAAGCCAAGGTCGACCGAGATAATTAAGCCAAACTGTGAGTTTCTGTGGATTTATAGGGATTTTATTTTCCCTGGTGTAAGTCCAGACCAATAACCTAGGCTGCTCTGGCTTCTCAGCCTCCGTGTCAGCGCCCATAAATCCCCAGGATCAGCAAGAAGAAGCTCGTCCAAATGGAGCACAGGTACGAGCTGGGCATTTCCCTGGGCAGCCGCACGCTGCCCGATCCCTGCTGGTGAGGTTTCACTTGTGGTTCGAGGCATTTTGCAGCAGCTCCCTGGCACCGACTGACCCACGAGCTGGGACTGGTTGATGAAGCAGGCGTCCCCCCGAGGGAGGCATGCAGCAGCAGTGCCATACCGCCCGTTTGCGGGGCTCGTGCTGTACGCTCTGTGTGTGACGGGGAAGGTTAGAGCCACCAGGACAAAGGCACCTTATGCCATCACTGATGCGGAGGCGAGGGGTGCTAGTGGGGGAGGAGAGCAGAGTTCTTGCCAAAACACGTCCAATCTATCACTGCAAGTGACGTTTTTAGGTTTGCACAGTTAAAATTTGCCTTCCTGTGTAGATGTGTGTCTCTCTCTCAGCGTTTATCTAAGAGTTATTGAGTCTGACCTCAATTTTGGAGCCCTCTGAATCTGGCTGTTGTGTTGCCTTTGATTGATCTGCCTCTGTATGGTGCTGGTAATGGCCGCATTATGGAGGCACATCAATGCCCTCCTTTCTAATGGGCCCACGGGGACGTGGGAGAGTGCTCAGCGCTGTGGGCAGGGCAGCCTCGGGGCCTGATCCGGCATCCGCTGAAGTCAAAGGCAAATATGTGCGAGAGAATAGGCCTGGTTCATTGGCACAACGCACGGGAAGCTGTTAGGGATGTGATATAAGGAAGGGTGCTAACGCAGATACTCGTTTTCAGTGTGTGTGTGTGTATGAATAGGTATTTGGGCTACCACAGGTCCCACACTGCTCCCGAGTCGTTCCTGAAGGCACCGTGCCCTTGGGCAGCCTGCAGCACCCCACTGAGTTTTAACGTCCTCTCCCTGATCCCTGCCTCTTCGAGTTCTTGCTCACGTGTGCGTGCACACACAGCGTCTTCGGTGAGGATCTTGTGAGTCCTAAACGTGGAGGATCGGCGCTGTAGCTTTTGTCAAGCCAAACATTTCCACGTCACGTGAGACGTGTGCTGCTCAGGGGGCGTGATGGTGGAATCTCTGGGAACTCGCTCCGAAGCGGGCTGATGTGGAAAGCTTTGGATTGGAGCCATGGCAGAGCACAGGATGCGTTGGGTTTGTAAAGAAGTATGAGCGTGGCTTACTGAGAAGTCGTGGTCAGGAGCTGGGAGGAGGCAGCGAGGAGCAGTGCAGATGTGCTTCAGCAGCCCCTGGGAAGAAGCGCTTCGACACCATCCATCGTGTTTGACTTGCAAGGAGCATCAAGCTGCAACGGTTTGTTTTTCTGCACTTAAAATGCATTTATTTTTCTTTTCAGTAATGTAATGACTAACCTGTCAAATTGGTATAATTAGGGTGAAAGCAGTTAGCTGTATCGTGGAGCATCTTCTCTGCTGTGTCCATGTACAGTGACTCAGCTGATTGAGCGCTTTCTTCATTATATCCCAAATGCAGGCTTATAATCGGAGGGGGGCGGGTTACCCACACAGTTAGCTGATGAATTATTTTTCTGACAGATTAAGGGAAAGCATTTCCTGAAATCTTACCGTCAGAGCCGCAGGACAGTGGCTCCATTCCCGTGTCACTTGATATTAAGGACAGTAACATGTCCTGCCAAAGTGACAGAGCTCTTCATTAATTGGCAGAGTACCCAAACCGCGTGGGATGCAAAAAGACTGCTGGAAAATTGGAACAGACTTCATGAGACAGCACAGAGCATCACAGGCTGAGCTCTCTTGCGTTGCTTTTCAGAGCCTTTCAGTCATAGGAACGGTGGATGTGAGGAAGGTCAGGCCAGATAAATGAGAGAGGCAAGTGTTTTTGGTGGCTGTGGAGACCCGGAGATGGGTATGTGTTAGTCTGTAAGAGAAGCAGGAAGAGGAGAGAGCCCTAGGCCTGCGGAGAGGGATGAGGAAGGGGCAGTGCTGAGCTCAGGGAGACATGAGGGACCAAGGAAGGGACCAGACCAGCACTGGGAAAGTCAGGAGAGGTGGTGGGCAGAGAACTGGTGAGAGGAAAGACGTGAGGGAGCAAAGCAGGGGCAGGAGGTGGAAGGGAAAGAAGGAAAAATGGAAGAAAAGGAGAGTGGAAAGTGGTTCAGTTTTATCTGTTCATCTCAAGCCAGCACATCCTGTGCATGATGGCAAGTATTGCCCCACAGAGGAGGGGACTCAGCAGGAATGGCACCGTCTACAGGGAATAACCAAGGAAGGAAGTGAAAAGGGATAATTCAAGTTCCAGCCCTGGATGTCGTCCGTCCTAGTTCAGCCACTTGTTTTAAGGCTTTGTTCAGCCAGACTAAATGGGTGTCTGCAACAAACATGTTCCTGTGACCAACTACTCCTTAAAAAAGCATATTGAAACGAGCTGAGGGAATGTCAGCCTGAAGGAGCGCCCCGTCATAGCCAGAGAACAGCTGAGCAGAGACGCGGGGTCCCTTTAGTCTGGCTGTGCAAGAAGTTGTGGTGCAGGTCGGGGCTGTGCGTGTGCCAGCCACCTGGCAGCACTACAAGGAAACCTTCCGTGTCCCATCGTCCCGGGACGTGTTAGTCTCTTGTCCCCCCTGCCAGGGACTTGTCATTTAACCTTCTTTCCTTTGCATGTTTGTCTTCCCCTTCTATGATACAGATGGCACTGCCAGTAAACATATGAGCAGGCCTTCTTCATCCACAGGCACAGCTCTCCTTGTCATTTGGCTGCTGGCACTGGCTGTCCTGCTGCTGCCCAAGCCCCTCGCCAAGCTCCCTGATGGCCTGTTCCGCAGAGGTGCCTCCCTCAGGTGGGCATTTTCAGCAGCCAGCAATCTCGAGCACTGCAGACAAAATGCATAGGAGGACGCAAAACGAGGCGTGCTGAAGGATGAATGCGATTGCCGTGCTCGTCCCGTATCAGTTGTTTGTTTTGCAGAGCTTGAAGAGTGCATCTCAGCGTGTCATGGAGAGCTCCGGTGGGACAGAAGCTGTTAATTAGGCATTGTCATCTCCCTCCCTTTGCCCAGGAAATGTGACAGTAATTACTGTGCACCGTCATCTTTGCCAGGCAGAGACAGGCAAACACACCAGACTTCTGAAACTTTTCTTCTTTATGTTAGGAGTAATACAAGTGTCATTTTCTGGGACTCGTTACTGGGATGTTTTAGACGTGTTCGAGGGCTGTTGCTGGGGGAGCATCGCTGGAGGCAGCAGAGGACCGGGGTCGAATGTGGCTGAGAGATGGCACCGACCAGCTCCTTCCTTCGTGTTCCCTGTTCTTTCTGCTGCACCTTGGTGTTTTCTTGTGACGCCAGGAGCTTCATGAGAGGGAGCTTCTCCGTTCCAGCTCTGATCCGAGGGCAGGAAGGTCTGCAGGAGGGTTCTCTAACAAACAACAGCACCTTGTCTTGCAGGCACACAGCCCCTCTGTTTTGGGCGCAGCTGAAATGGCAACTTCTTCCCCAAAGTCACCTTGAAAGGGAAGCAGCAGGTTCTCAGGTGTGGCAGCCCGTGCTCTTCCTCCCCTTTTCCCATTACAGAACCCCCGTGTGTGGCCTGGTGCCCGGCATGGCTAAGCTGAGCTCCCCGTGCCCGTGCCCGCTGGAGGCCGGTCCCGTTCCCTGTGTGCGGTGCGGGGCTGACCCTGGCCCCATCAGAGCCTCTATAAGAGTGTGCTGCTACTACTGCGAGCAGTGCCAGGGCTGCTGGCTGCCTTTTTCCACGTTGCCATGCCGACTGGTCCCTGTGCTGAGCCAGATCTCTCTTTAAGCTCCGCTGAGAGAGAGTCTGTAGCCTGGGAGCTTATTTAGCATTCAGGAGTGCACAGCCTCTCTGTAACGGCTCCGAGGCACAGCCAGGCTGTCTGACGAAGGGGAGGAGCAGTCTTCTTTTTGGTTTTCCCTGCTCCTCCCAAATTTGCTTCTCAAGACGGGGAGAAAGGCTGGGAGCACCATGCGGTGGGACCTCGCTGAGACACAACTGCCCTGAAAACAGAAGGGGCATGTTGCTTTGGGGGGTGTTTGTGGTGCAAGACAGGTGTGTGTGAGATGGTAGAGATGCATTTATATAGAGATATTTGTATATGCACACATTTCTTGGTTCAGCTAACCCTAATGAGCTACTCTGTATTAAAACAGGAAGGCAAAGCAAGCTGGGTTTTAATTCAAGCAAGGAGCTGAAATGAAAGATGAGGAGGGAGCCAGGGGTAAAACACCTTTGTCTTCCCTGCTGCTGTAAGCTGCGAGGTTAATATACAGAGAAACCAGTCATCTTGTCTCACACGACATTCCTACCCTGAATTAGGACAGCCAAACCAGTAGTTATGTACTGGTGCTTTGGCTTGGGTTCCTCCTGTTTGCTACTGGTAGATTAACTGCTCGCTTTAAGTCATTATGATGATAATTAGTACAGGTTTGCTTGTCTTTGCCAGCCGAAGGGATGGAAATCAGCATAAAGCAGCTGGCATTAGCTGGCATGTGAGCACTGCTAATCCGGTGCCTGTCCACGCCAGCTGTGAAAAGGTTGATCTGGAAATTCAAAGGCAAGGTTCAAAGCGAGAGGGCTGTGTGCTGGTTTGGTCTCAATCGCTTGTTCTTCGGGAGATGCTGAGCAAAACATTTACATTTCCAAAACATTGACATTTCGACTGCAGAGCAGAGCCAATGGTGCTTGGAAAGCTCATTTCGAGGTGATGGTTTGGAAATGCTGTCTTGATTGTTTGGGGGGGTTTGTTGTTATTGAGTTCTTACTCGAGACGTGCAAATAATGCAGGAAACTCAAGTCACCCCGGCTGTGTACGTGAGATCACAAGCATGAGCTCCTCTCCTTGGTGAGGCAAAGACTGGCTCAAAACTTCAGCACTTCATCTTTAACTGCATGCAGCATGCGGAAAAGAATGGTGAGATGCCGTTATCTCCAAGGCAGGCAAACCTGTTAACTGCTTTCCAGAGAGTCATTCTCATTCAGGACTAAATTGAATACTTCATGGAAATCAAATTCACTTAGAAGGAACATATACTTTGGGAGGGGAACATAAACCCCAGGTATTTCATTTTTTGGTTCATATTTCTTTCCTTGAGACTAATTGGTAGCCGCACACGACTGGTTTGGTGCAGGTCCCAGCAGGCCCTGCTGCCGGCAGCAGTCAGAAGGAAATTGGCTTGCTGCCCAGGCAGGTACCTTGATGCAGAGGAGCAGGGGTCCCGGCTGCTGGTGCTGCCTGGATGTGGCAGGCTGGCTGACTTAGCAAAACCGCTCGCATCCCCAGCCTGGCGCCGCATGGGAGAGAAGAAAGCGGCTTCAGCTGGAGCTGCAGTTTTTTCCCCAAAAGCCAGGGTCTGTGCCAAGTCCAGGGCAGTGAGCCTGCGCTGGGAAGCAGCTGATCCTTTGCTGTGTCTGTCCAGGAGTTGCCTTCTCTTTCTTCCTACTTAAAAGTATATTGTCCTTCCAGACAATTGCGCCGTCAGCTCTTCCTTCTCCTCTTTTGCACCCTCAGTCTAGAGCGGGTGCGTCTCTTTCCCAATCACTTCATACAACCAGAGGTATGGGCTGCTGGTTTCTGTGGGTGGGCAGGTGGCAGGAGAAGACCCAGGGCTGGGACCTGGTCAGGGGTGGTGACCTGGCAGGGACAAGACTTGCTTCTGCTGGGGTGCTGCCAGAGGAGAGGGGGAGGGCAAAGCTGCTGAGCAGGGCTGCAGCTGCTCCAGCAATTCACCCAAACCAAGAACTTGGTGGGTTAATTTGGCTGTGACATGGGATCTTCTTCATTTTGCCTGCCTCCGGGAAGGTTCAGCACCTTGTGTGAGTACACAGGGCCAGCCCTCGCAGTCGGCAAGGGAGAGACTCCTGTCTGGGTACGGGCAGGGGCTCGGCTGGGAAGCGCAGCCCGGAGGAGGTGAGCAGCACGGCCGCTGCTGCATTGCAGAGCTGCTGCTGGGGCAGGGTCTGACTGGCAGCGTGGGCCTTAGGGCGAAAGCGCACCGTATGGCTGCGTTCGGTGTTACCGGGTCCCCCAAAGGGACGAACCTAAACTGTGCTGCACTGGCAGAATGGTCTTTGGTTATGCCGAACCGGGCACAACGGGAAGCCCCAGACAAAGCATGCACGGGTTATTGCTAATGTGAATCTTAAATTCGGCAGAGCTTGTGTAGCATACTTTGTTGTGTTTTTCTTTTTTTTCCCTTCTATTTTAAAGATCACAGAAAGCGCTGTAAAAACTGTATTGAAAAGGAGCTACAGAAGAGCTGTAGGGACACGTCCTCTCCTGCTTTAGGTTGCTGTAGCTCTACTGGCTTCTGCACGTTGTTCACTTCTACTAAAACCAATTAGTTCTTAGAAGTGTGCTTATTTAAAATGTTAACACGCACTGAAGTCCCAAACAAATACTGAATTAGAAACGCGGTACCTGTTCTGCATATTTTACTCACACTCAAAGGATTAAATATCCGGTGCTTTGCTTTGAACCTGAAGTGGTTTCTTCCTGCATGAGTCCTACAAGGAGTTCATTTTTAATGAAAGATAAATATACCTGCTTCTTTCATGTAAGTGCCGCCTTTTAGCTGTCAGCACGTCCTGGGAAAGGCAGCGGGAGCTCTCTGCAGCACCCTGGCTGGGGGTCTCGCGGTGGCTGCTCCGGTGCCGCACATCAGCTGCATGTCTCATTGCTGATGCATCAGACCAACCAGAAGCGATTAGCTTTTCCCACCTCTGGCTTGGTTGGGAAATGCTGACAGTAGTAAATATTTTGTTCCAGACAGTAAACTTAAGAAGATACGACTCAGGGGATGTGCAGGGAGCAAGTATTTGCGGTAATGAGGGCTCATTTATAAAGCGTTGCTTTATTGTGCTGACATTTGTATGGCTCCTTTTTAACGGCATTTCATATTTAAAGGGTGTGCGTGTGCAGGAACCGATCCCTCGGTGTTTGTTTTACAGCGGCTAGGCAGCGTGGCAGAGGCCCCTGCACGTGTGTCTGGGAGCTGGAGGAGGGCTCGCTGGAGCTCGGAGTCGCTCCCAGCACAGATTTGCCGTTGGATTTTGCCACTTGCACGCCGCTGAGATTTGAGCTGTCTGCTCAGCTCTCGCTGGGAGCGTGATCGGGAAAACACCGCGGAGCCGACGTGAAGGCAGAAGGTTTGAGGATGGGCAGCCCCAGCCCTGGGCTGCTGCTTTCCTGACCTCTGCAGAGCAGCCGGGGCCACACGGCTCCTGCCAGCCACAGCTCTCCCTGCGCTCGCCCTTTTCACGTAGCCACTGCAGTGCGTCTTCCCCCAGAGGCAGTTCCGAGCCCCCACACCTTTGGGGTTCGTCGTGTTATACAGTCACGGGGTTTTCTTTCCCAAAACATGAGCCTTTTTTGACCCGTTCACTTGGTGAGCTGCTAAGTCCTGCTGATTAATTTAATCTGTCACCACCCTTATTGATGCTGCAGCAGCTTAAAGTCAATGAGTTTATTAGGGAAGTGATGCTTGTCAGTTGTGTTGTGGTTTCGTTTAATTTAAAAGCTGATGTTCCCATTATTTCCCTTCATACCTCCTGCCAATTACTGTTGATATTGCCAACATCGAGATCAAGGGCCTACTGGCGGCAAAATATTTGCACTCACAAAAGCCATCGGAGAGCAAATATTGGAATTCTGTAAAGCTGCGTTACTGCTTTTTTTTTTTCTTCAACCACAAACACTAATCTGCTGGCATTATTTGTGTTTTATACGACTTAATCATATCGCTTCGCTTGCTACTGCGAATTTCTCTCTTAATCCAAGTGCAAAAGGCAGTGCTTAGAGGTTTTAGGCATTGCAGTGCTCAAGTCCAAGGCGTGTCTTCAGATTTTACATTGGAAAAACCACCAGCTGAAGGCCTGGTCTCTCTGCCCGCGTTTCAGCAGTCCCGCCAGCCTCAGCAGAGCTGAGAGAAGTCAGGACCCGTCCCGAGGGGATTGCCTGATGCCTCCGAACAAATCCAATAGCTATTTGGTTTGTAGTCCTGCAGCGTTGGAACTGCAGCACCCAGGGGAAAAAAATCTATAGGCCCTGTTAGCTTTTCAGATTGTCGAAGATAGCAAATAGCCAGTGCTGGATCTTTCTTTTCTGCAGGGAATGTGGTCGGGGTGTTTTGCCTTGCTAAGCAGCACAGGTTCCTCGGTGCTTTTGTTGTTGACTCGAGCCGGCTGTGCCAACAATTAGTGCTGGTTACCTTGGAAACTGCTCTGCACCCTGCCGAGGATTTTGACAGGCACATTTTGACTGAAATTGCTTTGTTTTCCCCATTCCGCAAGCACACATGTAGCTAATCCTTTTGCCGTGCCCTGTCTGTGTTCCTTGCCTAAAACGCAGCAAAATTAGTGAAACATATTATTTTGTCCTTTCCATCTGTTTGCATCTTTCTTTCTCCCTGTTTTAGCCTCAGCCCTCCGTGAGCGTTAATTACCCTTTGCTTTAAACGAGCTCACCGTTAATTTCCTTGGTCGGAGTCTGAGGGATGACACTGCGAATGCCTGGGAAGTTTCGACACAGTTTTCAGTCTCCTCCCCTCCGTCCCTCCTTCCTGTCATCCCTTTCCTTCAGTGTTCTCCTGGAGCATTTGTGGTGCAGTGCAGCTCCAGCACGTCGAGCCTTGTGTACGCCCTGGATGGGTTCTGCTTTGCAGAGCCCAGCTGCCTCTCGAGATCTGCTGCCACCATAGCGGGGTAAGCTCGAGCTGCTGGCAAGAGCAAGCCTCGAGGGGCGTTGCTGCTCCTACCTGGGAAGGTGAAATCGTGGGGCACCTGCCTGCGAGGCAGGAAGATGTTGTGGGCACAGCTCTTTGGGAGTTTCTCCCATCAAACCCAGCCTTCAGAATAACACCGCTGCATGCGGGGAGGTAGAAAAGAGGTGCTGCTGGGTGGGAGCTGGCAGAGGCAGGGATCCGAGCCTGAGCAGCTCCATGTAGGACGGGGTGTTCACAGCCCATTTCCTCAATGGATTGAGCCCGAGGTTATGGTAGCTTGAAGAGGAGAAAGTGCCCGAGGCTGGAGGTGAACCATTAGAAAGGGCACAAAGGGAACAGACACAGCGTGCATCGCTGCGCAGATCTGTCACAGATCTAATTTTTGCTCTTGCCATTGCCGTTCCCAGATATTTCTAACAGTTTTCTGGAAATACTTGGTGAAAGCTCAGACACGTTTTTGAAGGACTTTTGTGGCCATCCATACATCTGTCACCGGGACTGGTAAATCTGTGTGTTAAACAACTTAATGGACTGGAAAGGTTTCCTGGGAAATGAAAGTAATGTCAGTAATGCATTCAGGTGCCAGCAGAGACATCTGCAGTCCCTTGATGGCTGCAGCAGCATCAATAAGAAATGAAGGAGGGCTTGGGAATGACATTTTGGCCTTCTACAGGGTCTGGTCCCAGATCTTTGGCTGCCGTAGCCATCCTCTGCTCTGTAACCTTGTAACCGAGGGCCACCGGGGCTTTTGGGTGCTGCACTGCCTGTAACCAACGTGGGAGACTCAGTCTGTGCCCTGTACCCTGAGCAGCTTGGCAAAGGAGCGGCATTTCACTCTGCAAGATTGCCGAGGGAAACCGTGCTGCTGCTCCTCTGCCGTGCTGGGGCCGGAGCTGAAGCCGAGGTCTGTGCTGCCTTTAAGAAACACACTTCTGGCGTTACTTGCCACTTGCTGTTTCTGTGGCACAAGGCAGAACCAGCCAACCTCTACCTGGTTAAAGAGGGAAAATAAAACTCCGCAAACAAAACTCTCTCTAATGAAGCCAAAGCTTGTAGGCTGCGAGGAATTTGCCTGGTATCCGGGCTGGCTAACTCTCCTTTTTTTTCTTTCTTTTTTTTTGTTCTTTTATCATTAGGCTTCCTTGAACTTTAACTGAACCATAAGGAAACTATGAACAGTCTCAATAGCTGCCCTGTGAGGATTTGACTTACCCATTGGATCTGCTATTTATAGTGTCCATTAGTACAGAAATGTCTGTCCTTTTGCAGCAGTCATGTATAGCAAAAACACTGCTGTTCTGGCGAAGTGCCTGTGCCTCCTGTGTCACCCAAAATATCCATCAACACAGTGCTCAAAGTGAGCCTTTCTTGATTTTAAAACGGAAAAAAAAAATCCCAGGCCGTTATATTTCAGCGTGTGTGTTCTGCACAGGCTGAAACGACCATTTTTCATTTTTCAACCTCGTACCCCAGCAGCTCCTCCCTGTTGAACGTAATGTTTGTCCCAGGCTAAGGAAATCGGGAGGAGAGCTGAGAGGGCCTTGGGGAGCCCGTCTGCACCCCAGAACCAGGCTGGATGCAAACAAGTGTGAATTCTGTAACAAAGAAGATCATTTTTAGCAGAGGTTTGTCTTACCTTGCTGGGAGGAGGCTAGTGGTAGCCTGGGGGATGGAGAGCCGGTGACCACGGGGGTTTTGGCTGGGTATGCTCCAAGGTACTAAATCCAGAATGTGTTATTCTGTATCTGAGGAATTAATTGTAAATTAGTGAAATTAATTATAATTTTCATGTGAAAATAAGCTTACAAATGGACTGGCCATCAGCATGGGGTCTTTCGAAGCCGTGGCCTTCCCTGTGAAGCTCGCTGCTGTCCTCCACCCTTATCAAAGCCGTCGGGGCGACGCGCCTGCCCATTCTGACAGAGCAGGGTCGGAGCAGGGGGACACCTTTCAAAGGATGCTTTGTGGAGGGGAGGCCCATTTCCTACCTGCACGGCCTGCCCAGGCACGTGCTGAGGCATGGGAGAGGGCAGAGGCACCTGCAGGACGAGGCAGGGCTGATCTGCAGGGCACATTCTCCCCCTTTTCTCCTGTGTTGCTTGTGCTTTGCAGTCTGCGACTGCCTCGCAGCGCAGGGAATTGCCAGGACCTGTACGGATGGCAAGGAACCGTTTGTGTCCGGTCCGTGTAACAGTCTGGGAGGGTTTGCAAAGTGTCTGTTCCCTGCTCCTCACAAGAGGAACTGAGAGGGGCCAAGGGAGAAATTCAGAACCCCTGTGAGAGGTACAGGACACCAAAAGGCAGCTGGGGAGATTGCCGGGCTTTGAATCGACGTGGCTGTACGTCGGTGCCCGTGACTAGCCGCATGCATGGCTTGATCAAGTTGTTAGATTCGATCTACATAACAACAAAGTGGAATCTCATTAATTTACTGAGGGCACATTGTGCAGCAAAGGGACAGAGGAGCAGAGCTGCCATGCCCAGCCTCCTGCTGGTGCAGACATCCGTGTTGTGTAGTCCCTTTCTTGAAAGTACCAAGCTCCATCTCAAAATCAGCCGAGTTTTCTCCCTTCTATGGGGAAATCTGTGCCAGAACCTCACACCCCTGAGAGCAGGGAAACATCTGATTTCTAGTCTGAATTTATCCTTGGCAAGTTTGTGCTCATTTGTTCTTGGGCTAACAGTTCTCTCAATCAGCTTATTTTTTCATTGCTCGGTGGTGGCTCTGACATATTCATCCATCAGCTCTCACTATTGGCTGCAGCAATAACGCTGTATTGCAGTCCCTGCCCTCCTGGCGACCAGTCAAGAGGGACGTGAATTGTAAGATATAAATACCAACAATTATGAATGTTCTTTGCCAGTGGGTTGGTTTTTTAATATCTCATTACGTACTCAGTTTGTGCAAAAGAGGGATTAACGTAGCATTTTGTTTTTAGACAAACATGACCGTGAAAGTCGAGTAACTTGCATCTATGCTTCCTGGGAGAAAAAAAACAGCTTTTCTAAAGGACAAACGAAGAGGAATAACGTTACATTAAAAGCACCAAGGAATTCTGCCAGAAAGAAATCACTATTAATCTAACGGGCAGCGTCCCTTGTTAGGATGGTTGCTGTAACGTTACATCTAGGGCATTGATTTAAATATACTTCCCCTTCCTTTGTCTGGAGGAAGTGGTAACGGGTGAGCAGAGGGCTTTTATTTCTGTCCGTGGGGGCGGGTGATTAGTGGGGGCTCTGTCCACCCGCGGGGTGGAGCAACACGGAAGGGTTCCTCGCCTCTCCTGGACCTGTTGCACACTGGTGGGGAGCTGAAGAAAGCTTTATGTTGCAGCCTTAAAAGGGGTGAGGAGGACAAAGCATACGTTTATACCGTATTGAAATGTTACTTGGCGCTTCTGTTTCAAGTCCCTCATCAGCATATCCTTAGATGTGTCTGGGAAGCGCCGTTATTGCCTCTTAACTGCGTGCTGATGGGGAGGAAAGATCATCCAGAGTACACGTGAGAGTGACACTGCCTCCATACATTAAACGTCAAGAAAAGCCGTTACTCAGCGGGCTGTTCTACCCCGTCTGCAAAACAGTACATGGCGAAAAAAATTGCAAGGCATTTAATAAATGATCACCTTAAAATTTTGCAGTCGCTGCACATTGTCCCTAACAGACATAAGAAAGCATTTAATAACAATTTTTTTGTGCATCTTGCTGCAAAGGCTAGCGTCCTGGTTTTCATAAATACTCAGCATTTTCCACTGAATACTTGGTCCTTCTATTTTATTTTTAATGATTTTCTTATATTTCAGGAAAAAGATTTCCCTTTTCAAAATCGAGCCAGTCTCCATTCTTTATTTTTTGAGCTAATTTTTGCAATTTAAGAAAAACATTCTAATTAGCATATTTTTTTTATTTTATTCTTTTTCTGCTACCACAGAAGAAGTGTCTGCGAGGATAGTACAAGTAGTAACAGCTGAAGCTGTAGCAGTCCTAAAAGGTGAACAGGAAAAAGAAGCCCAGCACAAAGATCAGCCTGGACCACTACCTATAGGTAAAACAAGATGAAACGCATCGAAAATATCCTTGTGTCTGCAAATGTTCTGTGTATTTTAAAAAGAAAAATGCAAGTGTGTATTCAAGTAGGTTATAGTCATGAGTAAAGTAAAGGACCACATAATAGTGTTACCCTTGTTGCCCCAGTTCTTCGTGCCCCTTTGGCTTTTTCATTCGCTCTGTGCTTGTAGCAGCAGCTTTGCACCTGGTGTCTGACTCCCGAGCTGGGCAGCTGCGACTGTAGTTGTCGTTGGTTTTGTTATCGTTGTGTTTGGTGGGACCAAGCCATGCTCAGAGCCCCTTTGTGTTCAGCCCTGAGAGAGGAAGACTGAGGTCTGAAAAGGCAGATTATGGGAAGGGCATGTAAAAAGACAGCGAGGTTTTGCTGGTTGGTGGTAGCTGCTCCAGAAGATGGAGGAAAAGCGTCTCGACAGGAAGCAGAGAGGAAGAGAGCACCATAGAAGGGGATGGGAGAGGGGATAGTGGTCAGCAGAGCGAGGCAGAGGGAGTGGCACTGGGTGGAAGGAAATCACAGTGGTCCAGACTATGGGTGGTACACTGCCACTGCTCCGTGCTGCTTCCTCATCCTCCTGCTGGCTTCTTTGTGGAAAGTCTCTCCGAAATCCAAGTGTGTATGTATGCGAGTAAGTATTCAGCCCTTCATACCTACAGTGCTTCCTCGCTGCCAGAAAGCTTCCACGGTAGCCCCGAGCATGTACGCCGAAGGCCAGAGAAAGGCCGTACACTGTCCTCGGGTAGTGAATGTCTTGCAGGCGTTCCCCTGGGATAAGTTCTGCTGAGCACGTGTATGTTGTGATCAAATCAGAATAATACCTTGTGGTATTTTCCCCGCAGGCACTTCACTTTATTTGGTGCAGCAGCTGGACTCTGCTTAGGAATGAATTAAAGTCAATGAGTAATTAAAAATACTTGTTGTAAATCTGGTTCCCAAGGTCTTCTGCTTCGTTGAATTAATTTTGAGCTGAAAGTACAGCAGAGAGATGTGTAGCTTGATAATTCCTGTCTTTACAAATGCTCGATATTACATGAAAGACCCCAATTTCACAAAACATTTCATACATATTTAAGCCTTGAGTGCTTCACTGGGGCCTGCGTGAAGCAAAACGAGTATTCAGTTACATCTGGTTAGGTAAGAGATTTTAAACGTACCGGGAGAAGTACGTCTACAGTTAGCAAATGCTGGTGTTGCAGTTCCTGCGGTCAGTCACTGTTACATGAATGCAGCTGGAATTGCACTGTAATAAAGATAGAAGTACTCTGTCCCTGGACAAGCAAATCTTAAGGATAAGTCACGTAGGTCTTGTCATCAATAGAAAGGAAGCCAGGACAATTCTTCTGGGGCTTCTGAAATCAGCCCTTCTATGCTTGGGAGGAAGCCCTGAATCATACACTTAGATCTGCTTGTTGAGAGGTGACATTTGTAACACGGGCTGTAAAACAGACTTGTTACTTTTTTCCCGTTTTGCTCGTTGGGGCCCCCCCCCCCCCGGTTTTTTTTTTTTTTCCAAAACATAGGTTAATTCCCAGTAGTGGGTTTGGTTTTAAAGAAAAAAAAGATCTCAAAATGATTAGTATGAAATCAGATGCGGAGATTATGCTGAGTTCATTTAAGAAGCAGCTTGTTCAGGATTTGTCGTGCTTCTGTTGCAATCATTGAAAAAACATCATCTGGTTTCAGCATCTAGCCTTGTGACTGGGAATGAATCTAAAATGTAACCTAAGTGAATCTAAGATTTCACAGCACCTTGCTCAGCTGAATCATTAATAAGTCATGGCTGACATAAGTTCCTTGTGCTGATGTCTTTTGTATTTAGATGAGGAGTATTTGCATGTATTCTGTGATTAACCTTGTACTCAGTATCAAGAAGAGAAAAAAAGCTTGCAGAACGTTTCTTGTTCATGTACTCAAGGTAAACTGAAGAGATTAGTTTCTCACCGTTACAGTTAATCAGCTTGAATTTATAAAATCTCTCCTGCACAGATGCTGTTTTGTTGTTGCTTTGAATAACAGAAGGCTTTTTAAGTGACAACACTGATCTAAACAATGATTTTGTACTTCATTTCTGTATTGTACTCTGTGACCAGAATTTTGAAAGTAATGCATTTCATCTGAAAAAATAAATCCTTTTAATATAGCTGTAGCAGTCCAGGTAAAGAAGGGTCTCCTGAAAATCCCTGGTGCACCAATCCCCATCGACTAATTCTCTCAGCTGGGCAGCACAGGCTGACTGCAGCTTGTATCAAGCATTGAACTCCTGGGAATTAATTGCTGTATCTTGTTTTCATTGTTTGATTTGCAGCAGTCGAAGAGTCAGCCAACCTGCCTCCTTCCCCGCCTCCATCACCAGCTTCCGAGCAAACTGGAGCTCTGGAGGAAGGTAAGGGTCTCCCGGACCTTGCAGTGTACAGCTGTCAGCAGAGGGATGAGCCATGAGTCTAAAGGATGGGAGAATCAGAAAATGGTGATACTTACTGCAGCTTCATGTGGAAAGATAAGGCATTCCCCCCAGAAACTCCCCATCTGCAAACCAACTGCAATGCATAGATGAGGTAGACACATATGCACAGAGGTAACTGACAGGCTAAGTACATCCATATTAAACAACAACAAAAAATGGTGATGATAACTTTTATCTGTCACATGCAACACGAGCAAAGATGTCTGCTATCCCAATGTGCTCACCAAAACTGTGATTCAGTATAAGTAATTTTTGTTTTCTTAGGATTTGTTTGGCTTTTTTTTTAATAGTCATTAACTTTGCATTTGGAATCTTAAATGCATGAAAGCGAGGAGATTCAGAGTTGGATCATTTTGTTGGTCTTCAGCCTGTAATTCATGTTTCATTGCCTGCATGTATTGGGGGTTCTGTATGCAGAGTGTGGGAGTCAAATTCTATTCTCACAAAGCAAATCTGTACTCTGTTCTGCACTGTGAATATTCACTTTCAGTAGCCCATGATCTCTGCTTTTTCCTCCTGCTAAAATCTCCTTCAGCAAAGAACTTAAGCGTTTGCTTAATTTTAAGCAGAAGTCTAAATCCCAGTGAAGTTGGTAAGGATATATGACAATGCTTTGTTCAGCAGCAAGAGTGCTGTGTCAGGGCCATCAGTATAAGAGACAGCAATATATCAATACTGAGCCACGTCTTGTCAGTCTGAGGAAAGTATTTGGGTTCAAAATCTCCAGGGACTGTCAGCTGAACTCTGCCATGTGAACAGCATTTTTGTGTTTCCATTTACTTCCTTCTTCATTTTTGTCTTTTTTTTCAATAAGAGCATGGAAATAATTTGTCATCATCTGCCGACCAAACTTAGTTAGTACTTCAATGCAGAGCTTCTGTTAATTTTGCAAGTGGATAGTTCCTGCTTCATGTGCTAACATGGTCTGACTCAGTTCATCAGGGCACTGCAATTCGGCAAGTTCAATCCTTCGGTCATTTTTGAGATAACGCAATTACAGACTGTGCTAACAACAACAACATTTGGCAGTCCACTGCACTGGAAATACCCAGTGTACGTGGTCAGTAACCAGGATATAAAATTTGATTCATTGTGTGGTTGTTTTTTGTGTATGTGTTTTGAATAAAATACTCCAATAATTCTTATCACCAAGCAGTAATGGCAAATAAAAGTACTAACTGAAAAGGAAGCTAGTAGGGCATTAGCAAATGCTTTTAGGATTGTTACCAAGGTTTTCACCAGTTTTCTTCTTTTGTAGAGTTCACTTGAGCCGTTCAGCATATGCTTTTTGATTTTTCCTGTTACAATAAAGAGCTTGTTCTTCTGCTCCAGGCAAATGTCAAGGTTCTTCCACTACTCTTAGTTTAGGATCAGTTTTAAGTATTGGCAGTATTATTTGTATGTATTTTAGGATTTTATAATGCAAACATATTGATTAATGACAAGAGGTTAAAAACTGTCCCCTAGAACATCTTGCTGCTTGGTACTAAGACAAGAAGGTAGCAAAAACCTATGTAACTTGACTTTACTATCAACTAGCTACAGGACCGGTGCTTCCGGTGTGTATATGACTCAGCACTTAACGTTGGTGTTTCTCTCCTTCCTTGCATGTAGAATTAATATAATAGCACTTCAGTTGCTTTTGCCCAAAGCATCAGTGTTGTCAACTTTTAGCGTAGTTAGGCCAAAAGAAACACACAATCTTGTGTTCTGCTCTGTGTTAAAAGATGCCATCCTTATTTTCTGTGGGTAAGTGGGGCTTTTGCTGACTTGAGGGAGCCAGGCCTGTCATTTTGATTCAGGCAGGGCTCCCATTCGGGAGAGTTTACCTCATCAGGTTTTGACCCAATTTGCACTGTACCTGTTTCAGCCTTCCGTTTCCTATACCATCTATCCACCCCCATGCACCTTTATGTTGTCTATCTTTCTGCTCAGTAGCATACGATTTATGAATTTAACTCAATTCTAAAGTTGTTGAACAAGGAAAAGCAAGTATTTGGTGTGTATATGTCTCAGGCTTCCTTCACCCCTCTTCTCTTGGAGAACGTTTTCCTAACACGCTTGTCAGTGTGTGTTGCATTGCATTGAATCCAAAAGAGACTTCCTTCAGTCACAGTCAGGAAGAAATCACTGCTGTAGACATGACAAAGGTGGATGTGGCCAGCCATGCAGCAAACACAAATTAAAAGGAAAAAAAAAAGGTAGAAAAGACAGAGAGGTTTGTGGGTCAAGTGTATTTCATGAGAGAAAGGAGTCAGTGGATGTAGGTTTCTTTCTTTCATTTGGCTGCAGAAAATCATTCAGATGAGCCTGTTCCTTTTTACTGCTGCAGAAGGTAAGATAACTAATTTGCCCTATTGACATTATTTCATTTATTTCACCTACTGTAACATAATTTTGCTCAGGAAATGAAATTTTCCCTAGCGCTGTCTAATCCTTTTATCATTTGTATCTGCTCATTCAGGGCTGATACAGTGTTCTCTTGCAAACTTGGCATTTCTTTTGTGCTCTGCACCTTTTGACAATGGTTAGAAAGTCTTCATGTAAAAAATCTTCTACATGTTACAAGATAGGAGGATGCCGTGAAGGACTGCCTTCCATTTTGAAATAGGTGTTTCAGGATAAGCTTTCTGTACTAAATAAGAACACTGCAAATTGAAAGGAACCAAGTGTCCTAAAAAAAATCCATTTACAGTAAAAATTATTTAATGAAAGGCATTTTGAAAAGATACCTGGAAGCTCAAGCTGAATTAGCCTTTGTGAGAAGTGATTTTAATCTTGATCTTTAGAATACACTGGGAATTTTTCCCACACTTTGACATGGAAACTATTAGAAGGGACTACAACAGCAAAGGAATTTTCTTGTTGCAGAAATGAAAGCATATACTTCTTTAAAAAATGAATTGTCATGTTAATGAAATTATCTGCAGTAAGTTTGCAAATATCTTTATTGAAACTGATAAACGATGTAGATGTGTGATAGACACAGACGTAACAGCTCCAGCTAGACTTTGCACTCCTGATGATTTTGGCCCATCACATTTCTGTGCATTGAGCATCTTTAGTGTTGTCAGTTGTTGTGGTGTTAAGGAGCAGAGGCAGGGCTTGGTTGGTTTTGTGTGCTTTTTCTCCCCCCACAACCTATGCAGAAGCAATTTCCAGCCCTGTTTGCATCAATATAGAGAAGTGCTGGAGTTCTATCTTCATTCTGGGTGCATTTTGCTTCTGAAGAGTCCCTGGATAAATGCGACCTACAGCTGGAAGGAGAGCCTCCCCTTTTCCAGTTGCACCTCCACCTTCGTAATGCACCGCCTCCTCCTTCCCTGTTCTGCTTCTGCCTCTTTAACCTCTCTCCTTTCCTCCACAATGTACCAGTTCCAGCAGAAGAGGTGGCAAGTACATCCCGCTGCTTCCTGCTCCTGCTCGCAGTGATAGGTAAACTGCCATGAGGGCACCCTGCACAGAAGTGGGAGCTGTAGTCTTGAATGTTCTCAGCTCTAGGAGGGAGCTGACTTTGGGTCTGTCACGCGCTGAGACACAGCTTCACCCTCTGGAACGAGCCTTTTGCAAACAGTGAGCCACCTCAAACCTGTCACTGAATTTTATAGAAGCGCATATAGAGAAGAAATCTGCAGGTTTTGCATTGCAGGTGGATTAACATGTGAAGATGCTTCGCTGCAACCTTATTGCTCACTCTTAAGTACTAGGAAAAAGGCAGGGAGCTCAGGTTCAGGCCTGTGTTTAGCATCTCCTGTTCCATTGCTCTGCAGAGCTGCCTGCTCAGCAGACACAGGCGATGGCTTATCTTTCCACACCTAGCTTTTAAACATGCATCAACCACCGAATCTGCGGTTTAGATTCCACTACAAGGGTGAAGCCTCTAAATTATCCGTAGTTCAAGGCGCTCTTTGTTCCCTGAAAGAAATTGTCAAAGTAGTTCTCTTAAGATCTGTGGGCAGTGTTTGTATATGTGCACAGGTGTGCATAGCATACATTCATTCCTGGCCCACCTCAGGGCTGTCACAGATTCTTAAATGTGGATAATCATCCTCTGGCAGCATGATGAGACATGCTGGAGCTTCTAATATTGCATTTGATGAATATACATATATTTTTCTGCATTGATTGAGCCTAACTGGGTTGAAGTCACAGCATCCTTTTCCAAGGCGGAAGAAACAGATGTCATTACATTACAGGACACTTGCTGCCACATCGCTGCAGAAAGCAGAGGGTGTCTTTTTATTTAAAGGCACTGGTGTTGTTGTGGTGTGCTCTAGAAAGAAACTTGAGACTTACTGTTACATGCCAGGAAGAAGCTCAGAGCTCTTATAGATGGAATTGGTTTGGTCACAATACACAACCCGATGATACAGATGGATAAAAATCACTTTCCAAGACTTGGGTAATGGTAGTAACAGCAGCAGTCATGAGCTTTCTTGGTCCAGGGTCTCACAGAGATGCGGTTAATGTCGGTTATATTGTCTGGGTTAGAGCCTTGCTTTCTGACTCGGTGTTTTGGATCTGAGAGGAACGTTTGGAAGCTCTTTAAGTTGTAATTGCTTGGAGAAAGGCCAGGGACGCTGAGCATGGACTCCTTGCGTCTAGTAGGAAATCCAGAGGGTTAGCAGCAGCAGCTGCTAAAGCCAAGAAGTCACAGAGAAGGGACTTTAAATGTATTTTCTCTAGGATTAGAAGTTTTTAGTTTTTCATGGCTCAGTAGTATGAGTAGTATTTCATGGCTAAGTAGTCTGAGAGCGCCTTAGCTTGCACAAGCTCTCAGGTCTCCCCTTCAGGTGTGTATGGGTCAGGTGGCAGGCCAGTCACTTTAATTGTGCTCTATTTTTTTCTTTGTCTTAGAAAAACAAACCCAAGCTCCCCCTCACTGTAGCTGTCAGTAGCTGGTGTAGTCCTGAAATGATTAAGTGATTATCTGTGATGCTGCAGTGACGGGTGAATAAAGCTGTCATTCTGAAGTATTGGCAAACTCAGAGGTGGGAGCTAGTTCACCAACAGAAACATGACACAACAGCATCAGATACAGGACTAACAGAGTGCTGTGAGCAGCTCTGTGTGGCCTTTTTCAGGAAAAAAGGTAGCTAGCAATTAGAGGAAGGGTTGGTTGGTTGATTTTTTCTTTGTTTAAATGATACTTAGTTATAGGAAAAGGAAAGAAGTAAGTTTGAAATAGATAAAAATGAGAAATGAGATTGTCACTGACAAAAAGCAAACCTCTTTAAATTAAAAGACTTTTTCATTTACATCTTCAAGTACCTCACCCGATGAATACAAGGATACGAGTGTGTCAGGATACTTCAGAAGCTTTTAAAACAGTCACTCCAGCTGTAAAATGATTCTCAATGCAAGTTGTGGTTTGTGCACAATATGTATTCCTCTAAGTAATGAGTGAATAGTCTTGAAATGCATTTATTCCAGTGGTTTCGTGTTCAGGATGTGCCACGCACACGGCCCCAGTGTTAAAACGCCTTGCCCATGCCTCCATCCGGCATCAGTTTGCAGCTTGCCTGGTTTCGTCCACTCTGCAGTACGACACTAGTGTTGCATGCGTCCATCCTGTCTTGTCTTGTCTCTGTCTGTCTGTCCTGCAGTTTTTGTCTGTGTGTCTATTTGTAGATGAAGGGGCGGAGGATCAGGTGGGACCGCTACCCCACTGCCCCGGCTGCGGGCCCGCTGCCAGCAGGGAGTGGCGTAAACGCCTGGCCCCCTCCATCTCAGTGTCTGTGCCTGATGATGAGCCCTACAATTCGGATGAGGAGTACTATGAACACCCTTTGTTCAGCTCGGAGTGGACTGGCTCTAGTACACATCCCAGTGCCACAGTGAAGAGCACAGAGGTCTTGTTGGGCCATGACGAAGGTGAACTGAGCATGGTCCCATGTTGTTCCTCTTGCCCTCTCCCCACCTGCCATCCATTCCATTATATGTGTGCCTGGGGTTGCTGCTTTCTGGGGAGGGAAATGTGTGTTCTCCCTGCACGGAAGTGATGCCCCTCCAGAGCCTCTCCGTCTCAAAGCAGAGCTGCAGCACGAGCCAGGAATGCAGCTTTGGGGTCAGTGGAACCACGGTCCCCGCTCAAACCAGGGCTCTCAGGCTACTGGCCTGGCTTAGAGCAGGCACAAAAGGAGCGGCTAGATAAAAGAAGCATATGCTCATTTGTTCTGTGCCAGAGAGCCACTGCCAGAACAGCGTGCGGAATAGGCCAAGAGTGTTACTGGAGGTAAGTCAGCTGAGCTGGTAACACAGTGGGAGAAACCTCATGTCTATACCAGAGTTAGCAGAGGAAGATGGTAAATTCTCCACTAGGCAAAGGAAAACAATATTTTCCCCAGTACACACTGGTGACTTAAGGCAGTGCAGGGTTGTGTTTGATCTCTGGTTATTTTGTGGCTGCTCCCAGTAAAACTCTGTCAACTGACTGCAAACAAGGCAGACATTTTAAGAAGTTCACTGTTTCTGTGTTTCTGTGCCCCCTCCTTCTATGGCCTGAGCAAATCAGTATTATTTTAGCTGTGGGGGTTACATAAAAGTCAAATGTTTTTTGAGGGATCAAGGGAGAATCTATTTCAGTGGCTAGCAGGAATTCTAACTTCTTATCCAAGCAAAATGGATCATGTTTCATCACACAGCATTTGATTAACTCAATCCTGGGACGCAGGAGGTTAAGTTAAAAACAGTACTGAATTCTGCAGGGACTTGTGCCTCAGGAAGGCAGAGGTATGTGACTCAAAGAGCTCAGCAGGGCGTTTCAAGAAAACCGGAGTTGTCCAGAGTTAACAGGATAACGCAGCCCAGCACTGCAGCAGCACCAGAATGAGATCAATGCTAATAATTGCAGGTTGTTCGTGTCAGGATGGCTGCCTGAAGCTGGGGGAGACAGAAAATGGCAGGAGAGGCCTTGCTATAGCTGGGCGCCTATATCAGTAATTAAAACTTTCCTGCACTGTGTAGCTCAGGAGCAGCATCAATTTCAGTCATATGCCTCCATGTCTAGTGAAATTGGAAAAAAAATAAACAAACTGTTTTTTCAGTGAAAAGGTAGGCATTATGAACCCACCCCCTCCTCACTTGCTGCCTGTGCATAAGCAGTCTGTTTGGCACAAAAGTCTGCTGCCCAAAGGGAGTCTCCATAGGATTCCTTCATTAAGGCACCGATAGCTTACTGCCATAACGTGGGAAAACAGGATATGATTCAATTGGTAGAAATGAGGTAAATATGTTTTCAGAAAAAAATATCATTGGAATACTAAATACTAACCCCAGGTGAGGCAGAGCTAGGAGCAGGTGCAGGGGAACGTGAGAAGGATGTCCAGCTCCCATCAGCAGTCTGCCTAGGCAGTCAGCCGACAGCAGCCAGCAGCCTTCGCCTAGAGAAAACCACAAGGGCAGCGCAGTCATGTAACGATGCTTTCCCCAAGGATGCGCTGAGATTCCACTTTGCAGCTTGGAGATGGTGTCTTTTTTCCAGTTTCTGAGCTCAGGCAAACTTTTAATATCCATAGCAGTGTTTATGCGTGTTTAGTTGTTTGCCTCTGTAGATGCGTGCTTATTCATTCTAGAAAACATTTCCATCTGCACCTATTGCCAGGGCTTTTACAGCAACTGCAATGAAGTCCACGTACTTCATGCAAGTTCTTTTGCAATGTTCTTGTCTTTTTAGTGTCTATATTCTCAAAACGTTTATCTGATGAGCTGTAATAATACTGAGAGAATCACAATGTTCTCCTTGCATTGGTATTCAGGATGGGATTAATCTCTCCTGATTTTAACCATTTCAGAGCTCAGTACCTCTTTGTGTAAAAACTTGCCAAAATGGGTATCTAATATAACTAAGATGATTTGCCCTCTGGAGGCTTTTTCTTCCACCACCCTAGAGGAAACCTAGACAGTTCTCTGCACTGGATGCCTAACCTTTAGACATTTCAAGCTAGGTATGCAGAGCTTTCAGCTAATAAAAAAAAATAAATAAATGGAAGGGAATTATTTCTGCTTTGGTGAGTAATTAGTTATAATCACGTGGCACTGAGTGAAGTAACTGCCATAAAAATGAGATAAAATGAGACGCTTTATTAATTTAATTTTAACTGAAGGGAGTGCACACAACTACGTAAAATTGGGAAAAGAGAAGTAAAGCAGGTTACTTGAGCAGGGGCCTCTTGTAGCTGGATACCTGCTGTTGTGCTAGGCTGCTTTTGCAGTCTGCCTTTGAGTAAATATCCCTGTGACACTCAGGCATTGGTTCAGTTCTGATTCTGAATCTTTTGACTTCTGTGCATTTAAGGTACAGCATCTAGCCCTAATTACATATTTACATATTAATGATATTGTACTTAGCATAGTGGTATTTTCTTAGCCTCAGATAGTTTTTGTGTTCCGTTAATCACTTTCTAAAGGCGAAAACTGAAGCAGGTGGTTGTTTGGCTAGTTTGAGCAGCCAATTCCAGATACAAAACCACTTCCTTCTCAGTCTGATTCGGCAAAATCCTTAAACATGGGACATACTTAAAAACCCAGAGATGTTATCAGGCTGACTTCAGATTGGCTGGTGGTCAGCTGCTTAGGTATTTTGCTGAATCAAAGGTTTCACACTTATTACTACTTTCCAGTCAGAGGGGACACCAACGGAGCAGGGTAATAATTCAGTTTGAATAGCAATGACAAGACTTCAGGCCAGAAAGGAGACTTTCTGCCATGGCGAGAGTAGAATAAAGACCGCTGTTGGCACTAGTATACTGATCCTAACAGCCTGTAGGCCGAGTAATGTGTTTCAGAAATTCAGATGAACAAACAGTTATATTGCACTCACTGATTTCTCTAATTTAATTGGTGATGAGGAGCCTGGGGGCTAATGAGGGAGACAGAAAAGCAAATGAAGAGTCCTTGTGTTAAACCTGTGATTTGCACACAGAGTTCAGACCTCATGCAGCCTAAGGGAGAAACGGTTTATAAACCCATTCAGTGTAAGAATCTTGGCTGAATCCTTGTGAAACCGTTAGTTACCAGCTATGTTCAGGGCTTATTAAGGCTGATCAAGTGGCTGAATATTTTGCCAAATCCAGAACAGACTTCCTGGCATTTAGCAGTCATTATCACCAAGGTCAATGGAAGGAAATTAATGACTCATACCTTCCCCCACCTCAAGTGAATGTCTTGTACTGGATTAAACAGCACATCTATCAGAAAAAAATCAGCATACTTTCTGGGTGCATTGATGCATTGGTGTTGTCAGAGCCATCCATCATTCAATATCATCTCCATTTGCAATGGATATTTGACTCACAGCCATTTTTGGAAGAGGTATACCTATAAAACGCTTTCAGCTCTCATCTCAGAGCATAAATATGCTGTGCTGGGGGACAGGGCTTTTTTGTGTTGGTTTTTTTTTTTTTCTTTTTTTTCCCTTGGGAAAATTCAGTTCCCTTGTGATTAAAATGGGCTGGATTCTAGCAAACCTTTGACACACGAATCTAAATTGTTCAGAGCTGAAAGCGTTATGTAAAACCAGTCCTGTTGAGCTTTGTGCTTGGTGTTTACTGTTGGTGTTGATGTCGCCTCCTTTTTCCATCCCCAAGAAGAAGAACCGGTAGAGAGTCCGATGGCTGTGGAAGCGAAACCTGCTGCTCTTCCTGGGAAGCAAGTGGGGAAAGAGCACGGGCCTGCTGAGCCTTCAGACCAGGCCAAGGGCCTCGGTGAGGGTCAGCCGGAATCTGGTTTGGAGGCCAAAGTGTGTCACGAAGACAAAGTGCCAAGTGTGGCATCCAGCAGGGCGAGCGTAACAGTTGTGGCGGAAACGCCTCTGAAAGACACATCCCCTTCCTTGGCCGAGGAAGGTGTGTCCTCCCTAGGACTGCATGCGTTTGCTGCCAGTGAATCCTCCAGCTTTCTCCAGTGCTTTCCGAGGCTGCTTCATTTCCTGTTCTTCCCATTTCTCAGTATGACTGCTCTTGTTATTATGCTTGAAGAGTATGTAGCAGATATTATGATTGCATAGGTGCTGTATGACAACATGGTTTCCCACCACTGCAGCTGATTCCTATTTTTTTTTACTTTGCCATGATACAAATGCTTTGCAGCTAAGCTGATTCCTCTGCGCAAGCCTTTTTCCCCCCATCTCAGATGTGTTTGCCAGTCACATTGCTAATCTGTGTATTATTTTTTTTTTTGGTGCAGAGATTCATCTGCTTTTCTTTCAAAAAGTAGATTTATTGACTTTGACTATGACATAAAGAGGCTTAAACTGTAGAAATGTTTTCATTTGCAGCGTGCAGTATTTTTTTGTGTGTGTGCTTCAGCATTCTGGTTTAGCTTCCCTAAAGCTATTGCTTCTTATGTCATATCCTTGCCATTCATTGCAGTCCACCCCTTCTCTCCTTGATCATTGCCAGAACTCTGATTTTTTTTGTGTGCCTTGCCTGGTTACAAATGTTTAACTTGGCTGGAGTGCCCTGCTCAGGCAAAAACCCATCACTTCCACGGAGATATTTGCCTTTTGTATGAAGTTCAGGATTGGGTGCATGAAATTCTGATCTGGTTCCTAGGGCAAAACGTTTACTCCGAGCAATTGTTTTTCAGTACATGAGAAGTAGGCTTCAAGATAGGCCTTTCAAGGGTGTTTCTCAGTAGTCAGTGCAGCAAGGTGTAAAGACACGTGGTATGGAGTAGTGAAGTGCCTGTCTAAGAAGCACCATGTTTGGGAGGCTGGTTTTTGGGCTGGCCCAGCTGAAGAAGATCAAATTCCCTTTAGCTTTAAATTAACTTAATTGGGGTCTGCGCTGCAGTCATTGAAGCATTCCCAGTATTCTCTGACTGCAGTTGAAGATGGCTGGCCGTTTTGAAGACGAGGCCTTTGAGATCTGTGACTATTAATGGCTCTGCTGATGATTTATACATGCCAGGTTCATTACAGACTTTCCTAAAGCAAATCTAGCAAAGGTTCATAGTCCAGTGGAACATACCAATTAAGTGAGGATTATTTCTGGTTTTATTTTTGTATACAAACCGTGAAGATGATGTCACATGAAATCATCTCATTTCAGTGGTCACATATTTAGATGTGTTGTACAACTCACATATTCACTATAGGACATCGTATATTGAAAGGAAACTAGGATTTAATGCCTTAGAGCAGATTTCTATGTGGAAAGCCTCGCTGCATGTTTGCATCTTTCTCCCTCTCCATCATTCATACCAAGATGTTGTGTACGCCACATGACTGCCTGCCTGTAAGTGCTTTAAATAATTGTGTTATAAAACCCAAACAAACTGCTTCAGATTTACTTGCAGCCACGAAGATGGAATTCCGTCTCCAGGAGGGCACATGCCCTTTCACAACAGAACCATTAGACACAAAGCGACAGGAATCTGGAAAAGACAGTAAGACTGAGCAACCTAAACATGATGCCTTAGTTCCACAACCAGCAAAAACAGAGGATAAAAAAGATTCACAGAGTAAAGACAAAGAAAAAACGCCTTCACATCCAACAGAACAGATCTCAGAAACTGATTCACAGAAGAAAGGGGAAGCCAGTTTTGCAGAACCTGCCTCCAAGCTTCCTGGTTTTCAAGAACAAAAGGACTTGCCTTCTGAACTGCCTAAAGGGAGCAAGGCAGAAGAAAGGACTGCAGATGTGCCCTCATCATCCAACCAAATTATGTCTATGACATTTAAAGATGACCTTAAAGATGTCCAAGATCTTGCCATCAGCCATGAGGGAAGTTCTCTGATGCTGTCAGAACGCAAGGCAGAGGCAGCCAAAAGCGAACTACCTTCAGGCCCATCTCCTGCTGTCCCCCAGGAGCTTCCCCTCAAAGACAGTTACAAAACAAAACAGGAACCCACTGACCAACTGTTTGCCAAAGATCTCACTAAAGACGAACAGATCCACAGAGACATGACCCTAGCTCTGCATGAAGAAGTAGCTGTAGATGGCCTGAAAACACCAAGCGTCCAGAAAATCCCTGCGTGGGGGGAGGAAAAGGACATGACTAAGGAGGAGAGTGATGAGGAAGAAAGGTATGACTTCTATGATAAAGGGGAGGCTCGAATATTAGACGATGGTAAATTTACCACAAAACCTGAAGTTAAGACCCTTTCCCAAGACAAAACAGACTTTCAGAAGGATGCTGAAGCTAAAATGTCATCTGATCTTTTCAAAGCAGAAAAAGAAATGGACCAAAGTGGGCTTCCAGCAACAGTAGACATGAAAAAAGACGTGCAGCCAAGCACAGAGGTATCCCCAGGCAAGTTAAGCCCTGAACTGACCCCTGAGAAAACAACAGAGCACCCCGATACCACACAGTTATCCCGAACAACAGAGAAGACCCCTGAGGCACAAAGTTTAACCACAGATAAGACTCCTTCTCTAGAACCTTCTCAAGAGAAAGATGTCAAAAAGGATACCAAGGATGATAAGACAAGTGTTTCGGCTACTCATGAAATGAAAGCAGAAGTGGATCGATCAGGAATGTCGAAGTATTTTGAAACCTCTGCACTAAAAGACGAAGCCTTCAAAGCAGACGCTCTGAAACAAGGCAGTGATTACTATGAGCTAAGTGACACTAAAGAGAGCGCATATGAGCCTTATCAGACAGATCGTCTAATACCTGAAGACAAAGAGGAAGAGGAAGAAGAATTACAGACAGAATTGGGCCAGCAGCAAGGTATGCCTGCTCATGAAATAGGGTACAGTACCCTTGCTCAGAGCTATACACCAGACAAATCTGAAGAGCCAAGTTCCCCAACAGAAAGAATGTTCACTATTGACCCCAAAGTCTATGGGGACAAGCGAGAGCTCCACAGTAAAAATAAAGATGACCTAACTCTGAGCAGGAGCTTGGGACTTGGGGGGAGATCCGCAATTGAACAGAGAAGTATGTCTATTAACCTGCCCATGTCCTGCCTGGATTCCATAGCTCTAGGATTTAGCTTTGGCCGCGCACATGATCTTTCTCCCCTGGCTTCGGATATTCTAACTAACACTAGTGGGAGTATGGATGAAGGTGACGACTACTTGCCAGCAACCACACCAGCATTAGAGAAGGCCCCTTGCTTCCCCATTGATAGTAGAGAGGAAGATGAGCACATTGAAGAAGAAAAAGCAATGGCAGAAGAAAAAGTCCAGCCCGAGACTTCGGTTGAATCACCTTTCCCAGCCAAAGACTATTACAAAAACGGGGCTGTCTTGGCTCCTGACCTGCCTGAAATGTTAGACCTAGCAGGGACAAGATCTAGATTAGCATCTGTGAGTGCAGATGCCGAGGTGGCGCAAAAGAAGTCCGTTCCTTCTGACACTGTTTTGGAAGACAGCAGCGCAGCCCTGCCACCTGTGACAGATGAAAACCATGTAACTCTAAAAGCTGAAAGCCAGCTAGAAGACTTGGGCTACTGTGTTTTCAATAAGTACACGGTCCCGCTCCCTTCTCCAGTTCAGGACAGTGAGAATTTAACAAGCGAAACCTGTCCCTTTTACGAAGGCACGGATGAAAAATTGAGACGCAGCCTAGCTCCTGACCTGTCCTTAATAGAAGTGAAGCTGGCAGCAGCTGAAAAATCAAAAGAAGAATTCCTCGGTGAAAAAGATTTGGCTCAGTATGCCGCTGGTGAGTCCGTTCTGGGAAGGGACTTTGAGCAGGAGAAGAAAGAGAAGCTGGATACTGTGCTAGAAAAAAGTGAAGATCAAGTTGACTCTAAAGAGGTCTATCCCATTAAAGGTGCAGAGTCAGAGAGGACAAGACCGGAGGCAATCTTAGAAATGAAAGAAGAAAGTGTGGCTGACAAAGTTCATGTACCTGCTGATACAACGTACGACAGAATATTGTCTACAGAGGTAACAACAGAAAAAGATGCTGTTTCTTTCTTGATGGAGGAGAAGACTCTTAGTGTTGTTCCTGAAATGGCTGAGATAGAAGCTCCAGTAAAACCAGATTACAATGCTATAAAGCACGATTTGGAAGTGGCTGCAAGGAGAGCCGACCAAGAATATCAGAGTCAGTTAGAAAGTAAGATCAGTGAAGGTTCAGGGAAGGACAAAGCTGCTGCTAAAAGAGCAGGGCCTGAACCCAAAGAAACTCAACAGAAAGATCAGACCATCTTGTCCAGAGAAGCAAAGGATGCAGATGTACTTTCCAAGACCGAGCCTAGTTACGTGAAGGACAGCACCAAACTGTCTGAAACAGAAATTAAGGAAAAAGTAGCTAAGCCCGATCTTGTACATCAAGAGGCAGTTGATAAAGAGGAATCTTATGAATCTAGTGGAGAACACGATCAAGCCCAGGAAGGTTTGAACGGAGAACCCTTGAAACAAGAGGATATCAAAGGAGAGCCTCCAAAACCTACTGTGTCTGGGGAAGAGGTACCTGCAGAGTTGCCAGCAAAGGAGCCTTCTCTGGAGCTCCTCCTTCCAAAGACTGAGCCTCCCCAGGAAGAGCCTGCTGAGATTCAGATGGAGAGCATACCACAGCCTACAGAGGAAACTGAAAAGATTCCTGATACAGCTGTGAAACCTACAGAAATCCAAACACTGCTGCCATCCGAAGTGACAGCTGAGGCCGCAAGAAGGGAAGAGCACGAGGAGGAAGAGGTAGAAGGTGGACAAGAAGAAAAAGAAGAGGATAAACAGCATCTTATACCAGAAATGCCCCAAGAAATGGATATTGGGAAACCTACCAGTGAAGAAATGCTAGCCAAGGTTTGCCCAGAAGCACTACCTGAACTGAAAGGCATTATTGAATCCGTGGTGACAGTAGAGGATGACTTTATCACAGTGGTGCAGACAACCGTTGATGAGGGCGAATCTGCATCTCACAGTGTACGCTTCGCTGCTACCCAGCAGGAAGACATCGAAACTGTGGACTCCCAGGCTGAAGAGGAGCTGGAGGTTGAGGAAGTGGCTGACATTCAAGCTGAGCCCAAGGAGGGCTCCCCAGAAGCTCCTGCTTCACCCGAGAGAGAAGAAATCTTGCTCACCGACTACAAAACAGAGACGTGTGATGATTACAAAGACGAAACAACAATCGACGACTCCGTCATGGACACGGACAGTCTCTGGGCAGATACTCAAGGTGTGCATTATCCTTTTTGTTTTGTGTGTTAAATATTTCTGCTTCCAAATCATAATGACCAAAAAGAAAAGTTACTATAATTGTAACAGTAATCTCAGCATGTTTCAAAAATATTAAATAGCCTGCCTTTTTTTTTCTTTTATTAATTTATCTGCTCGGTCTTCAACTATTTTTTGCGCTGCATCCGCTGCAGTATTGTTAACATTCGTTACTAATCTTTTCTTTATTACAATTTGCTCTGATCCTACAGATGATGATAGGAGCATCATGACTGAACAGTTAGAGACTGTTCCTAAAGAGGAGAAGGCAGACAGAGAATTGCGAAGACCATCTCTTGATAAGCATAAAAAAGAAAAACCTTTTAAAACTGGGCGAGGCAGGATTTCTACTCCTGAAAGGAAAATAGCTAAAAAGGAACCTAGCACACTCTCCAGAGATGAAGTGAGAAGGAAAAAAGGTTCATTTAACACTCCCTATTACAATATATTTCTATATTTTTGTACTATTGTGCAGTACTGTCAGGTTACTCTGTTGTAGATGCACCTTAACAGTATTAAGTGTGGTGCTTTTTAATGAGACATTGTACAATTACATGAAAAGCCATGTGCAAGGCTCACTGCTCCACCAGTCCCGTTTGACCCTAGGGACCCCCACAGATCACTGGGTAGCACACCTGACGTTAACGCACAAGTGCTCCCTCTGTCCTGACTTAGGAATTGTCCGCCCCAGTGGAAGCAATGCTTTGAGCTGCAATTGTGGAGCAGTGGGCCTGCCACTTGATGTATTGTCGTATGAAACTTTGCTGTTGTTTTTTTTTTTCCTGATTGTGTGTTTTTGTGTTTTCTTGTCCATAGCAGTGTATAAGAAAGCTGAACTTGCTAAAAAAACTGAAGTTCAGGCCCACTCTCCCTCCAGGAAAATCATTTTAAAACCTGCTATCAAATATACTAGACCAACTCATCTCTCCTGTGTTAAACGGAAGCAGACAGGTGACTGCATTCTGTTCAGTTATGCAATGTGGCTGGCAAACATAGACATTTTTTTTTAAATCTCATGGCTATGGCAGCTTCTCTATTTTTTATTTTTATTTTTTAATTTTTCCTCCAAGAGTATCTTCACAAATAGTATCGCTTTTCTAGTGTTTTGTATCATTTTTCTTTTCTTCTTTCTTTCCTGGTATTTGTTTGTTTCTTTAATGGAGGCCATGACCATGTATGCTTGTCATTGCTTGGCCCTCCAAGTGCTGTGGTTGTAACGTGGCATTGTGCTTATAGTGTGTTGTTGTAGGAATCTCTGCTCATCATTTTGTTCTTTTTTAAATTATTTTTATTATGCCTTTTCTTTTCTGGTGGGAAAACGCTGGCAGCTTAAACCATGGTATGCATTTCCATTATTTTGCTTTTTACTCTCATGCATAATAAGAAGTGTTTCAGAATTAAATTTTGTTGATTGATGTTATCCACGTTCACACGTCACAATCTGTTACTGATGTTTATGATGTACAGTCAAAATCCACAGGGGGAATCCAGCCACATGCAGCACGGAGCTGAGAGAAGAAATCTGGGCTCACACTACGAATGGATTCCAAACAAAAAAATTAATAATATTTGGTAGAGGAAGGTTAGAGGAATTAAAATTTAAAAGAGATTAACACAACAGTTCCTGCTATCTTTTTTACTGTTTCTTGGAGCACAGCTTCATCAGCTCAGAAGTTATGACTTCCACTCTTCTTTCAAAAGGGGGGTTGATGAGCAGTGGGAATGGGGAGTTGATTCTTCATGTCACAAAAAAGTGTCGGTTTTGCAGCTTTCTAACTCCGTCTGCACTTCTACAGCTGTGTGGTCAGTGTTGTCTTGCCCTCTGATACTCTTACCTCCTCAGAACTCTTCTGGCCCAGCAGCATCTCAGAGACCTGAGTCATACTGATAGACCTGCATAAGGAAATCTGTTCAGTGCCTGAAATGTGTGCTGCCTGGCAACAGTCAGAGCTTTTTTGCTCTCATTCTTGATATGTAGCGATGCAGATGTATTAGCTGAAGTGAAAAATGTAATACAAGAACAACCTCCCAGTGCATTCTAAATACTGAGACAGAGAGCAACCAAAAAGAGGGACTCATCTTAAAATCTGCAGCAATGTAGGTTTGGGCTCTAAAGACAAATAGCTTAGCGAACCATACCACAAAGTGAATAAAAATATATCTAGAAATGTTTCACCATACTCAGTGTTGCTGGAAAACTCAGTTCTCCCTTATTTTCTTCTATGTGTCCCCCCCCCTTATTTTTTTTTTTAACTTACTGAGGGGACTTGAGGAGACACCATGCGCAACTATGTCACGTAGCGCTGCACACTGAGAGAGTAGGCAGCCATATGTTAACCTACCCATCCCTGAGCCTGAACCAGTCATCCAGGTCTTTTCAGGATCTGGAACTTACAGGGACGTTATTTCCCTCCCGTTTTTCTTTTATGTAATACAATTTTTACAGCACCATTTCTCGAAGCCAGCTGTCAGTGTGTCCTATTTGGAATGGCCCTGTTAACTGTTGTGATGCCTAAGCCCCACCAAAAGTACCTCCACAGTGTAGTCTCCAACTTTGAGTATATTTGAGGTGTTTAAAACCTCCATGTTGCGTTTTCTGCATCTTTAAAATGAAGTATGTCCAGTCATAAGATGGAATAGCCTACGACAAGAAGTTAGTATTTGCTCATATTTTCTACGTAGTTGTCCAGGAAATGGAGTCATTCATTTATTCCCCTCAGTAGCAGGGAGAAATAACTTCCCATGTCTCTGTGAGGTAAGCACTGGCAAATACTGCTAACGTACGCGGCCATATCCTCAAGGGAGGGACCGCTGTTTGAGATTCATCCTTGCCATTTGGAAAAGAAACTGCATGGATAACTCCAAGGAAAGAGTAGTGAAATCTTTGGCTTGCCTCATGTAGTTACGGGAGTGAAACCTCGGTCCAGCTCTTGCCTTGTGGCTGTGAGATGCTGCTGCTGTTTTGCCATGAGAGGAGCGGTTACAGGGGCAAGGCCAGGCCAACTGCCCAGTTACGAGCAGGAGTCAGTATGCAATACACTTCTGTTCCATGTCTGCAGTTCTGGGGTCACCCACTGAGGTAAAACATGTTTGTTGTGTACTTAAACTGGTAGCAGAGCACGGAGAGATCCTTTGTTCTGATGGTGAAGTTGCGGTGCTTTCAGGTAAGTCAGCGTGAGCAGCACAGCTGTGCTTTGCACTTCGTAGTGGTGGCTGATTTGGGTTCAATACCGAAGGAAGGAAGAAATATATTATTTGTGATTATTTAGAAGAGATGCAAAACACACCAAAACCAGCAGTAACAGATGGGATAAAATGTGATACAGGAGGGCTTTGCTGTACTTAAGCCTGGTACAAATTCAGAAGTGTTGTATTGCGGCCATATATATATATATTAATTTCCTCCTGAGAAGTTTTCTCTCCTACTCCTTCAATTTAGAAAAGCAGCAAGGAAATTATATGAAGAGGGCAGAACTACCGAGTGGGAAGTGTGGTAGAAAACAGAGATCCCCTCACCATTCCTGGGATACAAGGAGAGGAGAAAATCAATTGGTTGTGTCCCGTACACTGTGTCAGGGCTGATTTTACAGCTAGAAGACATCCTAGAGATTGTCATCCATGTCCACTATCTTGCTTTTATTTACTAAGGGCTGTTTTGGCACAGATGCCCAAGGATTTCACATCTAGATAGCTTTTGTGTAGCAAATCACTTCCTGAGCAGTGGTGCTGGAGTAGACCTAATAGCCTGCTTTCTGAAAAGCTCCCTTGTTCCACGATTTTGTAAGGATAGAATCTAAGTCAGAAAGAAAAATCTCATCTCAAATCACGTTGTATCAGATAAATGAAATGGTGCATTATTATACTTGATGTCCCAGGTCTACTGTGAATGCTAAGGTCTGAGGGCTTGGTTGAGCCATGACACACTGACCTTATTGACACAATTGCAGTGGTAATTCAGTAGTCAATCGCTCTCTTTCCATTACCAATTTTGGCTAGTATTTTAAAAAGCAGTGACTTTGGGGTCCTTTATTTTAAAATTTTCATTTGTGGATTGCTTAAAGGAACCTGATTTTTAGAGGACAGTTGTTCAGAACTTTCTGAAAATCAGGGTGATAAGGTGTCTTAGGATGGACCTTCTGAAGTAGAGTCTCTTACACCTTTCAGCTGTTCTTTGAACTTTTTACTGTGGGTCCTAGATTTCCAGGGACATAAGTATAAAACTTGGATTTGTTTGAAATAGACAGAATGCCACTTTACCTCAAGTAAAATGAATACAGGACATTTTTAAGGTAAGCACATTTCTACACCCAGTTCATTGAGACTGCTTCACAAGGTAATCGTTTTGCATGGTAGTTCCAAGGCATATGAGTGTTCTAACAAGTGTACTAAGTGGAATGCTTATTACTATTATTTTTAACCATCAAGTCTTTCTTTGGGTCTCTCAGCAGCAGGTGGTGAAACAAACCAGGCTCCTGGTGTATTTAAACAAGCAAAGGAAAAACTCTCAGTGAGTAAAACCATCTTATTGCCCATCTTTATATTCTCCTTTTGTCCTTACTTAGATCTTCCTGTGTTAATTCAGTACTTCATTGTGTGTTCCATTTGTTTGACGTATTCATTATTCATTTAAAAAGGTAATTAAACCCATCTTTCCTGAATAATAATTTCTGCTAGCTCTGACTTACAGCCCAGATAGATGATGATGACAGCTTGCAGATCTATAGGGGGCACACAGACTCCAAGCTGCAGGAGTTGGATGTTGTTCAGCGTTTTGAACAAGGTCATCCTCTGGGATAAGCTGTGTCCTTTGGACCTTTCCACAGCAGCCAGCTCGTGCTGCCTCCTTGCTCTATTGCCACCTAGGCAGAAATCCTCCCCAGGTCTCACTGGGTATATTTTGATGCACCATTACATACGCATGCATTCTGCAGAGGCCCTGCCAGTGTGGAAATTATTGGCCGGTAGCATTTTACACGTGAATAAGTGCTTTAGGATTGACTAGTTCCTGGACTGCTGATTTCTGTCTGTTTTACCCTGAGAGTCCTGTGCCCTGCCTTCAGCTGCTCTGCAGCCTGTTCTGCTCCCTGCTTCTGCCTCTCCTCTGCTGAGTTTTCTTTAGTAAATATTGCAGATACTACAGAAATGCAGCAGTACTACAGCAAAGTGGCTCTCTGCCCTGCTCCTGTGCTGACCCTATGCTCTTTCTATCCCACCATTCCAAAGTCCCCAGCAAATCCTCCTTCTTTCGCTATCCCCTATGCAATTCTTTCTTTCACAACGCTGACGCAAACTAACTTAGATCTGCAGTGTGACAATACTTTGTCATTGGTAGCCATCGTTAACTGTGGCTGTTCCTTAGGACTTCCCTGTATTTCCTAATATATTCCATGGCTGATTTGTTTTGTTTCTCTAACCAGATTATCATTTATTTGGGGAACAAAAAACTGTGTCTTATAAAGTGCTATGCGTTAGTTATGAATCATAAGAAAATGATGAAAGCAGCATAACTGGCTTGAGGCTGTGAAGCAGCACTGAAATTTAGACCTGAATTCAGCCATGGATTGATTCTAGGATTTCATGTGATTTTACATGTCTGGCCCATTTCAGCTCACAACTGGGAAACAGTTAGAACTTCTTTCCTAGTACAATAAGAAATATCTGGGTGGGCTTTGCTCCTTAGTCAGAAGTATGGTTTGTGACTGTCTTTTCTCTGGGGCTGATCAACACCTGAGTGAAGTCGATACTAGCCCATTTTCAGAGCCTTCTGTGATCATGGAGTGCTCTAAGGACAAGCACTGCAAAGTCATTCTCTGAAATGATCTGTTTTCTATGCACCTTTCTTATTCCTGTCTTTTACCTGATGGCAAAGATTAGAAGTCTAGTCCCTCCTTACTTTCTCTCCCTGTTGCTTCCCTTCTCTGATTGCCATGTTCACTTATCTCTTGGATGTTTTCTCTTTTGTGCCTTGTCTTCACCTCTGCTTTTGTAAAGTCCTCTTCCTTTTTGTTGTTGTGTTCCTTCCTGATTTTCAGCTTTTATGTCCTTCAAGTGCAGCCTTTTCCTCTCTGCTGGTAATGTTAGATCACCCAACCCAGTCAGTTTGTTATCTGTCTTCAAACAACATTTTTCATAGTGCTTTGCAGAACAAGTTCAGGAAAGGCTAAGCAGTTCCATCTGCTGGAAGGAGCTGTGTACCTGTGGTGGTGAGATGCTGAGAACATTGGCCATGCCTTAGCAGTGCCTCTGAAATACACTGAGATTTCTGCATCCCAGCTTCAGCAGTCCCCGAATCACTGGTTCTTGGCCAGGGTTACATAGATGTTCATCCTGTGGACAGCTGGCATGTCCAGCAGTGTGAATTACAGCAGAGGTTAAATGTGATCTATTGCTAACGTAATGGGAATAGTGTTCTGGGTAAAGTGCAGGCAGGGATTGAAGCATTCAGCTTCTTTGCTTGCTCTAGCAGTCTTGAGCACATCACTGAAATCTGTTTGGGCCAGACTCTGCTGCTATTACTGATGCTAAAAAGTGCCTTGCTTGCTAAGTAACAGAGGGGATCCGGATTGTGTTAATGCCAGAGCAATGTGTTAGCTCAGGGTCATGCCTTTTCCCCAGGCTTTCCATTGAAAGATCTCAGTCTCGTCCATCTTCAGCATCCCCACTAGATGCACATATTCATGGAGGACACTGCACTGCGAGTGAAAAGGATGGGATCTCCCACATTGCACTGTGCCTGGGATCTAAATCTGCAAGGATTTTCCAGTCTCGCTGGGGTCTTGTTGCATGACCCTCAAGTTGGAAAAGTTGAAAATGGCTGAATGGACATTTGGGCCTCAAACTGTACATGCGTAGTTATATCCCAGGTTCAGAAACCCCGGTGAAAAGTGCTGGCATAACGTCTGCTTTTTGCAGCCACGCAAGATAGATGCTATGCTTCCACATAGTTTCAGCATTCGTGTTCTTCGAAATACAGCCCAAATTTTCTCAGGTGGACGGTACCTGTAAATTCAATTGTGATAAATCAGTCAAAGCCTGGAGAAGCCTTTGTTGTGACAGAAACACACACTGTTCAGTTTCTGTTTAAAATTATTATTTTCATTATTAAAAGATAAATATGTTGCAGAGTTCATTCTAGAAATACTTTCTTGCTAGTGATGTACTCCGATCCTTTGGATTTCTTGTCAGGGCCAGTAGAGCTACTGGATAGGGCTAGTGATATCCGTAGACGTTGTACTGTAGGACTGGAGTTGTTAGGCAGCTCTGTAACTCCTAATCATGCTCATTAGTACATACAGGCTGTGGATCACCCCAGCCCCAGTTTTCTTCAGGCTGGCTATGTAGCCTAAGCCAGATGCCAGTCCATAGGGGGCTGAACAACTGGGAGTTATGTTTCATCCCGTTCTTTTCTCACTTTCTAAAAAAGACAACTCGAGGAGTAACACGTGCATCTTTTCCGAACATTGAGGAAATCTAGATGACAGGCTGAGATCAAATGCCAAAATTTTCATGGCTAAAGTTCCCTACTAAATCCCATACTTAGAGTGAGATTGCTCCTATTAGTAAATTCATGCTTGTATGAATACAGAGAGAATCAGGACTACATTGCCAAGACAACAGCCTTGCAATTGCTCTTTGTCATATCAGTTATCCTTGTAGGAGAAGGAACAGTGTTGCTTAATCAAGTAGCCTCTTTTCTTTCATGGAAATTTCTTTACGCAGAGCAGCTAGGTGCCAAGCATCAACAAAGAATGTGCAGTCTGCCTTGTTGGTGTCTAGTTGTTCCTTCACTGGGATATTACCATTATTCCGAATCAGAGCAGTACCTGCCCCAAATGACACATGATGTCAGCCTTTCAAGCGTGTAAAACTTTCGTTATCCCAGGACCCCACGTTGTCAAAACAGGTTTACAAATTCCTGTTGTGACACCAAATGCACAAAATACAGTGTTCGTGGTGTACTGGGGATTTTTGTGTGCATGCAGTGGCTTAAGAAGCTCTACTGTCATGTCCTTCTGCCATTTTGGGAATGCTGCTGAAACCTCGTTCTAAGGCTCCCACTGTTTTATTCCTGAGTGTAGCCGGGAGGGATATATTACAAATGCACAACTTAGTTTTAAGACACTAGGATGTGTTGGTGCTCCTGTAGTTTTGCACTTGCTTCTAATGCAGCCAGCCAGCAGTTGTACCAGCTATGTGCCGTGCCTGGCACCAGTTCTGTCCTATTAACACATGGCAAAAATAGCATTTACACAAAAAGGCACTCTCTAGAATCAGTAAATCTGTCCAGACACAGATGGTTTCAGTCAAACAACACAGAACTAAAACTTTGCATGTCAGAACTGCATAGACACCATTACCAGACACAGGAAAAGTATTAATTCATAGCTTCACTTTTTTTTGGTCCATGTTGCATGTGTTTTCCTTTTGTCCAGCTTCATGTTGTGTTTTCTTTTGTTTTCTTGTGACTAGACTGCCTCTTTGTCAAAGATTCCTGCCTCAAAGTCTAAAGCAAAGTCATTGCTTCCTCCAAGACCCAGCTCAGCTTGCTCATTAACTACTAAAAGGGCCACTTTTCTCGATACAGACAGTTATTATGTACGGCCCTCCTCAGCAGGCCCAAGAGACTGCCTGCCCTACTCAAAATCAGATGCTAAGGTAAGGTAGCAGTTGGTAGAGAGAGTTAGCTTGGAGATGTGTAGGTAAATTCCCTGGATCGCATTCTCTCCCCACTACATCTGGGTAATTATCTGTGAAGCTTACCTGGGATTAATTTCCAGTGGCAGGAAAATGTATTACCAGGCTACGTGATTTGTGCCACAAATAGGTAAAAATGAAGCAAAGTCTCCAGAGGAAACATAAGTGAAATTTATTATAGCTAGCAAGAGATGTCTTCTTTCTATTGATGATATGGATGCTGCTTCATTGACTGCTGAGAAGTTGCACCCATTTTGCACGTGGGTAAGTAGCAAAACCAGCAGTACCAATTCATCTTCCAGGAGAAAATTTTAAAAAGTGATTTTCAACCAGTTAATGCTCTCTGAAAGCAAATTAAATCCCCAGTGTAAGAGCGTACAGTTCTTATCACCAGCAACAAGGGCAGAAGCCAAAGTCTTTAGGACCCAAATTTGGTCTGTGCCTAGGACCAATTTCAGGAAGTTGCAGTATAAGTTTAAAGAGATGGTTAGCAGTACATCCGAACTTCCCCGTGTTTACTGTTCACTTGTCTTGCAAATCCACTTGATGCTGAGCTGATGACTGTTATGTCATTTAAAAGCTGTTTTCACTGTGCTTGGTGTGTCTCGTGCTGGTTGGGGCCATCGTTATGCTTCATCATCATCAAATCACACATCACCAAATACTGTAGTGTGTGGTGTCCCAGTATTGCAGGTCCTTTGCAGGTGAATTCACATAAGAATTTCACACCTGAGCACCAGAGCAGTTCTCTTACTTTCTGTTTGTACTAAAAATACCCCTTACTAAGGAACCAGATGCTGAATCCATCCATATTTAGATCAGAAGATGATTGCCTTTGTTTTGATGGAGATGATACCTATGATGGCTTCACAGGGATTTAGATCATAATCCAGTAGCCCACTAGCATCCTCTGCAGTCACTGGGAGATACAGCTTTGCCTTCAGTGGGAGTAAAACCAGTCAGTGATACATGCTCAGTCAAACCCGCAGAAAAATAAGGGCTTTTTCTGCTACAAAGGGAGGGGTTATTTTGAGGAAGCAGTAGATTGTTCAAGGTAGGGTGAGACTGGCAACATACCACATTTGGGAAATGCGCAGGGAAATCTCTCTCCAAAAACAGAGCTCTGTCCGTACTGGGTACCAGAGCCAGACTTTTCCTAGTGAGCGTTTTCATGCAGTAAGGAAGCACCAAGGAGCTGATCAGAGCATGGGAAGTGGCTAGATCCCACAGCTTCCTGCATGAATAGTAAACTGGGCCCAAAGAATGAGGCTTCCCCCTTTGTATATAGGTTGAGAGAAATCACGGGCTAGAGCGGGGCATTTTGAAAACTAAACCTCTTTATTTTGTTACTATTAGGATGGAGTAAGCAAGAGTCCTGAAAAACGTTCCTCTTTACCAAGACCTTCCTCTATCCTTCCTCCTCGAAGAGCTGTATCAGGAGACCGAGACAGAGAGGAGAACTCCCTCTCCCTCACAACATCCCTTTCCTCTTCAGTACGACGGACCACCCGTATGTTTTTTACATGTTAACTCTCTTCTACTGCTGTGGGTGCCTTCCAGAACAAAAATGAGACAAATGTGAAGTAGGCAATACAAAATATTCTGATGTATCTTAGAGAAGTGAACATAACAGTTAAGGTTATGAATTTGTTGTTTCACAGTAACGATCTCCCTGTGCTTCTAGTCCTAGGGTAAAAACCCTCTCAGGTGAGAAACGCGAAGATGTTAGCCAGTGGAGTGACTCACTGGAGGAAGTGAGGATAGTAAACCAGCCAGCTCCTTTTATCAGGACTAATTATATGAACTCGGAAGCCAAAAGGAATTACAGGACAATGAGAATTTTAATAAATACTCCCATAACTTGCTAGATTGATTCCAGTCTAGGCCTCAGAAATTGGATGGGACTCCCTACTTTCCAGTGGGAATTCCTGTAGCTTTAGAAAACAATTTCAGACCTTTTTAAGAGAACCTAAGGGAAGTAGATGATTAAATTCTACCAAAAAAATAAGTCCTTTGAAATTCTTGGGTGATGCTCCAAGGGTAAGACAGAGTGACTGCCAGCTGGCACAGCATCCCATTCTCTAGACTCAGAGGCCATGAAGTATTTGCCAATGTGGTGAAGGACTGAGGAATGAAAATTAAATATACCAAAACTGCAGAGAATTGGGAAAAAAAAAAAGATTCCCTTTCTATCTCAGTTGATGTAGTGAAAAAGTTCTGGTTTAAGGTTGGTTGGGAAAGGAATAAACTGTTCAGGGAAAACTGAAAACTGAAGGTGAGGTTGGAGTATGTTCATTCTATCTGGTGAGTCATGTAAAGAATTTGCTTTTTTTTTTTTTTTTGTTAACTGGCATGAAATAAACAGAATGATTAACAAATCACTTAACTGGGATTTTGATGAGTCACACTGTTCTAGAAAGGCCCATTGCATTTATAATTCCCAAACCTTTTAAAGGTGAAAACACATAACACCTGTTCAGCGCTGGGGTTCCCAGGGTTTGAGGGTTGGTTTGGTCTTTCTCCCCCTGAGTATTCTTAGCAAAGCTTTCCTTTAAGCAGCTTATGGCGAGATCTCAGCTTCTGTTCATTTGCCTTTGAGAGTTACCAGCAGAGCTGGCTGCAGAAAGCACAATGCCACTATTAAACTGATTTTTGTCCTCAGTGAAAAGGACTGGTAATGCCATTAACAGGGAATGGAGCTGCTACAAAATGTTCCACTATTTATATATTTTTAACTTGCTTGTCAGTGTAACTAGAATGTGACTTTTAATTAAGGTTGGCTTCTTTAGCTGCTTTGTTTCACTGCACTACTTGATAATAGCAATTGAACATGAGGGACGTGTGCCCATCCACACAACAGACTCGTTCACCATCAGCTGAATGCTTGCCTGCAGAGAGCAGCTGACCACGGGTGGTACATGACCACAAGCAGCCTAGAGTTTCGGGATTACCATCAAAATTTTCACCACTCCGGTTTAACCCCCAAATCCGCTGAACTTGACACAGTTCTTACAGGTGTGTCAGGCTGTTAGGCCCAGTCCCAAAGGCTGGGTTCAGACGGTGCTTCCGCTGCTTTCCTAAGAGGGAAATCGTTGTGCGTTGCATGAGCCTTACAGGAGGAGTGAGTGTTGTGGGAGGCACTCTGTGTGGCAGCGCGGAGAGCTCAGCCACCATGTGGGCGATGTACCAGCTGAGCCACATGTGACAAGGGACCTCCTGGCAGGGCTGGTAAGCCAAGGAGTCCCACAGGCAGGCCTCCGGCCTGCTGCTCAGCACTAGCACAGACATCTTAGAGCTGGGTCTTGCATGGCAGACAGGGTTGCAGTCTTGGGAGGTACACAAAGAAGCAAAGCTGCATTTGTGTGAGTCTAATGCTGTTTTTCTTGCATGTAGGATCAGAACCAATTCGTAGCAGAACAGGAAAAAGCGGAACTTCGACGCCTACTACTCCTGGCTCCACTGCCATCACTCCAGGGACACCACCAAGCTATTCTTCCCGTACACCGGGCACTCCAGGGACACCTAGCTACTCCAGAACCCCGCACACTCCTGGGACCCCCAAATCTGCCATACTGGTACCAACTGAGAAAAAAGTTGCCATAATTCGCACTCCTCCTAAATCTCCAGCCACTCCAAAGCAGCTGCGAGTTATTAATCAGCCTCTACCTGACCTCAAGAATGTCAGGTCCAAAATTGGATCAACAGATAACATCAAATACCAGCCTAAGGGAGGGCAGGTAAGGATTTTAGTCTCTCTGTTCATCCATACGTTATTTAGCCTCACGTGCACCTTCAGGATGGGTATGGGATGGGAGCCATTTTGAGTTTCCTTGCAAATGCTGTTTCTGTTGTCACTGCCATATACGCTGGTTGTTTTAGTGACGTTAACTTGCAGGGGTCAGGACTGTCTTCAGAAAAAATATCTTGCCACCTGAAAACTAACAGTGCCTCACTGAGATCGGGGGAGAAGTTTCAAACAAGAGATTGTACTCCATGCCATAAATATGCTTTAGCCTGAGTATGAGCAGTTGTTGCTTCTTTAATCTTCATCGATACCAGAAAATTAAGGAGGTTTACTTTAATTCATGCAAGTTCAGCTTCGACCTAGATAGACATGAGCAGGATTGCACAGCACCGTGACCTTTCCCCGTGTCGTTTTATGTGCCATGTGCATTGTGTTGGGCAGTGTTAATGAGACTTGCAGCCTCCAGCATGGTAAATCCACCCCAAGTTAAAGATGATGGGAGGGGACAGCTATTAGACTTAACTGTTTTTATTGCTTCAGAGTGTGAATGAGCAGTCACAGGACTTAAATGGTATAAACTGGAGAAGGCATATAAAATAAGAAAAGGTGAATGTGTAAGAAGGCAGATGGTGATTTTCTGTTCTCGCTTTCTGAAAGCAGAAGAATTCACGAGCATATTCATGCAATTAAAAGCTGAAGGATTAAGTTTTTCATACCTTGCACAGTTACACCCTGAAGCACATTATCATGAACATTGCTGTCAGCTAATGACTGAACATGTATGTAGGGTAAGAAAAACCTGTTAATACAGACAGAACTTTCCACTGAAAAGGACAGTAAACATAAAGGCTTTCAAGGTAAGCAGGAGCTTTTGAAGACTGAGGGAAGAACAGATAGGGAATACCATAGATCTTCCTTTCATATTGATTGTGGGCACAACCTCACCATGAAAACACTCTGTGTCCCCAGCTCCCTTTTATTTTCCTAGGACTGCTGAGTTACAGCACTGGCAATATGAATGGATTCTGGGCAGGTTCACTTCTCAACCACCTCCAGGGACAGGACATCGGGGTGATTAACATGCTTCCCCATTCATCTGTCTTCAAAGCTACTCATCCTGGGAAGCTGGGTTGCACAGTGTTTCCAGATCAGATACTTCTATAAATATCTGAGTTGTGGAATACACAGTGGAACATACAGAACAGTAAGGTTTGCCTAATGCTGCCTCACAAAAAAAAAACAACAAGCAAATGGAAAAAAGAAATTGTTTTGATGTTGCTAACCTATGCCTATGGCAGGTCTTCCAGAGAAAAAAGGAGGCTTGTGTTAAACAGTAAGGTATCTCATAAGCATTGATCCTGTTTTCATGGTAAATTAACACATTCAGTGCTTTCCAGGATTTGGACAGTTGCCAGTTACTCAGATAAAGTGAAGAAGATAATGCCTCAGCAAAGGTTCTTCTGCCTTTATTTTGACAAGTGTTGCTGTAACTATTTTGTATGAGGCCAGCTCTCACTTGACATATTGCATGGCAGATGGTCAGGGGGCACAGGGGCTTGGAAGACAAGTTCAGACAGCACTTCTGGGTTGGCATTCCTTGTAACAAGCCCAGCTGCTGGACATGGGGCTCAAAACCAGCACCACGTTAGCCTAACCTCCTCCTCCTTCCTGTTGTTCTTTGTGGATCGTGAGCACTAGAGGACCACAGCGAACTGTATTCCCGTGTAAACACCGTGCCCAGACAGCTTAGCAGTTCTACAGTTGCCCACAGTCTGTGCTGTGTAGTGAAGAATGGCACAGCAGTTGGCATTTCACTCTTGTGGGGATCACAGGGGAAATGTGCTGAGTGGACATAATGTCACTGAAGCTAAAGTGTTTTTTAATTCCCACTGCCGTGTGGCCACTAAGCTGTGGGTTGGGCAAAGGAAGACACACTGAGTTGTTGCTTTGTGTTTCCTTTATGCCATAGTTGCTCAGTCTAGACAAAAGGTTTTAGGATTCATTCTTTTCCAGTGTATGCGGTTGAATTTTGTATGGCCTCTCAGAGGAACACATGAAAGCTCATTTCATTTCCTTGTGGCTGCTCTCTTCCTTAACGCCTGGTGGTAAAAACTGCATTGGCTAAAACGAGCTGTTACCTGCTATCTGCTTTTAGTGATGATACACGAAACAAACAGAAGGCTGCTCAAGTTTTATAACCTGAACTGGAAGTGCTGATAGCAGTAACCACAGGAAAAACTAGCAGACAAAAAGCCAGCATGTATCTGGGCAAGTTAAGTACATAAACATGACATGCAACTCACTAAAGGAATACAGATATGCAGCCCCAAACTGTCATTTGGAGACATGACTATCCTTTCACCAGAGGCATATCTTAACCTAGCACAAGGTCTTGTCTTAGCTTACAGCTGTCCTAGAGAAAGCAAGCGCACTGTGAAACTGCCAGAGGCTGAGGTGCAGAACTGAAACAGCAGGGGAGGTTTGAATGCTAAATAAAGGAAGTGCAGTGCTTCAGCCTTCAATTTCATCAAAAGCTCGTCAGCCAGCAGACTGATTTTAATTCAGCTTTAACTTGCCAGCCACGGAAACAAAGAAAAGGAGAGAAATTACTCCACCTGACAGGCAAAAAATAATAAAAAAAGGTCTAGGGGAAGAAGCAAGCCAACAGTGCGGTGCATTAAGCTCCTGTGAGGAATAGATCACTTGAGATGTGTTTAATTGCTGTTCTGCAGTCTGGAGAAATGAGGGCTTCTCTGCGCTGTGATGCAGCCAGTAGGTGGTTGTCTGGTTTTCTCTTTATAGTAAAGTATGGTGAAATGTATCATTCTTGGCAAGGCTCAGAGGCGACTTGCTCATGGGTATGTCTGCTGGGCTTCAGATGGATTTTAGCACTGCATCAGCTGTGGAGGAAATGCTGTGCTTTCAAAAGTAACCCATTTGCATCTGTTATTTCTCAGACAGCCCAAGGGAAGCATGGGGGGTGCTGGGGGAAGGGTTGGAAATCTGTTGCACATGCCAAGACTTGGGTTTTGCTTTTCTGTTTGATTTTTTGTCATCCTGAAATTCTGCCTATGGATGCGGTTTGTGCCATGTCAGTGTACAAAAGTCTATCAACTGAATTTTTTCATTACTGACCAGGTAGGGTAATTATAAAGCATTATAGGCCTGCAACCAAGGATAAAGCCAACTTAGATTTCTTTTAATTTAATCTTGAAATGGATATATAAAACCTCAGCCATGGGCAAGAATTTCAGTGGTTGTGAATCAGCACAGCCCCGTAAAAGTGCATGGGGCTGTACAGACTGCAGTGCTGTACATGAGGTCTAAAATATCGCTAACTATGGTAACAGCCAGGGCTCTTGTAAGGAGTAAGATGACATGTATGAAAACGAAACACCCAAGCCATGTTGGAGAATGAATTGTTCCTTGAAGGTTTTTAGGAAGATTAAAGAGAGAACTTCACCATTTTCCCTAGACTGTAGAAAACAAGGTGCATTTAGTTATGGGTCAGAAAGTCTGAATAAATTGATGATACCACTCTTCAGCAGAACCTGTCTAGAAACCACAAAAATGCTGTCAAAAATAAACAGGCATCAGCATTAAATGATAAAAGAAGCCGGCACATGGAAGGATAAGACATCTTAGAGCTGGGCAGAAGAGGAGGCTTGAATAGATGTCATTGTCTGTGCACATTTTTTTTTTTTTGCTTGAGTCCTTCCCTGTTAGCTTCAAGATCCATTTGGTTGGCAGGAGAGATTACCCCACAACGCACAAACACACATTGCCCCATCATCACCATGTATGACCTGGTCTGCAGAGAGCAGTAGGCTCCCGACGTCTTCCCTGCCTTAGCTGCAAAGCCAGAGCAGAGACAGACATGGTGGTGGTCCACCGACAGCTGAAACACCTCCTGGGAGAGCTGCAGGTCAGCAGGGTATTCAGCAAGTTCCCCTTGAGACATCAGCTTGTAGGTCCTCTTCCTTCTGCTTCATGTCTTTGTGCCAAGTTACAAACACTAATGATGGCCCAAAAATCAATCTGAAAATCTAGATTATGTGCTACCAGTGCAGTGGCTGATGAAAAGCATCCTATAAGACAGCGGAGAACATAGGCACAGCAAAAACTGCAGTCTGAACTGTTACTTAGTCCCCTTCTCTCTCATCTCCTTCTGGCACTTTTTCCTCTTAGCTGTTGCAGTCTGCTATGTAATTGAGTCAAAAGCACTTTGGCTCAAGTTAAGAGTGGCTCTGTTCAGGACAGAAGTGATGAACATAAATGAGCCCTAAGGTTTAAGGTAATCCCAGGCATTGGTGCTTTCCAAAACCAGGGCCACAGGAGGCACCTGCAGGGAGACATGGACTGGCTCCCTGCTCATTATAACCTGGCTGTTGGTTAAGGAGTTAGCTAATGAGGGACTGGTAGGCAATTGTTTCCACACTGTTAGCTGCGTTCATTGAACTTAGTTTGTGAATTTACCAAATCAACAGTTCTTAACTGTAAGGTAATTTCATCTCTGTCAGTCTGTTTTCGTTTCCTTTATACACTCCACGTTTTCCGGATTTAGAAGACATTTATAGGATTTGTTCTGGACTGAAAATTAGGGGAAATGTAGGAAATGATGAGTAGTTGTTTGTCAATTTGTATGTTTGTTTATGTTTAAAATTAGAAACTAATCCATCCCTTGTTAATTGCAAGATCTACAAATGCAAAGAGAAATTAGGAGTTTCAGGCACAATTTCAACACTCTCTCATAGCTCAAAAACGTAATTTTAAAGTTTTTGAAATTTATAACTTTGGCTGATCATTGCCTATTGTACAGAAATAACATCTTGCAGCTCCTGTGTTCAGATTACACTCATTTAATGGAAAGTTTGCCTGCGTACACTTTGTACAGTTAAGCCTTGAATTATTCTGGGGGGAAAAAAAAAAAAGATCATTTTTCCTGACTCATATTTTAGGAAAAGAAATGTGGCAATCACTGCCAGGCCCTAGCAAGTTTCAGAAAGTTTATTTGAGGAAAGGTGTTTGGTTGGTAGAAATGAGCAGGGAATTGGGACTTTCAGTCCAGATCTGACGTTCACTCGGTATATGGCTGGAACAGAGTAACTTCACTGCTGTGCCTCAGCCATCTGTAAAATGTGCATCATGCGCGTGGAGGACGGACTGGGAACCCCAGTCTCTCTTTCCACTTACCGCAGCGGCAGCTTAAGCAGCCAGTTCCAACTCTTAGCTGGCTAATGTTTGGGACAAATCGTGGCCTTGATGTACCATACCTTGTTGGTCTCCTGCATAGCAAGGGGAGAAGCTGTGCCATTTTCTGGAGTAGGTTGAAGGTACCAGGACGTACATTCCTCTGAAAGCCTGAGTCATCCCAGCAGCAAGTTCAGCACAGGAGGCATTTTCAGCTCAGCTCTAGGGAACCTAAATTTTGGCAGTAAAATGGAGAACATTGTTCTTGTTGGGAAAATGTTCAGGCAATACACAATCTGGACCAGAGCTGTTTAGTTATCTAACAGTGTTCTGTCTTGCATGGGAAAATGAAGAAAAGTTTCATGCTGGATGGGAAGGGACAGGAAAGGAAAGGATAAAAACCTTAGTTTTTATCTTGGAAATTTGGATTTGGTCAAGGAAAAGAAATGCTAAGGGTCTGCTTAGCTTTGAGAAAACCAGCTTGCATAAAAAAATAAAACACAAGATGTTTTTCTGACTTGGACTGACCAGCCTGATTTTCTCTATTATGCTGCAGTAAAGAAAACCCAGGCTTTGTGACTCAAAATTCATTTCTTAAAGCTGTGGAAATGATTTTAAAACCTTGATACTTCGACACCTGAGGTTATCAGTGCTCCTTCCATGAATAGCAACTGTTCCTTCTAAAAATTAAGGATCAAACACTGCGATTTTTTGTTTGTTTGTGGCAGTACTAAAACACCGATCTGTGGAATCCTGGGTTTTAGCTGAATTAATTTTGCTCCTTGGATTTTTTTGTTTTTTACTTGCAGTACATGAACCTCTTTCGATTTCCTTTTCCATTCGTTTCACCAGCTCCCCAGATTTAGTGAGGAAGTATGATCAGAGAGCAGTTGTTAACATGTATCTGCCTTGGATCTTGCAGTTTCTTGAGCTGTCTGTTAGACTGAGCTTTTGTCTCTTGACTGTAAACTCTTCAGCACAGAAAGTGGTCATTTTGCTTTGCATTTTTAGCACAATCACACAAAACCTCTCAGTATTTCTACCACAATCAAAAAGTTTATTTATTTCTACCACAATGTTTACCATGCTAGAATGTTAAAGGTAAAATATTAGTTAGTTTGTTTGTTTTCTCTGTGATAAATACGAAAACATCTTCTAACAGAACTCTATGTGCTTGGGGCAACTGGTAACATATGTCATATTAATCAGTGGGCATAATATAAATATTCAAATGTATTTAAAGTATGAGATTTTGGTAGTAAAGATGCCCTCAGAAAATATTTGTTTTGCTCTTGTGTTATGCTGCTGATGGCTTTTCTTCCCTTTACTTACACTGACGTGCCTAAATCAATGTGGTCACCTTGTTATTAAGATGAATCCCATGGTGTGCAAATGGGTGGAAAGAAGCTCGCAAGTTCTTCACAGTGAGAGATGAAAATCAGCCATCATTATCCTATGCAAGTACTAAAGACATGGTTGATTGCAAGGCATTTCTTTTATTTTATTGACACTTCATGTCGAAACCATCTATTTTCAGTTTGTAATTGTTTTATAGTTCTGCTGTTCAGGCCAAAATACTGCGTGGCCAGTGTCTGCCTTTGGCTATGTTTGTACAGGTCAGAAATGAACCTCTTTTGCTCGCCCTTTGCTAAGAATCAGATGAGGATGGTACATCATTTTCTCCATGCAGTGTCCAGTGCAGCCTTTTATTTTGAATCCCACTAGTGCTCAGGCTGGCAGCTTCACTGGTGTGTGCAACCAGCAACTTCTAGTGAGGAAATTCAGTAACAGGCTGAATATCATTTCAAGCTCTCTGTATAGATGTGCAAAGTCTGAGTCACAGACTTTCTTTTCAGGGGCTTTGCTAGCTCAAAGAAATACCCCTTCCCTCCCTTTCCTCTACCTGTAGCCTCTTCCAGGAGCATCAAAACTGTAGTATCATCTGTCCTTGGGAGCATAGGGATGTGGAAGCAATTAAAACTGCATCTTGATTCTAAGCAGGTGATAACCTTACCCTCACTTCCTATGCACAACAAACTTGTGTCTCCTTCAATCCCTTTGTTAACCAGCAGAGCAAACGCTGAAATAATGCCTAGTTCCTGGGGTGTAGCTGTGTCAAATGACTGTGATGCTGTGCTAAGTATGAGGAACCTGCCTTCTTTGATAAGTTGTTAGGAATCTGAGGGCTTTTTCCAAGATCACAGCCCCACAGCACGTTCAAATGACAAGTGGAACCAGGCTAGAGTAATTTTAAATGCCTTAGGCTCAGTGTTTGTGGTAGAACTTCTCAAAGACCATAATTGCATGGCAGGGAGAACATAAATCACCAGCTTCTTGGAAAATGCAAGCAGAGCCTGTAATTTAAGCAGCTTCTCAATTTTTGTTCTTTGAGTGTCTTCATTTTGGTGTGCACCAGTAAGCCACAGGAGAGAAGTTTTTTTATGGATTATCTGCCCAGACACTGATAAGTTATGGGCTTCCCTTGTTCTCGGGAAAGTTGAACTGAATGATTAGAGGCAGCAATGAAACTTAATTCTTCGTCCTTCATAAGCTGTTTTCAAACATTGCTTTCTTTAGCAGTGGGGCACAGCTGAACTAAATTGTCTCGCATTTCTCTGCCTTCCGCTCAATGCTTCCCCCAGTTCCTGGTGAATACAGAGATGCCGTACAGACAGAGGAGGCCTGCTCCAGGCCCCCAGCAGGAGGCTGTTGTACATGAAGACTTTGAAATCCAAATTCACTTTCTGTGAACAGCCCTAGGGAGCCATATATCCCAGTGGGAGATTCATAAGTATTGCCAGCGAGTTCCTTCTTGTCCCATCCGTCAGCTTAACCCCAAAACATCCCTTCTGGTCGAGTGTAGACGTTGCCCGCAGACCACAGCCCCTTCCTGCTTAGATGGCTAGCCAGGCCACTGCCTGTAGGGAGCTGAAGTTTACCCTGCTGTGTGCTGGTCAACACAGGCCTCATCTCAATGACCTCTGAGAAAGATATCTTCAACACCTGGTTTCTTAGCTGCCTATCCGTAAATGCCGTGCATCTCCCAGCACTTGGTCAGACAACCTTCGAACAGCACAGAAGGCATTGGAGCACGGCGGCAGATTCCTGCTGGAGACCTGGAAGCAGTGCAAGTCCGAGAGGCTGTCCTGTGTGCCCACGGGCACAACCTGCCCCAAGCTTCACTTCTGGAGCGCTGCTGAGGAGTCATCAGAGGCCGGAGTGAGGGCAAGGGCTGTCAGTCTGCCAGGGCTCCAAAGAGAAGCCAGCTTTAGCCGTGGCCAATGTGGTTTTGTGGAATAAACCCAGCACTGTCTGTAAGGCTTAATTTTTCCACCATGGTTTCACTTCACCTGGTTATGATGAATGCTGAGGAACCTCAGCTTGTTCTAATTAAAAGACTGCCATCCAGCCCCTGTGTAGCATATTTTGACAACCCAGCATCAGACCAGTGGAAGAGAATTTGCCATCTCAGACCGGAGGGGCAGTGCATGGGTTATGAGGCCGTCTGTCAGGATATTAGCCAGTTGAGATGTTTAGTGGGTGTGAAGAGAAGGCAGTCCTGTTCCTGCTGCAAAGTAAAATGTTCCCTTTCCTGAATGAGAGCTCAAGCAGGCTTGATCTTTCATTTAATGTGCGTGTATATTAGAATATAGAATTATACGTACATCCCTACCACACCTCCACCTCCACACAAGATGTACATACGCATTCAGGAACATGGAGACCTTCCTGGTGAGTCATGGTATTTGTGCTGTCTCTATCCCAGGCAGATGCATCATTTAATTCCTTTTATCAAGTGCCATCGTGAAAGTTTACCATTTTCTTTTTGTAGCTCTGTTCCCTCGGGAGGCAGTTCAGAGCCTCCCTGCTCTGATAGTTAAATTTCCCTCTAGATTCCAGCTTCAAATAACTCACAGTCAGTTTATGCTCTTTGTTTGCAAGCCAAAGATTCTCTTTAGCCTAAATGGTGCCTGTCCCTCTCTGGTACTTTCCCTCTGATGTTTACAGTCTGATTTCCCAAAGGAAACAAAGCTCATGCAGTCATGCTGTCTGGCTGGCAGTCCCAGCCATCTTCAACTCATTTGTAACTTGTTGGCCAATTGCAAATAGTGCTGGCAGGGGAGCAGGGGTTACAAACACATGCAGTCCCTCCAAGCTGGGTGATAGTTGTTGATTGATACAAAACAGACTCAGCATCACGCTGCCACTGGGAAAAAGGCAGTGATAACTCAGCTCCTGCTGCACAGTCGGAGATGTTGGCTCCTGCTTGCCCAGTCTAACAGACCTGAGAGAAAGCTAGGTGGGTATTGCTGGCAGGAGGGGGTAGGCCTTGCTCAAGAATATAGGATGGAGGGATAATGGGGTTTAAGGCATTAATCTGTAGGATTAATTAGTTCATAGTATGCTTAGTTGCAGAGGGCAGTCGTGATGTAAACATGTGCAGGGTTATCGATGTATTCCAGGGAAGGGAGAAACACATCATGAGGAAAACCCAGGATCAGCGTACTTCCTGCCTGTGATGGGTGACCGGCACGCCTACATCACTCATCTCACTTCAGCCCTCAGCGCAGGACATAAGTGGTACATAGGTCTCCTGCTGGCCCCTCTACACAGGGGCACATTTCACCCAGTGAGACAGAGAGGATAATTGGGATGATTGTTCCATTGCATATCTGCTGGCTGGGTCCACGGGCCATGAGACTCGTAGTCTGCCTTTAGGCACTCGATCAAAGGTGCCCTCTCAGCTTATCACCTCGCTTTGGCTTCACTTTCATGCTACAGGCCCCCAGTCCACAGCACAGAGGTCTTGTCATGGCCAAAGTCAGCATTTTCAGAGCAAATGCATCCCTGTGGCCATTGTGAAGAGGTGCTGCTGATCCATTGCTGAGAGAGATGTGCCCAGGAAGTGCTAGGGAGGCTTTCTGTTTTGCCCAGCTCTGCCTGGCCCGAAGCTCTCTGAGACCGTGATCTGACTGCACATTTGATGTGTGTCTGTGTAACTAATGTGACACCTATCTCGTATGGTACCAGGGTACGTTTTTTAAACAAATGGTGTATTGAAATAAAACACAAATCTAAAACTCCAGTGGCATTTCCTTTCGTATTTCAGTGTACATTGGGTTACTTACATGGATTAAATAGATGGCAGAAGGACAGAAATCAGCTTGCCTACTGAAGATGCCCTTCTGAAGGGCTGAAGGTGACCTACCAGCTGTGGAGCTTTCTGGTGCTGTCGTCGCCCTCGCTGCTGAGTGTGCCATTACCAAACTTCACCAGTTTAGGCCAGGAAGCATTTAATGTCCTAATGGGTTTGTCTGATGTAGTGGTTACCTAACATGTAATGAGGGGGACCCATGGAACAGCTTGCTGTGAAGAAATCCTTTGCAGTAGCTGCAAAGTGTGGCCCTCTGGAAGTTTCTTGGAGTTTACTGGGTGCAAGTTAAGAGCAGCACTCCAGCTGCTCAGTGCCAGAGGATGTTTGACTCGGTACCTACATGTGGCGTTATCCCCACTGCAAGAACTGCAAAATCTGATGTCCCTGTAAGGCAGGCACATTGTCTTTTCCTAGTTTGGAGAGGTGAGGCACAGAGGAAGTGAGTGATTTCTTTCAGAGATTTAACAGGGAGCCCAGGGCAGTTTGGGGACCTGAAACCAGGAGGCAGAAACTGCATGGAGTTCTTCCTCCTACTGAGCACTTCAGCTGGTGTGCAGCTGCTTTGTGTTTCTGGAGTGGTAAGAAGCAGGAAGAAGGTAACCCGTATATCTGTGCCTGTCTCTTACCTACATATCAGTTAGTTTTACCTGAAACAGCAGCCGACAGAGCTGTGCTAAATGATATTATTGAAGGCGATAGAAGTGTCATTTAATAATGAATAGGTAATGCCCAAATGAATATGGCTTGTACAGGAAAGAGAGTATGAACTCATATTGCATATTAGTAAGATAAGAATGACTAAAATCCACCATAATATGTGAGTAATGACCTCATATTTAACCCAGAGAATAGAATATGCTGCACCAGCAGCACTCTTTGAGTAAGTAAAAGCTCCTGGTACAAAGAAGGCCAGGGGAGCCCTGGCTAGAAATCCTACTCACGTACCTGAAAAGCCTAATGCAGGTGAGCACAATCCCCTGCCCTTGCTCAGACAAGAGCCCGGAGGTGGTGTCACCCAGGTGCCTCTGCCTCCTGGTAACTGCCCCCCAGCAGCACATCGTTCCCTGGGAGGACAACCCTTGGCACCTGAGATCTGCTAGGTGGAGGGACTGGTATGATGTGGGGGTCAAGTGTGGGGCAGCGTGGCTTGGCTTGTCCTTCACGGAGTTCCCTCCAGGCACTGTCATACGCCTGCAGTACCTCCGTGACTAAGGTGACACAGAAGAAATGCAGGCTCCCGGCATCTGTAAGGGAGGCTGGCACCATCAAGGGAAAGTCAGGTGGCATTTCTGCCAAAAAACAAGTCCACGGGGGAGGAGAGGCACAACGCTGCTAGCACCAGTAAGTTGTTGTGACCACCAAGTAGTACAGGCAGCGCTGTGAATCAAGAAACAGGCTGCAGCCTGAAGTGTCCGGGTGTTGTTTTCTGCACTGCCCTTTGGTAGAAGACAGTAGAGAGAGAGCGGCAGTGAGCTCTGACTTCAGTTTGACTTTGTCAGTCACCTTTAATGGGACATGCTGAGATCAGAGGTCTGCTGTGTGAATGCAGGCACTGTTCGGGCTGTGTGACCGGAGGGTGAGATCCCTCAGGATTTCAGGCAGTGCCTGAGCTGGCTGGATCCCAGATTGATGCACTGGATGCTGGAGTGCTGAGCTGTGAGAAAGAGGGTTTCCATCTTCTCGTGTCCGGTTCAGCAGGAACACTGGCCATCGCTTTAGAGAGCCTATAACAGGCTTTCCAAGGACTATGTCCAGGCAAGTAAGGAATTCTTTGAGCTTTTCAGGGAAAAGCCACCTCTCATCTCTCCCAGTATAAAAACTCTCCCCTTCGCACTGAACTACCATTTCAGGAGGTAGAGAAAGAGCATACACTGCGTTAACATCCTAAGCACAGAGCTTGGTGTGGCTGACTTTCTCACATTTCAGTACAAGTCAGGAGAAGGAGTCACAGCAGGAGGCGAAATTACTCTGGCTCCCTTGTCCTGCACCCTGATGGAGTGTGTGTATTATATATAGTAAGTTACCTCCGATTCCTTTTAGGTTAGGATTTTAAACAAGAAGATCGATTTTAGCGATATTCAGTCCCGGTGTGGTTCCAGAGATAACATCAAACATTCTGCGGGGGGAGGAAATGTAAGTAGCACAGACAGCCTGTGAGCAGGCATCTCCAGTGTGGTGACCCACCTTGCCTCCCTTCCTCTGAGCACTATTTTCCTTCTTACTGCTGTTTCACATGTGAGTCTGGTCTGGTAGTCGTGTGAGCCCTGTGTTTGCACTGGTGGCCTTCTGATCTTCCTCCACAGAGCACAACACGTTTCCAGGACTTGGCCAGGAAAAGAAAATTTAAAAGTTTGGTTATCTCTAAATCCCCAAGGATGCTGTCAGTAAAAGTCGTGTGAGCCAAAATGGTTCAGTGCCTTTCATAGGAGTGGCCTGAGAAAGTCTTTTCTAAAAAGACACTCCAGCTCACAGCTGGACATCCCCCAGCATGTCAGTCCTTCAGCGAACCTTGTCGGTTATGTACAGTCACCAGAGAGAAAGAAAAGAAAGAAAACATGAGGACAAAGAAAGCTCAGAGAATGGGTGTGATCAATTAGCGTGCTGAGTGCCAATGCCGCAGCATTACTCCAGTCTAACCAGCTGAGGTTGCTCAGGGTGCGATCCAGCAGTAACACTGGAATAGCATGAGGAGGATTTGACCCCTCCTCAGATAGAAGAGCAAACCAGCAGCATTGCAGTCAGCTTGGAGCTCCTGCGTGGCCTGGCCTGGAAGGGCTGCAGCTTCTTAAGGCCTGCTAACACAGCCACGCCTGGGAGCAAAGCAGGAGCCTTGCCGTAGCTGTTCCCGAGCTGGGTTCAGTGCAGCCACGGCAGTGCAGAAGGGGATGGAGGGTGCCTGTGCTGCTGCCTGGCTGAGGAGTGCAGCACCGCTACTCCCGGTGACTGAGCACCCGCACAGGTGCAGCTGCAGGTGTCGCATTTGTAGATTCACCAGGCTCTGTGCAGCAGATTGAGCTGACATGCACACTCTGTTTAGCTGGAGAAAAATTTGAAACAGATGGCCAAGAAAAAAGCAGTCACCAAAATATTCCTAGATGTCAGGATGCACGTTCAAAAGCAGAACCAAACAGCGCAGGTCCTGCTGCATGCAGGCCTTCGGAGCATCTGCCCTGAAAGGAGGCTCAGGAACATTTTTAAAAGAACCTACAACTGATCTGCTTCATCCTCCTCTTCATTTTGCTAATAGAAAAGCTTAACCCGGCTCTGTGATTTCCCTAGGTGGCAAGGACTCTTGTTGTATTAATCCAGGTGTTTCCTCCTTTGTGGCATGGTCTGTTTTCTGCTAACCACCTCTCCTTTTCCAGGGGCTTGGAGGGGCTTGGGCTCTTCCTCTGCAGGCCTTGGCTCCTTATTTATTCTGTTCTTTTCATTCTTGTAATTTGTGTTTGTGTGTGCTTTTGACAGGTACAGATCGTAACCAAGAAGATTGACTTGAGTCATGTGACTTCCAAGTGTGGCTCGCTCAAGAACATCCATCACAAGCCAGGTAACGTAGGAATTTATGGAATGTGGGACAAAGGAAAGACTAATACGTATGTGCAGGAAAAAACATGGATGATACCATTCTCTTTTATAGTCCCAAAGAAAATAAATACACTTAGGTAATACAAATAATATTCTACTTAACTACATGTATAAAGACAAATATCTGGGACCACCTAGTTTAGAGATGAGATTAAAACAAATAATGCGGAAGGATACTGCTGGGACATGATGTCAGTTTGATAAAATACTGATACGCAGACTGAAGTTGGCGAAATACTTAAGCATGTGCTTAAATCCTATGAAAATCAATAGGACTGCAGCACATGCTTGCAGTTTGAATGTGTTGAAGATTTTGTATTTTACTTAAACGTGCAGTGTGTTAGAATCACAGAATGGTTTGGGTTGGAAGGGACCTTAAAATCATCTAATTCCAAGCCCCTGCCATGGGCAGGGACACCTCCCACCAGCTCAGGTTGCCCAAAGCCCCATCCATCCTGGCCTCGAGCACTTCCAGGGATGTGGCATTGACAGCTTCTGTGGGCAGCTTGTGCCAGTGCCTCACCACCCTCATAGTAAAGAATTTCTGGTTTTCCATGTTATTCTGTGTTTCTCTAAAATCATTAAATCCCAACTAAAAGGAACTAATCAGTGCACCCCTGTGCATCATGTCAGACTTTCTCCTGAGCCATTCCACTCTTTATTTCCTTTTTCTGTGTAGGAGGTGGGCGTGTGAAAATTGAGAGCGTGAAACTGGATTTCAAAGAGAAAGCTCAGGCTAAAGTCGGTTCACTTGAAAATGCCCACCATGTACCTGGCGGCGGGAATGTCAAGGTAAGGGGACAGCCCTCAGGGAGAAGGCTACCACTCTGCCCTGGCCCAAATCCTGTGATGAAATTACCAGTTAGCAGAGCTGTGAATTCAGTGGTGGCTCTAAGCTGAGCAGGAAACGTTTGTTCTGCATCAAACCCATTCACATGCTGTTTGTTCCCTCTGGAATTCGGAATGATCAAGCTCATATCCACACCTAAGATAAATTTGAACCTTACAGTGAAACCTCTCTTAGTTTGTGCACTGGCTTTCCATCTACAGCAAAGCCTTGCTTAGGACCGCTTTATAGCACAGGCATGATATAATCATATTTTATACTGTGGATATCCCTGAGGATCAGGACTGCAGCGTGAAACGTGAGGAAAACATCTTGAAAGTAAGATCACCCCCACAAGCATTTGAAAATACAGCTTTCAGAGACAAATCACAATGCCCATAAAATGTCTATTAAATTCATACAGCTAAGAACAGTGCTATTGTTCATTAGAGCATCCATGAGAGACAGAAATAGTAAGAGAGGATGGAAAGTAGTAAGCCAGTTATGCATTAAACAAGGTAAAAAAATCTTCAGTTTCAGTCCTTCTAGGGGCTGAAGCAGCTTCAATCCCTTTAAGAGTTCTTAAAAATAAACAAAAGGAGACCCAAATGATAATCATATGAGAAAATGTTGTGAATATATAATGCATTAAATTCTTTGCTTTCCTGGAACAGATTGACAGCCAGAAACTAAACTTCAGAGAGCACGCGAAAGCCCGTGTTGATCACGGGGCCGAGATCATCACGCAGTCACCAGGCAGGTCCAGCGTGGCTTCACCACGCAGACTCAGCAACGTCTCATCCTCTGGAAGCATCAACCTGCTTGAATCGCCCCAGCTTGCTACCCTCGCTGAAGATGTCACGGCAGCCCTTGCTAAGCAGGGCTTATGAATTTGCTCATTTTGCGTTGTATGAAGTAATAATATTTAGGCATGAGCTCTTGGCAGGAATGGGCTCAGAGCAGGTGTTACATTCATTCTTTACCATGTCTAAAACTAAGTAACATCCCAAGACTTGTAGTTATCATACAGTTAAAAAAAAAAAAAAAAGAAAAAAAAAGAAAAAAAAATAATTAAATAGATGCAGCAATTGGCCTGATCTCCATTTACAACAGGAAGACACTGGCTTTATATGGGTATACAACTGCAGTATGTTACATTGGACAATTATTGTTGCTCTGCTCTGTCTTGCATGGAGTACCGTACTATGATAAAATGCATTTTTACCTTTCATGTGCCTGAAGGCCATCCACCTCTTTCTGAAGAGCCTTGTTAATATCCCAAGTTGCTCATTTTGCTGTTCTGTTGATAGATGGGGAAAAAAAAAAAAGTTGCCCATTGTAAGTTATTACAGGTTAGATTGAGAGTCTGCTTACCAGAAGGAAGGGCATATAGAGAAATTCAAGTTTAATTAAAAAAGTGTTATTTTGTATAAATAAGTAGAACAAAAATTGAATTAAGTTATTAACTTTTTTTTTTTTTTGGACCTGGGTAATTATGTCAGTGTATAGCTGAAAAGCCAATAAATTATTTAACTAATAACTAAAGCTAGTAGCTGAAAACATTTGAACAATGCTTGGGGAAGTGACGTAAAAAAGCTACTGAAAGCAAGCACTTCCACCCCAATGGACTTGTGTCTGATTAGAAAGTTGGTTAAGCGGCTAGATTTGTGTACGCACCACCAGTTTCACATCCTTTCCATCTGTTTAATACAGTATTATAGATATATATATTTCTCTGTGGTCATTTGTGATACGCCCTCCTCATATACTTGAATATTCTACTTTATTCACAGTATCTGTGTCTCTTGCACCCTTTGGTGTTGCAATTTTAGGTATGTAAAAGTAGATGTTAGCAGGGTTTTTTTTCCCTCTTCATAAAAATACATTTTAAAATGATGAAAACTTTTAGCATGAAGTTGCTTTCTGTAACAACTAAAAGCCGTGACCCTGTTTTAGTGCCAGATGCAAGTCTTTTCTGTGATGCTAGAAAAAGGATTCCTTCCCTCTTCCCCGCCCTTCTTTTTTTTCTACAAAGTTACGATTTTTGTGGGGTCCAGAAGTTTGTAAAACGGTCTCCAAAGATGGCTGGGTTTGGATTCTGGATTTTTTAAAAATCCGAAATAGTTTGGCTTTTTTTTTTTTTTAATTTTTAACTCCTGTAGTAACAGTGAATGTTAGATTTATTTATTTTTTTTCTTTTGCTAAAGTTGAAACACAAAAACAAGTATTAAGGTGTTGTCTCCACTCCTTCAGTGATGTCTTATGTAAACACTCAGGCACTCAGATAACAGAGATAAGCATAACAGAGATGCCTGTAAATTACATGAGTAAATAAATTGAGCTCCCTAGACTGGGTTGCCATAGTGGTTAATCAATAAATAGGGCATCTTAAAATGTGAGCAAAATGGGATTATATTGACTATAAAAAGTATAAGAAAAAGTGTGCATAACATATAAAGGGCAGAGATACATAAACATCCAATCTAACGGAGTTACCTGCGAGAACTCCAACGCTGTCTTATGGACACTAAGAGAACACTGAAGGTAATATGGTAGTATTACTCATCAGCAGATAATTATCCGCTGATACTATATGTACAGTAGACATTATGAAATGACCAGTTTACATTCTTGCAGATTGTTTGATCTTTTCCTTTTGAAATCTCTTAACTAAACTTTGCACTGTCAGTTGAGCTATATTTGATACATGTATTAGGTTAACATTGTGTGTTGGAAGCTTTTGATCTGTTCTTTTTCTTCCTTAATTTGTATGTGTGCGTGTGTGTGTGTGTTGGGGTTTGAACCAAAAAGACTCATAGAGAACATTTTTATGTCTGTGGAGAAGGATTCTAATAATTAATAGCACAGGATTCCACATAATTCAGGTAGTAAATGCACAGTTACTAAGCAGTAAATCTTCAGTGGACCAAATGAGGATTTTGGCTAAGCTGTCACAACAGTACAAAGACCAAACAAAGTTATTAAATCTCTGTAAATTTTACTGAAAATGAACTCCTAACAGCCACACACATGACATTTCAGCTCTGCAAAAAGCTCTTTCACACTGTAAAGTACCTAATACTGTTGGTAAGTCAGCTGTTTTATACACCATGCTGAATGGGTTCTGATTTCTGCCTTGTATTTGTATAGAATTAATTAACTCTTGCATAGAGTTAATTGTATGAATTCACGTGGAAACGAGTCAAGAGAGGTGCTTTAAAAGCCTCTTCCCATTTTTTCCAGGAGAGCAAAAGACAGAAAGAAGAAGAAGAACAAGAAAAACACATCAAAAAGTATTTATATCACATTGCTCTGATCACACAATATAAATTAGCCTTGCAGTGTTTTTTTTTATGCCTTTTGCAACTGTGGGTGAGAGAGTCTATGGTACTACTGAACCTCAGCTTCTCTGAAGCTGAACACCAGCTAGTGGGAACAGTGTTAACCTGTGACTCGTAGTTTTTTGCCTTTTTTTTTAATTCTGCTTTTAAAATTGACATACTCTAGATAACAATGCTTAGATCATCCACCTATGAGTCCAAAGTTAGAGTGGTGTAACCCACCAAGTCATTTATTTCATGCATTAAAATGAGCTTTCTTGTCTTGATTCAGGCAAAGACCTCTGTAATCGTAATCATCCTTCCATAGAAAGAATCCTAGAATGCTGTGGAGTTAGATGAAGGTAAAAGAAATAAAGAGTTTTGTGCTGTTTAAAAAAAAAAAAAAAAAAAAAAAAAAAAAAGTTATGTTACATGACTCTAGATGTTCACTGAAAAAGCTCATATTAATCTTAACTTCTCAAGAAGAGTGTTGGTTTTAAAAAAAAATGTTTTGTAAATATGTAATGTCCACTAAAGAAGATAGAGCCAGCTTCCTAGAAACTGCATCCATTGTGTTTCTTTTTGCAGGCATGTTGAGCCAGCAGGTATGTTGGGTGTTTGAGACCTAACTTTGTAACAAAGCAGAGATAATCCAGATAAATGGAACAGTGAAACCTGTTTGGATGGCTAGGGGAGAGCCCCAGATTAATAGTCTGTCGAGTTGTAGAGACAAAAGGGGCTTCTGCCCCATCTGCAGAGTTCTGTTCCTATGTAACCACAAGCAGAAAGAAATCAAAGTTGAGCAAACCTCTGTCCAGCAACAATAAAGGAAAAACTAATATTGATGAGGGTAATTTTGTGCCCACCAGGGCCATGTATATTTTCACTGTACAGCAGTAAATGGTATTATCCATTCCGTGTTATGCTAAGGTACAGTAGTAACCTCATCGTGACTGCTTACAAATAGATGTTTGCCTATATACACGACCCAAAGGGAGTCGAAAGGCAGCCTGTGTGCAACCACATGTGAGCAGCAGTTTTTGCCGTGCTGGACCAAACACCGTTTGAAACCCAAGCACCCATGTCCCTTCAAAGGCAGATGCCTTGAAGAGTAGAACACGTTTGCTATAAAAACCGAAGCAGGTAGAATCTAGCCTAGGTGTGTGTAGAGTTCACCCTCTCGTCAGGTTGCTAAAGCAATTCCCGCTGCAACTCAAGCAATTCCCACTGCAGGAAGGTAAATTAGTTTCACACTTGGAAAAGTCAAGCATATAAAAGCCACTTCAACTTTAGCAAAGAGAAAAAGCCGACGAATAAACATGCTGTATGCTGGGATTTCAAGGAATACAGTCTGCTGTTACAAACCTGTGTTTTTTCTGATAATTCTAGAGCCTGTTACCATATGAGGCATTTCTTGAATGGCTGGTGGTAGGTAGTTCATGTTTTTCAATCCAATTTGCAATTGTATTTGTTGCTGTATAGTGATTGTTTTGCAAAATAAAACCGCTTGTCATCTAATTGCTTGTGTTGGTTTCCACTGTTTGTGATGGAGGTCTTTGTGCATTCCACCACTGCATGAAAAACCACTGCACACACCTGCTGGCGTGCTCTGCCAAGAGAGGCCAGAGCAGATTAAGTCACATTTTTCAGCCCTGTTATTGACAAAAGATCTGATTTTACTGCTAGCACCCTCACCTGCAGGGCCCTATCTTCCAGGTAAACAGGTTATCTCATTGTGGGGCCCTAGCCTGGAGCGAGGTTCAGCACGTGTGGAGACAGTTACACCTTTCTGACAGAGGACCGAGCCCACAGCTTGCGCCACTTTCCTCTTCTTGTCTCTGCTCGGGCTGCCCTCAGAGCCGCGCCGAGGCGTCACCCATGGGCGCAGCCACGCCAGGGCCCCCAGCCGCTGCCCTAAGATGGCGGACCCCGGCCCCTTCCCTCAGCCCCAAAATGGCGCCCGGCTGCCTCGCGCCCGCGAGGGGGCGCGCGCGCTCGGGCGGGGCTGTAGCGCGGGGCCGTTAACGGCTGGTGGGCGACCGTTGGGGAGCTGAGGGGAGTCGCTGAGGGGACGGCGCTGACAGGGATGAAGGTTCGCGATCTGGCTTGGAGAGACGGGTGAGCGCCTCTGTGTCTGCTCTCTGCAGCCTCATGGTGTTGGGGTGGGTGGGAGGTAATGGGAGCAGCGGGTGGTGGGTATTTTGGGCTGCCCTGAAAGGTATTGAGGGAACGGCCCGAGGTTTGGTGGCTGCCTGAGGTACTTTGTTGCTCTGGGGCTGCTGGTGGGGGTTTAAACCCTTGCCTCGGGTCGGTGTTGGTGGTGGAACATTCCAGAAAATGGGCTAGGACAGCAAGGTGTGTCTGTCCAGGTGTTTTCTCACCATGGGGCTGTGGTATGGGGAAGCAGAAACTTCTCCTCACAGGCTGACCTGCCCTTGTATGGCCCACATAGGGCAGCCTCTGCTGCTTCCTCCTGCTCTGATGCCTGCCCAAGATGGGTTTCAAGTCTGTGCCATTCAGATATGTCATGACACAGATTAAGCAAGACCTTTAGCATCAGCTACCCCTTGAGTTCTGTGTCTACCACAGGCTGGGGTCTCAGTAAGAAAAATATTCTCTCATTATTGTAGTCTCAGAAGTAGGAGACTGAGTGGATTATTTACTGTTTTCCAGCCGCTGAGTGAGCTGGACGTCTGACATAATTCTGCAATGCTCATAAATAAATGTGGTCAACCTGAGAGAATCGTTACGTGCTATTAATTATCCATTAGAATTGGTAGGCACAAGGCAAAGCTAATGTATCATCTGCAAAAAGGAAAGGGATTAAAAGGTTGAGAACAAAAGGATAAATCCTCATTTAAGCATTTATAGCTAGAGTAATGTTTGTGGGCAGCTGGTAAGAACCCATTTCTTCCTTTTGAAGTGAATGAAGAAGAGATGGTATTTCTGGTGCTCCTTGTGTTTTATTAGCAGCACGTGTAAGTGGTGTATTTTATGATTTGCTAGCAACTTGTGATGTTGGAGCATTGTGGTCAGTAGCAGCTGTGAATCAGATCTCAATTAACTACAGTTATTGTAAGGCAGGGTAGCCCAGGAATACTGCACCAGTATTTACATATATATATATTTGCAGATATACAGAGGGTCTTCATGTCATTTGTCTATCACAATTTATTCCTGGCACTGTACAGAAAAATGGTAGAAAAAGAAAACAAAACACATGGGGAATGGTTTGGTAACTGAATGGAACTTCTGGAAAAAGGTGATGGACCTTTTTGGGTCTTCTTTTGTGTTCCTTTTTGTTTGTTTGGGTTCATCTTTATTATTATTATTTTTTTTTTTCAAGTACCCAGGGACTGTTCTGGGTACTTGAGATATGTACAAATGTGGTGTGCTGAGTGAACCTGACCAGCCGGTGAGGAGGGAGGCGGCTTGGCTGCCTGTACTGAAGTCTCATGAGAACCCTGCAGGGAGGTGCAGTTGAAGGCAGCACCTTGTCTGCAGCAGTCTCCATGGCTGTCTGTGTTGGTGTCTTGTGTATACGTGTGTCTTTGGGATACAGGCTTAACTTCACTACCGACTGAATCTGTGAACAGGAAAGCAGCAGCCTTGTCTGTTGGCCTGGGATGGATGTCCTGGGCCCCGGGGTCCGGTGGCCAGGCAGGAGGAAACCCTGGGTCCAGGAGTGGCTGGAGGAGGCAGCTGCTTATCCCTTTCCCATCTGTAAACAGATTGTGATTCTGATCTCTTCTCTGCCTTTCTCCTATTGTCTCGTGCATTTATATTAGCCAGAACTTACTTGGAAAGTGTTGCAAGGCACGAGCTTGACACAGCCATGATAGAAATAGCTTTTCTTGAGCATAATTGCATGAAGAACAAATTAAGGTCTTAGGCTTTTTCTTCTGCTTATTCTTGCTTTTGACCTACTCTATTTCCTCTGCTAGCCCATTTTTTTTTTTCAGGTAGCTGAAGCTGTTGCCCTTACTTGCTGTCTCTGTTGATGCGATGCTCTTCTCTGGGAAGGGTCGGAGACAAGGGAAACAGCTCTGCGGTGTCTGTTGCCACAGCTGGTCTGTCCAGACCTCCAGGAGACCCCTCCGTGTTCTGGGAAGCCTGAAGCAACAGAGCAGTTGGGTTGTTTAGTGTTGAATGAAGTGGTGGTGGTGGGGTGTTGGGCTAGGGAAAAAACATGAGGAGGGACTACAGAAAAGAGCTGTCTGCCTCACTGGGGTTCTGCAGACTGAGAAGCAAGTGGGACCTATCTGGTAGGCTCTTGGAAAAATGCAGAGCCAGAAGCAGGGACACCTCGTGCATGTGCTGAAGCTGGGATGATCGTGGAGCCGAAAGGAGCTCTAAAATGAAGGGTGTATTGCACAGGCAGACTTGAAAGCACTTGTGCAGACCTTGGCTGTGTTTAGCAGGGTTCTCTGTGCGCCTCAGTACAGTGTGCTCTGATCTCAAAGGTGCAGCTGATGTGCGATCGTTCTAATCTATATCCATGAGCCACCTACCTGCATTTCCTATGCTTCATGAAATTAGGCAAGTCCATTTTGACTGTTGTGCTGTGCCCTGGAGTGCAGGCAGGTGTCATGGCAACTGCCTGGCGCTCATCCTGGCTTCCTGCACCTCTCATCTGCAGAGCAGCTCTAGTGGGAAGTGCTCTTAGGTAATATGTAACACAGAGGTCTTTCTGAGGACGGTTTTTGTCGAATTTAACAAGCAATATGGACCTTTGCCTCTTGTTATTTTGTGGTGTTCACAATGTTTGTTTAAACAAAAGCCATATATACAATATTAGGAAAAGCATATATACAATATTAGGGAAAGCAGCTCTGTAGTTCTCTCTTTGTGCCACCACTAGTGCTAGTACTGGGGTGCCATCAAAAGCTGACTGCAAATCTGAGAGCCTCTGCTGCAAGCAAAAGTTCAGTATAGATATTTAAATATTTGTATCCAGGCTATAAAGTTCCTCCTTTTAAACTTGCAGTTGCCAAGCTGCAAGCCAGGTTCACTTACTTACGTGGGTAACAGAGCACTTCAGGTTTGTGTGTCCCTTGTGGTGGGGCTGGGGGCATTGTCTGCAAAACAAGGTGAGAATAAAATTGGCCTCTAGATGCTATTGAAGTAATAGAAAGTACACTTGCTGCCTCTTGGGTTTAGTGCTGGTCACAGCCTGAGGAGGTTGGAGAATCTGCACCTTTGTAACTGCTGTTTTTAAAAAGAGTGAGAGCTGTTGATTTGCTCTCCTATTTGTTTTTCATCAGTGTGTAAAAAGTTCTGTAGCCTCAAATCCCAGTACAAGTAGAGGTGTTCATGTGTCTGGGTGGCAGTCTGCTGGAGAGCAGCGCTCTGAACTCAGTGGCAGCTTTGTCCAGACCTGCAGGCAGCACCGAGGTTGCTGTTTATATTGAGATGTTCCAGCTGGAGTACAGTGCTTTCAGCTTGGAGCTCCAGCTTACACCTGATAAGCATTTGTTACATTAGGCTTGATGTTACATTCCATTTTTTTAATTATTATTATTATTTTTTTTGCATAAGAAACACACTTGACTCTTTAATCTACCTGTTGTCATAGGAAGCCATTAAAAATCACAGAGCTACAAACAGCTTACTTGGAGAAGGCCTTTTTTGGCTCTTCCATCAGCTAGATTGATACCTCCTGCATGTATTTGTCCTGGTTACGGCTGCAAATTAACCCAGCTCTGCCGCTGGCCACCTTGGGCCCTCCCCGCCCCTAAGTGGCTGAGGTGAGCCGGGTTGTTCCTTCCCAGCTTGCCTGGTTCCGGCTGTGTTGGCACTTTCCCATGAGTGTCTGAGGCTGCCCAAGCTTGACTTGCTGGTGTGACAGCACAAGGAGCTGGCTGTGCACGGGGAAGATAAAGGTAATACTGTCCTTCAAAGTGATGCTTTTCTCCTGTAGAAACCTCTGAGGATGTAACAGAAAGCCAGGCAGGTGTACTGAAACTTGTCCTCCTGCTTTTTGAGCAATGGTTGGTGCTGTAGGATGTGGAGCTGGCACGCAGTGGCCTTGTGTGTTCCCCAGGCCGTCTCCTCTCTTGGCTGAGGACATCTGGATTCCCCTTGGAGCTCAGGGAGGTGCTGCTGGTGAGCTTCCAAGCTGCCCTCCCTTGGAGTGCGTCCCTTTGGGGCGGCAGTGATGTTTAACGGGGGGCTGAAAGCAGTGGATGTCCCACAGTTGTGGGGAGCTTTGTGTCCACGTTTTTGTCCCTCTCTGTTTACCCCTAAGTGGCTGGCCTGGACTGCACACTGAGTGCCTCTGGTGTCCCTGTCAGGTAGTAGCAGCTGTAGCAGGCAGTGAGCAAGCTGCAGTGCTCCTCCTGCTCCTGTCTGCTTCTGTGTAGCAGAGGGTGGGAACAGTAAGCTCACGGTTAGAGCAGCAAGTGGGAAGGGGGTGCAAGTGGCTGCTTCTAGAACGCAGAATAAGGAGAGATGCCAGCCTTGCGCTTCTTGAGGCCTTAACAAAATCAGTTGATTTCTTTTTCTTTAATTGCAAATTATCATTCTTGGTGCATTGTTTCACTTCTGACTGTCGAGAGGCATTCTGTAAGGGATTAAAACTCAAATTCACTTTCCAGACACAAAAGCTTTTTATACAAGTCCTGGATGCATTGAGGGGATTGGAGATAGGGGAGACTTCTTTAATACGTATCTTGCATGTAGAAGTAATTTGTTTTAACCAACTTTTCTCTGCAGTTAGTTCTTAAAAGATTTTAGAAATCAAAGTTGTTTCATCTTCCTCCCCCCTTTCTAACCGAACTTGAGGGGAAAAAAAAAATTAAAAACTTTTGTGTCTGAGCAAGCTAATCCTGAAACTAAAGAGGCCTTATTTCTGCTCACCAGCAGAAAAAGGTACTGCTAGCCAAACAAAAAGCACACACAAAAGAAAAAAAATCTTTAGAACTTCTTGATTGTAAACATATTCTTTAGGCTTTATTTAACAGATTACCTCCCAAATAACTGTTCTAATATTGCTTTTGTGAAAGAGGAGGATTTTAGCAAAGCGTAGGCCCCGTGGGGTCCTGTTGTCCATGAGTGGAGAGCAGGGCCAGCTGAAGTCATGGCAGGGAAGCGCTGGCTTGGGCACCCAGAAAAACCTCCAGTAAGAGCAAATGCAGGTTAGCAAGCAGTGGCACCGGGTTTTCAGCCACTACGTACCTGTAACCATAGAATCACAGAATATCCCGAGTTGGAAGGGATCCATAACGATCATCGAGTCCAACTCCTGGCACCGCACAGGTCTACCCAAAACTTCAGACCATGTGACTAAGAGCACAGTCCAAACGCTTCTTAAACTCCTACAGGCTTGGTGCAGGGACTGCTTCCCTGGGAAGCCTGTGAAAAACCTCCTCCCGATGTCCAGCCTGTACCTCCCCTGCTGCAGCTTGACTCCATTCCCTCGGGTCCTGTCACTGGTCACTAAAGAGAACAGATCAGATTGGCACCTGCCCCTCTACTCCCCCTCGTGAGGAAGCTGTAGGCCACGATAAGGTCCCCCCTCAGCCTCCTCTTCTCCAGGCTGAACAGACCCAGTGACCTCAGCCGCTACTCGTCCCCTCTAGGCCCTTCACCAGCCCTCCTCTGGACACTCTCCAGCAGTTTCACGTCCTTTTTGTACTGTGGTGCCCAGAACTGCACACAGTGCTCGAGGTGAGGCCGCACCAGCGCAGAGCAGAGCGGGACGATCCCTTCCCTCGCCCGACTAGTGATGCCGTGCTTGATGCACCCCAGGGTGCGGTTGGCCCTCTCGGCTGCCAGGGCACACTGCTGGCTCACGTTCAGCTTGCTGTCAACCACAGCCCCCAGATCCCTCTCTGCGGGGCTGCTCTCCAGCGTCTCGTCGCCCAGTCTGTATGTACAGCCAGGGTTGCCCCGTCCCAGGTGCAGGACCCGGCACTTGCTCTTGTTAAACTTCATGCAGTTGGTGATCGCCCAGCTCTCCAACCTGTCCAGAGATCTCTGCAAGGCCTCAGCTGAGTCCACAACTCCTCCAAGTTTGGTGTCGTCAGCAAATTTGCTCAGAACACCTTCTAGTCCTACATCCAGATTGTTTATAAAAACACTGAAGAGGACTGGCCCTAAAATGGAGCCTTGAGGGACCCCACCAGTGACCATCCGCCAGTCTGATGTGGCCCCACTTACACCACAGCCCTTTGAGCCCTGCCCGTCAGCCAGTTGCTCACCCATCGGATGGTGTTTTTGTTTAGCTGGATGCTGGACATTTTGTCCAGAAGGATCCTGTGGGAAACTGTGTCAAAAGCTTTGCTGAAGTCCAAAAAGATCACACCAGCTGGTTTCCCTTGGTCGACTAGATGGGTGATCTTATCATAAAAGGAAATCAGATTTGTTAGGCAGGACCTGCCCCTCGTGAACCCATGCTGGCTGGGACCAATGACTGCATTGTCCCCCAGGTGCACCTCAATAACTTCAAGGATCATCTTCTCCATAATTTCACCAGGCACTGACGTGAGACTGACAGGCCTGTAATTGCCAGGGTCTTCTTTCTTGCCCTTCTTGAAAATTGGTACAACGTTCACCAGCTTCCAGTCTACTGGGACCTCTCCAGATTCCCAAGATCGTTGAAAAATAATTGAGACAGGTCGCGTGATGACGTCAGCCAGCTCTTTAAGCACCCTGGGATGAATCCCACCCGGACCCATGGACTTGTATGGATCCAGATGGAGCAGCAAATCCTGGAGGAACAAAATAGGTGGTGTTGATCAGCTCTGCCTGTTCCAGGAAGGAATGACCTCAGTGAGCCTTTAAGTGCCTGGTATTAAGTGGGGTAATTGAAAGGCCGTCAGAGATGTGGCCATGACTTCTGGGAGCATATCTCCTTAAACTTGCTATCTTTTTTTTAATAAAAGCAATGGAACTTCACCAAAATCCTTGAAAACAATAAAAAGGGTGGGCTTGTGTTGGTGTTCCGTTGTGTTCCGTTAGCTAGTTGTGGTGGCGTGTTATCTGCTGATATCCTGTGCTGTGTAATAGAGCTAATCTAACAGAAACGCTTCCAGCAAACCCGGGTGGGTTGTACGTTAGCGTTAGTCAAACCTGGCCCATTGCTGGTTGGAAGCACGAGTACCTCTACTTAGGCAGAGAAGGTGGTGAGTGCCAGTGCTTCTCTCAGCTACATCCCCATGGGAAAACAAGTGTGGACTGAGTGCCCCTACCACTGCCAGTCGCTCTTAGGGTTTACGGCTCGCCTCCCTTCGCTCCCTCCGGCGGCACACAGGTGTCTCCCCTCCCAACAGCCTCCTGCTCCTGGAGGGCTGCTGCCTTCCTGGACGGGAGGGAGCCGGGGACGCAGCTCGCCCTACAGCCGAGCAAAATCCCTTTTCCTTTGCGGTAGGGGGGACGCTGTGCTGAGCCGGCCGGCCCCCGGCTGCAGGTTGGCGCCGCTCGGAAACTTGCCCGAGGAGGAGGAAGGAGGAGGCAGCCGCGGCCCGGCGCTGGGGGGAGCCGGGTCCCGGGGCGGTCCCGGCCGGTGCCCCCCGCCCCTGCCCCCGCCCGGCGGCTGGCGGTGCCGGAGCTGTCCGCAGAGGGAGGTGCTGAAGGCAGGGAGGAAGCGGAGGGACGCGGACATCTTCGCTCCCCCAATTTCCTCCCTGCCTCCTGCAGCCATTTTGCACCGGCACAGCCGAAGGAGGTGTAGGAGGGGAGTGGGGGGGATGGAGGGAAGGGGGTAAGGAGTTGCGGAGAGCGAAGAGGCGGCCGCGGGAGATCCCCACCGGTATGTCTGCTGAGACTGCCTCGCGGCAGCAGCTCTCGGCAGCATCATGGTGAAAAGGAAAAGCTCGGAGGGCCAGGAGCAGGAGAGCGGCCGTGGCATCCCTCTGCCCATCCAGACCTTCCTATGGAGGCAAACCAGGTGAGAGCAGCAAGCCCTGGGTGCTGAGGATACAGCTGCAACAGGGTGGGGGGGAGTGGGAGGGCAGGCCAGCTGCTGCCCAGTGGTGGGAAGGCAGCGGTTATCGCAGCCGCAGCGTGAAGGTGAGAAACGAGATGTTCTTTTTGCACTCTGCATAGAGCAATCTGTGTGTTTTGGGAGAGGGGGAAGGATTTGAGGCAGTTTAATCCAGTGGCAGTCGCAGGCAGCTTATTGATTTGACTTTAAAACATCCGCGTGTGTGTCTGTGCGCCTCACCCCTCCTTGCTGCTCCCTGTCTCCCCCCTTTAAGAGGACTTGTGGAGCTCAGGTACTAGGAGCAGCGTCCCTTGGTGCTGCATCGGACTTGCCGCTCTGCCTGCATCTTTATTTGCAGCCGTTCTGGAAGTGTAATCTATGCTTTGAGAGGTCAGCATGCAAACATACGTCAAAGTCTCACCCTATTTCATTGGATTGGAGAGTAATGATGTGTGAGGGGCAGGCTGAATGTATGGCTGGGGCTTTATGTTCCTAGTGAATCCTGGCTGTCTCCTGACTTGCAAGAATTTTAAACTGAAAACACCGAGGGAGGTGTGGGGGGAGGGTGGAAGGTTTGAAGGTTGTGGCTCTAATTCAAAGCCTCTGTCACGAAATCCCTTTATCACACAATTTCCACATCCTCCAAGAAATAATATATAATAGTGTGACCCGATTCATGTGTTCCCCCCACCCTTTTTTCCCCTTGGTGTAACAGATTCCATTCTGGAGGGGAATGACAGCAGAGGGTGGTTGTTTTCTAGCTACAGAGAACAGGCCTGCATTTCATCAGAAGCCTTCCTTCCGCGTCAGCAGTAATGGAGGGAAATAATTAATACAAAACTGGCACATGGATCCCTAGCTTAAAATATAGGTGGGGCAAAGTTGGGTAATGTTTAACACTTGTTAAACTGAGCATTGGGAAAACCTTTCAGTGTGGTAAAGTGGCTGAAAATTGTCTAACGGAAGATTTAATCTGCCCTCAAGACATGTCCTGTTCCCCAGGGTTAAACTACCATTTGGCATTTTAGTGTGGATACTGTCTTCTAGAAAAGGTAGTGGCACTTTGGCAGATGTCATCAACAGGTATCTGGGCATTCTTCTGCCTTCCTTTCTGCTGAGTTTCTCAGCCTTTTGCCAACCTTTTGACATGAGAAAAATCCTAAAAATAACTAAGCAGAGTTCAAACTTGAAGTATTGTCTTTCTAATGCCTTTTTTTTCCCCTCCTTCAGTGCATTTCTAAGACCTAAACTGGGGAAACAATATGAAGCTTCCTGTGTGGTATGTACCCATTTCTCTTTTTCAACTCTTATTAGTAACTAACGTTTTATGCAATTTGATCTGACCCTGGTGGCTGATCAGCAAGCTTCTCAGCTCGTAGCAGGAGTGCATTTAGTCCATTCAGCTTAATTTGTACTTTTACCACATGAAGGATTTGAAACCTTTTCCCATCTAGAGAATTTAGATATTGTGCACATCTCTAGGCACAACAAAAAATTATTGCTTTTATTATTAATAGTTGGACTGACACAGTAAAGAACGGTGCAGACAGACCGAGCTGAGACAACTTGCAGTTCATCATGTGTGCGTGTGCTCAGATGAGATTGATGTCATTGTGCTCTGTGATTATTGGACTTTTTTTCAGTTACAACAGTGAAAATCTAAACATCGTTAACAACAGGCTTTAAGCAATACTTTCCACCGTTGTGCAAAATGAAAATGCCTCCTCCATTGGAAGAGAGGGGACCGTATTTTAGCAGCATAATCGAAGGGACTGTTATGCAGATACTGATAACTGTTATTCGTAAATGTATTTAGTATTAAACCTCAATCTAGTGTGCAGAGGGAGAAAGGGAAGACAAGCAGTTCAGATAGGAGGGTTATCTAGGGAACTGCACAATTCCTTGAACTGTTGCTGATCTTTGGATGACTTAAAGTACATTAAGCAGTTGCAGCCAAACCTGACAGACTGGAAAAATGTGGTCTGGACATGTATCTTAATAGTTTAAAGTACTTAGGTCTCGCTGCAGCAATTTTCTGACTTCTTCTCACAAGATATTAAGCTGGAGAAGCCCTAGCTACTGCTGACTAATTTTCCTCTAAGAAATCCATAAATTTTTCAGGGTTATTCCTAGATACCAAATACTGGCAGAGGACTGTTGTCTTAGCGTGTTGGTGGGTGAAATGCATGGCAATTCTGGTACGTGGAGCTCAAAGCATCATCTCCGGTGTATACCACTGACATCTCATAGGATATAGCGTGGAGTTTGTTGCCTCACATTGTGCAGGAGTCTCAGGAGTGTGCAGGACCTCTAATCTGAGGCTGTGGACCCACCCATGAGCTTGTGTCATCTGTCACTGTTGGGTAGAGGGTCAGAGCTTCCTTCTGCATTGGTGTGCCTTAGGCATAAGGAAGCCCTGTCCTACCCCTCTGTGTATGTGACTTCCTGGTGGTTCGTGCTATGCTGTTGAGAGCAGCCCTTCTCTGTCCCACAGATCGATTCTAAAGCCTGTTTCTTTCATGAGCACGCACCAGAATTTACTAAGTGTAAAAAGCTGCAGAACAGCATAAATCAAATGTTTCAGTCAAAGGAAAAGGAGCTCTGGAAAAAGGCTCAGGAAGGAAGGGGCCTTTGGGCTCGGGGATGGTCCTCAAGTGGTCAAAGGGCAGGGGAGCTCAGTGTCTCAGGAGATGGGGAGAATAAAGAAATGAGTTCAGTGTGAATGCACAGAGACTGCATCAGTGCCTGGAAAAGAGATCTGGGATTACCAAAGGCATTTTACAGTTACGTATGGCTCTTGCAGATATAAATATGGGGTTTTCATGCAACTTTAGCTTCCGTGAAGGTGCTTCAGCTGTTTAGATAAAGAAGAGCTTGATTCTTCTCCAGTTCTTAACATAATCATGAAATAATGAGCAAAAGCTTCCAAAGGTGAGGTTTTGTTTTGAGGAAATGATGGGATGCAACCTGAGCTGTTGTATCTGCCACCTTCTTTTGCCCTTTGCTTTCCTATCCCTAGCAATCCCCAGCAATGCCTGCCCACATCAGCACCATCTGCATTATCTAGTAGGTCAGCAGGGTGCTGGGTACGTGGGTGAGACAGGTTTCCAGGGCTTGGCAGGTAGTTGGCTTATCTTCTGGAACATCAGGCTGTTTATCTAACACCGCTGTATTGACTAGCCTGCCTAAGAATACTGTGCACCTGTATATGACCTGTCCTTTTAAAATTCTCTTGCCGGAGTAGTTCTAGGCATGCTACAGGCCGTTAACTGTCTGACACGACTGCACAGGGCTGTGTATTATTATTATTGGCTCTAAACTTGCTGCGCTAGGATTTGCTGCATATTGTGCATTGAGGAAGCAGATGCTGGAGGCCTAGATTCAGTCAGTACAGCATCTATTTTCTATGAGCAGATTGCTTTGGTTATTTGAGCTTTGCTGTACACTTCATAATTTTTAATACTTGAGTAAAATGTAGCCCTTTCATAGCCCTTTCGTTGTTTCCTTACCCAAACAATCTCACTGACTTTAGCTGGTCTATGAATATGGGCATAAATACCCCCAGTTGCCTTCAACTGTCTAAATGAACCCGCGTCTCAGTATAGATTTAATGTTCTTCCTCCTTCCTCTTCTGAAGCTCTTCTGCTCTGACTCAATCGAATTTCTAATGTGCCTGAATAAAAGCTGTAAATGGCCTCAGTGGAATGTATGTGTTATCCAATGTGTTTTTTGGGGTGAGGGAAAGGGACTAAGGGATCGATTGTGATTTTTTTTTTCGATGGTTTACATTGGCCATGGAAGAACCCAGGTGCTTTCTGGAGGATCCAGCAAATTCAGAGTTAATGTTTTTTGTTTTGCAAATGCGGTTTTGTTGTTGTAAACAATTAAAGGGTAGCTATGGAATAACATGTAAAAAAAAAAAAGCCATTGGTATTGGTTGTAGAAGACCGAATCTTTGGATGCAGGAATTTTCTCTGTATAAAGTGTGTGGCATCTATGCTTCACTGCCAATGGCTGTACTATGAGTATCTTTTTTGTTAATTTTACTATAGCCATGTAGTCATAGAAAACAGAACCTGACCCTCTCCTGTGCTGAGCTCCTGGATTAATATTTTCGATCTTTGTAGGTACGATTCTTACTTGGAGGACCTTCCCTAGACTGACAGTTCTGTCTGCCTGCATTTTAAGTTCTCTCCAGTCGGTCTGAAGAGACATTAGCACTGTCTCTCTGCTTCCTACCTTGACGCAGTCTGAGCTTTGGGAGAAGAGGGCAGTAAGAGAAATTCTGTGCTAGACGAAGCTCTAAACGAAGCACAAAAGTTCTAGGATAGTAGCTGTGAGAGTGCGAGAGGGTTATTTCATGCAAAATGTGTGCTTCCGGAGGTCAGATCTCAAGCTGTCTGGACTAAGGATAATGGATGGGAAAAGGGGCAATAGTTCAGTAACCCTGCTGTCCTAACTTACTGCATTTTATTTATTTATTTATTTTGAATTTTTTCTTCCTCTCCTTGAGTCAGATCCTCTAGGGCTACTTCCCTGGAGGAGTGCTGCAGCTCTTCTGGCACTCCTGAGAGCATGGATCTGGGGGGCTGCCTTACATAGGGTGCTGCAGGTACGGCTCCCCTGGGCTTAGAGCAGGGGAAGCTCATAGGATTTGAGCGAAGTTGTCTGGGAACCCATAGCAAAGCCCAGCAGGAGCTGTTCTGTTCTCTATGGCTTATCCATGCTTCTTCAGGCAGCTACCTGTTCCCTCTCCACCAGGAAGGGGGCACGTGCTGACCCTGATCACAAGGTACTTGATGGCCTTCTTGATTCTTGGTTGGAGAGGAGGGTAAAAGGAGAACAGCAGCAGCAGTGGGAAGGCAGCCAGACCAGGCTGACCGCTATTCCTGGTGAAAACAGATGGCATCGCCAGGCCAACAGGAAAAACGCATGTGTAAGTGGCCCTGAGGGAGCCGAATGCACACAGCCCTGCTGAAAGGGGCTGCTCTTTCTCCAGCCAAGACATAGTGCTGACTTTCCTCACCGCCACCTTGGCTGATGTTCTTTATCCTCCTTTGACATACGGGGTGTTACCATCAGGGACTAGCTTCTGTAAGTAGGTAACTTTGTTTTCGTAGCCAACTAGCAGCCCTGAGACTGCAGCCCCAGACATATCCGTGGCATTACAGTACCCCTCTTCTGAGTGACTTAGAGGGAGCTTGCTTTGGATGTTCTCATTTAGCCTTCTCATTAAAGCATGTAACTCTTCTCAGCTGTAGCAGCAGCTGCTAAGTTTTTGGGGGGTGAAAGTTAGGTCTTAATGTCTGTGTATTCGCTAGCACGTCCTGAAAACTAGGGTAGAGCCATTGCAGAGCAACAAGGAGGTGCTACAGGAGCAAATGCTGACCTGGAGCCTTGCATCTCCATTGTGTGGTGTAGGCAGAAGCTGCTGTGAGCTGGACCTTTATGAAGAACTTGAGGCGAATCCCATGGGAGCACTTGTCCAAAGAGCCACATATTGCTGTTGGCCTGCTTGTGGCTGCTGTTATCAGCATGGGGAGTGATGCCAACTAGGTCCCACGCTGATAGTACGTATACAGGGGTAATTTTGTACCAGCCACTGCCTCTAGCATACAGGGACGCTCAGTAGTTTCTGTACAGGAGTCTTTGTGCTGGGAATGCTGTATGCTGCCAGAGAAATGTTATCTCAGATGCTTGGGATCACATATGCTGTTCCAGAAGCTAGTACTGCATTGGGCTGCAGAAAGATACTTAGCTTTATGCTCAGGCCAGGAAAGAACAGGAGAATCTTGTGGCAAACCATATACGAAAAGCTTCTGTGGCTCAGTGAATGTAAGCCTAATTTTAAAGATGTAATTGCAGACTCTGTGGCCTCCCCAGGAGCCTCTGAAGTATTCAGAATGTAGGCCAGAGCTTCCAGAAGGCAGTTGTTGCGGGACTTTCTCCCTGACACCATTGGCATGCGTGCAAATAAGACCTTGAATGGAAGGTCAGAGCACAGCAATGCGTCTTCTGTCCCATTTCAGAACAGTGTTGCTGTTTCCAGTGACTTCTGTTTTCCTCCTCCTGCTGTATAAACCGAACAGCTTTGTCACAGTGCTGAAGTGTGAAGCCTGGCTCGGTTCTGATTCTGGTGCTTGGCAGGCCATCCAGGGAGCTAATTCAGCTCCCTAGCCTGGTAGAAACTAGGAACTTCTGTGCTGAGCTTCATTTTTGCCTGTGGAGAGGCTTGACTTGGCTGTGAGCCCCACAGCTGGTGGAACAGCAGAGGTGGGATTGCATGGCTGAAGCAACAGATGGGGAAGGAAGGTGGCACCCTGACCGCTTTGGGCAAAAATCAAAACACGTTTTGCAGTGCCCTTTCAGGCTTTGTGTTTTTTTTATGACCACTTGTTAACCCTGCACCTCTTATCCTGCTTCCAGGGACACTGTGCTACTTCATTCCCCCTTCTGTTAGGTAACCCTGGCTGGGATAGTCTTTCTGGACCTCTGTTGCCTTTGTCCTAGTGCTTTCGTGGGTGCTTCTGTGGTTTAATGACTTTGTAGTTCCAGATTTGGACAGAATACTCAGACCATAAAACGAGCACCAGGCTCCCTGCCTCGAGGGGGCTGGGGTTCCTCTGCTGTGACCGCTTGTGTTCCTGCACGGGTAGGAGGAATGGCAGGGACTGGTTCCCTTTGCAGGGCTAGTGACACCCAACAGATCTCTTACAGGGAGACTGGTTCGGGTCTTCCTTTGTGTGGTAGCCATGTTATCTAGTCCAGGTGCTAAGAATACACGCTACTGACAACCTAATCCATGGCACTTTTTTTTTTGACTAATGCCTAGGAAGCCAGCTCTTTTGTCCACATACTGTAACTGATGCCCTCCAATTTCTGCTGTTGCTCCATAAAGTTGGTTGACTTTTCTGACCAGAACCTGGGGGTTTCTAGGAAGTGGGCAACTTTCCACAGAGTTATATTTGTTGGCAGCTCTGACATTTCATGTCAGTATTTTCTCAGGTTTGATTTGTGTGACTGCAGGTGTAGTCCTCAGCAAGCATACTCAGTACCAAATACCTCCACTACATCGTGCTGTCTGCCCTTCTCCTGCGCTGTGCACTGCTAATAGGGTCTTTGTCTTTGGTTGTAGGGACAGATGGACATTTTTCTGCCTCCACGCTGTCCAGAGCAGCCGCTGGGGCATGCAGAAGAGTGCTCGTTACTGCCAGTTATCATGGCGTGCACTGGAGTGGCTGGTCATTTAGGAGAGCTAGTTTGAGACTGCTGCCCTTTCAGCTTTCCTTTTTTGTAATTAAGTCTGTTCCTATCAATACCACGTTTATGCGGGAAAAATTGTTATGACTAGTGTTGAAGGACAAGCTTTACGAATCTGGAGTGAGGGCATTTGAAGCATCCGTTAGGTCATGAATGCCAACAGTTACTTGAATGCCTGGAGCCTGATGAAATTGGTGGAAAAAGCTTGTGAACAAATAGGTAGCCAGGAGGCTAAGCTTGTCTGTGGAAGGACGTACGTTACCAGTAATGTATTTCTTAGCTTTAGGAACTTCAGTGAAGGAGTATAACTGCTTTTGTGACCCATAATGAGATCTTCGTATCTGGTCAGAGTAAGAGCGTATGGAAATAGTTAGAGCAACTAGCAATAAAGAACTTCCTTGGGGATTTCAAGGGCAGATAGTCTTATTTTGTGTTGTTTGAAGTGGAAATAATGAACTTGCTGCAGCTATCAGCTCTTTTAAGTGTTCATAAAACCACGGCATCATGGCTCGCTGAAAAAAAATTGTATGTGGAATATTTTTTGTGGCAGGGCGTGAAAACATTCCCTAAGGCATGTATACCTTTAATGGGTTGCCCTTTATGTTACACTAAGCTGAAAGAGCATGTGTGTGCGTGAAAGAGAAGTATACCCAGCTCTCAGCTCCACACATACAGGCTTCATTAGCTCCTGGGACTTCCAACAGGATTACTGGCATGCCAGGATAATACCCAGAACAACTGTAAATCTGGCTTGATGCCAGGACTGACTTTTATATGTATGAGATTTACTTTAACTCTTTTTTATTGTTATGTTATACTGAGTTTTGTGTCATACATTTTATTATTGTATTATATTGAGTGGCCCATTCGTTTCCTAATTGAGTGTGTCCATGTGTCCGAGCTTTAGCTACCGTCCCTATCTTACAGGAAGAATATTCTAAGGTATGATTTAGTTGTATACTGAAAACTTACAGATTACAGTTTTTTAAAACAGAATGTTTTATGTCCTAGAATGTCTGTGCAGAAATAGATGTAGAGTCTTTTTTCCCTCTTTTCTTACAGTCTTTTGAACGAGTTTTAGTAGAGAACAAGCTGCATGGCCTTTCTCCAGCTCTCTCTGAAGCCATCCAGAGCATTTCTCGCTGGGAACTTGTCCAGGCTGCGCTCCCACACGTGCTGCACTGCACAGCCACATTGCTCTCCAACCGAAACAAGCTAGGTTCGTGCTCATGAATTTGTTTTTCCATTACTGAATATCAGTCTGAACGTAAGATTGATGCTCAGCATGCCACAAAACATGCTTCAAACACTAGAAGTAGAACTGTAACGAGGAATCCTAGTATATTCTGTGGGCTGTTCTGTTTCATGTTCTGTTCTCATTTATAGCAGGGTTGCCTGGGAGGGTTTCCTCAGTGAAGGCAGTGGTGTGCTAGCTTTAGAAATCATGAGCTGAAGAGTCAAAGTAGTTCAATGACATTTTGATAGTTAATTTCCAGATCCCTAAAACTAGCTTCAGCAGAAGCCTCACAGTACTTACTTGCATTTTGTCTTATTTGATGGAGTCAAACAGATGAGGCTTTCAAGCTGCCACCTTTTAGGACCGCACTGCATCCATGCATTCAGTGGCCCTGCCACTGACTTTTCAGGGACTGAATTGCAAATGCTGTGAAATAAATGGAGGCTTGGGAATTAGAAGTTTTTAAATAGAACAGAATGTTGAGACTGTTAACGCAGAACTTTAATTTTCAAGCTCCCATTAGGAGGGAGGTTGGATGCCCAGTTTCCTGTATGGCTCTGAAATTCTCGACAGTACCGTTAATGGAAAGCCCATGAGATACTGTGATGTGTTTTTCCCATCCAGGACATCAGGATAAACTTGGTGTAGCTGAAACAAAGCTGCTTCACACTCTTCACTGGATGCTGCTGGAGGCCCCTCAGGACTGCAGCAATGACCGATTTGGAGACAGAGGTTCTAGCTGGGGAGGGAGCGGTAGCGCCTTTATCCACCAGGCTGAAAACCAGGGATCGCCAGGACATCCCCGGCCCAGCACCACGAATGATGATGAGGAGAATAACAGAAGGAAGTTCTTCCAGAACTCCATGGCCACGGTGGAGCTCTTCGTGTTCCTCTTTGCTCCTCTTGTTCACAGGATTAAAGTAAGTAGAACATCAGTGGGGTACTTGTGTAGAGATACCTCTGAGCAGGGAAACAGCGATTCAGACTTTCCAGTGTCGAGAACAGTCACTGTAGCATCAGGCAGGTACAAAGGCACATACATCTGAAGTGAGGCATTTTCAGGCCCTGGGAGTATCAAAGATTTGTGGCCCATATGGAATATTTGGGAGCCTAGAACCTGCAGAAAGGATTGCAAGCTTTAGCTTGCTCCAGTGTCTCTCACTCATTGCTCATAAGGACCATGCTAGCTTTTCAGGAATTCCACCATGGGGCTGCTGCTGAGGCTTGTTGTTGTCATTACTAATCATCTTGATGCTGATTACCAGGATTGCTTTATAGTGGTATAAGCGTGAAGTGGCAGAGGCAATTAAGCATTCCTTTGTTCTGAACTTGGAAGCAGGCTGCAGGCTCCCTGTCTGCCAGAGTCCCTCGGTTGGTTTTATGCTGAGTGCATCAGCTTTGCAGAGCTGTGTAATGAGGAGTCATCTTCTGCACGCTCTGACTCCTCGCTCTTGTCTTTATGCTCTCTAGAGAGCTGCTATTTAGACCTTACACTTCCAGGTAGGCTTCAAAAGAGAAACTGGCTCTGGAGAGCAAGTGGTCAGAAAAGGTCTGTAAAGTCATGAAGGACTGGAGTCTGTTGTGTGTTCTAACACCGCCTTGTGCGCTACAGCAGTTGAAGAAGATAAGGAAGTAGAGGAGAGAAAGGATAATCATTCTGTTAAGGCAGGTGAAAGTGGGTCTGGAAAGCAAACTTCCTTCCCTGCTTCTGTTACTAAGTGTCTGTACAGCTCAATTTATGTAACCCAAGTTCTTCTTAGTCATTTACTAGTTCTCCATTTTCTCTGTGAGCTGTGGAGACATGGAAGAAATAAGCACTGAGTTCTTCCCAGTGCTACACGCACCACTGTGGGCTATCGTTTGAAAAAATGAAATGAAGCTGGAGGCAGACCCTGGCTATTTGAGGCTGGGTTTCCAAATTTTCTGTAATCATCTTTCTCAGATTTATTTCCCATTGCCAAGATGGGATTAATAACAGTATCTCAGGTTCACCTTGAAAGAAAAAAAAAAAAAAGGAAATATCCATAAATCTCTGAGATACTGAAGTGATGAACGCTTGAAAAGCCCATGAAAACATGCATTTCTGTCATCAAAGCAAAGCTCAAAAAGGATAAGGTAAATGAGGCATATAACTGGCTTTCTAAGTCAGCATTGCCACCCGTGTTTCATGGAGGTAGGGGCCTCGGGGGAAGAATATGACCTACTAACTGAAATAGTGGATGTGTCAAGGAAGATGATACTTGTTTGCAGAGGAAGGCCTAAGTGATGGAATTTTAATGACTTCTGGGAGGATTTACATATTTTGCAATGTATTCTTAAACGAGTCTTTGTGGGCATTGGGTGGTACGCATGTAATCCTGTAATTTAACAACTCGAGTTAAGTGTTCACATTTCCAAAAGCTGGCAGTGCAAGGTAAAAATGCAGCGTTATTGCTCCCACTTTCCAATCACAGACAGCGAGGCAGATGAGGCTGTGTCAACAGAAGACAGTGGTGCAGCTGCAAGGATGCTACTGAGATCGCTATTACCAGTGTTTCTGGGGCTTGAGGGGGATAGTGAGACTATGCTGACACTAGGGACTCCTCATGTGGGTCTGACCTTCAGTCGGGTACGGGCATACCTGCACTTTGATCCTGCCAAGATGTACTTGTGTGCTGATTTACTCGATTTCAGCTACTTCCACATTTAAAAAGCAACGTTGGTGCAAGTGCTAGCCGTGCCGATGTCTCTCCATAGACATATCTCAAGTAGTAACACTGTTACTATTAATAAGAACATTATTTTATATTAATATTTCATACTGATTTGATGCATTTCATGTTATCTCAATTTCTAACCAATATATTAATATTTAATATTATTCTTCTGGGGCATAAGATCAAATCTCAGAAGTGTAAATGCTAAGGTTAAGATGAAATTGAATACTAAATATGAAGTTGTTATTTATAGTCAGAAGGGTTACGAAGGCTTTTGACACAGGAATGTCCTTTTCTCTTGTATCTTAAGGTCCTGAAAAAACAGATTTCATTAGTATGGAAGTTTCATTTTGGAAAAAGCCTTTTGTATATTTTTGTATTGAGGTTTCCCTATTGTTTTTTCATAGCTGTACTTGGAATATATTGATGTCTGCTGAGTGGTGTCAGTGGCCACTGAGTTAGCGCTTACTGGCCGCAGAATGGCACGTGGTTCTTGTAAGATCTGTCCATCAGGGAACGGACAGTCCTTTTAGTCTGGAAACAGTGCTCTTTTATGTGATACAACCTCTGTTTGTCTTTCTAGGAGTCTGACCTGACATTTCGGTTGGCTAGTGGCCTTGTTATTTGGCAGCCTATGTGGGAACACCGGCAGCCTGAAGTTTCTGCCTTCAACGCCCTTGTTAAACCGATCAGGAACATCGTTACAGGTCTGTGACTTTGCTGTGCAGGTGGGAAACCTTTCCTTTTCTTGGCTGCTGCTGCCTTACGTTCTGTAGCCATCATACTTGAGCAGTATGTTAATACTGCAGGAACTAGTCAAGCCTTTGAGAGTAGTTTCAGGCTGTTTCTCTTCAGAAACAAGTAATATTTGCATAATATTTAAATAGGAGATGAGAGAAATCACAAATAGGAAATGAGAAACTTCAGTGGAGTTACCGTTTTCCGTCAGGCTCGTATCTCTGTTTCACAATATCTTCCTTAGTTGCCAAGAGGGGTAAAGGCAGTATCTAGCAGCAGTCCGACGCTCTGAAAGGTTTTTCCAGAGAGGTACTGGACATATTAATAGTGAAGAGCACACAGTTATCAGTGTAGGTTCTCTTCCTATCTACAATCCAAATTTCACCATGCTGTGTAATTAAATAAAGTAGTTTCAAGAGGCTTGCTCCAAGGCAGACTTAGATTGTCAATTCACTTTTATATACTGTAAGGGGTTGCTCCTCATCTGTTCCTCAGCCATAATGAGACCGGTGTGGGGTCCTTAGGCTTCTAAACCTTTGTGTCAGACTTCGTTTTAAAAATCCTTTTTTACTATTGCATTTTTAGATAATAGTTTTGCATAATTCCTACGAACTTGTTAATTGTAAGTGTGCTGGGTATATCACTGTGGCATTGCTTGCTCGTTCTTAAAAGCACAGAACTGTAATTTTCGTAGAAGTGAAAATGTAGTTAGCTAAACCTGATTTTTCAAATGTAGCAAGTCGCTTTGGATATTGTATTTCATTCTGAAGGTTTTACAGGCCTCTGGAACAGTCCAGCATTGGAAAGATAGAAATCTTTCAACTGATTTGAAATAGTCTGTGACATCTAGCTCTCCCTTTACCAGGCTTCAACTTTTGGAATTAGAAAATAGGATTTCAGCCCTGGAAATAACAGAAGCAACTAGTCCTAAATATTCTTTGACCCTTGGAATTATTGTTTTTTTAATGTTTTGAGGTATGGTCAGAAAAACCCTGATGTTACTCCCTTCAAGAGTAAAGTCTAATACGAAAATATTCTGTTATGTTTTGAAAGTGTTTCAACAGAATGGAAATAGTCATTGGAAGGACATTCTAAATGCCAAGGGAGCTTCTGATGTTGTAGCATGCTTGTCTCAAATTGTGACAAAGTTAATTTTACTTAAGTTCTCCTTCAAATGAGAAATCCAAAAAAAAAAATCTACTGCAGAAGCTTTTGTAGTATTTTGCTTGGAGTCGGTCTGATACCGAGTTGCATCTGGATAGCTTGTGATATGAGAGGATTTCAAGAGCTGTCATCCTAGTCTTTGTGATGCCCTTGTTCTTCTTCAGTACTGCTGATCAAACTTTCTCTGTGACATTTGTGTGCTCTCTGTGATGAAGGCATTTGTCAAATTGGAAATCACAACACATTCTGAGAGATGTAACCTAGAAAAGAAGCTGAAAATACATGGAAATAGGAGGAGGAAAGAGACACGAAATGCACTACTGTGCACAGGAAAACAGTCTAATGTCAGATGGACTTAGGATAAAATGTAAATTCCATTGTTGTTTTTAAAGAAAATGTGATTTTCAGTAGACAATGTTGTTGACAGAACAATTGAAAAATGTGCAGAAGTTAAATGTTTTCTTTTAATGGCCATGCTTAATGCCTAGGAAGTTTGCAGCAGAGAGATGCTGCTTTGGGTTTGTTTGTTTTTTTGCTTTATCCTTTCAATTGGTGTGGTTTACATATTAGAGGTGGTTTCTGCAATGATATTTCATTTACTTTTGTCAGCTAAAAGAAGTTCTCCTACCAACAATCAGAGCGTGACTTGTGAATCCCCTAATCTGGACAGCGGTCATACAGAGGTGGGTTCCTTGTGAAGCTCTAGATGGCTTGAGTGAGGAGTTGAGGGAGGGGGGAAGTGAAAGCCAAAACAGCAGCTGCAGTCATTACCCTAAAGTAAGCCATGTGCTGAAATTACAGTTGCTCACAGTTCTCCTGACAGCTCCCAACCTTGTCTGCAGTGGAACCAAAGGGTGTTGAGATAGTTGTCAGGGTCTCCTCAGGCTTATTGTGTCTCACAAGATGGAAGCCTGATGTTACCTATTTTCTTGGGTTAGAGCCCTGTCTTACCCTCTGGATATACAATTCCTCATACTGTGAAAGCCCAAGACTTAATTGCCCATGTTATTATGGTATAAGTAATACTTGTGTCTAAGCATAAACTGCAGTAAGGAAACGAATACAGGATGGATAAATATGTTTGTCTGCCTATTTCTGTTTATTGAAACTATCCAAAGGGACTGCAGGTGGTCTGTGAGACAACCCAGCCAGATTCCGTACCTCCAAAGCCCACTGTTTCAGCATGTCATCGTGGAAATTCCCTGGATGGAAGCGTGTCCTCCCAAACCTCTCAGGAGAGGGGCACCCCACATCCCAGGTACAAACCCCTTCAGCAGAAAGTTAAGCTGCTGTAACTCAGTGGGGGAGGTCGCAGAGGTCCTCGTGAATCTGCTGTTGTTCCTAAACCCCAGGGGTGCTGGATGTTTATCTCAGACTTGTAATTCAACAGATCTGTTTTGGGGGCTGAACAAGGCGGTGACACTTGATATTCAGTGGCAGTCATTGGAGAAATCTCCAGCTGGCCTGTTGTGGTACTTTATTTGGTCTTTTCTAATACACTGGCTTCTCAGAATTAGAGACCTTCAAATAACCAGAAAATTCAGCTCTTCTTAGCCGAATTCAGCAGCTAGTATCTTTTCTGGCTTCCTTCTGATCAAATTGTATTTCCCTTTAGCAAGGCTTTTTGTAAGTGTCTCTCCATTGCTGTCATTATGCTTTCTCTTTATCGTGCTGCTTAGTCAGCTTGGTTTGGACTCCTGACCAAAAGAAACAGACTGACAAAAAAGCACAGCCACGCAAACATCCTCACAGCTTGCCCTGCAGAGTTCAGGCCACAGTTTTCTAGCATGGCATTGCTACAATAATTTATTTTACTCTAGGTTTGGGCAGGTAAAGATAGAACCAAATTTTCAGTATTGCTGGACACTCAGTAGTGCTATAAAGTAAATGAAGCTGATGAGTATTTTTTTTGGGGGGTGGGCTATATTTTAAGGTCTCTGTGGATTTAGGAGTCTCACTTCAACTCCTCATGACAATTTTGGTTCTGGTGCTTATCTGCTTGGGGAAATGTCATACCCAAAACAGCAATGTTTTAAGAAATGGCTTCATTACAGAAACAGAAGAAATGTGGGATGGAGTGGGTTTCTGGACAGAATCTAGGAACAGCTCAGATTTCTTAACAAGGGGTTTGATGCACCATTTCCCTGGTGGAAAGGGCAAAGCTATCCTCTATGGCTCTGATCCTATCAGGAGGTTTCCCATGGGATTTTTTATCAAGCCTTCTGTCAGTTCTAAGTGTTTATTTAATTTGTATTGACGTGGGCCAGGAAAACTGAAGTTGGGCACAGAACTGCCTTTCTGTGTAAACACTGCTGCTCAGAGAGGCACAGCTGTACAGAAAAAAAAAAAGGAAAAAAAAAAAAAGCAGTCTTCTGAGAAGACAGAATCAGGTGATCAATTTGTCAGGCTGGCTCTGGTGGTTGCTATGGAGATGGAGCTGCAGACAGGCACTGAAGAGCATCATTATGTCTCCTCGATCGCAGGACTCATTGATCAGTTAAAACTGTACAGGGAGCTTTGGTTGCCACGCAACAGACAACTAGGGAGCGAATGTTGTTTACTCTGCTTACCAACAGCCGCAGTATTCCTTTGTCCTTGGGCCTGGGGTTGGAGGAAGACTGCCTTGCCACTCTCCCTGCAGTCACAGGCAGCCACTTGCTGCGGAAACGAACACTAGGTTTCCTTCTAAATGAAGCACAGAATTTAATTTCTGGTTCTTCAGACACTTAAGAAAATGGCTTGTTCCTCTGGTCCTGCCTAATTACCCCTGCTCCTTTCAGTGAAGTGCTCCACTTACAGATGACCACAGTATAAGGCTCTGCAGTAATTAAAGCCACAGCGCGTCGTCCAGCTGCTGCCTTGAATGCTCTGCTTTGGAAATAAGCTTTGCAGGACTTCAGTGGCAAATGGTTCATAAGGAGAACATGTCTTGCTCCAGGCTTCTTGTGCATTGCGTTTGCCTGTGCTGCATACAGAAGAGCACGAGCACTGATCTTGGTTCTGCAAAGTGACCAGGGAGCAATGCATCGTCCTTTACATTTCCTTTACATTTGCTGCTGAGGTGATGGGCGTTATTTCCCTTGCTGGCATACTTTTGAATATCCCAGCTCTGTTTCTTTTTGTATAGTCTGCGTCTGTTCGACACAATCTTGACTTGGACAAAGGCAGCATTGAAGTCAAGTATATGGGAAAAACTTCATAGCATATTTACATTTATCATTGCTTTCTCCTTCCTATTTCCTTTTTTTTTTTTTTTTTTTTTCCTTTTCCTTTAATAACAGCTCATTTTGAAGTCATAAAATTTGTACATTGTACCTTGAATACAGCACTAGGGAAAAGCTCTGAGTCTATAGATTGCAGTCCGTGACATATGCTGACACAGACGGGCTGGTCTGCAGTCACCGCGTGCCTTCAACATTGCCCTGTGGGGCTGGCAGCAAACCAGCTCCTGCAGGTTTGAGTTCTAGATGCACACACATCGCTCCAAGCCCAGCTTTGCCACCTGCCCTGTTGCCAGCCATGCAGTGTGGAGGAGGGTTCCTGTGGTTCCCAGGGGTGTAGGCATTTTCTGCACACTTCTTTCTCCTCTGCCAGTCCTGTACCTGCCTGGGGTGTGCAGGGCAGCTCTGTGACACTGAGCAGTGATCCAGTAAAGCGCTTTAAGTGTGCACTTTGCTCTTAACACTTAGAGGAGTTCCACTAGTCATTGCTGCTGCTTCTGTAATGTTTTGGGTGGCCTTGGACTCCCCAGCTCTGAATGTGGTGACACCTAGCTGGAGATAAGGGTGTCCTGCCATTGCTGTTCACATGTTGTTTAGAGGAGCTGTTCATATAAATGGCTTAAAAAAATACTTGTTCTCGTGTTGTCTCCCAAGTGATTAAGAATACATTTCACAGAAGTGGTTTTAATTTTCAGAGAATCCAAAAATCACAGAAGTTCATCTACAATACTTAGGAAATTCTGTGCTAAAACTTGTCAGGAAATGATATCACCTGAAAGGCCGGAAAGCCATAGTAAAGGCTAAAATGTTTTCCTTTTCTCTAGCACACCTTGTCAAGGAGTGTCTATAAAAGTAGTTTTTACTTGTATGAGATCAATTTAATTAGATGAAATGGTTACTTAGTTTAGCTGCCCTGCCTGCTTGTTCTGTAATAGGGCCTGATGTGTACAAATGTAAACAGTTCCTAAATATAAATTATGAGTGTCTGAAGAGCAGATGCTCAAGAGTTACTGTTTCCAGCTGAACAAATTATTCAGTCAGCACAGGTGCATTAGGCTTGTCTTCAGACCGCAGCTTAAGAAAGCAGCCCTATCCAAGAAAACACTTAACAAAACCTGTGCCTGAGCCCCCTAGGGAGCGGAAAGCTAAATATCCACTTACATGTCATCAGTAATGCTTTCCTCAGCCAGGACCTTAGTCCCAAAGGGTCAGCATCAAATGTCCCTGCAAGCTCAGGCAGGCACAGCTGTGTGCACGTCCTGGCGATTGCTGCAGATGGCAGGAGAAAGTGAGCGGCTTACAGCTCTTGACTGTTCAGGCTTCTGAGTAGAGCTGTTGGGTCTTTTGGGGTGGACCAGCATGTACGCGAGGACAGAACTGGTCTCCAGCTGTCAAAGAGAACTTCGTGGCATTGAGTGACCTCTTAAGAACAGTTGAACATACAAACCTGACAGATCACCCCTGAGTGCCTCTTTATTCAGAGAGCAGAGTACTTAAGAAGGGTCTTTAGGAGCCTGACTAACATTTCTGCTCTTACTTTTTGGAACAGGCTGTCCATGGTGATCCCCCCTTGCCAGAAATCTCGCTATGCCACATACTTTGATGTGGCAGTGCTGCGCTGCTTGCTGCAGCCCCATTGGTCTGAGGAGGGCACGCAGTGGTCACTGATGTACTACCTGCAGAGGCTGAGGCATATGTTACAGGAAAAGCCAGAGAAACCACCCGAGCCGGAGATCACCCCTTTGCCGAGACCTCGCAGCAGCTCCATGGTGGCTGCCGCACCCTCGCTGGTGAATACCCACAAAACTCAGGTAAGCAGTTGCCATCGATTAAATAAAAATAGAAAAATAATAATTAAAAAACGAACTGTTGGGGTGATGCTGGGAAGCGGTGGCTGGATGACTAGTGAAAAGCACAGCTTTGGTATTGGTTGAAGTGCCCAGAGGTCAGAGGTGTGCATTGATTCAGAAGGAGACCCTGAGAACGATGAGGGGTTTGGAGGCAGAATCTGCCTGGGCTGGTGACTCCTGAAAGCTTGAGGGTTGTTTTAGGATAATTATTCTAGGGTGAACAGTGATAAAATTAGATTTTAATGTGGTAATGTACTAATGTGTTTGTCAGAAGAAATCAGACTTGCTTTACTGAGCTCTCTTTGGCATAACCCCTCAAAAGAGAGAAAAGGAATTGCTCTTGGTATAGCACTGCACATTTCAGGGAAACGCTTGTGTTATAATAGCAAAGTAGCCTTTGAAAGCTCTGGCAGTGAGCAAAAGACCTCTGTGCAGTTACCTCTTCTCCTGATGTTATTCTTAGTGTGTAACTCAGTGTGTGCTCTTCGTAGTTGCCAGCAAAACCTCAGTGGACAAACTGTCCTAATAGGTGTCAAAATTTATTCCCTATTTTGCTGGAACAGAAACCCCAGACTCCTAACCTCAGTGCAGTAAAGATCTTTGTGTTAGAGCATAACTGCTTTTTAGCTTTTGGGTAGCTCATGGTTGATCAAGGGATAAAAAGGGGATGTGATGCAGTTTCAGTTAATCTCCTTGTTGATTCGTGATACTTTTAGTTTGTGTACTCTTCCTGTCACGTGGGCCTCTAACAGCAAATTCTGATTCAGTGAGTTGGTGGAACTGCCTTACAAAATTTAATACAGTAATACAGGATTCTATTTTTGCAATCTAATTTTATGACACAGCTCAAGTAAGAGGCTCTATCTTCTGCTGATGTTGCTGTCAAATGTCTTTTTTGAGTCAGAACTCTTAGAGGTTGTTTTTTTTTTCTTAAAAGCCTTGTATTCAGTGTTCTGGCAGTTTTTGATCTGTCATTTTATAAGCATAAAGGGCGGAATGTCTTTTCTCCTGTACAGCCAAGATACTCATAAGACAGAAGACAAGCATAAACAATGTAAATAATACTATTTTTATTTTAAAACCTCAGGATTTTGTAGCCATTCTCATAATTTTTATTAGGGCAGGTGGTTGCTTGTGATTTTAAAGGCTCAGCGGTGGCAGTATTGTTTAAACTGTTAAATTTTAGTGTCATTTCTATAAAATGTTGCCTGTTTTATCCCTGTAAAGGCTTGTCGTATCCCCGTAAAGGCCAGGTGATACGAGTTACTATTCCATCTTAATCTACCTTTGCACGGGGATTTTATAGGACTGCCGTACATGTACAGAAAATCCTTTTAATATCCTCTCCTGGAGGGAATGCTGCCTAAGTAGAACAGTACATTGGAAGATAATGCTGTTGAGGTGGTTCACTCTTTCCCCCCTCGTACTGTTCCTTTGCCTTTGCTGAGAACAGCCCGGTTATTTTGCCCACGAACATGGTAGCTACCAGTGCAGCAGGACTGCAGTCGGTGGTTCTCAGCACACTGGCAGCGTGCAGGGGCTTGTCCTCTGTAGGCGCTGTTTGCGTTAGCATTGTGCTGGTTCTTCTCTGTGCAATAAGACACTTTCCTCCTTTCACACACTTGGCTGTTTCTTGCTTTTTCAGGATGCTTCTCCTGCAGAAGATTTCTTTACTCAATTGTTCTTTGCTAACGTTTTTCTGTTAAATCCATTTGGCAATTCCACTGGGTACTTTCTGGCTATTAATGTGAGGACTCTGTCCAGGGCATTCTTCCCTCCAGGGCTAGATTTGATTGCTTTTTGTAACCTCTGTGTCAGTCCTGTGTATTTTTACTGTGCTTCATCAAACTGGAATCCTGTTTAAAAAGGTTTCCAATTTGTTAAGCAGAACAGCTGTGATGGAGATGGTGAAACAGCCTTCCTTCCATGCAGCAAAAGCTCCAGCTCGTCTCCCCCCTTTTTTACAATTCTGAAAGGCTGAAGTCTGTGCAACAGACACCATTCCCTACCATCCATCCCGGCTGACTAGAGGCACTTAACTGAGGTTCTTAAATTCAGTCTTATCACTCAAGGCTCTGTGCTAGTCAGAGGAGAGAGATCCACCTCCAAAGGACTGAGATTTCTCATTTCTTTCTAACCGCACAAGAGGTTGTATGCTGAGACTTTACCAGGTCATTGATCAGACACAGGGATGTGCTTAAAAAGTCCTTTTTTTGATCTAGCTCTTAAATTCCGAACTAGATGTCATCGTTTCTGCTCGCAGGTTGATGAATACGTTCTCAAAAATATCATCACTCTCTGTTTCAGTGGGATAGGTTTAAAGTGTCATGCACAAACTGATAAAAGACAAAAGTCAGATCAGGGACCAGCAGATTTTTCTGATAAATCCATGTTATTTATATTACTCTGCTGTTTATCAGGGTAACTTCCTGCATTTCCGTAAGCCTCAGCAAAACTCTCGCACTTGTTGGTTTCTGTGTGTGTGAAGTGACATTTTAAATATAATCTGGGGCTAAAGAAGTTGGGATCATGTGTTGAGAATGCAGGAAACATCCTCCATATCTTGCCTAGTCAAATGAAGAGCAAGGGAGGAAAAGATGCAGTGCAGCATGCCAGTGCTCCGTGTTGCATAGCAAAAGGGGACTGGGTGCAGTGCAAATAAAGAGAATACTGGCTTCCTCTGGAAACTGACTTCAATCCAAACAGATTTCAGAGCTGGCAACACATGATGAGGGAAACCTGCACTGCACCTGTATGCAGTGACTTAGTGTAAGGACGAGTCTGAGAAATGAGACCTCACGAGGCTCACGAACATCTACAGTTTTGCAGTAACGTTGCAGGGGCGAAGAGCCAAAGCTTAAATTAAACATTAGACCGGTGCAGCTGTAGTGACTCACTGCAATGCTAATATAAAACCAAGAGTCTCAAGAGCAATACCTTGAGAGCTGAGAGAAGTACTAATGAGCTGCTATCTTTATGGTCCTGCAGAAGGAAAGTAATAGAAAACAGAACATGATCTAGAGAAGCAGCCCCAAAACTGTTTTGCCTTCTTGTGCATCGCATGCCTATCAGGAATACTAAATAATGTACTGCACAGAAACCATAGCTACATTTTTGATCAGTCTTCAACACGAAGACTAGCTTGATTCATTAAAATAGGTCACATACCACACTGGGGGTTAAAGCTCATTCTATAATTTGCATTTTTGTTGCTTGAGACTTATCCTAAGCTGTTTTTTAGACCTGGAACTGTCTTTCTGTGTGTTTATATGGCTTGTATGATGGTGTAGGTCCTGATCCTCACTCTGTCCTTTTGGTGACCATAAGCCACCTAATAAAGCATTGATTTAGTAACTAATGGACAGAGGGTAATGAATCTGAATTAAATGCATGTGTTTTCCAGCCAGAAGGAGCCAAAGAGCTGTAAAAACTAAGAACCAAACCTTATGGAGTACTTGCTGGCATTGCTGTTGAGAGAATCTAGGGCTGAATCTTAATTTGCTGTCTGGTGGATTTTGTGAAGGACTTCTCCCCTGTATCTTTAGTCATATATGCAAAATGATTTAAAAGCATGCCTGGACTGAATGGGACTGAAAACAATCGTGAAGTGGAATCTTCCTAGTGTGGGTCTCCTTCATTCATGTCTCGATAAAAATAAACAGGAAGGATTTAAGAGTAGTCCTTGACTGCTATGAAAAGGCTCCGGAGGATGTCTGGTCCCCAGTAATCCCAGTAACGCAAACACTGTAACTGGTCCTTTAGACTTCAGCTGCAAAGTGCCACTGGCTTCTGCAGAACCTTCATGCGCATAAAACTGCACACTCCTGTGTGCTGCAGAGCCAGGATCTCTGCCTTTTATTCTGTCGGAGTCTTCAGCTCTAGATGGCATATGGCTCTCTGGATTGAAAGGGAAAAGGTGTTTTAATGTGACCAGTTGATCAGCACGAGCTGTCTAAAGGGGAAGCAAGGCAGAAGAGCATCTCCATTGGAAACAAGCTGATATTTAGGCAGATGAAAATTATCCTGAGGGAATTCGGTCAGGTCAGCTGCACAAACATCTCCTGGAAAGTGGCATCAGATCTTTAATGAGAACAGATGGTCAGGAGCTGAGCTACCTTTTGTAGCAAAGCCTTTCCAATACAGCAGGCAGCTGTAATGTATTCTGCTCAGTGCAGAAGGGGAGCGGAGTGCCCTCTACTGAGGTGTCAGTAAATGAGTCTCACCGTTTTCCTTGTCTTGGAACGTTCTCTGCTTTAAGTTGTAGGGGCTTTCACAAATATGAGAAGAGAACCATGATGTGGACAGATCTTGCAGCACTGTTATTACAAGTGAGGGATGCTTACTGATTTTGAAGTCTTAGGTAAATAACATTAAAGATGAGTGCTGCCCCAGTCCTGTCTTCCTTCCTTCTCCCACAATAAGAACAGGCTTGTAGCATTCATAGAAAGTCTTGTAGTTACAAAATTTTGTATCAAAAATACCTTTACAAATCAAATCTCTTGAGGGGACAGTGCTGCTCATTACAGCTCAGTTCCAAAATAAGTGATGAAAAGCATACATCATTAAGGTCATATTCTCTCATAACTGAAAACATTTCACGAAAAGTGGCAGCTATAACTGCGTATAAATGTAAACCAAGGCGTCAGGAAGATCATCTGCCACCCAAGGCCATACTTGGGATCAGAATTCGAGCAGAGCAGACTATGAGTCTTCTGTCCCACTAGAGCACACTGACAGCAGTGCCTGAATCTCTTCTGTGTGCTGACCACCCCCCCCCTTTTTTTTTGTTGTTCATGATGACAAAAATGTTAGGTCAGTAATTCTAGGAGATTCTAAATGTTTTAATTTACTTTTCTTTAAATGGGTGAATGGTGTTTTCTCTGATGAATTGAATGTCCTTCTCTGCTATTGTGCTTCTCCTATGACAGCTCTTGGATGCAGCTCTTCTGTTAAGCTGCTTATCGTCTAGTTCTCATTGTGCCTATTGTCTTGTTTTGGGAGCTGCAGGATCTTACAATGAAATGTAATGAAGAAGAAAAATCACTAAGCACGGAAGCATTTTCCAAGGTTTCACTGACCAACTTGCGTAGGCCAGCAGTTCCAGATCTCTCCACAGACCTGGGGATGAACATCTTCAAAAAAGTGAGTGGAAGAAAATTATACTTGGTCAAATTTTCCAGTGATTCAGCGCCTAAATGTTCTGCTGAGTAGCAAATGAAGGTCTGCCTGGACTATACATACATGCTGTATGTGAGATTGACTTTTTTTTTTTCATTGGGAGTGATTTGGTTTGTAATTACCTAGATTTTTATGTGCACTTCCCAATCACAATACTAAAACCTTTATTTGAACTGCATGGAGGAGGGTACTCAAAAAATGCAGTTTAATGTCCAGATTTTTAAGTGCTGGTTCTTGCTGTAATTGCAGATAGTTCATTGAAGTTTTTCTGATGTTTTTATGCTATGAAGCCCTGGGTTTGCAACCATCCAAGACACTTAGCAGAGTTTTGTGTATTCTGCAAATCTAGCTTTCAGGTATGAGCATGCCATAAAATTTTAAAAGGGCATTCATCCCATCCTATGGGAAGACTGAGTTCCTTAAAATATTTATATGGTCCCAGAGTTCCTATCATAGTGAATGGCCAAGACAAAAAGCTCCGAGTGTGAGGTTATAGCTGGGCCATATACCTGTTTTACTTTTTTGCTCTTAAATAGTAGTTGAATGCCTCAGTGCCTCTACCTGCTCTCATCTCTGTTTGTTTTCCTCCTGCAGTTTAAAAGCCGCAAAGAGGACAGGGAGCGTGAGCGCAAAGGGTCAATTCCTTTCCACCATACAGGGAAGAAGCGGCAACGGAGGATGGGGGTGCCCTTCCTCCTCCACGAGGACCACTTGGATGTCTCGCCCACTCGCAGCACTTTCTCATTCGGCAGTTTCTCTGGAATCGGAGAGGACCGGCGTGGCATTGAGAGAGGAGGATGGCAAACCACCATATTAGGTGAGGTATTTTTATCTCTTCCCCAGGTTCTGTGTCATGCCTGTGCTCAACATTCAGAGAACAGCAGAGGCTCTTTGTTTCTCCATCCATGTTATTGCAACCTTACATACCCAGTTCTGTTTACAGCATTAACACCTGCTTTCAGAAGCGGCAACTGCGCTGACAACAGACCTTGAATAACTTGCACTTTCTTTACTTCACTTTTTCTCTGAGAGCTACCATCATATAATGTAGTAAAGCTATTGTAGCAACTTGCATTCAAGCAGTACAGTCATGACTATACTTTCCCCTGAGTGGCAGGAAGCATTATACAACTGCAGCTTAAAATAGATTTGAGGAATGTCTGCATTCTTTTCTTTTAAGAAGAAATCTCTGGAGAAGCAGCGATATGGTTGTTAGATGCATGACAAAAAATGTTCAGTCTTCTTTAAGTGAATGTTGGATACAAAATAGAGTATTGCCTCAGATAGCGAAGCTTACCAGGTAACTGTCTTGATTTTTGCAAAGGTGCAGTGTTTAAATTAAATATGGGCTTGTTCAATCTTCCAAGTTCACTCAGCAGTATCTAGGCATGGTTTCTGTTTCACAGACTTACTCAGAATGTCATAGATTTTCATCCTAGCATACTTTCTTGGAGATGGTACAAAGTAAAAAATGATTGTCTAAGGCCATGCCAGAGCATTCTCTTGTTCTTAGTTTTCATGTCAATGACCCCCTGCAAGATATCCCGCTATTACCTGTTTGGTTCTGCTTCACAGGGACCTGGAAGGCCTTGACTTCTGCTGACTCCAGTCATTCGATTTCTAATCTCAGCTACTGTCTCTTGCCTCCAAGCACTTCTCAGACGAGTAAACTATCAAATTCTTGTCTTCACCCTAGGAAAGTTCACCAGGCGGGGGAGCTCTGACACAGCAACCGAGATGGAAAGCCTAAGTGCTAGGCATTCACACTCTCACCACACTCTTGTCTCTGATCTGCCAGACCACTCAAACAGCCATGGAGAGAACACAGTCAAAGAAGGTAAATCTAACACATCAAGAAAGAAACATTTCACTGGAATATGAATTCCAGGAATCTGAGGAGGTGTTACTGTTTCCATGTATGAATATATGACTAATTGTTTTTTCCTATTTTTTGCTGCATCTCTTGAGGTCTGTCTTGTTCTATGTAGAAACATCTTCCAAACCTTTCATGTTTAGCTTGTGCAATTTGTCCAAAAATAAATAAGTAAATAAATAAATTGTCAGCCATCAGAAGGGAGAAGATAAAGGGTTTGGATTTTTTGCCGTACCACAACACAGTGCAGACCTTTGGGCAGAAACTTGGAGTTGCTAACTTCTGTGGTTTCATGGGGAACGTTGTGATACTACTGCCCTTTGTCAGTCCTCAGTTGCTAGGATGTGCTGAAAATACCACTTTTTTCTTATTTTTCCTTGGTTCTAAATAGAAGTCGGGCTTTGAAATTTGCTCAGTCTGCATGGGCCCATCTGTCTGGGAACCTTCTACAGAAAGAGCAGTGCCAGTGTGGCCACTATGGGAGAGCCCCTGGTGGGATGAAGTCTATTCCACAAGGAGTCGTCTTTCTGTTGGCAGGACGACTCCACCTTTGTTAAACATTAGCCAAGCAGAGGAAAGTTCTTTTCTGTCAGCAGAGCTGTCTGCACCAGAGGGCTTTTCTGGTGCTGCTTCTGCTGCCTAAACATAGTGAATTTTTCTCCCTCATGAGCAGTGATACTGGCAAACCTGGCCGTGGAGGTCAAGCCTCACTTTAATGCAACCCTAAACCTTGATGAGGGAACAGAATATCACACACCCCATGGAGACAGCCTGTCTGCACAAGCTGTCAGGCGCCATACCTAGGAGAATACTCGCATGTTACATGCTGTAGCCTTGTGAGCTCTCAAAGATCCTCACCGTGCTCTTTTATCACAGTAAATCTGAAGAGTCAGAGAGGATGGATTTGTGTCAGCTCTAATCTGGCATGGGAACATCTTCATCTCTGCTTTGTGACTCTGGGGTGAAACTCTTCTCCTGGATCAGTTTTATGATGTCTCTCTCTACCTGATCTGCATTTGTTCTGTAGGAGAGTAATCTTACACACGACAACAGCTTTCTAGCCAAATATTTTCTAAAAAGTAGCTATATGCAGTGCATCTTTTCTTGGTTGCAGCCCAGGTACACTTGTCCTGCAACTGTATGAACAATAGGACAAATCACCCTATTTTGGGGGCTAGTATACAACTTTGAACCGTTCTGTAGTTAAAGCATAAGTACAAATATTACCTTTTGGTTCTGTTGTATGTGCCCAATTATATTCATGCATGCTGGCCATCCATAATTTCCTACATGTTGTCTACTTTCCATGGCCAGGAGAAATTTGCTAATAAACTAGATTTTCTGGCAGGCACACATTCAGAGATGAAAAATTAGTTATGTCCTAATGTAGCTGCTCAAGATAAGTCATGGACACATGCTGCAGGCCTCCATGGATGTAAATTAAGAGCCTTTAGACCTCCTCCTCTGCCTCTGTGCATCCCATCCAGCAGTCAGCTCTGCCAGTGATAATGAAATAAAGGTGAAAGTACAGGAAAAGATATTTTACGTAGGTTTTAGTAATGGATTTTTGTTACCCATTTCAAAACAAGCTAAGCAAAGCCTCAATGAAACAAAAAATAGCTAACTCTAGATAGTTATTAAACTTTATAGCTCAAGAACAAAGTTTCCTAATTCCATATTTTCATTATTGTTTTCTTCACCATATAAATGTCATTGCCATTAAAAAGTCACACATGCCAGAAAGTAATCCTGATGTCACATTAGGTACAGCAGTTACTTCCTGCCCTCATCATTGACCAGTTTGTAGCCCAGTTCAAGGTAATGCCGTTGACCTTAGAACATTTCTCTCAATAAAAAGCTGCTCGTTCAGAGTTGGCAGGGTTGCACAGGTTATGCAAAGAAAATGTAATCACTGCTCTGGCAAGTTGTTATTTGCAAAACGTAGCTAGTCCACTGTTGAGTCAGTCCTTGAAGATACTTTTCAGATTTATGCTGTTTTATTAATTAGAACACATTAATTAGCCTTAGGCAGAAGTTCTTTGTTATTCTGTAGCCCTGTTACTGTACTGCCTCAGAGAAGGTAGTCCAGTCAACACTTCAGGACGCATGGGGTCTTTCTACACCACAGAGTGTGTAGACTTACTTACAAAGCACCAAGCATAGGAAATTACTCATGCCGTAGCCTGGAGTCCATCATGAGTTGTTAACACCACGGTGAATCCTTGATAAAAATGAGCCTGTGTTGCCAAAAGGCTGTCACTGCCTGAGCTGACCAATTTAAAGTTAAGCTTAGCTATGTCACCATGTCCTTTCTCTGGGCACTGTGAACTTAGATGCCACACTGCCTTTCTCATCAGTCATTTTTACATTTTGGAGATGGTTTAGACTGCCACGGGTAGTGTTAGGAGCATACTGCTCCATTATTTTTTTTTCTAACTGGCATGAAGAGATCTTTCAAGCTGGTGTGACTTAGAAAGCTGTTTTGAATTGGTGCTGTTGTTACCCGACCTACACTCCCGTATCCATCTGCAGAGTCCTTCCTCTTCCCCTTGCAGTGGTGCAGCTGCTTCTGACACCAGGCACTTGACCGGTAGAGAGAGCAAAGCTAGCCAAAAATCGAATCCCTCTTTTGGATTAAATTTAAACTGTCTGAGCTCCCTGGTCTGCTTAGCTGCCCAGTAGACTGAGATCAATGTAAGCTGCCATGGAACTATGCTACTAGAGCAACATTGCTGGTGTTCTAGTGTGCAATGGCTTAAAGGAAGAAATGAATCTGCGCTTTCATCCCATGTCTCCATGTACCCATGTACCCATGGTAGGAATTAGGAACCTGTTTTGCCTTTTGGCGTTACAAACTGCATTAAGAGCTGCACCCTTCTTGCAAACAAGCACAGCCTCTATTTGCTGTGTTACAACTTCAGAGATGGAAACTCAGATGTAGCCATTTTCTTCCCTGCAGTGCGGTCCCAGATCTCCACCATCACGGTGGCCACCTTCAACACTACCCTGGCCTCGTTCAATGTGGGCTATGCCGATTTCTTCAGTGAGCACATGAGGAAGCTTTGCAACCAGGTGCCCATCCCTGAGATGCCTCACGAGCCGCTTGCCTGTGCCAACCTCCCGCGGAGCCTGACAGACTCCTGCATCAATTACAGTTGCCTGGAGGATACGGACCACATTGATGGAACCAACAACTTTGTCCACAAGAACGGCATGCTGGATCTCTCGGTAATTGGCAAGGAATGAGGAAAGCCAGGTCCCTCTTCTGTCCATATAGCTGTACCATTGAGATCAGGGTTTTGACGGGCTTTTCCTCCACCTCTTTATATGACTTCTCTCAGCTGTATGTAAAGGTCAGTCAGATACATTTGTGCATATCGTAAGTCTCCTCAGAGATTCTGCAACTCCTATTACTCCTTGCAAGGAGTGCATGTGCATGTGGAATGCACACATCAAACCTTAAGCGATATCATTTACTTGCTGTGTTCCTGGGGCATGCACCAAATTCCCTATAAAACAGTATAAAACTGAATAGCACCTTAGCGGCACCTCAACACTCATGTTTGCTGCATTTCCTCTTAATGACTTGACAGCTCCTGGAGCACTGAAGCAGTGTTCTCAGGCTCACAGATGTCATCTCATGGTTTACCTTTCTGCCTGACTGTGCCCAAACTGTAGTTTCTTGTCTACACCTACGTTGTAGGCTCTTGGGATTGAGGGTTGTGTGTTCTTCATTTTGAGTTTGTACTGTGCCTGCTGTAATGAATCTCTGGTCTGCGACTAGAACTTCAGGCACTGAATAGTACTAGGAGAGCAAACAAATCTGACTGTAAATACGATGTTTGAATCTATCAGGTGGTCCTGAAGGCTGTTTACTTGGTCCTGAATCATGACATCAGCTCCAGGATTTGTGATGTGGCACTGAACATTGTGGAGTGTTTACTTCAGCTTGGTGTGGTGCCATGTGTAGAGAAGGTACGGAGGAAGAGTGAGAACAAGGAAAATGAGGCCCCTGAAAAGAGACCAAGTGAAGGATCCTTCCAACTCAAAGGGGCTGCTTCTGGAGGTTCAGCTTGTGGATTTGGGCCTCCCCCAGTCAGCGGAGCTGGGGATGGAGGAGAAGAAGCAGGTGGTGGAGGAGGTGGAGGTGGAGGTGGAAGTGATGGAGGTGGTGGAGGAGGAGGGCCCTATGAGAAAAACAACAAAAAACAAGAAAAGGTTTGTCTTGATTACCTTTATACCGTTTTGGAATGTGGTGCTTGTTAAGATAGAAGATGTGTGTGTATGCAATTGCCCTTCTGTTTTCCCTCCTTTTACTCTGCACAACGACAATTAATTTGTTTTCTTCTGGTGCTCGCTGAGGTTCTGCTGAAGCAACGTGATTGGGAATTTAAGCACTGTAACTACTCCAGTGAAGCAACTGCTAGAAGCGGAGTTTGTGAGCCTTGCATGGGCATTTTCAGTATCCCATCAAAGTGCCTGAAACCCTCCATCACAATGATTTTTGTTTATTATACATGGCTTATAAGAAAAAACCAGAATCCAGTGTGTGAGCACAGTTTTTCTTTGATGACCAGAAATGATAAATTTTTCAGTATTGCTGTGAGAATTGGCCAAGAGGAGCTTTTCCTGACCGCCAAAGTTGCGATTCATAGTAGTATAATACTGAAGACATTTTCAAAATGTTGGTTTTCTGCCTAAGCAAACCAGCTCGCTCTTTTCAGGTGTACTTTTTTTGAAGTAAGTGCTGAATAGTATTCACAGAAACATGGAGGGGGCTTTGCATTTATAACGTGGCTTTTTGACAGGGGTTGAAAGGGAGGGGGTTAGTCCCCTATGCAGTATGCATTTTAAGAGTCACAACTTCATAAGGAAGCGTGTGGGAGGAGAAATGGACAGCAATTTTTTAAAAGTAAAATGCCAGAGGTTGTGCCGGGGTTTCACACTGACTTTCTGTGATTCTCAGGATGAAGGCCCATCTGTCAGCACCCATAGGCTGGCCCTCACAATGCTAATAAAAATTGTCAAGTCCCTGGGTTGTGCCTATGGTTGTGGCGAAGGACACCGAGGGCTCTCCGGAGATCGCCTGAGACACCAGGTATTCCGAGAGAATGTAAGAAAATTAAAGCTCATTAAAATGTCCCCCTTGTACTTCTGACATCAGCTGCTGAGATTGCTGTCTGCCCCCTCTGTAGCTTTTTCTGTACTGGCAGTAGATGTGTTGCTCTTTGTCTGAGCTCACAGACTGTGTTGCAGCCCAGCTGTAGCAGATTTTCGTATGGCATGTTACCTTCCAGACCCTGGGGCTTGCTGAGAGCACACCTGCGACCCAGGGTGCTTCTCAGTACCCGGGTGGATAGATTGTCTGAAAAGGCACAAAAACATTGGAGCAAAGCCCCATGTGTGCTGCTCTGAGTCGTTTTTTACATTGGTGGTACGCCAACACAGTATGCTGTTTACAAGAGGTGCCACTATTTTGGGTTGCATATCTGAACTGAGGAGTCCAACACGTGGTTACGTCCATCTTTCCTAATGGCAGTTATGACTAGTTGCTGCTGGGCTGCTCCATAAGCTCCTGATAGTTGGAGTGCACTGTGCTTGCAGGCGTACTCATGTACTGTGAGGAAGCAGAAGGCTCGTGGCCTGTTGAATGCCAGGGTGAACGGTTACCATTGATTCCTTACACTTTTGATTCTGCCAAAGTTGAGGCAGCAGAAAGCACCCAGGATTTAACCCAGATGTTTATCTGGAAGAGTTTGACTCCCTGAGATCAGTGCAATGCCCTGTCAAATGGGAGCCTTCCAAAAGCTTACTCCAGCACATGCCTCCTCCTTGCCTTCTGTGCTTGCTGCAGAGAACATTTTTGATGACTGCGATGAGGATTTACCCCCGTCCACACTGGGGTGGGAACCAGTTGCTTCTTCTTGGCTTTGGTTAGCCTGAGCCATGCCAACAGGGCTGTGATTTGGTCCTGGGATCTGAGCTAGATGGCTCAGAGCTGGATTGACTGCTTCCATATCATGCACCCTTCTTCTGTTAGCGTGACTCCTGGTTACTAAGGAGCCTGCAGCAGTGATGTTAATTTGAACACAGGGAGACTCGATGGGGTAAGAGTCACGGTGGTAACAGCAGAAAGGTTCTGTACAGAGCGCTGGTTGAATACACACCATATTCATCGAGGTGTCACTTAAAGCTTTTACATTGTGTTGGAGCTCAGCCAGCAGAACATTCAGGCCTATGCATAACACAAGGCATAAATGAACAGGTCTCTTTGAGCCAAGGTTCTTAAAGGCTCATTGAATTGAGGTCTTTATGGGAAGAGACTTTCCTACGTGTCAAAGTCTTCTGCTTTTTCTGTGTCTTTGTCTGGCCAGACTGCTTTGCATGCACCATTTGTGTTGACTGCATGCACAATCACGTCTGAGTTTACTAGAAGGATAAGCACCCTTTTGCAGTTAGCAGAAGAGTTGATGCACCCCGTAGAGCTGATATTTCAGACTCACTAATTCCATCCTGATTGAGGTCCCAGTAAGATGGATACTTTTCTGATAAGAAGTTAATTGACAGTTAATAGCTTTTAAATATGAAAGTAATGTTTTGCATGATATAAATCGGTCACAGGGTGCAGGTGCATCAAATGGCTTGGGTCTGAGCCTTGGCTGAACGTTAGATGCCTGAGGCTAAGAACTTGTTTCAAGGCAATAAGCCTTGACCAAGGTGGTACATTCCTCCTTCACTCCTGTTCTGTGGGAGTTTACCTTGGCGGAGGAGGCGGGAGGAAGAGAGGCCTTGAGGCCTGACTGGGAATGGCTTCACTACCACCTCCAAACAGTGGTACCCATACTGGTCCACTCTAGCCTTGTGCTGAATTTCTTGTTTGCTTCAGAGGCAAACCTTGTGTTCTGTTACAGGACCTAAACCTTCTGGCTCCTGGGTTACTTTAGACAGCACAGCAGAGCACTTACCTAGCTAGAGCAGAAACAGACCCCAAAATACCCAGCTGCTATTAGCAAAACTTAGACCCGTACTTTGATGTGATATGACCTGATTTGATGGATGTCATTGCAGGCTCAGAACTGCCTCACAAAGCTGTACAAACTGGATAGGATGCAGTTCCGGCAGACCATGAGGGATTATGTGAACAGGGATTCTCTCAATAATGTGGTGGATTTCCTGCATGCTTTACTAGGATTCTGCATGGAGCCAGTCACAGACAGTAAGTACAGCTGGCGTCAACAACTCTTACTTAAATGTTCCTAAACTTTACTGTCAGAAAGAAGCCACGTCTTTTTCTTGGCCTTTTAAAAAACAAAACAAAACAAAAGAAAGTGAATTTAAATCCTCAGAATATCCAGACCATATCCTTAACCAGCGCAGATCAGTGGAGTTGGAACTCCTCTGCTTTGACCACCTGGTGATCTCATACCGTGAACTTGCATTGCACAGTGCACCTGAAATTGAAGGCATCTCTTTTGATTCATCCTACCTGTTGTTCATGGCTCTTGAAATAAAAATAAAATATTTTCATTCAGCTATGCCTCAGGAAGGAACTTTTCTATGTCATGACATGGCCAGGCGCCAGCTGAAATGGTCTGTTTAATCCAGGGTTTATTCTGAATGGAGATATAGTTGAGCATTAAAACCCTTCATGGTTCCTCAGGTGAGGCAGGAAAAAGCAAGAAGGGATTGAAAAAACATGAACACACAGATGTGCATGCCTGCAATACACGTGTGTGTGTGTGCATGTGTATGTTTTTTATTTTCTTTTTTTAGTTAGGCAAATTATTTAGGATGCTATTTAAATGACCAGACATATCTGATTGGTCACTGTGTGTGACAGTAATTAACAATGGTTGTTTACAGAATAAAAATAACTGTTCCCAGGTATTCAAGGAGTCTGTCTTCTCTGTTAGCCTCTCTCTGATCACAGGCATTTCAGAGAGAGCATCAAAAAATCAATGGAGCAGGCTTTTGTGAAGATGCCCATGGAAAACTTCCTCAATATTCACTAATTATTGACATGCTCATGCTTTGAAGAGTGACAGCTCATGCAGCTTTTGAAAGTTTTTCCTTTCACCTAATAAAACTGAGATGTTTCTTGTCGTATGAATGTGTAATGCTTTTTTGAATCTTTGAGAGCTTGGTCTCCTTATGCACCTTGCAAGAACAGCGTTCCTCTAGATCAGAAGATTTTCTTTTCATGGGTATTGTCACTTTTCCATTTAATCAAACATCTCTTATTCTTTAGAATAGTAAATAGAAGTGCTGGAGGTTTTCTTCAAATTTTATGTCTTATTTTATACATCTCTAAGTGAGAGATGTGGTTAAATGGAAGCCTGACTTGTTCTAATCTTCTTGATCCTGTTTCATACTACTATTTCTGGGAAGATTTCGTCATTTTCATTTATTTTACACTTCCCTTCTGCCTTATTTTTTGTGAGGTGAGATTGACAGAACTGAGCATAAGATTTTAGAAAGGGACCTGCACTTTTCTTGTCTATCTAAATACTGTAACAATGATCTTTAAGCCATCTTTTTTAAAACATTCTTAACCAGGGTGTTTGCGTGTACTTGAATTTCACAGACAAGGCTGGATTTGGGAATAACTTCACCACAGTGGACAACAAGTCTACAGCACAGAACGTGGAAGGTATTATTGTGAGTGCCATGTTCAAGTCGTTGATCACTCGCTGTGCTTCTACTACACATGAGCTACACAGCCCGGAAAACCTGGTAAGCAACTGATTTCATATCTGCAAAGTTGCTTTTTCACTTGGGTGTGACCAGTGAATGCTTCGCAGTGAAGAAAGAATTCACTGCAGTCAAATACCATGAGCACAGCAAGTTTGTTGTTGTTGCTGAAAGCTTGTTAGGAAGTTCGTAGGCTGGGAACTTTCAGAATAATGCAGGTCTTTTGGCAAAGTTCACAGACTGAAAACCGGATCCTGTAAGTCTTCCCTCCACCCTCTTGACCTCAGAGGTAGAGATGACTTGCCACATCACAGATCTGTATGAATGTTCAGAACTAAAAAGAGCCTTGAGTGTAGGAGTAGGCTGCGGAATGAGTCATTCCTCTCTCTTCCCATGATGTAGAGCTCTAAAATAATTAAGAAAAATTCCAAGACACCCACTGGTTTTGAAACAAAACATGCAGTTTTTTGCACTATGCTTTCCCTCCCACCCCTTCACTTGGCTTTTTCATGCTTTTTAAGATTATGGGCTAGATGAATGGGATAAAACAGGCTTTAAGCCATCTTTGCAGCTTCCTCTTCTAGCCTCTGATCCCCCTATATTTGCTTCAGCCCACTGCAGAGCGTGTTCCATAACAATAATGCTCCTCACTGTCTGCTTCTTCAGAGCACACTAAATGGCAGCTTTGCCAGCTTTTGATATTAGCCAGAAAACACAAGCCCTGTACACAGAAAAATCAAAGAACCGAAGGAAGCAGTGGCCTGCTGAAGTACCTTAAAAACTGTTAATTCTCACTGCTTCTTCACAAACTGCAAACTGAATTCTCTTTTCTTCTCATGATGTCGTGCTGCCCAGGGCTTGTACTGTGATATCCGTCAGCTCGTCCAGTTTATCAAGGAGGCTCATGGGAATGTCTTTCGGAGAGTAGCACTCAGCGCCCTCTTGGACAGTGCTGAAAAGTTAATACCAGGAAAAAAAACAGAGGAAACAGAGCAGGAGCAGAAACCTTCAGGGAGCAAAAGGTTGGTGTCCGGGAGGGAGAAGGCAATATAGCTGTATGACCATATGTAATGAACATAAATGTAGAAAGTCCAGGGTCTTGTGTGTTTTCTCTTCAGAGCTTATGTTAGTTCCTGATGCACAGAACTGTCCTATGGCAGCAGCCTCCTTTAAAATTTAATGAACTGAGATAGAGATTTATAGCAAAAGATATTAACCCTTGCCTAGAAGATGTTGAAGAGATCAGCACAGTGGACACACTGAGAAGGATAATGGCTAAAAGAAGTAAGAAGCGTAGTGTCAGTCCCACAGCGCTGCGTGAACATAGCTTTAATGTGTGTCACATCCTGAGGAGGTTAGTGTCGCTTATCTGACAGGTAAACCCTGGTATACAAAAAAAGTCCCAGAAGAAATCTAAACCTGACATGCTTATTTATCAAAAAGAAATTTTCTCTTGTGCTTTGAGGCTTGTCTTATTAAAATGCTGTGAAGGAAGATTAAGAAAGCTGAAAAGCTTCTGAAAACCTTGGCTTTGCCTCTAAGGGCTGGTGCCTTTTTCAAGAATGACATACAGAGTGGCAGTGAGTTGCTGAAGAGATGGTGCATCTCTAAAGCTGTTTCAGTGTTCAGCAGTGCTGATTTCTGTGTCGTGTAGCTATGTGATGACCACGAGGTGGACCATCCATTCGCTTCAGCTGCTGATGTACATTGTCTGTATAGGTCCGAGGTGGGAAGCATCATCATTGACAAAGGTCAGGCATCAGCTGCACCCGATGAATGTCGCAGTTACATCTCAAGCCGCCCAATGCAAACTCCAGAACAGTAAGTAAATATTATTTCACTGCGTTATTGCCAGCAGCTTCCATCTGGGATTAGTACATTGCATATTAGATAACTGGCATATAGATAGCTGCTGTAAGGCTTTGCATATTTGAAGTCTCTGCTGTCCAAACAACCATGCCGTTTAATATTGAATTAAACTTAACCGGTATTCCTAAGAATTTTAGAAAATGTTATAAATAGTTACTGGTCTCCTGAGTTACTTTGGACAAGTCTTTTAACTTCTCCGTGCCTCTGAATACCAGTCTGTCTTGCTAAAGTGCTCTGAGATGCACTGTAAGAAGACATTGCTTGCACAAGGGCCTGAGCTCTATTATTATGTATTCTCCTGCATTATCTGAGCCTGGAAAGTCATTCCCTTGCTGAGACTGCAAGGATAACAGAAAGGCCTTTATTGTTGTGCAGGATTACGGCAAGCTGTTCTGCTCTGAGCCCTGCCACAGCCACAGGAGATTGCAAGAATACAGCAAAATATGCTGTCCCCATTCCAATAAGTTAATGAGAACTGTGACTCCAGCAGATTCACAAACGGCTATCGTGATGTTCTAAAGCTCTTCAGTACACACACTTGTAGAAAGCACCAGTGTAGTCTTGTCAATATGGGTCGTTTTGACCTAAAGAAGATGATTTGCTTTTCACTTGTAGGAACAGAAAATTGGAATGACCTGTTCAGTGGGCAAGCTCTTTGGGGTAGAAAAAATTGTTATTATGTGCCTTGAAATATTGAGCAAGTTGTCAAACTTGATTATGTCCCACTGAGAAGAGTATGTTTGGAATTCAAAATGTAACAACCTCAAAGAATAGAGAGGTCAGGAGGGGGCTGTGGGAAGGAGGCCTCATTCCCCTGAGCATCCAAACTTCACTGAAGTTCAGTTTGTGTTCTGCATCCTTTTTCTTCCAGTGATGAGCAAATCCAAGGCGCTGTTCTGGGACGCAAGGACTTCTGGCGAAAGATGTTCAAGTCACAGAGTGCAGCAAGTGATACCAGCAGTCAGTCTGAGCAGGACACATCCGAATGCACCACTGCTCACTCCGGAACCACGACAGACAGGCGCTCCCGCTCCCGTTCCCGACGAATCTCCCTTCGAAAGAAACTCAAACTCCCCATAGGTAAATGTATGTCTCTTCATATTCTATATACATACTGCATGTGCAGAGAAACACAGATATATCTATCTTAAGATCATTAACACAGTTCCTTATTGTCCAAGTGTACTGTATATTCTCCCAAGACAAGGTGGGGAATGCTGCATGCTCTCTCCGCTTTGCAAATGAAGAACTGAGGCAAAGGGAGGCATAACCAATCTACCAAAGGTAGCAGAGAGTGTCTGTGGCAAAACAGAACACACAGTCCATGTCTCCAAAGTAGCATGCTAGTAGCTTCATCTTCCAGGCACTGAAGAGAAATAATCCAAATAGCATTTGATAGATAAAGCATACATCATTTACAGATCTCAGGACCCAGCCTTGCATGGTAGTTAATGCATGTAACATGAAAGAGTTTCCTTCCCTTTTCCCATATCCTGGCATGGCTATTTCAGAGGATATGTGCACAACTGCTAATAAATCGGTTCTGTTTGGAAGCATTTTCAGAACTGTTCTGAGTAGCTTATTCTGCAACAGGGAACTGGCTGAAGCGCTCCTCCCTCTCTGGCCTGGCTGATGGGGTAGAAGATCTCCTAGATATCAGCTCTGTTGACCGTTTGTCTTTCATCAGGCAGAGTTCCAAGGTAAATGCATTAGACTCGGTTGCAGAGGGCTTGTAAGGGCAGGATCTGTAGCTGTCCAAGGAAACACTCTAATCAGGGTTGGCATTGTAGTCAATGTGACAGAAGTCTTCAGAACAGAGAACATCAGAATTTGGTACTGGACTTCAGCACCATAAGGGAGTCTCACATTTAGGTGTCTCTCCACTTCTTAGAGCAATACGTAAGTATTTGTGTCAAGTATAAAGAGTCCTCAGAGAAAGGGCAAGGAGGAAAGTATTTGTCCTGGCAATGGACATTACAGCACTGCTGTTCTCTGAAAACAAGAATGTCTTTTTTATTTCCCCCGTATACTCTTATGTCTTCTCCACCACAGTCCTTGCACAGTAGAAAAAAATAGCTTCTACATAATAGGATGTGTGTTCTTTCTTCTACCAGTCTATTATTCACTTCTGTCTGTGAAAAAGTGTGGCAGAGCTCCACCTGTTGCCATTCCATGTTGCAGGATTTCCAAATCCTGTCTTTCTCTAAATGCTGAGGCGCTGCCTTCTGCAGCAGATGCAGCATGTCGTCTCCTCCAGCTCCATGCAAGTGAGAACGTTCTTATGGAAAACAGCAACTTTTTCTCTTATCTTTAAATAAAAGTGGTATTGACTGGAGACAAGCTATATTTAGGCAGCTTTTTTTTTTTTTTTTTTTTTAATGTGTAAGCTGTCCTGTACTTCCTAATACTGGAAAAATGCCGAGGAGAAGCTTTAATGAAGCACTACCAGTATTTGGTATAACATTGAAGAGTATGATGTTGCCAGGGTGTTTGGGAGATAATAGTTATCTGATAATGAAGTTCAGAATGCAGTCTTGGGAAAAGAGGATAAGGTCACAAAGTGTTAAGACCTTGTCAGGAAGAATGATGGAGCTGATCCTCTGCACGAGGGACGTGGTGATGGTGGCTGTGGTATGTGAGTAGCTCCTTGTAGATTCTTCTGGAATGCGAAGAAGACTGGGTTAGACCTCCACTGTCCTTGTCTGTCTGTTCTTTGAGAGGGAAATGCAGGCCGTGTCAATACACTTAAGTTTTAATTGTTGGTGACGTTTCTCCATGCTTTGTGCCTTTACAGCCTCATGTGAAAGACCAATCCTTTAAGCAGAAAGCTTAAAAGATTAAGTGCTTCAGCCTACGTAAGTCTGTGCAGAACCACTTGTGTTGCTATGGTGATCCGCTGTACTCCTGCACCGCTGTAGATGCTTTGGTCTTCTTGCTTAAACATGAAATGGTGGCGTGGCACAGCCTGACCTGACCCTCTGTCTTTGCTCAGGTGAAGTTTACCAGCGCAGTGAAGCTGTCAGAAGGAGGGGGGCCAGGAGGTGGCCTGGACAATGGGCGAGATGAAGAGGAGAATTTCTTCAAGCGTCTTGGTAAATGGCGCACCTGCCGAAGACACCCATCCAAGCTTCATCACACAGAAGAAAAAGATGGTTAGAAATCAGGGTTCTCGTCTCCTTTTTTCTTTCTTTTTATTTTATTTTTTAACCTCTTTCTTTCTGTATTTCATCCCTTTCCCTTTTTTCCTGCTTTCTCCATAGTTTTTGTATCCATTCTTGCCTTCTCCGACTTTTTAGTCCCTGTAGCTGTTTTCTTTCCCTTCTTTCTTTTGTTTTGATTTAGAAAAACCTCTAGCAAAGTCATTTTTTTTCCAGACGATCCAAATAAATTATGCAAATACAACATTTGGGCTTCTTAAATCAAATTGAACTTGATCAACACACTTGAAAAATTAATGCTTGCTTCAAAGCACTGATTCAGTTTGAAATTAGGTGTGTAAATCTTTCATTGCCTAACGTAACAATGGGTATTCCATCAGTTATTTTGTTTTTTGTTTTTTATTTTCCAATTTGTGACCATTTGACAGTTTTAGCAAAGATCAGCACTGATGAAATGGAAAACCCTGCACAAACCTTGTTATAATTATCTCTTTTCTTCTGTGTTGCATGTCTAGTGTCTGCATACCATTCGTTAGGGATGCTGTCCCTTTTTCTTAGCACACACCATAGTGATAACACTACTTTTCCTTTCCACAAAACTATGTTTAATTGCAATGCATTTTCAAAATCAGCAATGTTTAAAAAGTGCCTTTATGAATAATACGAGGTCATGATATATTCTCTTTTCACATGTCATGCAGCCATTCACATGCTCATGTCCTCGGCTCAGAGTTCATCTTTGTTGTCGGGAAGACAACCTTGTATCTTGAAGTTCTATTCCTGTTTTTCAAAACAAACTAACAAAAGCCTCCCAAAAACACATGAAAAAGTGTAGCTTTTCTTTTTCGCCATGACCTCTGTAGCTTTACATTAGCTGATCTATTCTCTGGTGTTACGTTTTTTATTTTCTGACATTACACTTTGACACTGCTTTGCATGTATTTTACCATCATCTGTCCCAGACCTGCCATGCAACGTGTGTAAGCCATTGTTTAGGCAAGTGGTATTAGCAAAGGATGAGCATATCTCATAAACTATCTCATAAACCACCACTGCAGAAACACTGGTGGTGGTTTTCAGCCCATCTCCCAAGTTAAAAATATGTTCCTCTAGAAGGGGGTTGCCTCAGCCCAGTAGCTTTTTGTATTGTTTTAGCTGAAGGTGAAAACCCTGACAATAGAATGAATTGCAATTGTTTTCCTCATCCACTACTTTGCACTGAAGTGGGTGTGAAATGCTTCCACCATCTTTTGTCCCAGCTCTTACTGGGAACAAATGACTCGGGCAGCAAGATCTTTAGACTTCCACAGCTGTTTCTGTGGCTCTCATATTGTGATTTGCTTCATATTTTCTTGCAGGAAATACTGTTTTTTCACCTTGACAGTGCTGATTTTTCGCCGCTGTGAGTTTGCTTTTGTCTAGAGTGCCTTTGTCTTGATTTAATCACACAGACTTAGTGAGCAGCAATAGCCTTGCTCCACGTGTGTGGCGGATCTTAAGTCTATTTAAAACTCAGATGACACATTAGTTATTGACTTTGTGATCTTCGGAAGTGTTGTCCACATTTTATCCTTCTGTGAATAACATCAGATTTTGTCTAAACAGTGGCAAGAACTTGAGACTTTTTATATACCTGTGAGAGAAGAGATGTACATGACACATACTTGGTTTTGACATAAAAGTGCATTAGAAATGGGATAATAAAAACGGTGCAACGTACCATTAGCAAAAAATATTACCTTAGTTGTACATACCTGTGTGTATGTACATGTACATGCATTTTGAAATCAATGTGAGGCCTTTTCAGGTGGTTTATGACACAGTAGAACAGGATCATATCTGGTGCTTTCACATTTGCAGTGCTTCTGTGTATTCTGTAGAAATCAACATGTTTTATGTGTTTATGGAGAAGTTTTAGAAGTTTATGGAGAGCAGAAGTTTGTCAAGATGAATGGGTGTACTATTAGATCCCTCAAGGTACAACGCTGAAGTATTGTTTTGGAACATATTTCTGCCTTCCCATTCCTGACGTTCATGATGCTATGCCATTACTGTGCTCATAATTTTCCATGTGGTACTTCCTCTTGTGTTTTTGGGTTTTTTAACACAGTAGGCCAAATTTAAGAAGAAAACAGAAAAATACCTTACAGTAAGTAAATATATAGATATTTTAACATATAGAATAATTTGTCACATCATTTATGAATTGTAATCTTCATTGTGATACATCATCTAGACGACTGGAAATTCTGTCTGTGTCCGATATGTATGTATGCATTTGTGTGCGTGTGTATGTGTTTGTGTATATAGCTGTATGTGTGCATATGTATACAAATATATACACATAAAAATATGCACATTCATGCATAACAAGTTGTTTAATGATCTTTATACTAAGAACACAGCATATATACGGAAGTGAGTTACCGTATGTTTACATGAGAGCCTTGCTGTTCCTTCAAACACTTACTGAAGACATTTTCAGTGACCATAGAGGTTGCCCGGGATGTTCAAGCCATACAGTATGGGCGAATCACAGCACGTGCTTGCTCCAAGGGACGATCTTGCATTTACCCTGCTCTGGGGGGACATGCGCTTGGACACCCAGTGTCCTCATATGCTGGAAAATGATCTTGAGGCTCACTGGGTGAGATTCCTGCAGGGCTGAGTCACATTAACCCTTTGTAAGCCAGAGAGAGCTCCCCTGCTGACAGTAAGGTGTAGCAGAGGACAGCCATCAGCTGCCTCTGAAGGATTCCCTTGCAAAGCATCAACGGAAGTGCAAGGCTGGGACTGCAGAGGGCTGGAGTGATTGACTCTAGGTAGTACCACTGACCCCAGGTGGACAAAGATCTTTATAGTGGGGTGTTAGGGAGGTGGCTTAGACAAACCTTTATTTATCAGAAAGTCAAGTTTCAGTTCTTTGTCTCATAACAGGCACAACCCTAACAGGGCTCTGCATACGAAACATTTTTTGTACCTCAGGCATGAGTAAGTGTTAAAACAGGCATAGCAGGAAAGCTCAGGGAGGATTCTACAGGCTGTAAGGAAACAGGAGTTGAAAGAAAAGGGTATTTGTGCCTGCTTATTTATGTAAGTGTTCTGCCTGTTCTTTCTACTTTTTTGTTTGTTTGTTCCATTTTGATGAAGTATTTCCCAACATAGGAACATCGTGTTTACTGGAAAACTATGTACAGCTTCACAGAGAGAGAAAAGCCACAGATGTTGTAAAGAAGTCTCTTGATGTTTGATATCAGGGGAAAAATGAAGATAACACATTGCCATTTTCTGTTGTGACTATTTGTAGTGGATAAGTGCTTTCTAAGTAATGCTGGGAACTGAAATCTCAATGGGACTTTGAATTTTCAGTCATTGTTCTTTCCTGATGAAGGAAAAGTCACAAAGTCCTGTAGAGCTGACATTTTGCCTCTTGTCTTCCAAACCCATGTTTAAAGCAAATCTTGGATTCTTCACTCAGTGTTGTCTTCTTCAGTGCTTTCTCCTTCAGTATTCTGTAACCTTTTATACTTTCACACCTAAACAGAGAGAGTATTGTAGATAAAGACAAAAAGCCTCAGAAGCCAGAAGCTGACTATTCTTGTTTTGGCCACCCACTGTGGTCTTAAAACTTATTCCGTGATTTCTCATCTGTGTCTTTCTGTCACTCTCTCAACTCTGGGTACAGACTGCACAATGATCTTCTGCGTTAGGAAGCATTAATTCCAATCTGCAATGGGATTTGTCAGTCTACCAAGTGACCTCAGTACATGGAGTCTGAAATCATGCTTGAAAGAAGCCCTAAAGGGAATTGAGGGAATTGCTAACTTTATTCTCAAAAGGAATTTGTATGAGGGAGCCTTCCATCCCAAATGCAATACACTGTAAGGGAGAGAGGTTGGAATGATGGAAGATACCTAGAAACAGAGTCCAGTCTCACTTTGGGTGTTCTGGTCATTGCAGAAGATGTAGGCATAAAAATGAGACAATATGTGATTTCCACATGGAACGTTTATAATATTTACTACTGATTTTTATGTCCTATTAGATGATACAGTATTACTTGATATATGGGCAATTAGGTTTATGTATGCTCCACTTTAAAGGTAGAGGCTGATAGAAAAGCAAGTAAGGTCAGAGGGTATTCAGGAAAAAGAGACAGTAAGCATGATTTTCCATATTAAAGAAGTGGGGAGGAAGGGTCATGTTCTGGTTCACCTATGTTGGAGTAGGTTTGGGTTTTCCATGCTAGTTGGCATTGTTTTGGGCAGACATCAGCGTGACCAAGACCAGAATGTGTCTCGCTGTACACCTGTTTCATGGAAGTCATGAATAGTGTAAAAATGGCCCTGTTATCTTCAAGCTAGTACATCGAGGTGAGGAAGGGATTTAGACCAAGACTGTGCTCCGCAAGATTTTTGTACGACTATTTTAATTGGTGAGAGACTGTGTTCCTTTCTCCCTACCCCTCCCTGCAATCCCCTCTGTACTCTTTACCTCTTTAGGTTGCCATAGCTTTGATGATCATTTGACCTCCAACCAAGAAGGAGGAAAATCCAAGAACGTTGTGAACCTGGGAGCGATCCGCCAAGGGATGAAGCGCTTTCAGTTTCTCCTGAATTGCTGTGAACCAGGCACTATCCCTGATGCCTCCATTTTGGCAGCAGCCCTAGATCTTGTAAGTCATTCTTTGGTTTGTTTTTACCTGCTGAGTGAGAGCATGTGCATACGTGCTGGTCCCTTGTCATTCACCGATGTCGGTCATGCCCACGCGGAAAGCAGGTAAAGCATTTATAGCAATGCAAGCGGGTGGTGATGTTAGCAGCTGGAGTTTTAGCACCCATGACTGGATGAGCATGCAGAGAAATTGGATCTTTTTTTATTACACAGCTCCGCACAAATAGATTATTGCTAGCACAAAGCTTTTTATTGTCAGTCTTCAAATTTTGCTCACAGCCGTTCTGCTTCTGCTCCTACTGTCAATACTAACCTTCAGAATAAGGACTGAAGACTTAAGTAACTACCTGGGGAGGCACAGTAATCCCACTCAGGAGTTCTGATAGAGTTATAAATACACTAGGCAACATTAAACTATTAGTCACTAGAGCCAGTCAGTGGAAAAAACTTCAAATGCTGCTGTGCGTGCTTTTAAATGCAGGTGCTGCTAATTTGCAGATCTAAGACACAGAAGTGACACAATTCAGTCCCTCCTGCCTGACAGTGAGTGTCTCTTCTGTACCTCCTTCCTTCCTTTCATTGCAGCTGCTTTTTTTAACAGTTTTTTAACTGTTTATAAAGCAGTGGCTTTCAGCCTTTGGTTGATGGGCCGATGGGGCTCTGAGGTCATTGTGAGAGGGTGTGACAAAGCCAAGAAAAGCCATCCAGTTATTTGTAACTTGGCTGCACAGTGTTCTTCTACTTCTGTGTTTGGATGACCACAAACTGAGAAAGGGTGAAAGCCACTGCTCTCAAAGCATCCACATCCTCTATCCCATTGTCTTCCTACTTGCCACTTCTTGCCTCTTAAACTGTCGTGCCACGTGCTCATATTCAGTTTTTTTGCTGACTGCTGGAGATGCCAGACTCCCATTCTGCTAGCGCCACGCTCTGAGCTGTGCTGTCTTGTCTGCTCCATAGTTCCGGGGGTGATACACTCTGTGCACCAACTCTTCACATCATTCTTAACCTTGCATCCTTAGGTTGCAGCTCCCAGCAAGTCGGCCTTAATATTGGCCAAAAGTCACTGTTGCTATCACATCACAGCTAGTTCTACTCATTGGTCTACTTCCTGTCTCTCTTGCAGTGGACAGATGCTTTCTTCACTAGTTCCCGCTTCCTGTCAGGGTTTGTTGGCCCTCTGGCTGAAAGCTATGGAAGGAATTGCTGGTGGTGAAGTCTGTCTTACAGCCTCACAGCCAGAAGTGGTTCCTACCAGTCAGGGTTGCAGTGAGCTTGGAAAATGGCTTGGGAAGATAGTCACTCCTGCTTTGCACGCTGCACAAAGACAAAATCATTCTTCAAGGCTGCCAGGCCACTACTACCCCCTTGTACGTAACCAGGGAGAAGTCATTGCTGTCCAGTATGCCACTAAAATCCTTCTGGGGATGCACACTTTGTGTGCTTATGTATCAGCCTGTAAAACATGGATTTGGCAATTATTTCCTTATTGCCTGAAAATGTCTTATTTATTTTTTTTTAATTTGACACGTGCTTAAGCCACAGACCGGCTTATTGTGTGCCTGTATATGAAGTCAACTGGAAACTACTGATAAAAGTGAATGATTTGATGATGTGTGTTCTGACTTCCCAGGCTGGCTTTTACAGAACAGAGTTTCACTCTGTTTCCTTTCCCATGTAGTGGTGCAGATGGCTTCAGTGAGGGGCTGCAGCGTACGGTAGCTCTCTGGCCAGAGCACTTGGTAAGAGAGCAGCCTTGTTAAAGTCTGGCTAAGAAGGCTAGTCTGAATAGTGTGATTGTTGGTCCACAGTGACTCATTTAAAATCAGTAGAATCAAAATTATTACAGTGAATAAAGTGTTGATTTCACTACGGCCTCTGCGCATACGAGTATTAATACTTACATGCATATAAAGCACTGTAAAATTTTAGAGGATTTGGTAGTATTCTTAAGTCAGTACCATCAGCATATTTTAATTCATTGCTGGGTGGATTTCAATTCTAACAAGTTGCCATTGGAGATCGTCAGGCACTTCTATTCTGTATTTCTCTATTTGCTATCAGTCTGCAATCATCTAGTGAAGGCAGAACTGTGGCACAGCATCTGCTATGAAAAATTTCTAGTACTTTCCAAGATCATTGAAGGACTTCTCTTGCTACTTGTGACTGGGATTGTGATACAGAGCAGAAAAGTAATACTATAGCTGCCTGAAATTCTTTTTTTCTTTCTTGGACTTCTGCTGTGTGGTTTCAGAGAGGGTGTGACCTGACGCAAAGCACAGATTTATACGTTCTGTGAGTTTGTAATTCTGCAGCCTAGTAGCAGGGAGCCAGATAAGGTGGCTTGAATAAACTGCCCCTTCAGAAGACGTGCACAAAGTGGTTCTATACCATGAAGCAGAAATTTGTGACATCTATTGGAATGCGTACACACCTTCTCCTTCATTTGTTGTCTTCTGTTGTATGTTCCCTGTAACATCAGCAATCTGAGAATGAGACAACTTAAACCTCAGTCTGTCATTCCAGTGGCCATGATGTGTTCTTTTTCTCTACATTTTCTCACTGCTTTGCCTGCAGATTTTCTTTGGGCTGTATGAAGTGCTGTACACGGGGGTATCATTATGGAGTAGCTATGGATTTGAATGAGAGCCCAAGGTTCTGGGATCAGAGTTTCTAGAAAATCTGCAGCTAAATGAAGGAAATTTATTGTTCAAATTACAGACTTTGGAAACTACTTTCAAGTACCCGTTCAGCTGGCATTTTTTCTACAAAGTATTCGAGATATGTGGAAGTTATGAAGTCGCATGCACTGCAGGTTTCAGAAGATGACAGCTTGTCATCTCACTCTGTACCACTTAATGGCAATGTATGCTCTCACGGAAAATTCCCATATTTTATTGCAGTAGAGCACACCCAGCAGAAAACATTCTGTTTTTTTGTTTGTTTGTTTTTTTTTTTTTTTTTTTTTTTTTTTTTTTTTTTTTTTTTTTTTTTTAACTTTTGTTTTCAGGCTTTTGAAGTAATAGTTGGAATCAGGTTTGATGTGAAATAGAAGTTGCTTAATTCATTTTATCCAGCCTCGTTGCTATGGCAACCTCTATAAAATTAAAGGCAAAATACAGTTTCGGTTTTCATAAACTTTTTCAGCATACTCTTTCATGCATATTTTGACAAGAAATTCCATTCTTATACGGACTTAAAGATCTTTGATTAGCCTGGATGTTTATACAGGTTTGCCACAGTGACTTAAGGAAATCAGAGCAGTGAAGCAAAGGCTACATCCTTATGGAGATAATGATTTATTTATACGTTAAACTCAGGATTTACTTAGAATTAGAAACCATGTAGTGAATGTATTTTCCCAGAAGCACCACCCATCCTTGCCTGAGTTTTATAAAGCTGCAAGCAATTTATGGCTTTGCAAGCATTTAATGACACTTGATAATATGTTGCAGACAGTTTAATCTCTATGTCACTAGCTGAAATCCAGACTTGGCAGTAATAAAACTGAATTTCTTTCCCTTATAAGAAGCTATGGAGGTTGGACAGCAAACAATACAAGGTTTCGGTCTGGTCAAGTTTCTCTAAAGGATTCCAAAAGGCCACTATCTAGCACTTCATAAAGAAGTTACCTAAATTATCCTAATTAGACTAGCGTAAATGATTCAGGTGGGAAAATGAGCTTTCCTTCAATGAGTTTAGCAGAGTGATTCTTACCACTATTCTGCTTCTCCAGTACATTCTTGAGAAGTGTGATCTGATCTGTTGTAACGTGTATCTCTTATCCTAGTAGAAATGCCATAATGGTACTGCTTTACCGCAGAATTGTGTTTGAGAGGACCTACCACAGGGTGGGAGGGCAGAAGGAAAGTCTAAGCTGCAGGAACAGGAATGCTTTCCAGTATCTTGACTGCATGTAACCAGAGGCCTCAGGCAGACTCCATTGTTCCCTTGTCGCTGTTTGGGTAGGAGAAATGTTTGTCCACAGAGACATAGCACCTGGAAGGAAATCAGAGATTGCACTGAACAGGTCCCCACAACAGATGACTGGGAATGGAAGCAAGGAGTTGTCATGGATTTTACTTGACTGTTTTTGCACATAATCAGAGAGATTTGGACTAATATTTTTGAGGCAATTCTCCTAGACTTTGCTTAATAATTCACTCATGACCTGTTTTCGATACATGTACTTGGCTACTTCTCATGCCAGACTTAACCTCCCGGCTAGACAAAACAGAGCTATCCAGACAGCAGCTTTTGAGAGTACATGCATTTACTTTATGTACTTCAGAAGTAGATTGTTGCTATTTTGCTTTTTTTTTTTTTTTCTCTCATAGAGACTAGTGGAAATAAATTTTTGCTCAAAGTGCCTTGCAGAGTATAAAAGAGGGCAAAAGAAAATTACTAGTGGTTGATTTGTTTTATAAAATTCATTGTCCTTGAAGCTAAAACTGGACCTAAGCACTCTGTGGTCATAAACCTCTCCACAATCAGCTGTACTTGAACAGTAATGTGATGCTATAAATTTCCAAATCTGTTCTGTATTTGCTCCCTCCCACCCAGGTCATTGCTTTTGCTCCTTTAGTACAAATCAGGTTCTCTGTTGAAAAGCTCCAATGGGAGTACTTGAAATTTTGTTAAGAAAGTGGTGGATTCTTATTCATGTCAATGTAGGCAGTACAAAAATAATTTTCAAAAGGCAAAGCAATAAGGTATGTCTGATATTAAAGGTGGACTTGTGAACGGTTTCACAGGCAGGGACAGGCATGTGAGAGTATTGCTACTGTGTAAAGCTTTGATAGTATAGTGACCATGGTAACTTCTGTTCTTTTCAGCTATGCATCGCCTGCCTGATTCATTTCTCTCCATTTGTGATGTGTTTCTCTGTGGTGTGAATCCATCCCTGTCCATTCTGTCACATCTTCATCTTTCTCTTTCTGCTGCTTCAGGTTTCCCTGAGCCTCAGGTAAGCAATCGCAAGGAGCTTGTGCCCCATGTTGTTCAGAAAGTCCTCTCTCATGCAAGGGGTCTTTACAGTGCTTCTGAATTAGGAATTCCTGTGCCAGGACACATTCCTCCTGCCTTCACACCCTATCCTAGATAAGCTCCTTTAGTTATAGTATTTGAGTGCTCCCATAACCCTTACAACATGTCTTTACAAAATTCCTGTATGCTAAGAAACTGTGATTTTATGAGTGGTGAACTAAAACAGGAGACCAAGACTGGGTTTCTATCTTTTCAGTGCTTACACGTCTCCAGGTGTGGTGAAGGTTTTACTATGTGAGAATAAGAAAATAAAGTCCTTACCTATTTCTGTGTTCCATATTTCATATGGACAACAAGCAATCTGTAATGGTTTTTCAAGGTGCTAGATATGAGTTTTGTTTCTGGTTGCAGATGAGTGTCTGACTTGAGATTTCTGCCTTCCTGGTCAGAACATTGGGTCAGCTTTAATGTTCATCCTGTTCAAAAGAATTGCTGAAAGATTGCTATTTTCTTCCATCATTTGAATAAAATATAATCAAAAGGCTTGTGTTTTATTCAAATGATGGAAGAAAATAACCATCTGCAGTTTTTAGCTGCAACAGGATGTTGCATCGGGAAGCAATTAACATATTTTTTTCTTGTTAGTGTAGACAGCACATAATCCTTTTTCTTCTTTTTTTTTTTTTTTTTGACCATCTCCTAAAAGGGATGACTCTCTCCCATCCTTTTAGGAGTAATTTGTGCAGTACAGAATTTCTTAAATCAATTCCCAAATTTTTGGAGCATTATTTGAAAATTTCTTGCTTTCAAGTTTTGATTAAAGCACTGTTGGAGGCACTATTTGATAATGTTATACAGACCAACTAAAGTTGTTCATGGACAATTGTTGAAGAACCTGCCCTTATAAATAGACGTTGATCTGTTCAAATTATCTCATTAAAGTTGCCGTTATCTTACTGCATTAACGCTTGTTTGTGCTTTGTAAAATCCCAGCTAGAGAACCTTCACAGACAACTTGTGAATTGTGGACATTGTTTTATCGTTAGTTTTTAAACTTGTGGGCCACAGGGGTTTTTGCTTGTGAAAATGGCAGGAAAAGAGGGGTAAGATTAAATGGAAATGAGGAGGACCATTTAATTTTAGTCACTTTCCATGGTTGGTAAAGATGTGATTTTTGAACACAGCTGTAGACTGCTGGGAAGAAAGCTTCTTCCTGAGGCGAAGCTACCCTTTAGGAAACAAATTGCAGTGTCCGTTTTTGAACATACTTGCGAGTTTCAGAAGTACACTTTATTGGTCTAACTTGGATCCTGCTGGGCCAATTCATACAAACCAAGATAGACTCGATATCATATCTCCCGTTAAAGAAAAGTACTCTTCCAAGTTGGGTTGGAGGGGGTTCCCTCTGAAAATTTGTCAAGGCCATCACTTCAGAGCTCAGCTCCTGATGTGAAGTTCCAATACTAAATTGTATGGTACTTCTTTAAGTTACTGTTATTATTATGGTACTGCTAAAGCAGTGAGGCCAGTGAAATTCTTTTGACTTACAGATTCATAGAACAGCTTAGGTTGGAAGAGTCCTCAAAGATCACCTAGTTCCAACCCCCTGTACAGGCAGGGACACCTCCCACTAGGTCAGGGTGCACAGGGCCTTGTCCAGCCTGGCCTTGAACATCTCCAGGGATGGGGCATCCACAGCTTCTCTGCACAACTGACTTACGCCAGTAAAGGATTTCACTCTCCGTATCTCCTTGTTATGAGGGCAAAACAGCACTTTTCCTAGCTTAGCAAGCCTGCATTCACGCTTCCACTCCCAAGCTGCACAAGTAATAGTTAACAGGGCAAATGCTAGGATTTGCGTGTCTATGCTGCTAATTGTGCTTGCAGTATTTGCAGGCTTACTAGAGAAAGAAAACTTGACTCACTCCTCCAGTAGAAGTGTCAGAAAGTGCTTCTGCTTTGTGGCAGCTATGTGGTTTTTGAAAGAAAGTGTTATAATAAGGGTGGTGAAACAGAAGATTGTTTATAATGTGGCTCTTTTTGCCCTTTTGGTGGTCCAACTAAGCATGACTACTCAGTCACTATGGGCCTTGATTTTACTAGCATGAGGTGAGATTCATGGCAGGGATCCTGTTTTCAGACTTTGGAGAGATCACTCAGTCTGTGTGACCGCATGGCAAGCCTGTGAAGTAAGTGAATAAAGCACAAAATCCTCCAATATTTGTTTTTCCAAATGTATTTGTATTTAAGGTGTTTTTTTTGCAAACATTTCAGGAAGCTCCTGTAGTAGCAAGAGCAGCCCTGTTCCTTGAGTGTGCACGTTTTGTTCATCGCTGCAACCGTGGCAACTGGCCTGAGTGGATGAAAGGCCACCACGTGAACATTACCAAGAAAGGCTTGTCCCGTGGACGTTCTCCTATTGTCGGCAACAAAAGGAACCAGAAGCTGCAGTGGAATGCAGCAAAGCTCTTCTACCAATGGGGAGATGTAAGAGCTTGTTTCTCTTCTATTTACATTTAAACATAAACCAAAATGTAAAGGTAATTTTATCATCTGCAGGATTTCAGTTTAAGTAAAATGTGGACTCAAAAGCCTCCTTTCCTACTCCATGTCATCTAAAGGACTGAGCTTGGCTTCTTCACATTTTATTTGATCACAATCTTTTGCAATATGTGATCAAGGCAATTGCCTTGCCTGGTTCTGTCAGTGCGCTTGCAGTTTTCTTTGGAAGCCCATACCTGCTGAAGGTCTGATGCTTACTGCAAGTCATTTCACACAATTAAACATAGTGGGAGGAGTTCCTTTGACCTCCATGGTACCTGGTACGTATGTCTAGCTGGAACTCAGCTTACTGCTTCTCAGCTTCTCACCTCTTTACACAAAACCAGTCATTTTTACAGAGTGTCATGATAAAAAAAAAAAAAAAAAAGGAGGTGGGGCAAGTTCTCCATTCTCCATTTGCTAGGAAATCCAACAGTAGTTAAAGATCTGTGATTGCTTTAATGTAAGGTTGGAGAACACGGCGTAAATAATATGTGATTGATTACTGCTTCGTGGAGACACAAGCAGACCATTTCTTACTTAAATGACTGAAACATAAAAGGGAAAAAAATTGAGAGATGTGGAGTTTATTTAACAATATACAGATAACAGATAACAACTATTGGCATCAGCTTGCGAACCACAATAATACCATCTTTTTCTCTTTGTGTAGCAGTCTACTCTCTTCATTGTTGCTGGATTTCACAGGAACTACTTAATAACAAGGAAGAAGAGCTGCAATGATGCCTTCTTTGCAACTGTTTATTTTTTTCTGCTTCACTTGAGCAGAGACAGGAAAATTATATAGTGCTAGCATGACCATCAGTTCCGACTTCCAGAAGATTCAGAAATCCTTTTTAATATCTTTCTCTAAAACTATGCGAAGCCAAGAAGGCCACAGGGCAAGTGTTGGTTAAAACTCTGTAATTAAACACATTTCCTCCTTCGCAAAGTGGTATCACAGGATAAAGTTTTACATACTTGTCCGTGTTCTCTTTACCTATCTGCAGCAAAGAAAATCAAAAGCTCTGAAGTGTCTTAGCAGGAAAGCACACTTCTTGCTAACACACCCTTATCTGTAGCTTTGCTGACAGCACCACAAGGGCTGTTTACATGCTGATAAAGGTGCTAACAAACAGTCACAAATAAACAGTCAGTGCCCTTCTAGAGAATGCAACAGTGGAAATCCAGTCTGCCTGTCTTCCTTATGTCAGTCCCCTCTACACCATTACCCATGCATCTTCCCGGCTTTTATGGGCATATGGTCAGCTGGTTGTTAGAAAGTGGATCAGGAAATCTCTTCTTTGTAAATGGAAGCAGGCTTTATCATGGGCATGCAACTGTTTTATGGAGGAAATGTGGATTGTTACTGGATTCTTAAGCCACAGGATGGTTGTTCAAACAGAGAGAGGATGTACATTCTTGGTGGAAAGGCTTGGCAAAAATCTGGCACGTATATATTGAGGGAGGAGAGAAAAGTTCAAGAAATTCACACAAAATACTGACCTATTTGTCATTTTTGTTGTTGTTATTTGACACAATCTGCAAAAAATCTCCTGAAATCTGGCAGTTTTTCAAATTTTGGTTGAAAAAAACAGGGAAATAAATAACGTTTTTGGTAGCAATTGCTCTCTTATCATCTCTTTGTTTATTTTACTGCATTTGCAGACAACAGAAATGGAGCTGGGACATTCTCTTCTGGCTGGAACATCTTCACAGCCTGCAAGGACTACCGCTGAGTTGGGCTGAAATTCTCACATGGTTGTGCTTTCTCTTTGTCCCTGTCTGCAGGCAATTGGTGTCCGCCTCAACGAGCTGTGCCACGCTGAGAGTGAAAGCCCTGCCAACCTGCTGGGCCTCATTTATGATGAGGAGACCAAGAGGCGCCTGAGAAAGGAGGATGAGGAAGAAGACTTTTTAGATGACAGTAAGGAGACTCCCTTTACTACAAGAACCCCCGCTTGTAAGAACCTCTGCTTTAGGAGCACTTAATTTTTCTTCTATTTTCATCTTCTTGCCACTCAGCTGTATTTCCCAGTCCCTCACCTCCACCTCAGCTTCTTTCCCTGTTCTTTCTGTGCCTAGATGTAGAACATGACAGATGGAGAGGAGCACTGGGAAACTGAAGGAAAAGAGGGGCAAAAGCAGGTAGTGAGTTGTAATTCTTGTATAGTAGCAAAAGCAATTATAAGCAGGGTAATACATTATTTCTTGAGTCTTGCTGTCACTCAGATGTCCCAGGTGGTTCAGACTCCCATTCTTTCCAGTTATTTCTGCCAAAGTATTTTTGTAGGATTAGCTCCTTTTCTGTTTCTTAGCATTGAAGAAAAGTCATCTCCTCACCTGATAAAAATTGGCACAGCTCTGCCAAAGGCTTTTAAATCTTGACTTCACTATATTTGCCTGATTCTCAAGCAGAAACTTAGCACAGTATAAAAAGTATCATTAAAACCTGTGTAACAAGAGGACTAAAATACACACGTTTGTGTGTGTGTGTGTGTCTGTACATGAGAGTGGGAGGGGGGTGATAAATCACTGGTTCTGAAAGTCTAGATAGGCATACAAATTATAACACAGTCTGTGAATCAAAATAAGTTAAGTCAAAACAGATACTGTCGTAGGTGAAGGTGGTAACAAACATTATGTCCTCTCCAGACACCATTTGTATGCATGTCTGTGCCGTAATGTGCCACTGCCTGTATACATGTACTGTTCGCCATTGGATATAGTGTGCTAGCACTGTTTGTGTATCTTCTGGTTTCATTTTCTGTGGTTGTGAGTTTGTTCTTCCTGAATCAAGGCCAGCTTTGGGATAGAGGGAGCAGTGGAATGGTGTTTGTGGGAAATAATGTCAAGACAAGGTATCAGCACTAAGCTTAGACTTAGATACGTGCCAATATGTATGTAGTGTGTCAGCCCTAGCAGCAACATGAGCCGGGTTCCGGATATTTTATTGGTTCTTCAGGAGATGTATCCAAAGCAGGAGAGTGCACATAAGGTTTTTCCTCTCCTGCACAATGAATGGCTTTTGAAAGGTGAACAACTGTATTCCCATAATCAAGAGATGGAACAGGCTTTCTTGTCCATGTTCAGCCACTGATAGCAGGCACTCATAAGGGGACATGGAGCTGCTTTAACACGGTGGCCTAAGACACGGAAGCAGAGAGCAGGTTGTGGTCTAGAAAGCTGTATAAAATCTCAAGTATTTCTCTGAAATTCAGGGTATAGATAAAAGATATACAGTTTGCTTTCTTGCTGAAGGCAGAGATTTTTCCTAAAGCTGTTCTGTGCACTGTAGAAATTGAACTGAGGAGCGTAAAACTTTCAGTTTGATACTCCTTTACCTTGTACATCTCATCTGTATTTAACAGTTCAGGCTATTTTAGTCCCTACGACATCCATCTCCGTTACAGGTAGCGCGTACAGAGGAATAAACAAGCTTCCCAGAATTAATCTGTTTTTATCTGATGCGTTCAGTGTCCTCTCATTTGTCTGGTTTGGACTGTTTCTTTGCAAAAAAATAATTAGATTATACATCAGGGAAAGCGAGCAAAGCCATGGATTTCTTTGAAATGCCTGTAAATGGTAATATCAGGCAATACTAAAAATGGGTGTGGTTACTTATTGTCACAAATAATTTTATGTACTTTTTTACTGTTCATTGTCCAAAATAGTATTTCTCAAATTTATGAAGCATCAAAGAATGCATCATAACTTTTCAAACATGGATTGCTTACAAAGTATAGGACTTCCAAAGCTGATTGTCTAGACACAGTTGAAGCAAAACTTCAAGTATTTGGATAATCCTTTTCACAGAGTCACAGAATATTAGGGATTGGAAGGGACCTTGAAAGATCATCTAGTCCAATCCCTTTGCCGGATCAGGAATACCTAAATTATGTCACACAGGAACACGTCCAGGCAGGTTTTGAAAGTCCCCAGAGGAGACTCCACAACCCCCCTGGGCAGCCTGTTCCCTTCTCCCTTTGTTTTAGGTTAAGCATTTAAATGTATAACTTGAATAAATAGTTTGATCTTTAAGGTCCCTTCCAACCCCAATCATTCTCTGATTGTTTATTCCTTAATTATCTCTAAATGGCACTTAAGAGCCTTTTAATGTAGGAATAGTAGCATAGATAGAAGTCTGGATTTTCCTCTTTTTTTAGTGCAGCTTGTATTGTGCACCATACATGAAAATGTCCATCACCTCTTGGTTCAAGATTTTGCATAATCTTCTTGCTCACCGTAGAAATCTTTTTTTTTCCCTAGGCACTGTGAATCCTACCAAATGTTGTTGCCCTTTTGCACTGAAAATGGCAGCCTGCCAGCTTCTCCTGGAGATAACCACTTTCCTTCGAGAGACCTTCCCGTACATGCCCAGGCCACGTACTGAGCCTCTTGTGGTAAGTGAGCAATGGAAATCGGAGAGGGAGATGTGCCCACAATGTCACTGCACTCTGTGCCTTTCTGAGGAGAGGTTTGGTGGGATAATAACTCAAGGCGATGTCTGATGCAGGGAGAAAGGAGACTTTGGTGAGAAGATGGGCAGGGTACATCATATGGGTTGGTTAAGACTGGAGAAGCAGAGTATGCACCAGAAGTCCATGAAAGCTTCAAAATAGAGAAGGCACCAGATGGACTGAGAAACTGTGGAGAGGACCTGAGAGGTGTGGGAGATGGACTGCAGCAAATGGCAGCTCAAGTGCTAACATAGCTAATGAGGAGGGTGAGTTGACAGAGAACTGAGCAGGGCACTTAGGAGAAAGGGAAGAGGATGATTTACAGAGCATTTGCTGAAGCTTAGAGGTTGCACTTCTTTTGTCCTGGTTGCAGTTTTCCTGTTGTCTTACCAAGAGAATTGATGGGGACTGGGGGAAGAAAGGAAAGAAACAGAGGCAGAGGCAAGGAATGAAAGAAACCTCAGTGAGACTAAGAGAGGCATGGGCAAATACTGGCAAGAATAATAAGTTAAATAACTGATGAGATGACAGCTGATTTCATGGATAGCAGAACCCCATGATTTCCAGCAATTCATTCTTGTGTGGATTTTCTTATGTCTAATACTGTGGTTCCACATTGCCTTCAGCCTGTTCTTTCACAAAGTACACAGACATTCAGCTATCTTCTCTCAAGTTGTGTTGAAAGTGGCCAGCAGCTTCAGAGGTGGTAAGCACAGAATGAGATGAGAATCGAATGGCAGACAAGCGGTATGAAATTTAAGCTTAATTTCTTGAGGAAATCAGACTGATTCTTTAAAAGAGAGAATGAGAAGTTAACTTTCTAAGTGAGCACAAAGGATTTAGCCATGCTGCTCTGTTTCCTGTTAATGGATGACTTAGATCAATTTTTTCTGATGACAGGCATGCTTGACAGGTTGATACGGCTCGGCATTGTTGTAGTCAGGGTCTGAAATTGGTTTTAAAGCTGTAGTTGGCCTATGATGAAGTGACTCAGCCTTCAGGTATGCAAGAAGGGCAATTCTGAAAAATGGGGAGCAATTCAGAATGAGTCTTCCTAAACACTTTGTTGATATTTTTATTGTGTAATAAATAACAGCATCCAAAAGCACGATAATACCAGGATTTAGAATTCATCTCAGGAAAGTAGCTGACTTCAAACTTAGAATAAGTTGGGTAATGAGGGTCAATAGAATGGTGTGCTTTTGTACTAGATAGAAATGCAACTGATGAATAGCTTTTCAGACTCATATATGGGAGAGAAGGAGGAGGAATTATTTTGTGACGCGTAGGCCAAAGAAAACTTAAGGTCATGTTATGCAAGAGCCTATTAGAGAAAATGGCCATAGATGGGTTCTTTTAACTTTATACAAAAAAAAAAAAAAAATAACCCAACAGCACTCCAGAGTAAAAAATGAAGTCCCTGTGTTTATGGCCTCATGCTTCATTTCAGAGGGAATCAGGTACATAATGTTACAGTCAGTAAAGCTGGAATTCACGTAGAGCAACTCTCACTTCCATTGCTTTTTGCAGACAGGCTGTTCTTGGGTCAAAACTGAACCCTTCTGTGTTCCATAAATATGAATACACTGACCTGCCTTGGAGAACTGAAGCATTCATAACTGAACTAGTTGTGGTGAACCAGTTTAACTACCCACAGGCCATCCAGACTTGTCAACCTGAGGGCTTTAGCACCCACACCTCTTCTTGAGCGAGACAGGCAGTCCTGACTGAAGTTTCATCCAGAGCCCTTTAATAAAGCTGGTGGAGTAGATACAAACACCCTTTGCAAATGGCTGGTAGTGGTGACTATTTTTTTTTGGAGCCCACTGCTCCCACAATAGAGCCAGATAACTAGAACGTGTCATTTGCTGTGGCACAAAGTCATACATTTTAGCTTAAGAAGTTGATGAAAATAGATAAAGTTGTCAGGCTAACCGTGCTGAGAGGATGTCTTTCATTCTGTCAGTTAATTTGTGGGGACAGCAATTTCTAATGTGTGCATGTTGGCAAACAGCAGGGAGGAATAATGTGTTTAAACGTTTTTGGGAGGGGAATTCTACCTGTGCCCTAGGAATATAGCTGTAGTACTATTGCAGCTTAGTTTATGCATGGTAATTTCTGAAGCTGCTGTAATTCAGGCAGATTTGTTCAGGTAAAAGCCTGTGATCTGCTTTAGCCTTTGTTTCATGTCCTAAGTTGTTTGTGTTCAATACATTTTAAACTATTTACATAAATGTTTTCAATGCCAGAGATACTACAAACCATTACTTTAGGCAGCTGCTTTTTTATATCCCAGTTTTTGTTGTTAAGCAAAGTCAAAATATTTCCCTTATTATAAATAACTGCTAGCTTTTCTGTCAGTCATTTATGATCATTTTCCATGGAGATGCAAAGCTGACTGCAAACCGTTTGGGACCTCCAGTTGGCATTAGTTGACTAATATCACCTAACCCCTTTTGTCACAGCTCAGTCTAGAACATATGTTTGAGAAAACCCTTCTCTTTTTTTCAGATCAACTCTTAGAGTAACAGACTTTGTCACCAGTCAGGTAGCTCCCGGTAAATTCTGTAGGAGTTTATATTGTAAATTCCAATAAGAAACCTCTTGAGCCTACAGAATTTTGACCAGAATAACTGTTTTGGACCATCCAAAAGTAAATACCTGTCTGAAGCAATTCTTCCTGAAGTTTCTGTGATTGTAGTGAAAAAGATGGTGGCTCATACTGGTTGCACATCTGTGTGGTCTACATGCTGCCAACAGGATCTGGAGAGCTGCAGACTGCGTCTGGACCCTGAGATGGACCGGCACAGGTATGAAAGAAAGATCAGCTTTGCTGGGGTCCTGGATGAAAATGAAGATTCAAAGGATTCCCTGCACAGCAGCAGCCACACCCTCAAATCTGAGGCTGGCTTCGAGGAGAAAAAAGGTTTGTTGGCACAACAAAGCTTTTGTATTCTCGGGGCTTGTGAAGTGGCGCTTGATTTTATGTTTTCATTTGCATAGACTGTGTTAAAAAGCAGGGGGCCATGGAGTCACGTGGCTTTGAATCATTTCTGAGATGCTTCTGGCCTTCAGGTTTCAATATAACAAATGTGAGAAGCAAAGATCTGAAATTTTATAAAACACTGCTATGACTGAAACCAAATATAAGAGCACTGCAAGTTTTCTAAAAAGGAGGATCCCTTATTTGAAATTGTAACTAAGTGGAATGCTGTAAGAAGCATCATTAGTTGATTCACTTTAAAAATAAAGATCAAAGGTGTTTTCGTTGCTTATTCTGATTACATTTTTTTATTATTTATTTTGGGGAAACCACAGATAGGGGAGAAGATTGGGATCTTTCTGTGAAAATCTGTACTGGTTTGGAAGTCATGGCATCTCACAGAATTAGTGGGTGATCGCTTGATCTCTTAAATTCTTTGCTACCACATGACAAACATACACTTATGTGGCTTTTGATGGCTAGCAGATTAATGTTAGCAACATACTGTATACTGTAGAAGCAAACCTCAAGCTCACTGTGTTTGCTGAGAACAGCAGATTGTTTCCATTTTTAAGCCATCTCATGCAAAACTCACATACTATCTGATGGTACAAGTGTTGCAATACAATATACAGTCATTGTTCATATTTGCAATTAGAGGCTAAACTGCCAGATAGTTAGTTACCTGTACATGATTCTCCCTCTAGCATGTTTTCTAGAACTGTTTAAATCCTGTATTGTAATAGCCGTATGAAGGTGCAGATGTTTGAATGATAGTTTTAATGATTGCTTAAAAAGGATAAATGTTTTATGATTGTTTGAAAAGAATGAATTCTGTGGCTGGTTATCCTCCAGGAACTGTAATGTATATTGATGACTCAGAGCAGCTTTTATTGACTTCAGAGGGCTTTGGATAAATTCTATGTTGTCTTCAGCTTTGACCCTGCCACAATTACTGGAGAAAGTATTAGTAGTATTTCCAAAATTCATGTGGTGTAAAACTGCTTCCAAATCTGTGTGTCAGATGGGACGGTTACTTCTGTGAAGACAGCTAGGTGTCTGCTTAAGAAAGGTCAAGTGGATTAAATTCACACTCAACCTAGTGTTTTGTACTCTTGGCATACTGGCAGCTCAGAGAAGCAAACAGCCCTATGATCTGTCTCACAGTTCAAGATCAGTGGGCTAAGATGTCTCCAGCTATTTAGATGAGGAAAAGTTCCTTCGTTCATTCTTGCTTTCTTTGAAGATAGCTAGTAACTACCACTTTTCAGCCTCTCAGGCAGCAGTGCCATCCATTGGGGCATTACCTGAGTGGAAGAAAGCCTACAAGCATGTGGTGCTGCTGGAAAACTTGAACTGTCCTGTTCTTAGAGACAGTGCTGACTGAGGTGTGCCTCCACGTGTTAATGTGCTGCAGGCATAGTGCAGGCTTGAATTATTTTTGCAAAGACAGTATTAACTTTCTGCAGCCTTGACTCTGATTAACTCATTTTCCCTGCAGTTTTAGTTGTTTGTTTTTATCCCGTTCTCCCTTCTTCCTAATCTGTCACTTAGTATTCCTTTACTAAAGCTGCTTGTTCGCTACATGTTAGAGATGGGCAAAGTGACTATACTAAGAAGGCTGACTCCTAAATATGTCGTAGCAAAAAATGAGTTTGAAGTATTTTGGAATCTAAATAAATGCAAGATAATGTTTTAGTTAAAAATTGCAATAACTACGTTATTTTCTCTGGCCACAGCATATTCTTCAGGGGATCTACCTGGGCCAAACATAACAGATGCAGAGGCATCTTCCGTAATTTACTCTTTCCTAGATAAGAAAATGTTGTTGTGTGACTGTATCTAAATTTTTCTTGCCTGCAGTGGCAGGTCTCTTTATCTCAAGCTATTTGATGAGTACTAATCTGTTTCCTTTCATTTCTTTCTGAGTGTTAAAAACTTTGCTGTCATTGTTCACCCCAGGCGTGGCTTAACAGCTATCCAAAAGCTTCGGGTTTACTGTCTAGAATCTGCTCCAGGTAGGTCTGAAATATAGACACTAAAGCTAGGTAGATGCAGGCTCTCAGAGGATCATACATACTATTTGGGTGCTAACATGGGATTCTACAAACTTCGTGAAATAACAGTTACAAGACCTAAAATAGTTTGGCTTTCAGGTGAACTGAGCAGCTGTGTAGAGGTTGATCTGAGCAGAATCCAAGCAGTAGTAATTGCTAAGGAACTCAGCATGGCCTCTTGGAGGGAGTTTCTGAGATCACTCGGCAGTGATTTGCCCAGCTGGTTCATGAGGACTGAGGAGTATCTCTCAAAACCTATCCAGCTTTCTTCAGCCAGGGTGTTAGTCACTGGAAGTGGAGTGGGAATTGGGTTCAGGAGGAATTAGGGGCATTCCCAGGAGTAAAGGTGCATTTGACTTATCCAGAAGCCAAAATGCAATTCTATTGAAATACTGTCTTGCCCGTGATATCCAAAAAGCTGTATCCTGTTCATTCTCAACAAGATGCCAAAAGGTGATCAATCACACATGGCCTTGCCTGATTAGATCTGCAGTGAAATGACTGGGTGTTGCAACATTTGGACTGACATGCTGCCATGTACTGCCTTTGAACTAAGAGGAGAATGAAAGTGCAAACGGTTGGTGCTTTGAACATTGAACCATTTCATGTCTGTGCTCATCAAAAATGCAGAGTGTCAATGGATGTTGTTAATGCCTGAAAGCTGCTGATTTGTCTGAAGGAGAGGATCTACGTGCTCCCGTTTCCTCTAAAGCATTCTAATGATGAAGAGTAACATGCAGAGAAATGGATTTATGCAAATCTTACTTCAAAGAAGTCATGTGTGCCAGCCTCATGAAGCAGACTACCCTTCTGCAGTCACACGTGCTGTATGAATAAATAGTTGATCCTACTGCAGAGCTCAGTGGGGTTTACAGAACCCAGGCCTACAAGAAAATAGGTTTGTCCGTGGTGCCTTGTTCATGATTGGGATTCAGCCATCTATCCCTAGCAAGAGGTGATTCTGCACTAATGAAAACCCCAGAAGCTGACAAAGGAAACTGCAATTTACATCCATTGGGTGGATTCTGTTTCCTGGCAGGAATTGATTCAAAGTGGTGTGAATCGTAGTTTTTCCATGTCCACTTTTTGGGTTTCTGCTAGAGCAGCTGACTCTACTTGCTGGTGGTTGAAGAAGGGCTAATTCCAAGTACAGACAAGGCCTGAGGTGAGGTACCAGGTCTCCAGGAAAAGAGGTGCAGAACACATTTCCGTAAAGCATCTTTACTGCCTGACAGAGCTGCATTGGCGGTGGCTTTGGAGGGAGCCTCTGGCCCCACATTCCTTGGGAGAAGAAAAGATGCTGCAATACAGGCTGGCAGCAGAGGGTTGGGTGGGAGGGGTGGGCCAGGATATATTTCTTTTTTAAATGGGGAAAAATTAAGGGGAAAAAAGTCCTCTTTTATTCTTTTAATACAGTTCCCAGCAGGAAGATCAGGATAGGAGGCTCCCGCTTGCTCCAGATTAAAGGAACCCGCAGTTTCCGGGTGAAGAAGGGGGGTTCCCTTTCCAGCATTCGCCGGGCCGGCAGCCTAAAGAGCACCAAGTTATCACGGCAGGACTCAGAGTCTGAGAATGAGGAGCTGCAGCTGTCCCACAGCAGGGACACTGTCACTGATATAGGTAACTTAGACGAGTGGGTGGAAAGGGAGGGGACAAATAGTCAGGACCTAAACTCTTGATGTTATTGCAGCAGAGCTAGAAATGACGAGACCCCGACCCCAGCAGGCTAGAAAAAAAAACTAGAGTCCTCTTCATGGACTGCCTGAAGTAGGGCCTGGGAAGAACACTGTTCACATCCTGCCTCTGGTGCCCTGGGTGCAGCATCAGCTCCGCGCACAGGTTTTCCATTTAGAGCGGTGTGTTAGAGCATGAACTCTTGGAATGCTGGTGTCTGCCAGCTGGATGCATGCTGTCTTTAGGGGGGCACATGCATGTGTGTATATGCACATACACACACCCCTAAATCAGACGATACGATGAATACCTGCGGTCATATGCATACATGATATTGTCTGTATTAACGGCGAGGATATATATATATGTACGCACATGGGCTTCGCGTTCTGTGTAGCACATGGCATCACAGGCATGTCGTACGACATGTAATATATATGTTACTATATGTAGAACATAACATGTGCGTGCTACATACTGTATTTCTACATATTGGCATATACATATATTTTTGCAGTTCACAGATGTCTCCTCAGTCTTCAAAAGGTGGATCCCAATATATTTATGTTACGGAAACCAGATGTGCATCCTATCAGAAGAAATCTCTGTCCCAGTTGAACTAAGGGGGCTCCCTATGCTAGGGCTGTTAATCAGAAACTAAGCTTTGGGTACATTTGGAGGAGAAGTAACTTCCCAAGCTTTATAGTCATTTTTATGTTGACCAAAAGATGTTAGGTAAACGTGGAGAATGGGATTGCCTGTTCCGTGGACAAGTCAAAGTTCACTTAACAAGAAGATAGAAAGTATTAACCAGAGTTCATCCCCAGTATTACAGGAGGTCCATAGGTAATAAAATAGCTGCAGGAAATAGAGGGATTGGTGCAGTTCCCACATGAATCTCTCCCTTGCCTGAGTTCTTTAGAACTAGTGTGCTAGAATCAGGATTTTTTTCCCCTTTCATCCCCGTAACGTTAGCAGTTTCCATGGGCGCTTAGCAGTTATGTGGCCCACTGGCACTTCCAGTTGGATGCCACTTCTGGTTGGATTTTTGTTGGTATTTTTAAACACAGAGCCCAGTCAATGCAGATCACTACACCAACCATTTGCAGCATCTGAATGGTGCAAAGAATTTCTTTCTGATGTTTATTTGTTTGCCTTCTCCCCTTCCATTAAAGAAAAAAGTGGGGAGGTAGCAGTGTTTGCTGCTGAAAAGATGGCCTGTCAGTCTGAATGGTTCTTGTAATTGTCAAGCCAGCATGATACCAGGACCGGGGAGGGGTGTCCAAACACAGTTTTTCCAGTGTGCCATATTCTGTGTACTGTGGTCTGTTTCCACAAGGCTGGCCTGGCTTACAAGTGCTGTCCCTAGGCTTTAACCACGTAGGGAGCAATAAAAACAACCACCTTTGGGTATTTTTCTTTTGAAGAAGGGAGCCCCTGGAGTGCAAGCGAACCTAGCATTGAGCCAGAGGTGCTGAGCAGCACAGGCACGGAGGAGAACTATCATCGGAACATGTCGTGGCTGCATGTAAGTATGTGTTGCTGGCTGTGCTCTCGAGGCTGGCGTTTTCGGTAGGAAACCTTTGTGCTGGCATTAACCAGCAACCAAACAGCAGATCACAATCTGTGCTTTCTCTATGTAGCATCAAGGATCTCAAGTGTAAGTAAGCTGTGACCTTTGCAGAATTGGCGTTTGCCATTTCTAAAAGACTAAAAGCAATACGTTTCTTTCTTGCTACCTCTGTCCATTTCATATATTTCATTTGTAACGGAAAAGGGGCTGTTTCTCACTAGGTGAGGTACTAGCAGGCCAACTCATGTTCTTACCCTGCCATCAGAGTGGTTCCAAAGCGAGCTTATCAATATGGTGATAGGTGCTTTCTATATGTAAGTATATGGTGTGGCAAGTGAGGAATAGCCATGCCACTTCAACGGAAAAATCCATGAGCTCAGTATTTTATCTCCATCCTGGCTGGGACTGGGCAGTAACAGAAAGGTCTATAGAATGACCTGGGGTCCCAGCTTCTGGAAAAAAAGGTATTGTGGAAGCTACTTGAGCTAGAGATTCTGTTGTGACCACTATGTTTACTAGCTACAGAAGACTTTGCATTGGGGAGCTTGTCTCACCCCTTTTTTGAATCAGTTTACATATTTTTGTCTCCATTAAATCTAATGGCAATGAGTTTAATTACACATCTTATGGGGAAAAGTACCTACTTTAGGAATTTTTTATTTGATTCCATTGATGCCTTCTACTGCCACATCTAACCCAGCAGGTCCTTGAGTAATTTTGACTACCTGTCATACAGGTAGTGTGGGCACATCTAACAGTTTAGTCCGCAGCCAAGGACTGTACAACTCTGTTGCCTCACACCAGACCCACTGTGATGGTGCAGTACAGTCTTCACAGAGAAGCTGGATTAACTCCCTGTGCACGCACTAATTGTGTCTTGCATGTGTGTGCGAGGACTGATTCCTCCCAGAATTTCCTTTTGACTTCTGAGTTGCCTTTCCAGAGGGAAAGATAGCTGCCGAGAACGAGTCAATATCCTCCTCTTTTCCCCAGGTATTTCACACAGCCTGCTCTGAGCTGCCCTGTTACTCCAGGATGTGGACAAGAACAGGCTTAATCCAGTACTGTGATGTCAGAAGCAGTTCTTGATAGCTGTAATTTTTAGAAGAGTGTGTCAGGGCAGGGAACTTGAATGTCCTGTTTTCCAAGCCAGTACTTGAATGCCTGGACTGTCTCCCTGCTTCTCTGTCACTATGCTAATGCTATTGGTAACGATTACATTTCAATTGGAAAAGCCAGTGAACTAATCTGAGTATGTAGACATGAATGTGTACACTCCAAGATGAATTACTAGAGGATAAAGTCATCTCCCTACCTAGCAGCTTAGGATAAGGCATGGTGCCTTTTCTCAAAGTGGGGGGATGTATGGACTCAGAAATATGAGGCATAAACTGCATGGAACTTGAGCTGTTTTTCTCACTTTGTGTGGTTAGCCTGCATATGAGAAAGGAAGATTTGAAATATTACCTCTTCAAGTTAATGCCACGCAAGTATCAATATTGCATGAGAACTTTATTTTTTTGTTTTTATTGGAAAGGTGTGGGTAGATGGTAACTAAAACTGCAGCAAAACAAAAAGCTTTACTTTACAATCATGAGCAAACCACTCAAAAGGATCACTGGATCTTGTTGCTTCTGTGCATGCACCAGTATTTTTTCTATGGCAGCCCCAAGTGTGAAGTCCTCGCGCTGTGGCAGTGTGCTGAAAATACATGTTACAGCAGCGTACCGGAGGCTAGATAGAAGGCTATACAGTGCTGATCAGATTTACAGATGAACACTAGTGGCTTGAGTTATTCCTTATTGACCCCAAAATAGTGTGATGCCAGAATAGGCTGACAAAGACAAGAATCATACATATGCCACTAGATTTATCCTAAATTAAGCTCCTGACTTTCGAAAAGCCTAAATATTTGAGAGTGGAGAGTGACGTGGCTGTCTTACTAGAGAGAGCAGGGAGACTGCAGCAGCACAGACAATAAATGCATGGAAAATGTGGGGTAGCCTCTTTCTGTTAGTTCTGGGTATTTCCACACTAGATTGTGGGATGAAGAGGAAGGTTCATAAAGGCCAGTTATGACCTACAGTGTGAACAGCTTACAGATGCCAGGGGGAAAAAAAGAAAACCCAGGGGGTTTTCCTCAGAGTGCTTCAAAGTGGCTGGTTTTGTTTGTGACATGAAGACCTGTGTACAGGTCTCTAACACCTGAGTGAGCTCACTGAAGTGTAGACTTAACCAAGGTTGCTTTCAATTAATTAGTTTAGGGACTAATAGTTGTGTTGCTGCAGCAGAGCAGGGTTCGGTACAGTTAAGTGCCCAAATATTTATTCTGAGATGGGTTTTGCAGCTCCCTGCTGCCATATGGCACCACCACAAGAAATAATAACTGAGACAGCTAACGTAAAGCTAGGCTGGATGGGCCAAGGGAAGCATACAGTAACCACTGGTGCAACTTATTCCTGATTGAGAGCATCCTGAGACATTTAATTTCCTTTTCATTGAAGGAAACTAACTGGTGAACTTGCTGGGTTTGCAGATTTGACGATGATTGAGTAGTTGACAATTTGTAGTCTAAGCCCTCATCTTAGAGTGGTGATACAACAGCTTTTCTGAAGAGAATTGAAGAGAGTTGAAGAGAATGTTGTTCTCCTCAACCTTAATCTTGCTACTTGTCAAATACACATATGTACACCAGCTCTGTCTCTTTGCTGTGTTAACACTGATATTTATTAAGCTGTGCCCAGTCAGTTTCTGAACTACTTGCAAGTATGGAGCTCAGCACAGACAGGCTTAACTTTGCAAAAGGCTGTGTTGAGCTTTTTGCATCCCTGGCTAGATTGTGGAAGTCAGCTTGACTATCCCCATCACTAGCGGTGCAGTTCTCTGTGTAACTCTCCTTTCTATAGGTAACTGTCCTCTTTTATTCCTTTCAAGGTTATGATCCTATTATGCAATCAGCAAAGTTTCATATGTACCCACATTGACTACTGTCACCCACACTGCTACCTCCATCACAGCCGGTCCTGTGCTCGCCTTGTCCGCGCCATCAAACTCCTGTATGGAGACACAGTGGACTCTCTCCGAGAAAACAGCACGTTGAACAGTGCTGCAAGAGGCAAAAAGCAAAAGGAAGTGAGTATTTGGAAAAAGCAGGCTGTTTTCATGTTGTTTTCTATTTATTTATTTATTTATTTATTTTTCTGGACAGGGCATAATTACCTTCAAGGACTGCATAATGCATTCAGACAGAGTACTTTCATGACAAAATGAACACAGCACTTTTCCAAAGCCAGTCCTGCTTAAAAAGCTGTTGAGTCATTTAGCGCTATGGAAAGAATATAATCTGTGTTGGTTAGGAAAAATACTGGTTGCTGATCAGCCCCTGGAGTCTAGTCGTTTTTTTTTCTTGTTCCTTCTTGTCTGTTAATAAGAATCATCCTTGAAATTCTTGTAAAATCTTGCATAACTTTTCTTTTAGGTCTGAACTCTCAGATCGGTTCCAAGAGTTGCATTCATTAGTCTTTAATGTTACGTTGTCATTAGTGACACACTTTTAATGATCAGTTCTGCAACATAAACAAGATCATGCCCTTCTTGCCATAGGAGTGGCGCCTGTATCTCCAGTGGAAATAGATTTGTGCTTTCAGTAAAATGCCCACAGAGGTACCAAATGAGTAATGTCAGTGTCTGGTAAATACTTTCATAGTCTTGACCGCAGAAGACAGATGACAATTATTCTGAGTACCTGTAATGGTGGAGTCGTCCAACTGCTTAGCAGTTACATTGAAAACAAAAGTGTTCAGGAAACTCTCATCAAGATTTCAGTTGGGTAAAGAGGCTATCATCCATATAAGTGGACAGAGGAGTTATGAGACAAGTTTAAAATGTTTCTTTATCAACCAGCAGATTGTTTGTTTCCTGCCAAGTTAGAATTTGAAGGGTATCTTTATGGAATAATGCACAGAGCAGATGAAACAAGAGATAATGATTCTGCTTTCCTGGAAAGAGTTACCCCCATATATTCCCTCTGGCACAGAAAAAGCAGTGTATCAATTAGATATTAAGGAAGAGAGACAGTTGCTTTCTCCACAGAAAGCAGGCTTGAGATGAGCAGCTGGCAGCATTCATGAAAGGTAGCAAAAGAACATTGTGTTACTGTGTATTGTTTCATCTCCAGCTTTGAATTGCAAAGCAGCATTGTATATGTTTCACCATCCTTCAAACCGTCATGGCCATTAAGCAACAGAAAGGAAAAAAGAGTTCGGGAGGCAATAAGGTTTCCTCCAAACACGTCCTGTATTTGTACAGACCTCGCTGCAGAAGAGCGATCGATCACATTAGTGTCTTACATAACTGTAGGCCTCCTCTGTTCCTCATGCTCTGGTACACCTGAAGTGCTGGCATTCTCTGACTGCCTGGGTACCGTTTCCAGTTATCTGGGTTTCAGAGGAACCTCTCCTCTACTCTCACAGTTTGCAGTATGAAAGGTTGGAGGTGGCTGCACTATGCAGATCTGGCTGTGTGTTCCATGGGGCTCGTGAGTCCCTTGATAAATGAAAGACCCTGTTTTAATCCACAGACCACCAGCTTGAGGAGAAAAGTCTATGGAAACCTGCCATTCTGGGAGAGGTCCCTGGTATTGGGAATAATGAACACAAACAGGATCTGTCCTTGTCACTGTCATTGGCAATCTGCTAGGGACGTCTCTCAGGCTGGCATGAGCTCAAGTCTTGAAGCGAGTTGTCACATGCTTTCTGAGGAACAGGAAAAGATAAGCATAGCTAAGAGGAATTTTAAATTTGTATTCAGCGAACGGGTTAGTTGGATTTTTGGGGGGAAGCTGTGGACTTTGTACCTCTTAGTGCTAAAAGTGCTGTTGTACCACCTGTGAAGATTACACAAAGCATATTCACATTCATGATTTGGTTCACAGGCTACTGCCTAAGCTTTTATTGGGAAAAGCGATGTTAAAAAGAGAAGAAAATGGGACGAGATATACCATCTCATTCACTGATACAGGGCATGTTGCTAGCAGTGGAGAAGGCTTTGTACTGCACTTCTGGTACTGGGCAGCTTCTAGCATGTGGAAATTTCTTTTGTCTGTGATCTCCCTTTCTAAATTTTGGGAAATCACAATGTGAACTCAACTTTCTTTTTTCTTTTTTTCCTTTTAGTGCTCAGACAAGTCATGCCTCAGAACTCCCTCTCTAAAAAAGAGAGTGATCGATGTCAACTTGGAAGGGAAGAAGGACTCTGGAATGTTAAAATATGTCAGGCACCAGGTACTGACTGGGCCATATGCTGCTGGCTGGGGAGATTGCTACTTAAATGTCAGGTCAAACTGCAACAGGAAGGAAAATACATATGGATCTTTAAGCCTGTGTGAAGGAAAGAACTGTCGTTGCTGAATATTGATTAATTCAGCCCTGCATGTTTTCTCCAGCTGAGTAATGCTAAATTTAAGCCTCTTGAGGTATCTCCTGTCAAAAAAAGTCCTTTAAACGTGTAGCTCCATTAAATGGTAATCAGCATCTCTGGCTTCCCACGGAGATAAGTGCATCAAGACTAGGGATACAAAAAATAAAATGAATCCACAAATACATTTAGAAACAACCTGCCAGTGTACAGCAGTAGTTTCCTATGTTCTTTCTTGTTCCACATTCCTGAAGAAGCAATGGGCTGTTCGCAGGCCACAGCCTGTGGGGTTTTCATGGGTATACATCCCTGTTTGTGCATCACCTTGGAAGAGTTTTGCTTTCTTTTTGTCCTCTTTATCCATGCTTTGGTGACATATGTGACTAGCAGCAGACATGGAACTAGCTTGCAAACACTGCTGTTTTAGTGTGGGCTAAAAGCAACATTTTTCCGTGGAACATTATCTGAAATGGCTGAAACTAGAAGCGATCAGTGGATAATGTGCAGTCCAAAACTAGGGTGTTTTTTGTTTTTTAATTTTACTGAGTGTATTGTTCACTGGGGATAGGTTATACAGCTCAGCTGTAAGGCACAGCTTTTGTTGTTGTTGTTGTTGTTGTTGTTTTTTCCCCCAGGTAATGAGCCTCTCCCCTGCACCTTTGTCACTGCTAATCAAAGCAGCTCCTATCCTCACAGAAGAGATGTATGGGGACATCCAGCCTGCAGCGTGGGAGCTCCTTCTCAGTGTGGATGAGCACATGGCTGGAGCAGCAGGTAAGGGAACCAAATCAGTTAGTGTGGATAGTCAGACAGATCAACTCACAGCAGGTCACAGGGCCTTGCAAGACAGCTTTCCAGCACAGGAGGTCTTAATGACACCAAGGGTTTCCTGATGGCTGTTTGATTTTCACAGACCACATGCCTTTGTGCTCTGTATAAAAGAGGTGGTCAGAAGGAAGACAATCTGCACAGCCCTGGTTGTGGTTGATGATAAGAGAAATAAAATTGGTGATTTGTGTTTCTAGGGTTTCTGGGCAGAGGAAACAGTGATATAATCTGACCAGAGTTTACTGAAGTATTTGGTATGTTGCCTCATGGAAATTGTTAGTACCATTTGAGAGCCGATGCAAAAACTGGGAAATGGAATGGAAGTGGAACTGTCATAGCTACTGCTGTTGTGCTGAAAGAAAAATTGTCCTGTTGCATGGAAACAGCAGTGTTTCGTAATGGGTAGTCTTATGCTATGGTATTTAAATTTTGCATTCCCGCTTGGTGTTAGATTGTGCAGGTATTTGCTGATGGCACATAATTGAGATGCATCTCTAAGGCAGAAGAATATCAGAATATCACATACCTGTGAGCGTGTTGCCTTGGAAAAGGAACTCCAAAAAGGGGATGAAATCTCTTACTACAAAATGTAAGATTGTCCTTACAAACTAGCAGTGAATTTTCTGTTATGAGTTTGGATCTTTTCCCATGGAACTAATAGGCATGCAGAGGAGTTCAGAGTGTGTATCAGTTGGACACAGGATGACTGAGTTACCAAGCAGAATTCAGATGTGGAAGCAATAACTGCAGTCAGGATGTGTTAGAAGAGTTATTTTGTTGGAGATAAAAAGTATTGATGCTGTTGCAAAGCATGTTCTGCAATTGCCTAGAGCACAGCACATTCAGGCACAACTCCAGTCCCTGAAGAAAGAGACATTTGCATGGACAGGTACAATGAAAGACTGTGATGACAGGAGGAAGAATGAAGAATCTTTATGATAAGGATATTTATTTAACTGATTGAGGTGAAGACCGGGAGGCAGTAGTCTTGCTTTCCATAAATACAGTAGACCTGGCAAGGAGGAAGAAATGTTTAAGCCACGGTAGCATAAAGATGAGTATGACTTCTTTCAGCTGGAAAACAAGATTTCTAACCACCGGGAAAGAGAGCAAATGCACTCAGGTTTAATAGTTTGTGAAAGGAATTAGATGATGTGACTCAGGAGGTCCCTTCTGGTTTTATTGTCCTGTCCAATGTATGCTAATGTCGGATGTTCAGAGATCATGGGCCAGAACCCTAGAGACAGTGAACATGGCTCAGATGCAAGACACAGATTTCTTAAACAAACCACAAATTAAAGCAGTCAAATTCATATCTAAGCCAATCCCCCACAAATTTCAAATTCTACCTTTCTCTTCCCCCAGCACCCACCCAAGCAAATAGCTTAAGTACTGCCGTCTTCCCCACATTTGTACACCTAAAGAAGCCATCACAGATGTTTTTACAGTGGAGATTAAATTATGGGTATTTTTATTAGAAGCTGCTGGCCATGCAAGAGCTTTGAAGCGTTCTCAGACTTCTCTCATTTCTCCCTCACACTTCCATCTAGCTTACCAGTCCTTCGTTTTCCACAGGCAGCAATAAATTCTGTCCTGAAGTCCATTGTTTGAATCTGCATTCAATGTTCTTCATCAGTTCTGGTTTCTTCACTTTCTGTCTGCTCCTCCAGTACACCGTGCACTTTTTCAGCCCATGGGCCTTCTCTGTGCTCTTCCCTTTACCTTTGCATTTCCCAGGCATACTGGCTCTGGCTGGGATGGAGTTAGCTTTCCTCGTTCCAGCCCGTACAGTGCTGTGCCTTGCATTTGTGGCTAGAACAGTGCTGAGGAGACACAGATTTTGCCTACCGTTGAGCAGTGCTCTCACAGTACCGAGGCTGTCTCTCCAACCCTGTGCCTCCAGCAAAGTCACCAACCGAGCTGGGGGTGGTCAAAAGGTTGGGAGGGGACATAGCCAGGACAGCTGACATAAACTGACCAAAAGGTCTGTTATTCCACACCATTCGATGTTGTGCTCAGCAGTAAAAGCTAAAAGAAGGGAGTAGGAGGCAGGGGACATTCATTATGAAGGCATTTGTTTTCTGAAGCAACAGCTATGCATGCTGAGGCTCTGCTTCCCAGAAAGTGGCTGGACATTACCTGCTTACGGGGAGTAGAGAATAAATCTTTTTTTTTTTTTTTCTTTTTCTTCCACATGCAGCCTTTATTTTTCTCTCATTAAAGGGCTTTTATCTCAGCAAGAGACCAGACAAAGCTAACCTACTACAGTCCTCTTTAGTGCCTCAGATGCCCACCACGCTATGCTCTCACTCCCCCTCCTCAGCAAGGCAAGGGGAGAAAATAACAGGGAAAAAAAATGAGGGTCAAGATCAGGATGGAGTTTGCTCACCAGTTGCTGTCGCAGGCAAAACAGACTTGCATTGTGGAAGATTAATTTATTTTAGTGCCATTTAATAACAGATTAGGATACTGAGAACTGAAAACACCTTTTCCCCATTTCCCCCTTCTTTCCAGGCTCATCTTCACTCCTGATTCTTCTGCGTCTTCCTCCTCCCTGAACAGTGCAGGGGGATGGGGAATTGGGCTGACGGCAGTTCATAACTTTGCTGCTCCTTCCTCCTCACGCTCTTCCCCTGCTCCAGCATGGGGTCCCTCCCATGGGCTACAGTCCTTCACGAGCTGCGCCAACATGGGTCCTTCCCAGGGGCTGCAGTTCTTCAAGAACTGCCCCAGGACGGGTCTGTACCACAAGGTGCAGTCCTTCAGGAACAGGCTCCTCCAGCATGGGCTCCTCTCCACAGGCTGCAGGGGGGCAGCCTTGCATCCCTATGGTTTTCTCCTCAGGTTGCAGGGGGAACTTTAGCTCTGATGCCTGGAGCACTCCTTCCTCCTTCACTTGATCTTGGGGTCTGCAGGGTCTTCTCCTGTTTTTTCTCAGTCCTCTCTTTTGCAGCTGCTGCATAGCATTTTTCCCTCTTAAATACATTTTCACAGGGGCTCAGCCAGCTCACGGGCTCAGCCTGGGCCAGCAGCAGCTCCATCTGGGAGCCAGCTGGAACTGGCTCTGTCCAACACAGGGGCAACCCCTGGTCTCTTCTCAGAGACCACACTGCAGCCCCCCCACTACCTGCACCTTACCATGTAAACCCAGTACACGGGGCCAAATGTGCAAACAGGAATAGAGGGGAGCAAAATAAAGAGAAACAAGCTGCCTGAGGCTGCACTCCTTTCCCCCCTTTGGCTCCTTTCTGGGGGAATAATTTTGACTATTCTTTTTCCTGTATCAAAACCTTACTCGGGCTCAGAGAAAGCTATAGAGCTTTGCTGCTCTTTCTGAGGAGTGCTAGCTGGCTGCTCCTCCAATACAGCCTGTTAGATACATCTTCCTCCTTTTCCCCTTCCTGAAGGGAGAATTAAAATCCATTTGAGGTTCTGTAGGTAGCTGTCCTGTTAGCAAGAGTGATTTCAGCCCCAGCATAAATCAGTCATCAAGGGCAGACCTGAACCCTCACAACATTGTTATCCCCAAGCTGGGTAAAAGAAACTCCCGTGTTACTGGACAACAGCACCATCTACTGACCCCATTCCAGGATGTATTTATTTTCTAGGGGTCTGGAAAGCTTTCAGCATGAGCTCACACTTCAACATCAACCCTACTAAGACTCGACATAGATGCAGTTAAAACAATGAAGAGCGGAACGTTCTCTGAGATGGTGAAACAGGAGGGGCCCTGCAGATTTGGAGAATGATGCTGGAGCAGAACCAGGAGCCTCTGCAGTGCAAGGCAGGACCTAAGCAAAGAGCAGCCGTGTTCTTCTGCACGTGTTCTGCCTGCCTCACATTAGCACAACTCTCATGCCTTGCACCTTCTGAATAAGTGGTGAGGCAAACAAGATGTCAAATGTCCTCTTTGTGCTATGGAGGGGAACTGTCACCAAATCTAGACAAATTGCCTCCAGTCTTTCTGTGGTAAGCTAGTGGTCAAAGAAGCTGTGGGTGCTGACACTCACAGAACTCCCACAGCAGCACTGTTCCTTTGGTTCCTGCTCAGTGCCTCTCAGATACACATCTAAAGTCATTGGCCTCCACAGGGCTGGAGCTGGACTGTGTGTGTTCATATTCAAATATGCTCCAATGAAGCAACTGTGGGCCAGTTCAACTTCTGTTAGGCTGTCTTCCATTGTGATCTTGTCCTTTGCTTCCCAATATATAGCAACTCAATTTTGTCTTTGAGCAGGTTGCAGTCATTGCATGGTGCCTAGGTGGATAAGAACCTTTCTTTTTGTTTTTATCCCGTGAAAATAAACAAGTGAGTTCTGTTGGGCCACTGCCTCCTGCGCTGAGGGAAAGGCTGAGCTATTAAACCAGCCTTTACTAATCATCACAGAAGGCACTCAGAAATAATATTTTAGAAACCCAAACTGAATTTGTCCTGCTATTGAGGAGATGCTTCTTACTTTAAACCACTCTTGACTGAGATGTGAGAAGAGCAAAGCTGTGTTCTATTTTAAAAGCAGATTTGACAGAACTTTTTAAAAGCATTGTACTTGTAACGCTGCATGGCTCCAAAAGGTAGAATCACACATGCTTGGTTTCATGAAGCAGTACAATTTTTGCTAAGCCTGGTAGACTGCTGATCCTATTTTTGGAGCCCAAGTTTCTTTCTGGTGGGAGTTTATACAGCTGCAATTTTTCCTGCCAGATAAACACAGTAATAAGCAAAACAGATGATCAGATGTTCTCTCCCTGCAGCTGCCATGTTCCTGCTGTGTGCTGTGAAAGTGCCAGAGGCTGTTTCTGACATGCTGATGTCCGAATTTCATCACCCAGAGACAGTGCAAAGACTGAATGCCATTCTCAAATTTCACACACTCTGGAGGTTTAGATACCAAGTCTGGCCAAGGATGGAAGAAGGAGCACAACAGATCTTTAAGGTAGATAGGACACATGAAACACAACGTTGCCATGTGTGGCTTGTCTTCTGGGGTAGACGTGTTGTGACATGCTGCCATGAAATTGCCTCAAAATCAGTTTAAAGAAAGAAATCATCATGTAAGTCACACCAGAGGGGGAGATGATGTGTAGAACTTGTGTTTAAAAATGGGAGAAGCATAATGGGGTCAAGATAAATAGCAGAGAAAGAAATAAATCTGTTTTGTACAGTCTTACGTTGTAGTGAAATGCAGAGTTGGGAATAATTTGCAGAGGTAATTAATGTCTTGGGTACTTGTGCTCGTATTTAATTAGCACTACATTAGTATTAATATTAGTATGCTGTCGTACAGAATGTCTTTTATGACTTTGTTTAGATCCCTCCTCCAAGTATAAACTTCACTTTGCCTTCCCCGGTCCTGGGCATGCCATCTGTGCCAATGTTTGATCCCCCCTGGGTTCCTCAGTGCAGCGGGAGTGTGCAAGACCCTATAAACGAAGACCAGTCGGTAAGCAGAGATATCTGGGACCCCCAGACATAAGCAGATGTGTGTCCCCCAGTATAAAGACAGGCACTTACTAGAGCGGGTCCAGAGGAGGCCACAAGGATGCTCAGATGGCTGGAGCACCTCTCTTATGAACACAGGCTGGGAGAGTTGGGGTTGTTCGGCTTGAAGAAAATAATGCTCCAGTGAGACCTTATAGCAGTCTTCCAGTACCTACAGGGGCCTACAGGAAAGCAGGAGAGGGACTCTTTGTCAGGGACTGTAGTGACAGGACAGGGAGTAATGGCTTTTAGCTGAAAGAGGGGAGATAAACATTACACATGAAGAAATTCTTTGCTATGAAGGTGGTGAGGCACTGGCCCAGGTTGCCCAGAGAAGCCATGAATGCCCCATCCCTGGCAGTGCTCGAGGCCAGGCTGGATGGGGCTTTGAGGAGCCTGATCTAGTGGGAGGTGTCCCTGCCTCTGGCAGCAGGCTGGAACTGGATGATCTTTAAGATCCCTTCCAACCCAAACCCTTCTGTGATTCTTTATCATAAGGGTGAGCATTGCTGATCCTCAGTAAGGGCATGGAGGGAACTAAAACCAAAACATGTGGCCTAAACTCTTGAGTTTTCTTGTCATCCTCTGCTGGAGAAGATCTAGTCAGTATACTGTCCATATAGGGCACGGGACATTGTGCATGAGCATAAGGCTTTTCTGTCTGTTCAGTGGGGCACTCTACTGTATAACACATGCCTGTGAGAGACAGTAAGTCAGATCTTAGGAGCAGACAGCTGCTGTCTCCCCAAAGAATTAGTTCACTTGAACTGTCTGACAATTTGTGCGGTTCCTCATGGGAGAAGTCAGCACCAAGGCTTGTTACAGACATAGCTCCTGGTGCAACTAGAACTGTTTTGATTTGTATTTACAAACTGAGTTGCTGAATGTCACTGAGGACCATAGTGGAAAACCTAGGATGTGTGCACCTTAACCAACAGCTTCAGGCTGTGCTTCTTCTCTTTTCTTCCTGACAGAAGTCCTTTTCAGCCAGAGCAGTGTCACGTTCCCATCAGCGAGCAGAGCACATCCTAAAAAACCTGCAGCAGGAGGAAGAGAAGAAACGCCTGGGGCGGGAAGCCAGTCTCATCACTGCCATCCCAATCACTCAGGAGGCCTGCTATGAGCCAACCTGCACACCAAGCTCAGAGCAGGAAGAAGAAGGTGTGCTCCAGGGCCAGGAAATGCCTTCCAGGAACCAGGGAGCACCTGCCACCAACATACAGCACTGCTTAGGGATGTGACATCCAGGAAAAGCAATCGTTAGTGCTAGGAAAGTCCCTGCTTTGGTGTGCTCCCCACTTCACAGCATGAGGAAGTACTACCTCAGTTTAATACCTCTGTAAAGGTGGTGAGCAGCCACACACATTTGTTGAAGAGTCTAAGTGACTGAGAAAAAATCATAACTAAAAATAAGTGGAAAAACAAACAAACAAACAAACAAAACTGAGATATATTGCAGACTCGCTGTGTCCTGAGCCCTGCATACCCCTTTCCCCCTCAGCCGGCTTCAGTGTAACTTCAGAGCTCTTAATATATCAAAGCTCCCAGCATTTTGGGAGGTCTGATTTTAATGCAATGAGAATATGGGACAAAAAGAATGAAATTTTTCTTTCTTAACTTTAACCCATTGATAATTAAAGGGATAACTATTTGGCAGTATTTGTCTTAAGACACATAGCTTAGGACAGACTGAATTGCCTCCAGAATTTTCTGTCTTTATGGTATCTAGAGGGGAGGTTCTAGATGACCAGCTCAAACTCAGTACTGAAGTTTCAGATGGTTAAAGTTACATGGCAGGAGTTGTGCCCTGAAAACTTAGTCTATGGGTGAGGATTTTCATTGGTTCAAGCTAACAGAGCACAAAGATTTTATCGAAGTCATTACAAGGCATATGCAATTAGGTAATTGCACTGGTGTCTGGATCTAAACATGCATTGGGAAGCTTGTGAGCAGAATTCCCAATTTTGGAGAAAAACTAAGCACTACCACCCCTGATGGATAATAGGATGTAGATGAAGAGAAGCATAGAGCCACCTCAGTTAAAATGTGACTCACCAAAGCACTGAACGCTCCTGTGGAGCAATATTCAGCTGTTTCTCAAAGCATGAGCAAATTGCCTACCTGCTCTTTATAGATCTGAAATTGTTCCTTCTGAGTGTTACCTGACTTGAATTTTCACAGTTCCAGTTTGGTTGCAAGTGCTCTCCTTTTGAAAACTCCCTAAAGTCTGTCAGTTAGATCTGGATTGACATTTCCCATTCTCTTTGTCAGTAGAAGAAGTTGCCAACCTGGCCTCCCGCCGTCTTTCTGTGAGTCCTTCCTGCACCTCCAGTACATCTCATAGGAACTATTCCTTCCGCCGTGGCTCTGTCTGGTCAGTGCGCTCAGCAGTCAGTGCAGAAGGTGGGTTGACTTCACTTTGGAGTATACTTCCCTAGGATTTCACTCATTGGAAGCCTTTCCTGCTAACCTTTATAGCTGATGGCATTTTCTTTTGCTGAATGTATTCTCAGGCTTGAACTCTTTATAATAAATTACTGCCATGCATTATTTTGTTCATTCTTCCTGTCACAATGTCCTCCCTTAATTTCGTGTTTCATTTACACTGAGTCATGCCTTGGAGACCACTGTGGCCAAAAAATGGTAATGAAATGAGATTTCATAAAAAAGAAAATGTCATGTCTAGAAGAAAAGAAATATAAATTAGAAAATATAATATTGACAATGAAAATTCTTGGTCAAGAAGTTGACTGGAGACGCTGTTTCTTCTTGGAGATAACAGTAAAGCTGCTGTGCTTGCACAGTGACCAGGCAGCCTATCATTTTGTTCCGTTTGTTCAGCACCTAACATAAATATTTATCTGACCTGCCTGTGCAGTGTCCCAGCTTATTCATGGACACTTACCTTCTACTCTTCTTACTGCTCCAGATGAAGAACACACTACAGAGCATACCCCGAACCATCACGTGCCACAACCACCTCAGGCTGTGTTTCCAGCATGCATCTGTGCAGCAGTGCTCCCCATTGTCCATCTGATGGAAGACGGAGAAGTCCGGGAGGATGGAGTAGCTGGTATTGACCTAGATTACATTTCGAGTGATTCTTGCTTAGGAGTGGCAGAACCTGCCAGCACTTAAATTTTTTTTCCATTTGTTAGGTGTCATAACTAAAGTGGGAACAGGTGTAATACAACCTTGTATTGGCTCATTGTTCATGTTTCCTGTTGGTAGTATGTTATATGATTTGTTACAAAGCTTATGAGTAACCTTTTCAGTCCTCACAAACTAGTTGCAAATGGGTGGACAACAGAAATGTGATCTTGTAGGCTCTTTTTCTTCTTTGCTCTGGGTTTCAAACGATATCTGCTATCTTTTGGGACAAAAGATATCCTTTGGAAAAGGCTCCCAGTTCAAGAAGGATGTTGGAAAGCTGGAAAAGATCTAGTAAGGGGATACCAGGACAGTAAAAGGCCTAAAACAGGTGTTCTGTGAGGATTGATTGTGGAAGCTGGGCTTGTTTTGTGTAATGAAAAGGAAACAGAGGAACTCTACCACACAGGTTGCAGCTTAGGAGGTTCAGGATGCAAATTAGGAAAGAACTTGTCCACCAGGAGCACAGTGCAGTCTCCGTGGAATCTCTGTCCATCTCCTTCCACAGCAGCTATCAAGCCTTGGCTAGACAGAGCTGTGGTTGACATAGTCTGGTGTCGGTGACAGTCTTGCTCCAAGCAGGGCTTGGACTAGAGACATCCCAAAGCCTATTCCCACCAATATTTCTGTGATCCTATGACAAGTGGAAATCCAGTTATACACAGTTCTAACGTTTTGTTTATGGTCTGTGATGTATTTGTAAAGTAATAATAGGTTCTTCTGCATTTGTTTTTCTTATATGTTCATAGATGGTGGACTGTTGCTCTTCCTTTCTCATCACTCATCGTGATGGGTGATTGCACACTTAACTTTCTGTCACATTCGTTATTCAGTTTTGGGTGGGTGTAGCCAGTCACCCAAATAACATGTCATTTTGTGAGAAAGAACTGAGCACTGAAAACAAAACAATGAATAATTCTCTGCTGTTGTTAATCTTCACAGGGCTACGATTAATTACACTTTGGGGAGCTGATCATCAACATAATCCCCCGCCGACTATCTAATACTGTCCATTAATACCAGATAAAGTCACTCAGTGAATCACCATAAAGTGGTGTTTCCATGCATGAAGAAAAGTATATGTTTTTTTTTTTTTAATTGACATATTTGCCCATACGGAGTTGTGAATCCAAGCAGTTATTTCTTTATTATTTTTTCTGACTACAGTGCTGAAATGATTCCTATCCAATCACCAGAATTTAGGGAAGGCAGCGATAGGACGAGGCAATGGCCAGAAACTGGAACGCAGAAGTTCCACACAGCCATGCATGAGAACTTCTTTACAGTGTAAAAAAAAATCTCCTTCTCTGGAGAAATTCAGGACCTGCCTGGATGCTTTCCTGTAGGGAACCTGCTTCTAGCAGGGTGGTTGGACTTGATGATCTCCAGAGGTCCCTTCCAACCCCTACGATTCTGTTATTAGACTTTTGCTTCAAATGGCTGCAGTGGTAAACAGGGATCCTAGTGCTTCAAAGTAGCTCCTGTGTGTTTCAGTACAAAAATGCTAATTGTAGTAGAAGGTTAGGAACATTGGCATCTAAGTGCACCATTTCAAGGCTTTTCACAGGGAGAGAGTTCTGACCGTGTTTTCTTTCTGTTTTACAGTAAGTGCTGTTGCTCAGCAAGTCCTGTGGAACTGCTTAATTGAAGACCCCTCTACAGTCCTGCGCCATTTCCTTGAGAAGCTCACAATAAGCAACCGACAGGTAAACTCCTCTTCTCCTCATTGGGCTTGTATATTGATTAGAGCGGGGGACAACAGCTGCAAGCAAAATCCCTCTGTGGGTTGTGTCTGGAGAAGAACATCTGCAATTATAATGTGCCTCAAAGTCTTTTAGGCCATATTATCAGTTGGCTTCAGGCACTGTTCGCTGATGTAAATGAGACATAGCTCATTTACCCCCTGACTTGCTCTAAGCCTAGCCTTGAACAGATGCTTAGTGAAGCACAATCCTTTCTATCAAAAACAAGCCATATTACCTCCACCCATGCCATCCTGTTCAGTTTTTTCTCAAAGGTCTTGTGGCCTTGTCTCTCAGTCTGTCTGTCCTTGGCTGACAGTGAAACTCTTTCCCTTCTACCCACCTTCCTCTCCACCTTAATAAATTAATTAGTCTGCATTAAAGAAAGCAGCTTCTAGAAGAAGGAATGTTAGATTCTGCCCCAATCTCCTACCCAGCAATCACAGTTACTGAGTTGTGCTGTGCTAGATTTCGCAGTGTCTCAGCAAGATTATCTAGGCAGCCATTTGTTGTGGTAAGCAAGGATTAGTATTATTGCAGGGAGGGAAGTGCAGAATCAGGATGCTACAGTCAGGACAAATGGCAGTAGGAGATATTGGCCTCTCTCCGATGAAAAATAAGGATGTTGACCTGGGTGTTGTGCCCTGGCTCTTATTTTGGGAAATGTAGGAACAGTCACAAGCGAAGCGTACCACTTCATGCACCAACAGACAGAACTGAACAAAGGGATGCAGAAAAATGGGAGGTAACAAAGAAGACAAGTGGAGAAATCCATTTTCCATTTTATGAAAGAAAACATTTGCTCTTCTTTTAGGATGAGCTGATGTATATGTTAAGGAAGCTTTTGTTGAACATTGGGGACTTTCCTGCGCAGACATCTCATATCCTCTTTAACTATTTGGTGAGTAGCTTGTGAGTCAACTGTGCAGCTCATAATCTCGCCTCTATCTGCATGTGTCGTAAGAAGTTAATGCCACAATCTGCAAAGAAATAAATGCTCTGTGTCTTTTCATTTATGGTTCATATCTGCTTCTGGCTGTAGATGCAAAATACCAGGCTTACTTAGCTTTTTATTCCTTATAGGAAGAGGAATCTTTAACTTTTTATTAAACTGCTAGACTTCCTGTTGTGAATTTCTGAGTTGAATCATAGATGATGAGTTGTAAACCAGTAGGAGGGTTACAGTGCCGGAAACCTTTAATTATTTTACTTAATTTTCATTCAGAAAGTGCTTTGCTTTTGGACAGTCCCATTGGAATAAAACTAGGAGCTTCTTTTATGATTGTGGAAAATGCATTTGCTGCAGTTCTTTCAGTTAAGAGATGGAAAAACCAGACAAGATGTATGCTACTCCAGGAGCCTTCCAGTGTTTGTCAGTTGTCTATGTGGCAGCACATCAGAGCATAAGGCAAAGAAGACTCTTACTGCAGATGTTTTCCCTTTTCCTCATCTACAGTGTCTTTTAAGGCTGGGCTGTAACTGCCCTTTTTGCCCCCACTCCTCATCTTCTATAAAAAAAAGGAAGAATAGTAGAGGCAGATTGTTCTGCAGTATGTGTAAAGTTTCAGGATGTAAGTTTAATGAATTTATCCCAAGTGAAGAAAGAAGAAATCATGTTCTTGTTCTGTGTTTATACAATACCCGGCACAGTTAGAATGCGTATAACCTGTATTCCTCTTATTAACTGCAGGTGGGATTGATCATGTATTTTGTACGCACTCCGTGTGAATGGGGCATGGATGCCATTTCTGCAACACTGACCTTCCTTTGGGAAGTGGTGGGTTATGTTGAAGGCCTTTTTTTCAAGGATCTCAAACAGACTATGAAGAAGGAACAGTGTGAAGTGAAACTGCTGGTGACTGCCTCAATGCCAGGTATAAGAAAAGAGTCTTTACATCTACTACACTTCCAAGTTCACAACCACCCTCTACCAAAAGGGAGATCTGTCAGAACTGGATCAGACCTGCTACAAATGGCTGCTTTTTCTAAGTCAGTTTTTCTTGAGTTGATGGTTCAGTCAGTAAATTCCACCTCTAATTCCTTGAGATTCAGAAAATGGCTTTAAGAGCTCTGAAGGAAGTAAACAGAAGGTGAATAAGAAGTTATTTCAACTCAGGGCTTTGTGCCAGTTGGGCTGTGAAAGACTGGCAGGATGACCCTTTTGGAACTGTACCAATCAGACTCGGTTTGATGTGATGCAACCTATCATTTAAGTCTCAAGCCCAAGAAGGGTGTGCTGTGAGCCTAGGACTTCATGAGTAAGCAAGAGATTTCTTGCTGAAAAACAGATTTGACCTTTTATGCCTGTTCTCTCCCCATAGTTGGCTTGCTGCTAAAGTCACCAGCTCTATGTTTTAGCAACAGATCAATGTCTCATTGACTGTAGAATTACGAGACTGTGCTAGCGTTGCGTAATGTATTCCAGGCAGGATTGACATTATCTGTCTGCCCAGGAATTAATTTTAACTATCACTTATCCTATATGGGCAGTCTTTTGAAATTGAAGTAAGTAAAAGCCCAGGAAGAGTGCATCTGCTTTTCTTCTTTTAGGCACAAAGACCCTTGTCGTACATGGACAGAATGAGTGCGACATCCCAACTCAGTTACCAGTCCATGAGGACACACAGTTTGAGGCCCTTCTGAAGGTAGGATTGAGTTTTTGCACTGAACAAACTGCTCAATAGTACATTTATCTGACATACCTGTACACCAGCAATACATTCTGCCTGATCTTCCTGGTTCCATGTCAGGGGAGACACCTTGCTGTGACAGGCGATTCTGTCTTCATATGAGGAGATCTTGGTTGCAAGAAAACAGAATCCCATATTAAAGGGTAATAGAAATGCCCTGACCTCATAGCTACCCAAAGCCCCACAGATATAAGTACGTTTGAATGCACTGCAGCTTGTTGGGTATTTGCCGTATATTATCCCTTGGATAAATACACAAATCACTGAAATATTTGGTTTTATCAGCACTAAGCAGAATGGTCAGGATTAGAAAGAGCAGAAATGATGACTCATTAGCCATGATGAATGATATGTTGGGATTTAGGAGTTGTGAGGTCATTTCCCTTTTGGCCAAACATTCGTGGATGACTTTATGTGAACCACATAAGAAACAGACTTATAAAAGGCTCAGGTTTGTCCAACATTAAGTTTTGATGGGAAACATGCACCTCAGTGCTTTGAAAGGTCTGAACTGTAATGTCTCTGTACATCCCCTACCTCTAAAACTTGATAAATATGTAGTATGGAAATGGAAGCTGCAATACCCATATGGGTCATATGGCCAGGCAAATACATGCAATATGAAGACATCAAAATAAGTAACATCAGTCTTCAGGACTGTGATATCAGCATGCCTTTATTGTCACAAACATATTCATGTACTTCATGATTAAAAAGAAATTAAGAATTAAAGCCAAAAGAGTGACAGAGCCTAGCAGGTTTATGCCTTTATACACTATTAGCTAGGTATTCATCTTTTGGATATTTAGGCCTTTCTACAAGATACCTAATAAGTAACAGGATGTTTCTCTTCCTTCTCCTACAGGAGTGTTTGGAGTTTTTTAACATACCTGAAACACAGTCTTCTCATTACTTTTTAATGGATAAGCGGTGGAATCTTATTCATTACAACAAGGTAAGGCAAAGGTCAGGTACTGATTACTTAGTCCTTTCCATCTCACCCCTTTTTAAGCATCAGGGTTATCTAAAGGAGAACAGGCAGCCCATAAGCAGAATTCAGTCTTGCGGGCACCACATGTCTGGTAGTTAGTTGTGTTGAAAGATGGGAGTTTGTCAGAACAGGGGAGAGGCAGAATTGGAGTCCCTTGGCTCTTAAATTATTAATGTCTAGCTTTCTCAGAAAAGCTTCACATAATGTTTACAGTGTCTGGAAGGCCCTGCACAAAAGTTTCTGAAAGGACTAAAAGGCCTCTTATTTGGTTCTAACTAGTGATGTTGCTACAATTTGCATTTGTTTAAAATTCACTTTATTGTTTCCTTTCCTGGCAGACCTACGTCCGTGACATTTATCCTTTCCGGAGGTCAGTTTCTCCCCAGCTCAACCTGGTACAGATGCATCCCGAAAAGGGTCAAGAGCTCATTCAAAAGCAGGTATCTTACTGTCACCTTTAAAGACCTCCGCTCATGCTGCATGCGGATAGAAAGCTCTACTGGAGAAGGAGCATTTGGCACAAAATCTGTCTCAGAAGGACACTGTCCACCCCATCTTCCAGCCTCATGACTTGATAATCTGTCTGATGCTGCTAATGTTTTGCAGCTTCCAGGGGCTCTCTCATAGGAACTAAACCCTACCTAAAACGTCAGGGCAGTGCTTTTAATGTGCTTCAGACCCCTGAGGGTGTTGTTTCCTTAGACTGTAAGACAACAATATTGAATTCACTCCATCTGTAGGAAGCTGCGTACCTTGTTTTCCACAAAAGCAAAACTTGTGGCAGTAGCACAGGGAAAAGTAGGGAAAAAAGTTGCTCTAGCTATATCTGCAAAGGACAATACTAACCAGGAAATAAAAAGGAAGGGGGATGTGGTTAAACTTTTAGCGTTTGGTATTAATAGTTTTATTATGGTAGCCAAAAAACAGACATGATGTTGACCATTGTCTGAGACTTTGCAGGGAGCAACTGCAACTGTATGGCTTTCAGTTTGGAGTTGGTTTCCCTCTGATCACCTTGGGGTTTACAGGCACTTTCCACTGATCTACAAAAGACCACACAGCACAGTTGCAAAACATTTGACAGCCATTCAGGGTTCTCTACAAGACTGAAATAGAAAGTGGTATTAAAACTTCTTTATGAACAGAATCCATCTTTGGTGAGTGGGGCTAAAATCCACCAGCCATTGCAAATTCTAGCTAAAGGGCACAGCACATGCTTTCTGAGTTTCAGCAGGTTCCTCTGGGGCTTGAGTGCAATCTCTTTACCATGAGAGAAAGCTGTGGAAGCTAACCTAGAAAAGAGTACATACTTTGTAAAGAGCTTTTTGACCAGACTGATACTCATCCTTCCCTCTTTTTCTCTTCCAGGTGTTCACCCGCAAACTAGAAGAGGTGGGGCGGGTGTTGTTCCTCATATCGCTGACCCAGAAAATCCCCACTGCCCACAAGCAGTCACACGTATCAATGCTTCAGGAAGACCTGCTCCGTTTGCCTTCATTTCCCCGAAGTGCCATTGATGCTGAGTTCTCACTTTTCAGTGATCCCCAAGGTACGGCCTTTTAATGGCTTTCTCTGGTGGTTGTATAGGGCCCAGAAGGTTTATATGAGGAACTTAATTTGCCTTAGAAACACACAGGCTTGTGGCATCACTGAAGGCTGATAAATCTCTTGCTAGGGAAAATGATACATAGCTGCTGGTTTGTAAGCATAAGAGCAGAAAAAGCTTTGCTATGTTAGACATCTCTAGACAAAGTCACCTTCTTTGGACCCAGACAAGAATATAATTATGTATTAAAATTATGCATGAGGCTACAGCTGGAATACTGTGTCCAGTTCTGGACTCACCAGAACATAGGAACTTTTGACAAACTTAGGGAAGGGCCACTGTGGTGGTTAGTAAGCCAGGGCACTTGTCCTATGAGGAGAGGTCATACGAGGACCTGGACTTCTTCAGTTTGAAGAAGAGAAAGCTTGGACATGAGGTAGGGCACTTCATGGCAGACTTAAAGTAAAGCAGCACTGCGGTGAGAACAGCCAGGCTCCTCTAAGAAATGCACAGCAAAAGGACAAGAGGCAGCAAACACAAATTGCAGCCAAGGAAATCACAGTAGGACAAAAATAAAATAAAAATCTTTACATTACAATCAGAAACAGAGAGGCAGTGCAATCTTCTTCCACAGAGATTTGTAAAAGCCAGTCAATCAAGGGCTTGAGCCACCTGATTACCTTTGCAGTTCATCTTGCCTGAGTCAGGGACCTTTGGTTGTCTCATCTAACCTAAATTTTTCTGTAATTATCGTGGGAGTCTTTGCACTGATTTCTCTGAACTCAAGAGCTCCAGTTGCCAGCTTGTTCCACACGAGCATCCTGCCATCGGGTGTTTTCATACCCAGACGTATGAAACACAGTTTAGAGAAAGTGCATAAGACCCCACTATGCATAACTGCACATTCAAAGAAGAGCACAAAATCCACTTTTTGGAAGCATCAGCTTCTGAATGAAGGTTGGGCAAACTCTGTAGCAGGGATATAGAAACAGCTCTCTTTTTAGGAACTTGGCTCTGAAAGTCAAGCAGAATTTCCAGGCTGACTTGAGAATTAAAAAGGAATTAAAACCACTGTTGCAGAGTGGTAAACATTGGCCAGTTCTGTAACAGACCCTAAAGACGTTTTCAGAAGCATTATTGGAGCTATGCATCAATGTCCTGTGATGTCGGGACACCTGAAGGATAAAAATTCAGGATAAATCCATGCAGCCATCCAGGTTGTGTGAGACAGATGATGAATGAATGCCTGCTTATATGTACAAGCTCAGATTTGCTTTCACTTTTTAAGAAGAGAATTTCCAACTAGGGAAGCAGATTTGCTGTGTGATATTCATCAGTCTTAGTCTTCATGTGTTTTGTTTTTAATCATGGTTGGCTCAAGCCCTGTAGGCACTTGCAGAAGTGCAGGATGGGTGCGGTCACTTTGAAAAGACAGAACTAAGGTCAGTTTGTGGAAGGGTTCTCTGGAGAAGCCTTTAGCATGTGGCAGTGTTGTGAGGTTGGCTGTTGTAGACAGAGTTGACTGTTGTTGCCTCTTCTTCCCCACAGCTGGAAAAGAGCTCTTTGGTCTTGACACTCTACAGAAAAGCTTGTGGATTAAGCTGCTGGAGGAGATGTTCCTTGGCATGCCTAGCGAGTTCCCCTGGGGGGATGAGATCATGCTGTTCTTGAACGTCTTCAACGGTGCCCTGATCCTGCACCCTGAAGACAGTGCCTTGTTGAGGCAGTACGCTGCCACAGTCATTAACACAGCTGTGCACTTTAACCACCTCTTCTCCCTCAGTGGGTACCAGTGGGTCCTCCCCAGCATGCTGCAGGTGAGCCATTGCCATGAGCAATACAAGGGAAGACCTCAGAGCGGGCATTTTGTTGTAGAACTGGGAGTTAATGGAGAAACTTTATGCCTGACTGTGGCCATCTGACAAGTCCCGGTGAGGTCACAGGCTCTGGGGGATCTGAGAAGACAAACATCACATCAGGGTGGGAAGGCATAAATCAGCATTCTTGGGACTACATTTGCATGTCTTCTTGAGTAAATGACTATGTTTTATTCTCTTCTTTAAGTAAATGGATGTCTGTCTCCCTCTCTCTTTACTTTCACACGGAAATATGAAGTTCCTGAAAATTTTTAGACCCTGGGTTTCCCTTGGTGTTTTTTTCCTCCAGGGATGGCTGAAATCTGGGGAATAGTTGAAATATCTAGACAAGCTACTCGCTGACTTAAACTGAATTATATTAACTTCTTTAAGTACAATAAATATATTATCCGTAATTTAAATCGCAACAGATAATTACACTAAGTGTTTTTAAAAAACTGTATGCATCTTTTCCATGTGAGTGATGGCAAATATGGCAAGTATTAGAGGTGGAGTTTCTTTTCACTTTGAGGTATAAATATATATACCCTTTTTCTGTTAATATTTGGAAAAAATTTGATACTGAAAATAAAGAAACATCAGTATAGTTCTTCTATAGACAGTAACGCTGTCTGCAGGGCTCGAAGAGTGTATCTAACTAGAGATTTAGTAAATAAATTCTTGTGAGTGTGACAGGCCATTGAGTGGCTTCAAAAGCAAGCTAAAGGCTTGTGATTGTACTAAAGACATACTACAAGATGCGCTTCAGGCTACTAAACCACTGACAAATGAGTACATCTCTGCAAAGGTCTCACACAGGAAAAAATTTTTTTAGAAACCTTCAAAGAGCCTTGTGCTATATTGTGAGTTTTGCACCACCATAAAATTTCAGCATTACCGGGTGCCAGCAAATAGCAAGAAAATGCTAACCACCCCTGCCCCAAAGCTCCCAAAGACTTGTACCAGCAGAGATGTGCAGACAGGCAGTTGATATGGACAAAAGAAGGAAGCACAGTGAAGTTGTTCCTAGCAATGTTGTACTGTTTACGTAACTTTGAGAAACAAATCCCACATCTTTGGCAACATGTTTGCTGCATGGTTCAGTGGTCAGCTCTGAAGGAGATGCCACTCTAAAAAACTTAAAATATCTTTAAAGTGGGTGGAAATGTCAATGTGTTGGAGAATGGGCTAGAAGTTCAAATTATCTTGACAAACTGGAGATGCAGTCTGGAAAAAAATGAAAAAAAGAAAAAACAAACATGATGTTGATGAGGTTGGGCAAATGTAGGTTCTTGACTAAGAATAACCAGCCACATAAACATGTAATGGAAAATTGCTGATTCAATAACACTTCTGCAGGACAGAATATTGGAGTTGTTACAGCTCTGAAACTAAATAGTTTCTGAAGGACAAAAAAAAGAAAAAGAAATGTCACATACCATTCTGGGGTGACTATACAGAATTGTATCTTGTGAAAAATGCATGGAATAATTCTGTTACTGCAATCAACGGCACTCCTGACTTGGAGTCAGGCTGTAGTTGATTCAGTCGGGGGTCAGGAGATGACGAGCCCCTCCATTGGAGTAGTCATCCATGTCATTTTATATTTGCTCAGGTTTATGCTGACTATGAAAGCAACCCACAGTTACGCCAAGCGATAGAGTTTGCTTGCCGCCAGTTCTACGTTCTGCATCGCAAGCCTTTCATTCTGCAACTCTTCGCAAGCGTGGCCCCTCTTCTGGAGTTCCCTGTGAGTAAAAGCATTCTCTAGGCTTGGTGGGGGGAAGCCTGTGTATGCAGACAGCCGCCCTGAGAGATCACAAAAAGAAAACAGCTGGAGCATCAGCACAGTTCAGATTGAACGCTTGCTGCACTTGGTGCTACACAGAACCAATTCCTGAACTTATTTCTTCACACTTCCGTTCATCAGTTGATTGAGCGGGGCACTGAGTTGATGAGCCACTGGTATGCAGGCTAGTAAATGTAGTTTCTCTTTAAGTTTCTGTGTATAAATAGGCTATAAAAGGACAATAATGATTTGTAACTCTTCACACACAAATCATTTCTTAGAATCCAGCAATAAGAACAGAAAACTGCCAAGTTTTAGTACATGTGAACTATAAAACTGGATTAGCCATGTTTTGAAATCTTCACTAATCACCTTTTGACATCTTAGTGAGTTAAAACAAGTTAATGGAATTTTAATTTAAAGTGGGATTGCCAAACGTAACTGCACTTACACTGTAAGAACACACATCCTTCTTCACAGATCTGACTTTTATGGGGAGTAAAGCTGTGTGCAGTTCTCAGATTATGCTTCCATTATAGCATCAGTCTATTGAATCAAGAAGAAAAAAAAGGGGGGAGGGGAGAGGAGCGAGGAGGAATGGTTGCCAACTCCTTGACATTCCTGAGATGCAGACAGGTCCTCAGAAAATCAACCACGAATGTGTGTCATTGAAACAGGATGCTACGAACAATGGAACCAGCAAAGGAGTGTCAGCTCAGTGCCTGTTTGACCTGCTGCAGTCTTTAGAGGGAGATACTCCAGACATTTTGGACATCTTAGAGCTGGTGAAAGCAGAAAAGCCTCTCAAGTCATTAGGTAACAAGCAAGTCATCCTTTATTCAGTAATGCTGGTTTGTTATTGATTAAACATGTATTTCATGCAGTTAGATTTGTTCAGGGTCTTTTTCTTCTCCCACAAAGTAGTAATATCTGTTTCTTATGCCTCATGAATCCTTTAAGGTTGACTTTATTACCACCATCCACTGGATATTTTCTGCAGGAAACGAATTATTAATTTATTTTATTCCAAAGCTCCTTTTTCTGCATTCAGCATGCTAGTCTGAAACTAGCCCCTGGCATTTTGAATTTTGTCATGTGTGGGTGAAGAATAAAGGCGCCTAATAAATGTTATCATGCTGACAAGATCAGTGTCATCCTCTGCACTGTTCCATGTGGGCAGGAAACAAAAGCATCCTCTCCTGTGGGCAGACTCTGACTAGTAAGTGATGGATGCCATTCGGACATTCAGCCATGCTGAGTTCTAGGAGGGGAGCTGATTTATTGCAAAGCAGAATATATACGGCTGTGTGAGGTGCCCGGGACACTGTGTCTCTTGGTAGTTATCCATGCAATGAAGCATTTAAAAACTTGGCTGTTTTGTGATTTGCAGGGAAGTAATTTTGGCTGATTTTTATATGAATCTTTGACTTATTTTTCAAATTTGCACTTTCCAAGTGTATATTGACAGTGAGACCGTAGGTGAGCATGTTTTGTGCCTGGTATTTTCCATATTAAATCAGAATTATCTAAAAATCTGACTTCCAAGTACCATTTTTCAAAATTACTTACGAACTTTGGGACCTTAGCTTTAACTTGACCTCCTGTACACCAAAGTCACTTCTAAAAATGGGACTGTAACGTTATTGCAAATACTATTCTTTGGATACATTGGTTTCTTGGTGCGTAAAATTTGTAGTCTGAGGCTGAAAGACTTCTGAAACCTCTTTCTCAAATCACTAGCAAACCAGAGTCACTTTTGTTCTGGAGGTCATCTGGCTGCCTGTATAGAAGCGGCTTAATTTTTAGAAATGTAACTGTCTTCTTCCACCAGTGGTGCATCAGTGTCATTTTCAGTTTGGCGGGAACACCTAGGAAAAAAAAAGAGGAAGCATAAAAATTGTGCTCACGTGTCCTTGTCATGTGTGAGCTTAAGATTTTGCTTGTGATGGGTGACTTTTGAAACAAGACTCCAGTAGCAGCTGTAGGCCTTCTGCTCAGCAGTGATTTGACCAGCTGAGAATTGTTTCTCACCTGCTGGGTTCTTGGTTGTCAGGGTGCAAGTGGGAGTGCAGCACATTTCTGTTCTGTAGATTCATTTTTGTCAAAAATCAAGAGCCTATTGGGGATTGTTAACGTGAGAAGCAAGTAGTTGAAAATGGGGGAAAGAAAGGAGTGTGCTTTTTTTCATATTCAGTATGTTTGCATACTACTTTTCTCATATTGTTTTACTCCCTCAGACTTCTGCTATGGGAATGAAGACTTGACCTTTTCGATCAGTGAGGCCATCAAGCTGTGTGTGACAGTGGTGGCCTATGCTCCTGAATCATTCAGAAGGTGCTGGTCTGATTTTGTTTTCTTGGTTTGTAGAGACTCAAGTGAGGCCTAAAAGTGACACATAGCATCAGAAAGCAAGGCAGAGGATATAGAAATGCATCTATATTTGCATCTATAATTTGCATCTAATGCATCTATATATGCATCTATATGTACTAGAATTCCCTGTGAGGCCAAGTCTGGGGCTGCAACACTGAGCTGGGCGGCAGCAGTAATGTAGGCTGCAGTTCCAGGGGGCAATCATGTTGTGTTATTAAGGTTTCTGTTGTCAGAGAGGCAATTGATAGGGCACTGGAGGGCAGAAACAGGCAGATGAAAAGAAAATGAAGATACAGAGAGAGAGAGAGAGAAAGTAAAGTAGGAATACAAAAAGGTTAGGCTCCAAGAGGGAACCAGAGAAGAAAGAAATCTCTGGAAGAGAAAATGAATGCTTGCAAGTGGATGACTTATTCAGAAGATAGCTAAAAGTTTAGGCTGTTTCTATTATTGTTTCATGCATCAGCCAATTTTTTTTTCCCCTGAAGTCCCTCATACAAGAGTTTGTTTGGCCCATGACTGCTTAATGAGTGAGAAACAATGAAACCACAGGCTGGTGGGAGATCCAGGGGTTTTCAGATAGAAACTTAAGCCTCCACCTGATGTAAGTTTCAGGATTGACAGGGTATAACAGACCAAGTATTGGTTATTATTTTTCCAGCCTCCAAATGCTGATGGTCTTGGAAGCACTGGTTCCCTGTTACTTGCAGAAACTGAAGCGGCAAACCTCTCAAGCGGAGACTGTGACAGCAGCTCGTGAGGAGATTGCTGCTATGGCCGCACTTGCCACCTCTTTGCAGGCCCTCTTGTACAGCGTCGAAGTTCTCACCAGGTAACTCACATCTTTCAAAGGTCTGAGCCTGTGTTTGGTCATCAGTGTGGGGAAAAGGAGCGCACGGGAGCTCACAGTGTGCAAGTTATTTTGGATAATGGTTAAGTTTTAGACGTGGTTAAACAAGTGCTAGGCTTTACCAGCCCACAAGCAGAATTTCAGTGCACTTGTTATATTCAATCTTGAGTGTGTTACCTTCTCTTTGCTAGGCCCATGACAGCCCCACAGATGAGTCGATGTGACCAAGGCCATAAAGGGACCACAACAGCTAACCACACCATGTCAGCAGGTGTGAACACCAGGTAAGTCAGGCTTACGGTGCTTAAAATCTCTGTGTTTGTGCTGACCTGGAGGAGGAATTTTCACCTTGCTGTTCTCCCAGAGCAGAGTATTTTCCTGGAGTAGTAGTTCTTCCAGGGCAGAATATTCCTTCTTGAATTCTTTTGTCAGTAACAGCTGATACTAAGTCTGTGCATAGCATGGTACAGTAAAGTACCATGGGCTCTACTGGACTGTAAATCAGTAATACCTTTCTGGCAAGGCATGTCTCCTTTTGTATTGAAGGGAGATAGAAATCTCTTTCTGCATTAATCATCAAAGGGCTATTGTATTACTTTATAAATGTGGAATGCACACAGCTTGGTTGGTAACTCCTGGGATCAGTCTGTTACTCTTTAACAGAGTTTCGTCCAGGCTTGGAGTCTCAGCAGTGCGTTCAGCACAGTTTTGTGCTTCAGTCCAGGATCTGAGAAGCAGAGAAACCCCTTCATGTCCAAGCCTGAAATGGGTGTATGCTGTTTACTTCCATTGCAAAAATGCCCCATCTAAGAAAAATAAGGTGTAATAGTAGTTTGTCTGCTGATTTTAGCAAGCAGTTAATATGTATCTGCTGACAGGCAACATAGAGACTCCTGATGCTGTGTGACTTGAATATCTTGGCTTTCATTTCCAGATCTTTCTGAGGATCAAGCAGTCAGTTTCTGATCCAAAATATTTTTGCACTGCTCCAGGTTTCCTGCCCTTGTTTGTTCTGTTATTGCAACAGGCATCTGTTGACAACAGCAGGAGCCTCATGATGGTGGAATGGTCACTGTTCCAGCCTTGGACATGTGGTGCAGGGTTTGTTAATGCTTTCTCAACAAAAAGTAGCAAGAGAAAATGACAACAAAACAAAACTCTGATTTCTAGGAGGTGAGCTGTGTCTTCCTGAGAGAGGCCAAGCACTGGGGTGAAAATCAGTAAGAGAAATTGTTTGAAAGCCTGAATTTTTTCTTTCATAACACAGGCAGTAACTATGACAATCTGTTTGTTGCTGCTTACTGGGAGATAAAGGCTATTCATTGTGGTCACTAACAACATGTAGCCATTGTTGCAGTGATAAAAGGTACCATCCTGTCTGTGAGGAGTGTACCTCTGGGCTAGAACATTGTACTCTCTCTCAGCAAGGCACGGTTATGGCATTCTTAAGTTGCTGTTTTAAAACTCCACTGTTTCTCTTTTCCTAGGTACCCAGAACAGGGAGCCAAACTACACTTTATCAGGTACAGTAAAATCTCCACCCAGTCTTCTCTGACATGTGATGAACTGGCTGCTCATGGCTTGGACCAGTGTACATTTCGTTGGGTTAAAAACTGGCTGGGTAGCCAGGCCCAAAGAGTTGTGGTGAATGGAATTAAATCCAGTTGGAGGCCGGTCACTAGTGGAGTCACCCAGGGCTCGGTACTGGGGCCAGTCCTCTTTAATACCTTTATTGAGTGCACCCTCAGTAAGTTTGCAGACGACACCAAGTTAGGTGTGTGTGTCGATCTGCTCGAGAGTAGGAAGGCTCTGCAGGTGGATCTGGATAGGCTGGACCGATGGGCCGAGGCCAACGGTATGAAGTTCAACAAGACCAAGTGCCGGGTCCTGCACCTGGGGCACAACAACCCCAAGCAGAGCTACAGGCTGGGAGATGAGTGGCTAGAAAGCTGCCTGGCAGAGAAGGACCTGGGAGTATTGGTTGACAGTTGGCTGAATATGAGCCAGCAGTGTGCTCAGGCGGCCAAGAAGGCCAACAGCATCCTGGCTTGTATTAGAAATGGTATGGCCAGCAGGGCTTTGGAAGTGATTGTCCCCTGTACTCAGCTCTGGTGAGGCCACACGTCAAATACTGTGTTCAGTTTTGGGCCCCTTGCTACAAGAAGGGCAGCAAGGTGCAAGTCCAGAGAAGGGCTACGAAGCTGGTGAGAGGTCTAGAGAACAAGTCTTATGAGGAGCGGCTGAGGGAGCTGGGGCTGTTCTGCCTGGAGAAGAGGAGGCTCGGGCGACCTTATTGCACTCTACAGGTACCTGAAAGGAGGCTGTAGCGAGGTGGGGGGTTGATCTGTTCTCCCACGTGCCTGGTGACAGGACGAGGGGGAATGGGCTAAAGTTGCGCCAGGGGAGGTTTAGGTTGGATATCAGGAAGAACTTCTTTACTGAAAGGGTTGTTAGGCATTGGAATGGGCTGCCAAGGAAAGTGGTAGAGTCACCATCCCTGGAGGTCTTTAAAAGACGTTTAGATGTAGAGCTTAGGGATATGGTTTAGTGGAGGACTTGTTAGCACTAAGACAGAGGTTGGACTCGGTGATCTTGGAGGTCTCTTCCAACCTAGATGATTCTGTGCTTCTGTGAACTGCTCTGCAGCAGTTTCCAGATTTACTGGGTCCCACCCACTGTTGTTGTTGCAGCCTTTTTGCAGGGTAAGATAACAAAGGATAGTTCATATAGAAATTTTTCTCATTCTCAGCAAGACTTTGCAGGAGATAATTTCCCTTTTTGGATTGCAGATGCAACTGTTTTTCAATTGCAGAGGAAAGCATCTGTTGCAAAACAAGCTGGAGAAGTTGTTACAATCGTAGAATCACAGAACGACTTGGGTTGGAAGGGACCTTCAAGCCCATCTGGTTCCAACCCCCCTGCCATAGGCAGAGACACCTCCTACTAGGTCAGGTTGCTCAGGGCCTCGTTCAGCCTGGCTTTGAACACCTCCAGGGATGGGGCATCCACAGTTTCCCTGGGCAGCCTGTGTCAGGACCTCACCACCCTCTGAGTGAAATGATCTAGTAGATAGTTACAGTCTATCCCTGCTCTTCCACTGCCTACACCACTTACTTTTTTCTCATTTTGTATCTTCCAGGGAGAACCTTCACTTACTGGAGGAGGGCCAGGGTCTTCCCCGAGAAGAACTGGATGAACGAATTGCCAGGGAGGAGTTCAGGAGACCCCGGGAGTCATTGCTGAATATCTGCACCGAGTTTTACAAGCACTGTGGTCCAAGGCTGAAGGTTTTGCAGAACCTTGCTGGAGAGCCCAGAGTGACTTCTCTGGAACTGCTAGATGTGAAGTCCCACATGAGGTATTCCACAGGCATTCTGCTGCTTCTTTTTCATGTCAGGGGGATTCCTTTCTTTTAGCTCTTATTTTTTCATAATAGCAGACAGAGTGAATGACTTTTTGGTAGTGTAGACTACTGTTGCTGTCTGAACCATGCATGTTTTTAATGTTCCTTAGATTGTACCTGATGCTGACAAATAGAGAAAAAAAGAGAAAAGAGAGAAAATAATGTAAAATCTTTTAAAGAGAAAAAAATGGAAATAATGTTCCCTTAGTTGAAGAAGCCCCACAATATGAGCAGGATTATCCTATAATTGTCCACTACAAAGTCTAGTGGCAGTTCAGGGAATATACGAGTTTCTGTCCCTTTTATTAGTAGATGTGGCTTTATTACTTGTCTTTGTCTACCACAAATCTTCAAGTATTTTAGCAGCTATTTGTCCAACTACAAGTCTAAGTTAAATGTTGCCGTGGCATTTCACAGTCAATAGAGAAAATGCCATTGGCAAGGCCACCTGGGAGGGTTAGAAGGAATGACAGCAACACGATCTGTAGAGGTGTTAGGAGAAACAGATCAAAGCTGCAGGGAGTACTCATACACAGTACATGTGTAAGCCTGAGGGACAGTGCATTATTTTTAAAATTTAACACCTGTAAATTGCATAGTGAGATCTCTTAAAGTAGTGTCACTGAAAAACAAGCACAAAACTAAAACCAGTCACTCATCAGTTGACAATGTCTGTGTTTCACAGGCATCAGCAATGCTGAGATCTTACTAACAGCTCAGTTACTTTTTTTTTAGCAACACAACTAAGTGATTCCTGATGTTCCTTCAGTGCATTTTATGTCAACATAAAAGGACACAGGCTTGGATATTCTTTAGGCTATTCATTTTGTTTATAAATATAAAGAGTGGTACCTGCAAAAGAATCTTAATAGACCAGAAACTGTTGCTGCTGGGCCTCAGGATTTAAATATCAGCACATTTGACTTGTGTATCTTTTTTTTTTTTTTACTGCTCTAGTGATCATTTATCTGCTAGTTCCTTGGCATGTGTGTAGAAATGCAAGTTGTAGAGTATTGGATTTCCCTCTTAACAAAGCCTGGTTTTAGGTTGGCAGAAATCGCACATTCCCTGCTGAAATTGGCACCTTATGACACACAGACGATGGAAAGCCGAGGTCTCCGGCGCTACATCATGGAGATGCTACCCATCACTGACTGGACAGCTGAGGCGGTGAGACCTGCCCTTATCCTCATCTTAAAGAGATTGGATCGTATGTTCAATAAAATTCACAAGATGCCTACTCTGAGGTAAGCAGGTGTAACAGCAACCCTCTGGGGTCCGTTTCTGATGTTGCAAGCCTTGAAGTGTGGGTATGTCATCTACCTAAAACTGTTGTGTCGCAGTGAACCTTTACAACATATCGGAAAATGAAGTTTTTTTTCTCTGTAAGTGTGCATTTATGTTGACATGTTTGTTGTGGCTTCTGGTAGAGAAGAAATGCATGGTTATTAAGAACTACAGAGAGAACGTAGAGAAATCTTTGTCTTCAAAATAAGACTTCAGATTCGTACCATCTGTCTGCCCTCTTATTTTTTTTAGCTATGAGTGAAGAACATTAATCTTATTTCTTTTAAATGGAAAGTTAACTGTAGTAACAGTATCTCTAGAGTACCTTCTCACAAAAATGCTGCAGTGTTCTCTGTAAAGATAAAAGAAATCTGGAGCTACCCAGTAGCTTCTGAATGTTCCTGCATAAGGGGAACAGAACTGCAGTAATGGCATCTAGTCCGTGACTAGTGAAAGCCTGCTGCATCACAAAGTAGCATTCAGGCCTTCAAGAAATATTCAATATGGAGCATTTCCACCTCAGAGGCAGTAACATAAATCCAGTCTGGGTAGTGTGAAATCTGTCAACCCTGCAGATTTTCCAGTGATTTGAGTGAAAAGAGTCATTGGTCTCTGTCATCTCATGGACAAATGTCCTCAGCTGCTTGAATCAGTCAGCTTGTTGACAATATGAGCTGAGAAGCCAACTGATGTTAAGGAATATCAGAATTTGGGACTCAGGCACAAAACTAATCATGTACACAACTGAGATGGAGCAAATAATACAGAGGTGATCTCTTCTTTCTGGTACCTCTACCTATCACTTCCCTCGGTTAACAATCTCGTTTTAGAAACTCCTGCCCTTGCAGGGAATTTAGAGGCAGAAATGTTGGTGCTTCCCCTTCCTGATGGTTTGATTCTTTGCCAGGTCTTGCCTGCTTCTTGCCATTTCTTTCTTTTCTTGCTCTTCTACTCTTCTGTACTCACAGGGACAGAGACAGCAGAGCCACTGGACCAGGTACAGCAACTACATTTAAGCATCGTTAAGTATCAGTTAAGCAAGAAGCTTCTTAGAGATGGGACAGAGATCACACATTGCTGGGTGACAGACCACAGAAGACATCCACTAGCGTATTCACATCAGAATCTTACATGCTGCCCCCTGTGGGCACCCTGCTCCAAACCAGGGCATAAGAACAAGTAAAAGTGCAGACTGCTATTTTGGAGTACGTTTAGGAATAGTGGATGATGAAAGATGAGGGTAGGGAACCCTTGATCCTCTGTGAATCTTTAAGAACTCTACTGAGGAGCTTGACTAGGGTATTGTTTATTCTTCAGCTAACCAGTCATTCAAGCCTTGTCCTCCTGTTCCAGTCAGCACAGTTAGATGTTGGCTTGGGAAATATGCAACCTGTGAAGAGTCAGGCCCTGAGATGAAGGGCGGGAACCACTTTGTTGTTATAGATGAGGTGTCAGCTTATGGCTAGGAAGCCATTCAGCACTTGTCACAGGCCCTAAAAGCTGTTTTGGTGAAAAAGGCAAAGTCAGGAAAGAAGGAGGGGGTCCTGGGACGAAGGGCTTTAGTGCTGGTAAGGAATGAATCAGACCTCCTACACAGAGTGAGGAAGGTGAGGTTTACACTGTTGGGCCAGCTTAAGTTCGGGGAGTCACTCTGGCAGAGTAGATGGGATTGCAAAGTAGTTTATGGAGGATGCACACAGCTGGCGAGGTTTGCTGAACATCCACAGGCCACGAGAGAGGGAGGAGTCACTCTCAGATGGGAGCATGGCCTAACGGATGGCTTCCCACACACAGGCACACCTAGAGAGCTCTGGTGGCTCCCTTTCATCCACCATCTGTCAGAAGGAAGAGTCAGGGAGTGAAGCACAGCCCATCCACCATTCCTGTTGTGAGGGGTTTTGTGTCACTACTGCAGACACCTCTGCTACGTTTTTGGTCTCCCAACACCTGGTGTGCTCTGTGCTTTCCTGAGCTGCGTGGGTCAAACCTTTTCTCTGTTGCGCACTTTGTGCTCATCTTGGACATCATCGCTGTCTGAAACGTTTCCTCTGTGGGCGTCACTGTGTGTCGGTCGCCGTGTTTGCGAGCGTCTGGTGGGGGGCAGGAGGCCAGCGGCTAACGGCACCTACTGTTGTATTGCAGGCGCCAGGTTGAGTGGGAGCCTGCCAGCAATTTGATTGAAGGGGTTTGTTTGACACTTCAGAGGCAGCCAATCATATCCTTCCTGCCTCACCTTAGGTCTCTGATCAATGTGTGTGTCAATCTGGTGAGTAGCTGAGCGGCAACCCCGTGAACCTTGGCTAAACCTCTGCTTGTTGACTTCTCTGGACTGAAGATGACAGTTCATTCCCATTCGTGTCATTTTACCTGTCCCCTTACCCCTCACAAGGGGACTTCGCAAGTGACACTAGAGATAGCAAGGTTCATTTTTGAAGTGGTGCATGGGGAGATACAGTGACCGGTAGCGGTGCTCGAGTGATTTATTTCGGTTACTTCCCACGCACCACTTTGAAGATCCACCTTTGCCACGTTGAGCTGAGAGTTGAGGGCTGCAAGTTGGAGAGTGGGGTGGTGGAGACTGCACACACCTGGTAGAGGCGGGGAGAGGGCGGCACTGGAGATACCTACCATCTCCAGTGGGGAGGGCCCTGGTGGCTCTGTCAGAGGCCATCAGATGTTGGCTAGTTAGAAGGGTTTACATGGGTGGATTCACTCCTCTGTTTGCAATGTCCCTGGCTTGATCTAGTACAGGTTTGCACAGTACAATGTTCAGATCCCACTCTTAGTAGAACTTTTGTTCGTAAGTGTGTCACAACAGAGAGGTTATACGGACAAAGCCTGTCTGGTCACTCAGTTATAGGTTGCAGTTTCTGCAGCTGTAACACTGGGGACAAACCCTCAGTTTGGTGTTAGTGTAACTCCAGGTATTTGTACAAACACACTCACGTTCTGTGTGGAAAAAATGCAAATAAAGGGTGAAAGGCTGCCATAGCATTGTTAGTGATACTGGGTTTAATAACATTTTCTTCTTAGAATGCAGATGGTGGAACTTTCTCTAGCAGTAACAGGGTTCACCAGTGCTTTGGGGAATGTTAAAAACAATGATCACCAATTTCAGTGCAGTATCAGTGTTTGCCAGGCTCCTGTCCTTTGAGCCCATACATCACTCATAGCTGCGAGGGTGCGGAAGCTCAAAGCTGTGAGAGTCCACAAGACTTCTTTCTTATTCATGCAGAGAGAGCTGCTTGGAGGCATTGCAAATCTGGACCCTCAGAAGTACTTAGGGTTGTTACCTAGGGAAGTTGCTACAGAGTTAGCTCAAATACAGGTTGAGAATGGACTTGCAGTTTGGCAGGCAGACAAGCTGGAGTGAATCACACCAGGAAGCTCTCCAAAAGGCCTGCATTAAGAATTAGCCAGTGCTCTAAAAAAAGAAAGCTCTGCAGTGCTGAAGTGCAGTCAGTCATAGTGCTTGCATTCATCTGGCTGGAAACATCGGGAAGAGGTACCAGGAAAAAATGCACTTTTAACGTTGAGAGAATTTCACCTTTAGCTGTCAAGAACTATAGCTGCTGTAGGATCACCCCTGACTGCATGCTAATATTTATGTGTAGACCAGTTACATCATGAAGCCAAAAAGACATCATGCAGGAAGGTGGGGAAATGTCTAAATGATAATCCATACTGAAACGGAGAAGGGGCTTCACCTTCTCCCCTTCTAAATTGTTCTTTGGTGTTCTGGGAGAAAAATGGTTGCTGTCTTTCTCCCCAAGCTGAATTTGGGAATACAGTGTGCGTTCATCTCCCCTAAGCGCAGCAGCCTATGAGTTAGCTTCTACCTGTTTCCATCATCTAGATGTGTGTAGTCATGGAGAGAAACACAGAGAAGCAGGCCTGTGATTTAATTTTCTCGTGAAGGACATATCCAAGGCAGTTCAAATAATCCTCTCCTAGAAGTGCTGTTTTCTTGTGCTGATAGTTCATGGGGCTCCAGACAACCAGGTCACTGTCAGGTGACTCTGTTTTAGGCATCTTGGGACAGGCAAGATGAACCATGCTTAGAATCTGTAAGAACAGAGTGTTTGAGAGGAATCTGAACATTGTACAAAACCCGGCTAGGGTCAGACTTAGGACATTATTTTTCCAGTAGATCAGCAAGAGAAGGGAAAAGATGTCCAGTTTTAATGCAGCCTTTTTGCTTTGATGACATATTTTATTTGTTACAGTCGTTACATGACGTATCCTCCAACTCTAAGTGTTCCACCGGTCCAGTGCTGGTCATTCAGGGCTGGTACAGGGTACATTTCTAAATGTACCAGGTTACCTGTGCACTCCTCCCACCCTTGCTGGTTCCCCCTTCTCCCCTCACCTTCCCTGCTAGAACTCCTCCTCACTGGCCCCAGCTCCCACAGAGACCACCGGGTGGGGGCTGGTTCTCCTAGAGCCACCCCAACCCAGTGCTCGAATGAAAGGCCCCTCCATTTCATTGATGTTGGAGGATATGGCATGGATGAAACTGTAAGCAGTCAGTTGTGGTGATGTGCTCTGTTTGTATTGCAGGTGATGGGAGTGGTAGGACCCTCCAGTGTGGCTGACGGATTACCCCTTCTTCATCTCAGCCCTTATCTCTCGCCACCTCTGCCCTTCAGCACAGCTGTTGTCCGGCTTGTAGCATTGCAGATACAGGTGTGTCTGCCCTGGCCTGCGGCCAGGCGAGTTTTAGCTTCTGGTTGAGACACCAACTCATCGGTGCTCTGTTTTCTTTCTGCAAAAGCTGGGCAAAAACTGTGGAACATACACCAAAAATCAAAGAGAAGCAACATGTAAATTCTCCCATCTTTTTGACGGCTTGAACTGAGCTCAGAATTCATCTGTCTACAACAAGCATCCATCAGCTTAACACTGCCAGTTCATGTCCAGGGAGTTCGGCTGATTGATGCTGTTTAAGGCTCTGACAAGCGTATTAGGATTCTCTGCAGTACCTAAGGAGCTAGCAGAAGTTTCCTGCCATGGGGAGATACGCCCTGGCCTGGGTCACGTCCATGCAGCTCGACCTTCTTGTTGGGTGCATGTGCGTAACTGAGAGTGGAGTTTGTGCTCTTCTGCTCTTGCCTGAGCTGGTTGTACGGTGTGCTAGCTCAAAGAGGCAGGGCAACTTGGCTTTTCAGCTGCTTACTCAAGAGCATCCTTGTCCAGAATAACAAACCCATCCCGTACTTTTGGAAATAGATCATTTTTCATCTATCATAGCAGCGCCACAACTATTACAGAGTCTTTCTACCTCCATATTCCTTTCTCTCCCCATTGGCATGAAATCAGGCAAAATGGAGACATTGGCAGCAACAGAATGAAAAGACAGATTTCCTAATTTAGCTCCAGCTTGCATTTTTAAGTATTTATTGGCACATGCACTTGGATACTTCAGCAGGTATTTTTGAGCGGTGGGGCTGCTTGGGAAGTAAGGGTCAGAGGGATCAAAACACACGGCTTTTCTTCAGAGCATGAGGCACAAAAAGGACTTTTTGACTCGCACATAGAGGGCACAGATTTCTTCTAGCTCTTACGTAATATTTCTTTAATTGAAAGCTAAAAAGGGCCACCCTCACTTCTCTGAAATCTTTACTCTTTTTTTAAACTAGGTACCAAAATAATCAGTTTAAAACCAGATTGGGAGTTTTCACTTATATTATCCTCTCCTCCCTGTTCACTCCTTCTTTTCATGGGTTTTAAATGGAACAAAAAACAAACGTGTCAGAAAAACACATGAGAAGCCATATTCCTAACACTTCCAGCAGGACATAAAATAGAATTTCTCACACCCCACGAGAAAACATCTTCTGGAATTTCTCAGCCCAGGTCTACAAGCTCAAGAGGTTACAAGGTTCAGTTGCATTTCACATCTAAGTCTATAGCAACTGGGAAATTGCAGATGAGCAGAGGTTTTACTGATAGTCATTTGTGTTACCTCCTCTAAAGAAGACGAAAGACCTTTCAATTTAGGCTTCAGTGAGTCAAGAAGTAAATGTGCATTTTGTTTATTTTTCAGGAGTTCAGTGTTTATGTTAGGGAAGATGACAGAGCAGCACAAAGTGAGGCAGAACAAAAAATGTGTTCAAGAATAACCTTCACGTTCAGACAGCACAATATTTAGGTTATGTCATTTGTTCTATTTTCTCTGATCATTTTTTTATTCCCTGTAGTCTGGGTCAAATCCTGTTCCCGTTCACAGCAGTACAGAGTTTGGGACTAACACTCTGCCAGCTCCTGTGGGATGCTTCTGATATTGTTAATGATGCCTATGAGTAAGGAATCTGAGCTTCTTACCTCTCGGTTATGACAAAAGCAGGTCATACCTGTGTTACTCTGTGAAATCCTTTTACTCCTAAGTGGTCTCAGGTCGACTCAATCAGGTCATCAATGCCTGTGTTGTACTGTGTAAACAGGGTGCCTGGGGGATCGTCATTCCCTGCAGTAACTTGTGTGCGTGATCTGCTGACGAAATTGTTTAATCCTTTCTTATTATTACTGCACAGGCTTTGAAAGAAGATTTCCCCCTAAGCCATGTCGTCTCCCCATTCACCAATCAGGAAAGAAGGGAAGGAATGCTTTTAAACCTACTGATTCCATTTGTGCTCACAGTAGGATCTGGAAGCAAAGGTCTGACTAATTTAACAAAAAGAAATTTTCTCCCCCTTTTCTGACAACTGATGTTTGCACTTTCCTTGCTCTCTGTTGATCTTTTTTTTGTTATTATTATTTTTTTTAATTTGGTTTCCTGTCACGGTGTGTCAGCTAAGTGCCCTTTGAGTCTGAAACTGAAAAAGAATCCCACTGAGAGAAGTTCTTGCATCTCCTCTTTGTTTCAGCAGGGCCGTGGTTCTTGAGTTAGGTCTTTCATAGACACTTCTCCTTCTTTTGAAACTGGAGCTCAGGGCAAGACAAATGTGTTGTAGCAGAAGCCACAGAGGGGAGCAGAGGTCACAAAAATTGTGTGCCATTGTGGTTTGCTGTCTGCCCAGTCCATGTCATTAGTCTGGCCCAAGTCCTGCTCCTGCTTCTATAGAGGGTGATCACTGGTAAATTCCTAAACAAAAGCAAAGAACGAGGGAGAGGGGGAGGTAAAAAAATGAAATGAGATCATGAGACCACTGAATGGGACGTTCTGCTGTGCTGTGTAGCTCTGTGTTCGTATCTGTCTGTGTTGGTGTTAAAATAAACTTTGCCTTTGCTTGCAGGAGGAGAAGCAGCATAACAAGGTGTGGGGGATGGAGTTTTGGCTTGGGGGACATTTGAGATTGCCCCACATTTTGGAATGGAACAGGGTCTGGATCTTTTGTTTGTCTTTGGGATGTAGTCTGATCTCTGTCTCTCTCTCCCCTCCCAATGCATCTCAGACAGCCCCTGGCTGGAGCAGCCTGAGGTCCTGCTGCTGCTCCAGACTGTTATAAATATCCTCCTGCCACCTCGCATCATCAGCACTTCCCGCAGCAAGAATTTTATGCTGGAGAGTTCCCCTGCCCATTGCTCCACCCCGGGGGATGCGGGGAAAGACCTGCGGCGGGAAGGGCTTGCAGAGTCCACCAGCCAGGCTGCCTACCTGGGTGAGTGACGGCTTCTGCCCGCCTCTGGGAAGAGGCGGATAAAATGGAGCGTTGAAGACTGTAGATAGCACCAAAGAAAACCATCTCAGGCAGGAGCTAACGGAGCTCTTTAGAGCTGCTTTAGGTCTTGTCCTGAACCAGGAGGACAGGCCAGAGCATAAAGCCAGGAGTAGCTCTGGGAAGTATTGCATTGCACAGGTAGAAGTCACTCAGTTTTCATACTGCCAATATGTAGCAGTGAAGTGAAAAAAGGCTGGTCCTCTGCCTACCAGCCCCTAATGTCACAGTTTCACTGGCTCATGGTTAGCTCTGTAATGCAGGTGAAATGTGAGGCAGTCTGCCTGCCTGCTGGCCCTGTGCACACAGGGTCTTTCCTGACTATTATTCCCCCTGCTCACTGTATGCTGCTGCAAGGTAGTACTGTATTTTCTCCCATGTGACCCGCAGGTGAAAGAGAAAACAGTCAAATCAGAGATCCAGCAGCAGTGCAGGTTGTCAGAGCTATATGGCGGGCCCTCCACACAGCTTCTCTGTGTCTTTTGTGAGGGCACTTACCCAAAGACTTACATTCAGGTCTTTGTTAACCCGTATCCAAGCTATGGGGTACTACTGCTGAAAAACTGGCGATTCACCACTGATTTAGCTCCCTGCTCCAACAAACCTGTATACAGATGTGTGATGGCTGAGATGTCCTGGCCATCCCATCAAGAAAGATGGAGTGGAGTAGTCAGCCATTCCCCCAGCAATTTCCAGGCCTCCTTTGTTCCACAGGGTAGATTGCTTGTCTCTCCTGTGAGCTAGATGTTGGTCACAGCCCACTTTAATGTAGAGCATTGTTTTGAACCTCATCTCTGTTTGTCCCCATTTGTAATGCAGTGCTCTTGTGAATTATGGTCCTGGGACTGTTGTTGTTGTTGTTGCTGTTGTTGTTCAGATTACAGTTTGACTGGGGCTCAAGCAGCTGCACTGCTAGAAAGATCTGTTTCATTACCCTGAAAGTAACCTGGTGGTGATTGTGCTCACAGGGACGCCCTTCCTGTGGCTGTGCTTAACAGAGGTTTTTGAGGTTGTCTGATCAGACAGCATTCCCATCCTGAGCTGCTCTTGAAATACCAAAATTGATAGCAATACCTGAATTCCAGGAAGACAATCAAATTATGTTAGAACTCTGCAGGGAGGGAGAGGGGAAGAGCAAAAAAATACAGAGGAACTCAGGTGTGAAGTAGGAACATTTCTCATAGGTAAAACCAGAGGTGGGACTCTCAGTCCTGATCCCGAGGCCCTTTATTAGGACAAGGTTCCCCTCCTCCCCTGCGCTGTTTGCAGACTAATAGAAAAGACATTTGTGACTCTGAGGTGTGTGGGTGTGCATGCGCACGTGCATGCATGCATGCCTATGTTTGTGCCCGCTGTGCCCCCCCATTCTTCCCTCAGTGCTTGTAAGGGACAGCAGTAACATCTCTGACTGTCCCTCGCTGGTGTGTGTTCCCATGCAGCCCTGAAGGTGATCCTGGTTTGCTTTGAGCGCCAGCTGGACAGCCAGTGGTACTGGCTGAGCCTGCAAGTCAAAGAGATGGCACTGCGGAAGGTGGGAGGGCTGGCCCTGTGGGATTTCCTCGACTTTATCGTGCGAACACGGATCCCTATCTTTGTGCTCCTTCGGCCCTTCATCCAGTGCAAGGTAACAGTTGCTCTGGCTCCTGCTAGATCACTCCCTGAAGGCAGGATATCCTTTATTCCCTTGCTGAGAACAGAGGCAACAGCGCTCCTGGAAGAACCAGGTGTTTATGTAGGGAGTGATGTGTTAGTAGGCCTGTGAACCCTTGGAAACGGAATCAGAAGGCTTTTTCCCAAACAACAGCGAAGAGTATGCCCATCATGCAGGAGCTCTGATGTAAGAAGCCTCAGAGTCTAGCTAGATTTAGTTCCCCTGGGTAGGAAGGTACCTACTAGGCTTGACCAAGAGGGTTTGCTTGTGGACTTGGTTTCACAGCAAAGACACTGAAAGCACTTGAGATTATCATGGATGCTCTGAACCTAGGAGGGTGTTGGCATGGTTGGCAGAAATTTTCCCCAAAAGCTCCTCCAAACAGAGCTGGGCAATGCAACTGATAGGCAGGGAGCAGTACTTCACCTTACACGGCTTGGGTGATGGTGCTGAGGGGGCTCTTGTGGATGGACAGACAGCTGCTGGGCTGGGGCAGCCAGGGCTTAAGCTAATCACAGCTCTTCCCTCCTTGCCAGGTGGATTGAGACATGGTACTCCACCTTATTTAGCCTTCTCACCATCTGGACAGACTAAAACATCTTGGAGGCAGGAGCTGTCTCATGTCTGACGGTAGAGTTTAGCATAAGGAAGCCCTGATCTCCATGTACCAGTGAGATTTTGTGTCTGCTCAGTCAAATACAAGATTGTCCCTGAAATACAGGCAGAAACTTCTCATAGCTGCAGTCAAAACCATGCCTACAAAGAGGACAGTCTGCTGGCTATGGGCTTGTGCTGATCTGAAGACCAGTCCCAGCTCCCTGGGCATCACTTCCCTGCCATGCTAACCTGTCCCAATGTTGTTAATGCCTTTCTCAGCTGTTGGCCCAGCCGGCTGAGAACCACGAGGAGCTGACTGCCCGACAGCACATCGCTGACCAGCTGGAGAGACGGTTCATACCGCGCCCTCTCTGCAAGAGCTCCCTCATCGCAGAATTCAATAACGAGCTGAAGATCCTGAAGGAGGCAGTGCACAGTGGGTCTGGTAAGGAGGAAAGGGGAGAGCCAGCGGGCCATCAGCCCAGTCTGGCCAGCTGGTTCACCTGGGAATTAACTTGAGAAGCAAACTTGTCCGCTCTCAAGGAGGGGCATGTGATAATTCACTCACACCCTGACAGCTTGTCCCTGCCTCTGGCTCCATGCCCAGCCCAGCTTTGCTGCTGGACAGCCACCAGAAGTGCAGGGTAGTTGTGAAACACACCTTGTTGTGCCCATTTTTTTCTACTAAGACCATGTCCCAGCAGCAGCCTCTCACTGCCACAGCTGGCCTGTGCTGTACCAACCCAGAACCCACAACCCAGCAAGCCCTTACCTACATCTTTGTAAATCTTGAGCTGCTCTTGTAGAAATGGATGTCTGTTCGTAGTTCAGCAGCAGATCTGTCTCCTCCTTTCTCCTCTTGGTCTTATTTTGATTTTCTGTACTGTTACCAGTGGGCTCACAGCGTACTGAAGCTTTTTCACCACTTTCCTTCCATGAGGGGACGTGTCTGCTCTAGCAGTCACCCTTGCTGCCACAAGATGGCAGCCGCTGCTTATGCGCAGCAGATTTTATGTGCTTTGTTCTTAAGAAAGGCAAGAAAAAAAGAAAATGCCTTAACCTTTTTTTTTCTCAGTAATAATTAGCCTTGTTCCTAAATGTTGAAGCAGTAAGGTTGAGGGAGAAAATCTAACTGTAAACAAACAAACAAACAAACAAAAACAATAGACTCAACAGAGATTTGGGATGGGGTAAGCCGGGGCTTCTGTGTCTGCTGTATCTCCTTTGCCCGGCCACTGCTCCACTGCTCCTAGCAGAGTCAGGTGCCCAATGTGACAGGAATGTGTAGTTGGTTGTTGATTTCCAGTGCCGTCACTGACTTGGGTTTGGTTTTCCCACTCTTGCGCAGCTTACCAAGGGAAGACGTCTGTGAGCACCGTGGGCACCTCCACCTCCGCGTACCGCCTGAGTCTGGCCACCATGTCCCGCTCCAACACGGGCACTGGCACGGTCTGGGAGCAGGACAGTGAGCCATCCCAGCAGGCCTCGCAGGACACGCTGAGCCGCACAGATGAGGAAGATGAAGAAAGTACGTGGTTACTGATTTGAGCAAAGCTCCCATCAGTCCCAAGCTCCCAAGCTCCCAACACTCCCAAAAGTGTTTTGTGGATGCCCCCAAGGACAGACAGGAGGGGAAGACAGTTGTCACTGTCCCAGTGTGAACAAAAAGCCCATGGGGACACAAGGCTATGAATCTGGTGTTGCTGCTACACAGTCCATGGTCTTAAAGCCTGGGTCATTCCACATCTCCTCATCCCTTCCTGATCTCTGGGTAGAGAAAAGGAGGGGCCTAAGCAGACATCTAGTGTGTGAGACCTGGGCTGACATGCAGTCCCCACAGTGCTGACAAGGCATTAGCGATCAGTCCTCTCTTTGACCTTCATCCTGGCAGAAGGCAGGGGTGGTGGCTGGCTCTGTAGTTAGGGTCCGTTTGCTGCAGGGTCTGAGTATTTCCTGTTCATCACTTCTGTCCAGATGCTCTGACATGGAATATGTTGACCTTGTGCTGCATGGGATCCAGCTGTGGCTCTGCAGGGTAGAATGTCTGTGCGCTTGTGTCACTTGATTCACAAAGAGGAAATTAAGCCTTAAAGCTTCTGACAGCAAAAGCTTGATCTCTCTTGTGGGTAGCTGGCAGGTTCCAGGGTTGCCAGGCTTTTGGTGCTGGTTTAAAAGGAATGGGATGGTGAATATTCTGGGGACTAATTTGCAGTGACCTCAATGTTGCTTTGTCATTTCAGCTGAGTTTCATGTTATTCTTGGAATTTTGCCTTCTTTCTGCTTGTGAGCTGTCCATCTGCTTCTGAGTTGTCCGTCACTGAAAGCCAGGGTAGAAAACTCTGCTTATATGTCATCAGGCTTGGGTTTCCCCCTGCTTTAGCAGGGATCTTGTCTTCTGGTGCTGCAACTGTTGGTTGCCTCAATGCCTTGAAACTCAAGCGCATTGCTGTTGTATTTGAGGACTGCCGACTATTCCCAAAAGACATTAAGTAAAATGGTTGAAAATGGGTGGCTCAAAAGAAGGGCCTGTGCAGTAGAGGCAGAGCTGCCTTTTGGGAAAGAACAGTTAGCCTGAAACTTTTCAGGTTCAGCCCAACGTTATTTCAGCTGGGTTCATTGCTAAACATTGCACAGTCCACTGCGCATTGTGCTGCTGATACATTTCTCTGTTACACATTGTGGCAAATGCTGTTTTCAGCCTCTAATTCCGAGCCGCTGTGTGGAATGATGAGTGCTATCGTCCTATTTGCTTAAGGCAGTATTACCTCAGCCCTGCCTTGGCTTAATGCTGCCGTGAAGTATTTCAGTATATCAAAATTGGGAAAGGTCAAGAAGAGAAGAGAAAATTACACAAAACTTCCCCTTTGTTTCATTTGTTTATTTATAATTAGAAGTTGTGGTAAAAACCACAACAGAGTCATTTCTTTCCAGATACTTCATGTAATCTGAAACAGCACTGAAAATTTCAAGCAGTCCTGATCACAATCCAACTGTCTGCAAAGCTCAGCCGCAGTATGATGTGCTTGAGTCAATTTATCCAATTTTTTTGGTGACATTTTAAAACGCGTGTCCCAAAGGGTGTTAAAGGCTGTCAGTCCCGCCTTTTGCTTTGTTATAGATTTTATCTTTTGTAACAGTGCTTTGGTGTACTGGAGCAGCCATTTATTCATACCATGACGTGTCCAGCTACAACTTTCATGCCAGCAAAAAATGTGTCACCCAACAATTTATTAATCACAGAAAGTAAGCCTTAGTAGAAACCACATTCCCCAAACACATTTTCCTGGGAGCTCTATAAGCCGAAAGCAGACATAAATCCCTGCCTCGTGTGTGCAGTGCTCCTCGTTCTGCAGGGTTTTATGCGTATGTCTTTCTGAACAGTGATTGTAAAATCTAGCAGAAGCATTCAAATTTGCAGACTTGGGGACTTGGTAAGTAAATGCTGGGTACACCTTTGGCATCCCGTTATTGTTTGACAACTGTAAATGTGGAGGTGTGGGGTTGGGATGGTTGTTCCCTCTCCTTTCTTGTTTTCTTTTTTTTTTTTCCTTTCTTTCTTTCTAGATGACTCCTTGAGCATGCCCAGTGTGGTAAGTGAACAAGAAGCATACCTTATGGGTGCCATTGGGAGGAGGCGGTTCTCCAGCCATCTCTCCAGCGTGTCTGCACCTCAGGCTGAGGTGGGCATGTTACCCAGCCAAAGGTAACAACATGGGCTTTTCACCTTTCCCATTATATTCACGAGAGCAGAAATGGTGCAGGTATATGATGTGTAAATCAGAAATGTGGGATAGGAGGATCAGCACCAGCATAGTGATAATAAATTTATTCATCCTAAATTAGCTTTGGACCAAGGGTGCAGCTTTGGAAATAATGATTTTCCAGGATGACTTGTGTTGCGTAAAGTCCTAAAGAAGGAGCTGTCATTTCTAGAAACCTTCCTCTGAAACAGTTTCAGACATCTCCAGCAGTTTTTTTCCTCTGCTACTACAGTGGATAGCACAGCAGATGTGATTTCTAGGTTCTGTAATGAACCAGGGGACTGTACACAATCCGCGTTGGGAGCAGGGAGTAATCCCCAGATGCTGGACAGAGGGCAGAGGTAGTTTGTTTGATTTACTTTGTTTTTCTTTTTTTTCCATGCAGACTTTATCCTTCTTAGAACAGTAACTAGCTCATCTTGGACACCGAATGTCCAGCTGAAGGATGGGATTTAACAATTTAAACCCAGAAATATTAATGTTGATAGAGGTACCCTTGAATGCCTTATTCCTGGTCATCATGGATGGTGAGAAAGAGATAGGAATTTGGAAAATGTGCGTCTTTAGAGCGTAGAGAGAGAGTTTTGCAGTTAAATGTGACCTTTTTTTTTGAAGTAAACAGTGTTTATTGTTTTGTTTTTCTGTGGCATAGTTATCCAAAGATATCTGACAATGGATAGATTAATTTTTGTTAACTCCTTTGAACCTTTAAACAGTAAATTCTTCATTATCTCTTGACCAGCCTTGGAAAATCAAACAACATTGTTCCCTCCCAGTCTTGCTTGGAAGTAACGAAATAACCTTGATATATGAAGGAAAAGTAACAGCTGTGGTACATACCAGCAGAGATAGAAGTGATTTACAAGAGAGGAGTTACAGAGATTTTATCTGGGAGTTTTCACAAAAGGGCTTACAAGAACTCATTTGACTTTTGAACCCAATTGATTCAGTCCCTTTGTTTCTTAAGAAATTAATATGCAAGACTGCATTTTCCCCAATCTTTCACTACAGTCTTCAATGCATAAACTTCATAGGAGTCACAGCTGACTGATAGCAATGTTTGCTTTTGTGCAATCCCAAGTCATGTTTCTTCTGAGAAAAAAAGAGTTTAATTACAACAAAGCTTTACTCTCTACTTTTGATGTACACCATATACCAGGAGAATCGCTTTTCATCTGTGCAGGGAAGTACAAGCTCAGCAAGCACAGTCAGAGTCTACAATATCATGCCCTTTTTAGTTATGGATGGTCTCTGGGCTTTCAGGCTGCCTCACAAATGTAAACTAATTAATGCTAAGTAATATTATTATTGCTTTCCTGCTGGTAACCCAGCAGACTGCCTTCTTTCTTTCATGATTTTCCTGCAGTTGAGAGAGCTGCTCCTGCCTCAGTGGCTCAAGTGTAGAAAAGCAAAGTGATTGTGTACTTGTTTGCCAGGATCCACGCCATCTGTTTACTTACACTTTCATTGCACTACAAGACCTTGTTTTCCAGATGTTTGTCCCTAGATTTGTACCAGAATGAGAGTGGTCTGTAGCTCCTGATTAGTCCTCCCTCGGGAAGAACTGGCTTGTGGGGAAGAGGGAAGAAAAAAAGCCTTCTATGAAGCTGGAAGTAAATAGAACCAAAATAAATGAAAATGCCACAGGAAAATGGCTTTGAAAACAGTTCCCTGACCTTGTTTCCTGTGGAAACACATCCTACTGAAGTCCTTAGCTCCCCAGTTCAGAGCAGAGATGTAGACGTCTCCATGTAGCGTAAACTCCCTCTAAGAACTGCTCCTGTTATCAGATGTTCTTTCAGCTCCTCTGACTCATAAATGTGCTGTTGAGCCTGCGAGACCAATTAATGTTACCGTCCTTTTTTACTTTTTATTCCGTTGATATTTTCTCCCTTTAAAACAGAGACAGTCGCATGCTTTTTTGCATTTTCTTTCCCTAAATTCTTAATCTCCCTGCCCCTCCTGCAGTGAACCTAATGTCCTCGATGACTCCCCGAGCCTGGCCACTGAGGGCAGCCTCTCTAGGTACAGTGTTAACACTACCTGTCTGTCAGTGTGTGTGCTGGGAAACGAGCCGTTTCCAACCTCCTCTGTCTCTTCCCCTCACCTTTTGTTGCTCTCTCCATCTCTGTCTCTTGTGGCTCATTGATATTCAGGCCTGCAAGTCAAAGGTGTAGCAACCCACCTTCAGTTTTCAGCTTTGATTGCCAATAACTTGGAGGAAGCTAAGGGGAAAGGGAAATAGCAAGTGAAGTAGTGGTCTGTCTGGCTAGCATGGGTTTTTCCCCTTGTTTAGCAATTGCTTGAAAGGCATGAGAAAGATTATCCATGAGGCATTAGCTGTAGCCTGTTATAAGCATTAGTCTGGAGGCTTACACAAAACAGACATCTGTTTTTCCATTCATCTCACGATGCTGTCACCACAAAAGACTTAATAACAATATCAAGCTGTTTTCTTTAACGTTCACTAATAAAACTAATTACGGTAACTCCTGAAGAACAAAGTTCTCCGTGGATGCTTTGCAGCAATTCTCATTGTTTTTGCAAAGTGTTCCCAATTCTCAAACGGCAGCTTTAGAAAGCTTGCAGGTGAACACCTGGATCCATACTTAAAATTGCCCTGTCAGAACTGGAGTTCAGGCCAAGCTGTTGACCGTTACCTGTGGACAGGGGACTTTGTGTGCAAGCACTGTTAGGGCCGTGCCTGTCAAATGGGTCAGAAGTGAGCTTGGAAGGGAGGTCTGCACCTTTAACGGCCACCTCAGTCTTGCCAGTCATCCTTTTGATCCCGCTGCTCCGCTCACACCTCACAACCCATCCTCACGAGGTTGGAGAGCTCTCGTGAGTCCCAAGAGCATCTCTGTCTCCTTCCAGGGGAACATGGCCCATCCCATTGGCAGCACTAGGGTAACACTGCTTCATTACGTGACCACCCCAGCTGAAGATGTGGATACGCTGAGAGGCGTTTGGGGTGGGGACAGGCTGCTTTGTTCATTTGTTCATTCCTCTCAGCTGACAGATGGAGAGTTTATCATTGGTTGTGTCACTGAGATCATCTCATGATTCATAGTGGCCTTTGTGTGCATGAATCCTGCTTTGGCAGATTGGTCTCTAAATGGTGCTGCTGCAGGAGAGGCATTAGGAAAAGACATCAGCTTGTTGGCAGAGGCAGGAATATGGTTGTCTGCTTTTGTGATGCAGGAAAATTGATGGCATGGTCATCTGAGCATGCTTAAAGAGAACAAAAGCCATTCAACCAAAGAAGGCCAGGGCCATCCCTTATGTGGAGCTAAAAGCTCACCTCAGTTGAGGAGGATGAAGAGAGGAGAAGGTCTGGATCTGAGTTAAAGCCGTCGTGACCTGATATCAGGTTACATCACTGTTAAGTTTGAAATGTTTTGATCTTGTTAAGTGGGAGTCACTCCTAATAACGGTGATGAGGCTGAGGAATATGAGACAGCCAAGTCAACAGATGAGTTCAAAAGCAGTAATTTATTTTGAACCGTGAAATGCAATCAGCTGTACAGGGGGTTCCTACTAATTTCTATCAGACCAGTTTTTGCTAGGGACCAGGACACTGTATTCTCCCCCCGTTCTTTGGTACAGAGCTTTTCTTAGATAAAGAGCTTAACAGATGTACTTGAGAATCAATTCTGTTAAGGTTTATTATTTTTTTCAAGTAGCAGGCATGAGAGCTTCAAAACCTTCGAAAGAAATGAAGAAATGAAGTATTTCCCATACTGCAAATTTATATGAAAAAGCTCGATTACAGTTCCATGAGCGAGAAAAGTCATTTCAACTGCATTGTTAAATTTGCAAATTGGATTCCTCCTCTAAAGCACAGAAGTAATGAAGCAGACACTGCAGGAGTTTATTGTGCTTTGGGGATCATAGGACAGAATAAATGTGTTTTTACATTCAGGAACATCAACTTTGAATAAAGCAGGCTTCGGTTTTTCTTACATAACTTTGACTTTGGCTGAAGCACAGTAGCAACAGTTCACGATTGCCTTCTGAATTCAAAAGCTGATGTTTAGTCAACTGACACAAAGAAATGAATCAGATGGAGACTAGACCTCTATGGAAGGTAGGAGTTTTAAATAAATAAACAGTGATAAACACAAGAAATAATAAAGCCTGTTTCCCTTTGTTCTACAACAATTAGAGACAGCCGTGTAGAAAAGCAGGGAAGACAGGAAGGGGACAGCGTTTAGGTGCTCAGAAGTAAACAGATAGCATGAGGTACTTGGAGGATATGTATCCAGCATCATGAGTTGTAGGAATGATTTGAGAGGAAAGGACATTTCCATAAATCAGGAAAGGAAAAATGAGAACTCTCTGTAATGGCAATCTGTTGTACAAAGACATTGTCTTTAATGTTTGTAGTTAAGCCTATCCTAGCTTCGTGGTGCCTGTAGGGAAAATCAGAGCAAATTCGTTTTGCAAGCATAGCAGATCTAACACCAACATGACTAGGATGTGTCTGGGAATACAAGAGCTGGAGTTCATCTACATTTTAACCCATTTTCCACTGGCCTTTGTCCACTAACTCCATCACTCAGATGCCTTGGGACGTAGATAGTGTGTACATTCTACCACAGTGGCTTGGCAAGCATGTACACCTTTAATGGACCTTTAAATTCCTTGTTTCCTTTGTCTGTGTTCTAGTTTTGTCCTTCTTTTTTTTTTTTTTTGGCTGTGTGGTGTATCACTTACAATTCCAACCTGACAAAGTTTCTTTTAGCCCCCACTGTGTGACTGGCTGTCATTTCACGTAGGGATGGCAACATGCTCCCATGGAGCTGGGTTTGTTTGATCTTCTACTCACCTGTCTGCCCTAACTATGAAGCAGGAGTAACATTACTGTGAAATTAAAACCTCTGACGGAGATACTCAGGGAGTGATAGAGCATCTTTGTGATGGGCAGGAAATTTTTCTATCTTGTTCTTCCCAAATAAATTTATATCCCAAATAAATTTATGTAGTGCAGCAAACCCCTTATCGATCACATTGCCCCAGGAGGAAGGTACTGCCAGCTGAAATGGCATTTGATTCAGTGTTCCTTGATTGGGTTCCACAGGCTGCCAGAAAAGCAGTATATTTCTGGTCAGGTCTGGTAAACAAGAAGAGACAGAAGAGGAGGGAGGGTTTACATGGAGTCAACAGTCTGTCTGCCACACTAATTTTCATGGAAATACGATCAGCAGTGCCGTTCTTTGATGTGAAAACAAACCCTCTCAAAGTGAAAGGTTGTATCTGAAATTTCAGCCACTCATCTGAAATGTGCCCTCTTCATGGCTCTCTCTCCCCTTCCCCCCCCCCCCCCGCCGTTCTTCAAAATTTGGGGATAAAAGGCAAAAAGACCTTGCCTTTTGTGCTGGCAGCTCTGCAAAACTGGGCTGCTCTCTGATCCACCATTTGTCTGCAATAGTTATCTGCAATTTCAGCTCATAAGATCATCCTGAATTATACCAATTTGCGTAATGATTCAGTGCTGGAAATAAGCATCCAGCGGCTCACTAAACTCATTTCATTTATGATATAAGCCAGGCTGAAAATCACAGACTCCAGCAGGAAGACACAAAATCCAGCCTTTCTGTTGCTCACCTTTCTATTGTTTGTCTTCAGTGCACAGGTTACTCCATGGAATCATTTTTCTCCTCATGTATAGCCTCTGTGCCCTCATGTGGACCATCTGCTCTCTTTATCTAATGACTTTTTCAAAGTATTTTCATGATGCATGTGAAGTGAGTTTGTTTTACTACTCTAAACAGTGTTTTTGTACTGAATGCATCTGTAGTCTGCCTGCTACAGACAGGTATGTCACCTCACCCATAGAGCCAAGAGCTACTGTTCCTTCATCAGACATTGTAACAGTATTGGCAAAAGCTAGGCCAAGAGCAAATCATTTTTTCAAGACTTTCTCCAGCCAATTCCTACTTAATTCACACACTGGCAGGAATCGGTTTTTATGTAACCGTAGAAACAGGAGATGAGGAAAGTTCTACAAGCTGTAATTTCAGGTAGTCTGGATCACAAATGAAAAGACTAATTTGAGCGCGGTCTCCCTGCCCTAATAAGGAACAATGTGCTGCTTCTGGACCTACCAGTCATGTGTGCAGTTCCTGCCTGGGTTAAGAACACGGTCCTGCTTGCAGGAAGTAATTCTGAGGACTCTGCTTATTCATAGGCGGGTGTTTGCATGATGTTTAGGATGCTTTGTATGTAAATCATGTCAATGCCCTACGTAAAAGCTGGAAAATATGTTCCAGAGGCTGGTGATCTCATTTGGAAGGGCTGTCTGGGGGAGAAAAGGACTCAAATATATCTTGTTTGTTCTGGCTTTGAGCTTGCATAAGCTTTTCCTTTTTTCCAAACCACTGCAGCTGTGGTGAGATTGCCGAAGGCATGGCTAGGCTTAAGAGGCTGTGGTCAGACAATGAGAAGAGAAACAGCTTCGGGGGCTGAAGGTAGTGTCTCTCCCCTGAAGTTGCCAGTTGTCTCGCCGGCAGAGCTAGTGGAAGCACATACATGTGGTTTAAATGTAAGGTCTGGCTTTGGTTTAAACTGATCAGAGAGGAAGGAGTAGGACTTCGAGCTCAGTTAACCAGACTTTGACCTGAAGCAGACCAGGAAGCTCTCATATTCTCTTCTACCAAACCTATGACGTGCACTAACTTCTGCCAAAGGGAAGAATGAGCTGTTCAGGAGGGAGGACTTCTTAAGCCTGTCCACAGACATCCTTCATGTCTTGTCTGACCGTGTCAAACCTTAGGTTTGCCTTCTTCCTCCGCTCCTGTAAGGGCAGATATTAACCTTCACTCTGGTGGTGGTACCGAGCTCCTCTGGGGAGATCCAAGGAAAACATCTAGAGAAAAGAATGTTGTTTTTCTTTAGATTAATGCGGGCCAAAGGCAAAATGGATTGTAATACCGAATCCTCAACAGTGCGTTCCAGATATAGCTGGGAGTTGCTTAAATAGGACGTGTGGCTCAGTGGATTCCAGTCTGTCCCAAATAAGCAGCTGCCTTCTTTAAAGGAAGTCCATCTAAATGTTAGTTGCTATTGTAACCATATGTCTCCCAGACATAGTTCATTCAGTTAAAATGTTTTGTGACCGCTGTCTGCTAAATGAACAATTTTTAACTGTGTGGAGGAATATACTACTTTGATGAAAATGAGGGGAGGGTGGTATTTTTGTATGAAGTAGATTTAATGATCAGTTGAATAGCAGAACGAGATGGTGTGTAGCCGAGTCTGTTTTATTGCTAAAGATTGTTTTACTGCAGATTTTCAGCTGTTTTGTACCAAGATATTAAAAATAAAAATGTGTGCTTTTATAAATGTATATATATAATTTATGTTTATTTGTATTTTTTTGTTCATTCGCTACAAAGAGGCTCAAGGCTGCAAGTGTTGAGTGTGAGGCCTTGTTCACATAACTCATGCATCCATTATGTGAATAGATCCTTTGTCACTTTGTGTTTGTTTTTTGTTTGTTGACTTAAATTGAAATTAAAACCAGATGACAAAATTGTGATGAGGCTGTGGAGTCTATTTGGGAGGAAAAAAATAGCTTTTACAACATTGTCCTTAAAAACGGAAACGCAAACAAGAAGGCTTTTGAGCTAGAAGCTGATATTCTTGCCTTTGTTGACAAAGCCTATGTGGCAAAGGATGCAGAGGAGTGAGTGTTGGCTCAGTGGGATGCATCAATCAATGACTGAAAACTGAAATTCGCAGTTATTTATAGTTGGATGCTACCTGTGCGTGGCCAAGTCCTGAATGCCATGACTCCACCTCCCACCCTCTCCTAAGCCTTGGAAGCCACAACCCAGCAGACACGTCCCCCCCATCCTTCAAAGACAGTATTTGCTCTTTGAAGTGACTGTGCCATTAGTGGTTTATCTACCTATCTATTTATTTATTTATGTCAGTCACAATTGCCAGGACACCTGCTAGTTACACGGGGTGCTTCTGTGCTTGGCCTAATGCTGTCGACATCTAACAGGGTGGCAAGCGTGCAGAGTGAGCCGGGACAGCAGAACCTTCTTCTGCAGCAACCCCTGGGGCGGAAGAGAGGCCTAAGGCAGGTGAGACCACGGGGAGTGAACAAACCTTTCCTTCTCTTTGAGTTGTTTTGTTGATGTTTTTTCTAATTCTGTATGGTTTGAAATGATTTCTGCATGTAATGTTTCCCTTTTATGGATCCTGTGATACTCTGGTTAAGTTAGCAGGACCGTTGTGCAAGTTGTAGCTGTGAGACCTGGCAAACTGGTAAGAAAGACGGTGCACTTTGAGTCCCCCTGTTCTTTACTCTGTGCACTTTTGTTGGTTTTGTGGGTTTTGTTTGTTTTTTAAATTCAAATGATGGTTACGCAAAGCACATCGATTACATTCGGTATTGAAACTGAAAAGATACGAAACACAGAAGTTCAGTAGCTGTTTTCATGAGGGAGATGTCTGAGCCATAGAAACCTTAAAATGTGTATCTGTATCCTCCCTACAGAGGACAAGTTGTGCAGTACATGAACATAGCTCAGCCTAACATGACTCTTTCTTCCAATATCTAGCTTCGACGACCACTGCTGTCACGTCAAAAAACTCAAACTGAACCCCGTAGCCGTCACGGAGCTCGACTTTCAACCACCCGGCGGAGCATCCAGCCAAAACCAAAACCTAGTGGTAAGGCAGTGCTGCGTTTGCAGAGCCAGCACTTCATATTTTAAAGTAGCAAATACAATGTTGTTGTTTTAGATTAAAGGAAAAGTTAGCACGTTTGAAGAATATGTAAGCTGTTTTCATTGTAGAAATAAGAGGTGCCATGTTTAACTAGTTTGTGTTCAGGTTGGTAATGACTGGAAATTGTTATCATCAATTGGCTCTTCACTAGCCTGTACTAAAGGGAAGCCCCTAGTAAATGGATCCTTTTCCCTAGTAAATGGATCACAAAATAGCCCCCTCAAAACACTTTCATGATTTCAAGGCCAGCAAGGTGAAACTGGACATGGGCAGTCAATGATCGTGTCTCTTAAAAGTGTCTTAAAAGATCTAGGGTATGTGTCCTCTATTCAGGATGCCTTGTCTAAAAACTCTGGATGTGCAAATCTTGAAGCTGCTAGTAAGAGTGGGAGAACGAAGGAAAATTCCCACCATTTGCAAGCTTAACAGTTCTGAGTTTTAAGGGCTGTATATGGAAATGAATATGGGACTGTCCGTGCAATGTGTTTCCAGGAGTCAGCACAGTCGAGCAGGGAGGGTAGCTCTATTCTGTATATCTGAAGTGAGCAATGAACTTTGGAGGAAACACCTGGAAGAGCAAAGGTTGCTTCAGAACTTCCTGGGTTTCCAGCCAGGACTGTGCTGGGGCAACCAGTGCTGCTGGAGATACTTGGAACATAAAACTTGACCAGAATGACTAAGAGTGGGAGCAGGGATATTTGTTCTACTGCTAAGCTTTAGTCTAGCTGTTGTCAGCCCATCAGATTCTTTGTTATTGCTGGGTAGTGAACTCAGTGGCAGGAATGAGGGGTAATCAGCTGCCCTCTTTCTTTTCCAATTTTCCTGCAAAACCTGGGGCAACTCCCTTATGTATTTGATCTTAGTTTTCTTTTTTAGTTAAGGGCAAAAATGCCTAAGTCACGTGGGAATCCAGTTCATTATATTCTGGGGTGGAAAGATGTTATGGGTGATACTTATCTCACCAAGCCGTGAAAAGACAGGGTCAGTAGTCCTCAGGAGATCCCTGACTCTTGTTGTGGCTTTAGAGGAAGCCCAGGAGTAAAAGGCTTTGAGATGAGACGCCATTTAGACAGCTTATAAAGATGTCATGAATCATGACATCATGATTCATGAATCATGAATCCCATCTTAGCTGTAAAAACACTAGGGATGCTCTCTGCTCTCTAACTGTGTTTTCCTTCCCAAATCACAGCATTTTAATACTCAGTTTTCTGGGCTTTGTACCCTTCAGCGGAGCAGAAGCGGTCGGTGACTTTCACTGAAGCTCAGCCTGAGGCAACACCACCGTCCCCAGCCATCCCACCGGCTCCAGCAGCTCAGCCACAGGGCTGCAGCCACAGCAGCCCCCAGGGGAGCAGCAAGCAGGAAGCGCCGAGTAAACCCGTGCTGACTTCCTCGCCTGCCATCGTTGTAGCTGATCTCCACAGCCAGGCCATTGTCCAGGTAACACAACCGACAGTTTTATCACGTGTCTGCTTCATCTCAGCTTTGCTGATTTAAGTCGCAGGGCAAATCTTTATAGCTGCATTACAGCAGTATAACAAAAGCTGGCTGATGAGTAAAGGCAGCGTCTTTTTTTAAAGCCGAATTTGCTGTCCTACGCTCTACTTTTATAAACTACTTGCTTCTCAGTCTTTGCAGTAGTTCTTAATTTGTAAATACATTTCCTGCATCTTTCCATCATACCGACAAATCTTTCTGGACCTGTGCAAGTTTTCATCAGCTGGCAATTACAGCCTGTTCTCGGAGACACGAGTCCTTCAGGAGGGATTACTTAGAAAACTCACTCGGGGTTGTTTTAGCAAAAGCATCACATTTCAAAGAAGCTGCTTGTCCAACATTTTTCTTTGTTGGACACCACTGAGCACAGTGAGAGACAATCACAGTTGCAATGTATTGCAACTTCAACACATTAGTGACATTGTGGTCACTTTAATACCCCAGTGATCTCATGTCTTTTGGGTGTATGGACTTTGCCATGAACAAGTATAGGACACCTTTCTTGAAAATATACTGTGGAATGAAATGAGGAAGTGTTAACAACAGAGAGCAGACAACTTTTCCGGTTTTTGTTACAAATTTCATTCACCAGCAAAAAAATACATAATTGTTAGGGCAGATGTTTAGGGGTTTATAATCTGCAAATGGCCCTTGAATGGTAAAAAATAGTTCCAAGTGAGAAAATATTTTATCGGAGTTCCCTAGCTCTTCCCCCCCCTCACCCTTTTTCTCTGAATGTGACCGCTGGCTCTCCTCAATTGCAGAGCGAGGCACCTTCTACTGAGAAGGAGAAAGAAAAAGAGGAGGGTTTGGAGTCCCGGCCAGCCACAGCACAAAGCACCCCACCCACCCAGCTCTCTGACACCGAGGACTACGCTGGCCTTGAGACCACCAGCTTACTGCAGCATGGGGACACGGTCCTTCACATCAGTGAGGACAATGGGATGGAGAACCCCTTGCTGGCCACTCACTTCAGCTTCACGCATGTGGAGCTTGGGGAGACCGACGTCGATCTAGATGAATCTCACGTTTAACTCTGGGGGAAGTGCAGTAGGGGGAGGAGGAAGAGAAACTGTACCTTCTCCTTTGAGTTCCTGGTAACTAGTAACTAATTCAAATGAGCACTTTATTATCCAGAAGCAGAATATAGCTAACAGCCTGTTGCTGTAGACTAGCTAATTTCTGTTTGCGAAATCTATTTCTGTTCAGGGCAAGACTGTAGGAGCAGAGAATTTTAAAAAAATTCTCAGGGTAGGTGTGGGCAAGTATGTGTGGCCACAAAACCTTGATCTGGCAGCCAGGTACTTTGATCAGCAGCCTCTTTGGGTAAGCAGGCTGTTGTACCATACAAGACAGGAAAGAGAAACCTCTTTTGAGGAGACTGTGCCCAAGATTTATTTTTGTAGCTTTTTTGAGAGGAGGGCTATATAGCAGCTGTATCCAAGGCTCTTACAGTTTGGTACTGACAGTAAAAATGCTGACCAGAAGTACCTATCTAAAGCTCGATTTTCACAAGCCTGGGACTACCGTTTCTAACTTGCCGAGCAATGGTAAGCACCATGGAGCAATTAGATACCCCACCCCCTTTTTTTTTCCTAACACTGCAGCCTTTAGTTGAGTTTACTTTGGTCTGTTGGTTTCATTCCGCTTTGTAAGGTACTGCCCTTGTGCTACAAAAATATTTGCTCTGTAAAGCTAAATACAGTACATACCATAAGAAGGAACGCACGTGCTGTGCATAGATAGAGATGGGCAGGGGGTGAGTGGTCTGCAGATGGTATAAATAATCCACTCTGTCCTGCTTTAATGTACTCAGTAATTCATCCCCATAGCTTAAAAAAAACAAACCGCATCTGGAATGCGTGGACCTTCCGGTACCTAGCAACTGCTCCACTGATGCTGTCTTACATACTTAGATATATAGGGATTTAAAGTAAATATTTATATATGGTATTTTCATGTTCCTATATATAAAAATATAAATATATATGTACATTGTAAACAACAGATGGATATTGCAGGGCAGAAAGTTGATGAAAGAGTCTATTTTTGGCATGCTGAGATTGTATTTACAAAGGTTCCATTTTATGTACGTAATGCTGATGGCTGCAAGTGCTAGATATATACATGTTACATCTATACCTAGGAGGCGATCCCTGTGGGGGATCAGCTGAAGTCACAGCTGAGTTATGGGCTATGCTGCAGCATCATGGAATTACACTGAAATGAGAATTTATCCATTAGCTGCTTACAGACAAACTGCAAAACAGCTGTGAATCAAACCATGAAATCATAAGCAACGCCCAAAGTTACCCTGTGCTTTGGGATTCACATAAAGCCTTTTTCAGCTTACATTAGAAGAGCTAGATACTGCGGTTTGTAATCGTGGCATTATTGTGCAGAGGAAAATGTCTTAGATCACCCTGAGAGTTTGCAAAATGTGCTAATTACTGGTTTGGCCCCTGGGGCTTGTAATTTGAACGTATGCGTCATAAACCAGCCTTACTGCGGAGATAGAACAATATCCTATCCATCTCCAAAGAAAGGACTCGCATCCCTCATCAACAACTCCGAAATAGCTGGTTAAAGTACTGCTGTACAAACGACAGTCTCACTGCTGTGGTGCAGCATGCAGTTTTTGCTGTTGTGTGGAAAATTAACTGTATACCTGGCAGCAGGTTTCAGCTTGTTCCATCCCATGGAGCCCCCGGGCTGCATGGCCCGGTATTTGCCAAACGCTCCCATTTGATGGGAGCTGCGCATCCCAGTCTGAGGAGGGAACTCAGACATCTGCAGATGATAGCAAAAGCCATCCTTCTCCCAGGCTCAGGGGTGTTGAGCATGTGCTGCATCCTCTGCACTGGAGGCAAATTCTGTCTGTATCTGTCTATCTACCCATCCATGCATCCATCCATCTATCCATAGGTGGTGCACTAATGCAACCTTAAAGTGTACGTGGCTTTGTAGGAGAGCTGACTGGGTGGCAGCATCTGGGCTCTGCTGCTCAATGGGTGTCCTGAATGACGAACTGCTTGCTTTGCTGACCGAAACGTGCTGTACTGCTTCTTATCTCCTCAGCAAGCTGGAGCCAGCGCCAGCTACCTATGGCAGACTGCTCTGGATTATCTCCTAGCTTGGAGGTCGCTCAAAGAATTGCTAAATTCCAGATGCTAAGTTTTATTATTAACAGTGACGCACAAATGAGAAAAAACACAGCTTCGCTTTCAAATCCCAAGGTAGGCTGGGTTGCAGGCGGGCAGGGAGGAGGAGAGCTTAGATGCAAGCTGAGTAAACAGCTGGGACGCTACACATGCAGAATTCATTTTAGTGACCTTTTCTGCTGAAAAGGAGAAGGGAGAATCTACCTTAATGAAAAGTGGATAACCTCACTGTGGTACTGCGCTGTAACGCTACGAAAATAACTGTGATTTACTTCATTTAATTCAGTGTATGTGATAAATGTTGCCATTAAGGTCTCCCGCTGTGACCGGTGAATTCACAATAGTAAGCCATAGCAAGGACTGAAATGCCTCTTTTTAATGTCTACCCTGTTAGAAAGCAGTGCAGCCTATAAATGATGTAACCTGGAATGCAGTTGTCTTATTCAGGTGGCCTGGCGGATGGTTTGATTTCGTTAGGTGGTTGTGGAGCGCCGGGGCAGGCGGGCAGCCGCTCTGCTTCCTCGCGTGGTACTGGCGTGTCGGTTGCACTCAGCGCTGTGCCGTGAGGTGCACACCTCGACGGGGCTGGTTTCTGCGTTCTTGTCCGTAACGACAAACGAGGCGTGAGGGGCCTTAAGGGCATGTCGCGTTCAAGCAGCGCCCGGGCTGGACGAGTGGCCTCAGCATTTTCCGCAGTCGGTGTTACTTCGCCGCTGAATACAGAGGAGCTGGCGGCCACGGAGCTGTGTGTGTGCGTGCGGCCGCGTGGGGCTGCGGGACGGGGGCGCTGAGGGGCTGAGGGGAGGCCGTTGACGGGAGGCCGGCCCCGGGGGGCGTCGGAGGGGTCCGGCCGCGGGGAGGCCGCGGGGCCGCCAAGATGGCGCCGGGCGCGGCGGGGCGCTCGCGGCCGCCGGTGGGCGGCGGCGCCGTGTGGCCGGGCGGCGGCGGCGCAGGCGCGGGGCGGCGGCGATGGCGTCGGGCTGCCGGGTCGGGCCGTCCGTCCTCAACGGCGACCTGGCGGCGCTGGGCGCCGAGTGCGGGCGGCTGCTGGAGTGCGGCGCCGACTACCTGCACCTCGACGTGATGGACGGGTAACGGGCGGGGCGGGGGGGCGGCGGGGCCGCGCGGCGCGGAGTAACCTGTGTGTTCGGCCCCAAGGCACTTCGTGCCCAACATCACCTTCGGGCACCCGGTGGTGGAGAGCCTGCGCCGCCGCCTGGGCCAGGAGCCCTTCTTCGGTAAGCGGCCGGGGGGCGCCGCGGGGCCGGGCCCGGCTCTGCGCGGCCCTGACGGCGCCGCCCGCCCCTCCCGTCCCCGTCCCGCAGACATGCACATGATGGTGGCCAGGCCGGAGCAGTGGGTGAAGCCGATGGCCGTCGCCGGCGCCAACCAGTACACCTTCCACCTGGAGGCCACCGACAACCCCGGGGCGCTCATCAAGGACATCCGCGAGAACGGCATGAAGGTGAGGCGCCGGCCCTCGGGCTCCCTGCGGCTCCTCGGCCCGAGGAAGCGGCGCTCTGCGTAACGCGGCCTGCCCTAACTCCTGCCCGCCCCGGGCCCGTCCTGCCGTGTCCGTGCAGCTGGGTCCGTCCGTCCTCTCCCGCAGGTGGGCTTGGCCATCAAACCTGGCACCACGGTGGAACAGCTGGCACCCTGGGCCAACCAGATAGACATGGCGCTGGTGATGACGGTGGAACCGGGCTTTGGAGGGCAGAAATTTATGGAAGATATGATGCCAAAGGTGAGCCGGGGTCTCCTGTCTATTGAGCAAAAGTTAACCATAGAGAGAGTAGCGGGGAACTGAATGAACCTTATGTGTGAGAGGCTGTGTGCAGCTGAGCCTGGCTCTCAGTGTCTACCTGTCTCTCAGGTTCAGTGGCTGAGGACGCAGTTTCCATCGCTGGATATTGAAGTGGATGGAGGAGTTGGGCCCGACACCATCCACAAGTGTGCAGAGGTAAGAGGCTGGAACAGCGCAGCACCCTTGGTCAGTGTGTTAAGAGTCTCAGTCAGCCCTCGGAAAATAAAGCATAGGAGGACGAGCCTTTTGAGCGTTCATTTTTGGCAGGAACAGTAAAGCTGACATAGCATCAAAATCATTTGTGCCTCTTTTAACAGAGGCTACTGAAGCCCCTCCTAAGTTGTTTGTTGTTCACTCAGCTAAGCAGGAGCAGTGGTGAAGCAGCTGGCTGTGTGGGGAAGTGCTGACTGTCCCAAAGGTGATTTGCAGGTGTAGCTAGAGGCACGTTACCTGGGTCTTGCAAGTAGTGCATGTTTGTTCATCAGCCTACAACTTGCTATCTCCTTGTGTGTTTTACAGCGAGAAAAGTCTTAAGAAATGGGTCTGTTTCATGTTACTGAGTGGGTGTTTAATGTCTTCCAGGCAGGTGCAAATATGATTGTATCTGGCAGTGCTATTATGAGGAGCGCAGATCCAAGATCTGTGATCAATCTTCTAAGGAATGTGTGTTCAGAAGCTGCTCAAAAGCGGTGTCTGGATCGATGAGACCTACTCGAACGGTATTCAAGAAGGCTCTGTGCGTGCAGGAGAGCCCTTGTTTCTCGTGCGTAAGGGAGGGCTGGATGAACATTAATTATGGAAATTTGTTGCTGCTGAACAGAGGAATCATTCCTTCACTGCAATGAAGCAAGCAGCAGTGAAAAACATTCTGGCTGTCTTTCAGGGTTGGATATGCAATGGTTTGAACTTATTTCTTGATTCTGTGGAGGCTAATTTTATGCAACAACCTTTAATGCTGAGTGGATCGAACTAAAATTCAGTCAGTTTTTGCTTGCTAGAAGAGTGTAGCATCACCACATGCGATCTCTCTTGTGGAAGACTCTAATGAACCTGCCTTCTGCTGTCTGTATTTTGTCACTTGATCTGTGCATTCCTACAAAACTTTTCCAATGTCTGCATTAAACACACTTCTCCTGGTGTGGTAAGTCTCCTTTAAATTGACTGTCAAAAATGAGTAGTTGGAATACTAAGTTTGGGGAAAATGCAGTTTATTAGGGCTGGGTAAACCTGTGGATGATAGAAATATTTTTGGTTTGCTTTTACTGCGAGGCACTGCTTGACCTACCTAAGTTGTTTAAACACCACACAAGTCTGTTATACATCTCTACCAGGTCACAAACTGGGAAATATTTTCTTGTTCACCTTTCAAATAGCCAGGTAAGACAGCGCTGACTGAAATTCCTCCAAGTGACGGGATTCCATGGGGGAATGTTAAATTCAGTATCTTGATGCCAACCTCCTTAATTTGTGCATATGTCGAAGTGAATGAGTGTGATAGTGGCATACAGGAATGTTAACATACCGAAGTGATTTCACTGTATGTAGCTTGAGATACGTGCACTAGGTGGAGGTAGTTCTTCAACTGTTAAATAGCTCAATTCTCATAGTTAGAAAGCCAAATAGTTCTCATACCTTCTGTTTGTTTGCATTAACTTCTTAGCACGTCCTGTTTGGACATGTGGAATAGGAGAGTTAAAACTCACTTGAGGAAGACATGAGCAAGTCATTGTAGATAGACCTGCCTCCCATGGCTCTAATTAGTAGTGCTCACTCCTTTAATAGTTTGTGTTCTGCGTGGCATTTTTTTCTGTAAGTTACAGAAGGGCTGCGAGCAGGCTGCTGGTTCAAGGGAGCAGGCCTGACAGTTCAACAATTGCATCCAGGTCAGTTCAAGAAGACCAGTCAGATTTGTTCTTAAAGCAAAGCTGGGCACACTACCTGCTGTGGCAGCAGCGCTCGAGCTGATGCACATCCTGCTGTGAGCCCCAGACCTGCGCGTGCCCCACAGACTGGCCTCCAGGCCGCATCCACTGTGATCCCGTGGCAGCGGAACAGGAGGGTAAAACACTCGGTGCTGGGCAAGGAGACACGAGGTGCTGTGATGGTGTGGGTCACTGCCACCACTAAGGAGGGGGCATGCAGACAATGCAAGCAGGTCTCTGAGATGGCTAAGCTGCTTCGTTTTCCTGTGTGGTTTGCTGTGCACAAAAGTCTTCGCTTCCTGTTTCCATTTGCAACCCTAGATGAGAGCTAGCAAGAGAAAAATGGAGTCTTCTAGAGCTACTGCTCTGAAAGCATCTCAAAGATGCCAAAAAAAGCTTGGCTAGGAAAAAGGTAATGGTCCATGTGCCCATTAGACACATTAAAGCTGGAAAGCAGCTGTGTAGAGTATAAAACATTGTGCACATAGAAAAAAAATCAAGGCTTTGGTACTTAAAATGCAGGGCTAAGCAGTAAAAAACAGCTATCAGAAGTTTAGTTCAGGATTTGGAAGTATGACTTTTCGTGCTGTTGTACCATGCAGTGTTTTCTTTCCGAGGTTTTTAGTTACTTGGTCCCTGTTTACATGTGGCAGTTCTACCTCCATTCAGTCTTACCTTAGCACTGTTGTGGGAGAAGAGAATTAAACACACAGGAAAATTGCTCAATTGCTTCTTTCTGTGTCAAGCCCACCCAGGTGGGGCTGTGCAGCTGGTTGCTATGGCAGGGTCCCTTTACACACCTAAGGTTAAAACTATTTGTGCCCACAGAGCCAAAGAATCGATGAAAATAACATCAACAATAGTCCTTTACTGCTTAGGACTCGTTCCGTTTTGTGCCTTGCTACAAACACTGAAGTAAGGCATTAGGTGGTGTTTAGGCTCGTCCTCCTCTGCGCAGTAACGCAGCGCCACAGAGGAAGCACCCCAGCTGCAGGACTTGAAACCAGAAGAGGTGTTTGCATATCTACAGGGCCAACAAACCCAGAGCCGTTACATGTTGCAACGCTCTGATAAAGTTTCAGTAACGAAGCAGCGGGGAGGCAACGGTGACGCTGAGTCACGCGGGCTACAGCAGTCCAAGGTGCGCTGACGGAGCGCGGCACTGTCTGCACTGGAAGGCGGGATCAAAGGCACTTGGGTACATCCCGAGCGAGGCCGGGTGTGCGCTGCGCAGGGTGGAGCAGTGCCCATCCCTCAGTAGGGGGAAAAATGCAGGAGGCGCGCATGGCTTAACTGCAGCGGGGCTCAGAAGGGTGTATTTGTACTTAAATTCCATCAAGGTCCTGGATGCAGAGATGAAGCATTTAAACCCTTGTAGCAGCAGGGAGCAGAACGTAAGTGGCCTTAGACATTTCTCTGGTGAGAATGGTAAGTGAAGTGCAAGGGAAAGGGCTGTATGAGGCTGCAACACCCCAGTTTCGGGGGGGGCGGGGGGGAGGCCTTACCATGTGTGTTTGAGTTGGTATTTACCAGGCAGCCGTTGCAGTACCTTCACTGGAAGCAGTGCTGCCAGCTGTTCTACAGCTTAACAGCCAAAAGACAAACATTTTTTTTTATTTTTCCCCGTTGTTTAACTTTTCTAAAAGGAAACAAGCAGGGGGTTCTTGCCCATTTCATGGCCTCAAGCTTGATCCTGGCTCTGAGCTCTCAGCCCACTCCCACCACTGGTGCCATCCTCAAGACACCAGGATTCACAAAAACCCGACCCGAGCTGGGAGTCCAGCTCTGCAGGGGAAAAGGGCTGCAGGCAGTGAAACAGAGCACCAGTGCCAACTGCAGGTGCATGCAGCGCAGGGAGAGAAGAGGAAAGGAAGGGGGGGTGGTCTTGTGACCACATTCTCTAACCTTGTCGCAGCAGTGAAATGAGGCTACTGAAAAGTCGGTGGAGAGCGAGCAGGGTGCGGTGCATGGTCTGCTTCCTGCAAGAAGGCAGCGAGTAGGGGTGCTGCAGGTGAGGCAGCACGCACGCACACCCTGCCTGCTCCAAGCTGCCCCTGCCAGAGGCAGGCAGAAAAGTAGCAACTGCAGCCACCGGCCTTTGCCCACCGTGTGTGCTTCTCACCTGATGGCACAAGCTGCACACCCGCAAGGCTTTGGGAGCAGTCCCAGGGCGGAGGCACGAGGAGGAAGCAGAGCCCTGGCACGGTTCTCCAGCCTGGCGGTTGCTCGGGCAGCTCTGTGCAGAGGCACCTGCAGGCTGCTGTTGCAGGTCCAGCCAGCTGCGAGGCAGACGTTAACGGAGAAGAGAGCTGACAGGGCTGGGGCGGGGTATGGCCCAATAGACATTGTTATAGTTTTAACAAGCTTTTTTTTTCCCTAGTATTCTGGCTTTCTTTGCCTAGACCTTTCACTGCTGCATTGCCACGCACTAGCTGTTTTCCACCATGGCTGAGCAAAAGCATCTAAGGAGAGGACAAAGAAAGTGTGCTTACCCTCACTCTCAACAGCAACCGCCTGTGCAGCCCCTGCAGCTGGCAAGGTAATGCACAGCTGCTTTACAGCACCACACCAGGGACGGACCCAAAAGCCACCCAATGGTTCAACAGGAGCCCACAGCTGGGAACTGCACACCTGTGCAGGAGCAGCGTTACAGTTCCTGAGACTGACCAGATTTGGTTCATGTCTCCTTGCTCGCATTTTAATGTTCTCTTCACCCCGCCCCCACCCCCAAATGAATTTAGACACTCCCCCCCCCTTTGCCTCCTTCCCATACAGCACTGGAATGCATTTCCGCTTCCTGACAGCATCTCCAGGCCACGTCAGGCAGCTAGCTGGCTGCCCGACTGTGCCTGTCCCACCCCGCATCGCAGAGACCAGCCGGCAGGAAGCCCTGACCTTACAACAAGCCGGGTGGGAGCTGGACGGGTCAGCCTTCTTCATGAAGGACAACACAGCTGGAGGCGTTCGAGGCATTTAAATCCAGAAAGCTTCTCCCAGCAGCAGCCGCAAGTGCAGGATGAGAAGTGGAACTGCTCACCTCCGAATTTAGGTGCTGGAGGAACCGTACGTCTCCCAGCACCAGTGCAGCGTGAGTACGACAGCAAAACTCAGTGCCACCGCCAGGCCCGTGTGGCTGCAAAGCCACGCTTGGGCCGAGCAGGTCTCTGTGCCAGGAGAAAGCATTAAAGCTAGTACTCCACTTGTAAAACGCCATCCAATTCAGACTATATACAACACACATGTATGTATCTATATATATAGAAATAACTTTTAATTAAAAAAAAACAACCTTGCATCAAAGATTATTGTATCAGACATTGAGGCAAGATTCAAGTTTAAGACAAACCAGTGTTAAAAAAGTGTTTAAAAAAATAATCAGAATGTGCAATAAACTACAATGTAGCAATAGGTTGTAGTGTTGAAACTTTACTGAACTGTTTTCAGATGTCCAGTGTGTATTTCCTGTCATTTTGACAAAAAAAAAATTGACACTAAAACTGGGTCATCTGTCCAGTGCCATTCAGTTCCAGATATTACACATGGAAGGAAATTTTGCACAAAAACAGAGACTCCTATAAAATTGCCTTCAACTGTCCTACACAGAAAAACTTCCCGTTGGTGAATTATACCTACATTCAATGTTTAATCTTTGTTAATACCTCTTGGGATTGCAGATACATTCCAAACTATGCTATTTAGATGCAAGTTTCAGCAACTTGCTCTTGTTTCCTCACCGTGAACTTGCTGGGAAATTAAAAATCTATCTGGAATCACAATGGAGAGCTTTGGGGCTTTTCTCTTTATTGGTCTTCTAGACATCAATCATCTTTTCCTTTTCAGATAGTCACCAAATGTTGGCATACTTATGAGACTCTTGCAAGGCACTGTACAGAAATTTGAACCAGACTTCATCTTTAACATATTAAAGCAAAATCTTATGAGCCTCATTTGCTACTGAAGGACTAAGGAAGTAAGATGACCCAAAACGCAACATCCGAGGGCTGCATCAAAGATTTGATGCGCCTCCTCTTCCCTTTCTCTACACCCACACAACAAACAGGAACCCTACTTTGAGTAGCAGATACACGGAGTATTGAAATGCAGTGGTCTATGTCTATCTTACTGCTCAAGGACGTCTATATGAAACATGCCCTGGCACTACTGAGAGCTGAGTACAGATTTTAAGCTAGATGCAAGGCTTCGACAACGCCTGCTTTCAGACTGCTGGTTCTCACCTGCCCTTCTCTCACGCGTGGGTTGCACGCGTGCACTTAGAGAGAGGTGGATTTTCTGCCACACATTCATGCCACACAGGAAAATAATCTGTGGTTATCGCGTCTCACCACTGTTTTTTCAAGTAGTTTTTCTGTGTTCAGTTGAAGTTGTTGGTTTAAGGTAGACAGCATATCCTGCTGCACCAGAATCCACTAGAACCAGAAACACATTTGAAAACAAACAAAACAAAAGAGGATGATTATTAACGAATGTGGCAATATGACAACAGAAAGCAGTGAATGGTGCCAGCAATTTATGTGCGCCCACTCCCGACACTGGGAATATTAGACTTCCAGCTTGAAATAATTACTTTCTCTTGGGGTTCAGGAAGAAGAAAGTGTTGTCTTTGGGATTTATCCTGCCTGTTACAAAGCAAGAAAGAAAATATATTATATGCAGCTAACGTACAGGTTTTGAATTGTGCTGTCATATGCTGTGTGAACAAGAGAGATTTTACCTTACACTTTTCTCCACCTTAATTGGCTTTCTTAATGAACCACATTATTCCCTGTCACCTTTGTTTTCTCGTATTGTTGATTCCCAGGCAAACATTTTCGCAGTCTTCTGACTCTTCTGTAGATTGTTTTCTTGGTGGATGGCCATTGTCTGACAAACCAATGGGCGTACACGAAGTACAGAGCGAGTCGCTGGGGAAAGCTGCACTTGACATTTCAGTCTGATTCGTTACTTGATCTTGGCACAGTAAAGCTTCTACCTCTTCATCTTTTAGTGGAAAAACTCGAAGTTCCCACAGCCCCGACTGAAAGGAATCAGAAGGGTAGGAGTGAGGGTGGAAAAAGAGAAAAGAGGGGAAAAAAGAGATTTCAGTCGAGTCTGATTAGCTGTGTGCAGAATGCTCTGCTATCAAGTAACAAATGAGTGTCATTCTTCACAGTGTTTGCAGGGCTCTTCAGATAAAGAATATGACACTGCTAGGCACCAGCTGTCAGTGTACGCCGCCTTCATGTGGGCTTGAACCCGTAACAGAGCTGCAACTGTGCAGGCACAGCACAGGAAGGGGGAGGGCTCTTTGCCACACTGCCAGGCAAGCAGGTTACCTGGCCCCGAAACGATCAGATCGGGCCTGTCTGGAACCCTGGCCAGCATCCCCGAGGAAAGATTCCGCATCCCTGAACCCAGGCCTGCCACACTCGCCTCTAAAACACGCACTGTGTTCACTGAACAGTGAACCTGTTGACAAACGGTAGGTTTCCTTCATAAAACACACGTGTCTACTTCTAAACAGGAGGGCTACATTCAGCCCACATAAACATATCCGCATCCTTCCCTGCTCAGAATGTCACCCTAGTCTGAGTTCCCTGTTTCAGGTTAAGGGCCAGTGGTCACTGAGGCCCTGAGCAGACCCAGAGGCCACCAGGAGCACCCACCTTTGCTTCCTGGCTCTCCCTGCAGAGCTGCGCAATCCCTGAACAAACAGAGCTGTGGGCTTCCGAAGCTGGGTCAGGAGCAGGTTCAGCAGCGCAGTGCAGCGAGGCACAGGAGCTGCTGTGGTGGTCTTTGTGCACCGCATCTTGGCTGTGGCGTCCGTCTGCATTTTTGCTGTAGGATCTAGTGCAGAATAAAAGAGAGTCTTAAGACCTACTCCCTTCCGTTTCACATCAGCGGGAGCAGTTTAGATTTTCTTTTCAAAGTGTTCAGTATCTCTGCAAGTGCTATGTGTGCTCTGCTTGCTTAAACTAAACGAACAAAAACACACGTGATTCCTAACAACCCTGCTGCTGCACGCCAAAGCAAGGAGTGCTGTGTGGAGGAGCTGCAACGGGGCTGAACACACAAACCCCAGCTGCAGAACAGTGGCTGGCTGGGCCCACTCAGGAGCACAGCGTCACGCACAGGTGCCCAAACCACACTGCCACCCGGCTGTGCCGACGGAACTCGACAAGGAACAGCAGATCCTCACTACCCTTTCCAACCTCTCCTCTTGGCTCCTCTAGCCCATAGGGTAAGGTACCAAAACCTCCAAAGCAGACAAAATATTCTGTGTAATAAGATTAGAAATTTTGACCTCACCTTTATTGTAAATTTGAACTAAAATACTTTAAATACCGGCGAGCATTTCAAATGGCACGTACAAGTTTGACCTTCCTCATGTCAGTGGCAGTTTTACTTCCGATTTCAAATTACACTAAGATTTCACCAAAGAGCTCACAGATTTTCAAAATTAAAGTATGTATAAAGTCTGTATTTTTCATAAGATTTAGTCTTTTTTCAGTATAGCTTCTAAAGTCACTTTACGTTCAAAAGTGCTCAGAATTAATTCCTGAATATATTTTACCTCTGATTTTACTCTGAATTATAAAAGCTACCTTTGCATATTTGTTCATAGCGTCATGATTCAATTTCAGCCAGGATCAGACACTAGCATATATATGATAAATAGCAGGAACAGTTATCCTAACATTTATAGTATGCTTTTTGTTGGGGCAGATTCTGAATAAATTTATTGGAATCACCTTCCCAGACCAAACTTGTAGATACAGCCACTCTAGGATGTTTGGCCTTATATACACTATTTTTTCCAAGACTTACAGGGATTATACTTGATTCAGATGATTTTTGCAGCAGACAGCAGGTTTGTGAGAATTAACCTTTTTGTACCACAGTGACTTTTTGAGCATAAGGAACATTCAGTAACACATGTCTGAACGCAGCAGGCTTTCAGCTGAGCCAGGTCAGTGAAGAAAGGCTCGCGTTACGCGGGGTGGCTCAAGCCATGATAACGGGGAGTGGCACAAACCAACAGAGCTGTGTGTTGTGCATGGCAATACAATCCTAGTGGTGCCAGAGCACTAACGTGTCAACTTTCTCTAAGTTCTGCACGCTTCAGAACTGCCTGGCCTTCCCTTTTCAACTGCAAAAACAACGTACGCCTGGTAGTGTCTCTAACGAGATGATAAATAAGCAGTTCTCTGGGACAGCATTTCTGAAACTGCTGCACCAACCGACCCAGCCCTGGGCCCACAGGAACGCTCTTATCGAAGTCCATGCACCTACCTGCTATTCCTTCTGGGCCAGCGGCTCTGCTCCCACAGCGACCACCTTGCTCGCTCTCTTTCTTCATACTTTGCATGGCGTAAGGAAAAGACTTCATCTGAGAGATCTTCTATCTGTAATGAAGAATGAGGGATAGCTGCTGTAATTATGATATCACTAGAAACAAAAACAGGTGCTAATACATGTTCTGCAAAAGTTTGTGCACCAAACACAAGCAAATGAGACAAGGTGTGCTAGCAGGACAAGGGCACATCAAAATAACGCAGGCAGCTGGTGCTCTCACTAAGAGCCTCAGTTTATGGGACGCTGTCACCTTCTGTTCATTTCTTTGCGTGCCTGTGGTTGATGTGAAGGGATACAGAAGTTATACCCCTATGCAACTAGCACATTTCTCCCTACGGTGGGAAGCAGAAAATTAAAAAGACAAGTACTCATTTGCAAAATCAAGGCAGCATTAAAAGCACAAAATGAAGACGAGCAAAAATCTGAGGAGTTTTTAGAGACTGATTTAGGAGGAGGCTGGGAGGCAGCAGGATTTGCCAGGTGCTCTTGAAGCACAGAGAAGCAGGTCTGAGATCACCGGGGCTTGCGATAGCTCCACAAGGAGAGGCATGCAGCAAACCTGAGGTGCTGCATTCCTGCTAGGAAACCAAGCAGAAAATGGTTTCTGCTGTGAAGAGCATTTCTTAGCTGCATGAGCCCAGCACAACCTAACACAGACCTAATGTAAATGTACTTTAACTGCTCGTAGAGTCAAACAAGCCAGCTTTTTATGCAAAGCTCCTCAGATGCAACTCTTACATCTGACCTTCACTTCGGCAGAGCCATCCTCCTTTCTGCCTGTAAGTGTGCTGCGTGTACACAGCGGGGCGAGGAGCACAGCGCTGCCCTTCCCTCTCGCTCCCCAGACTGCAGGGCGGACCACTCCAGCACAGCTCAGCATTACTTCAAAGTGCTCCAAACCATTCAGCCTCAAAGTTCATCTAAAAAGCTGTGGTTGGCAAGAGCACAGCAGTGCCGCAGCCATGGATTTTGATGCCAGCCACTCCCACCTTAAAAGCAAAGAAATTCTAGGAAAGAAAATTCCTGGTGGAAGGAGCTGTGAAGCTGCACTGCCAAATCAGTCCTGGACAAGAACTATACCATGAACTGGGAGGTCATGGAAAATCAATTTCATTTTCTATAAAACAAAGTTCTCCTGGCTGCGACACAAGCAACACGATTCATCTTCTTAGTTTGATAAAACAGAGAACTAAATGCAGTCCTAGCTGCACTGCCAGACACGGTTACGTTGTCAGCAGGGCTTAATCTGCAGCAGACAGCTATCGGCCTGAGGTTTCTGCAGGAGCCGTTCTCTACGCGAGGACTTGCAGCACCAAGCAGTGCACAACCATTGTGGGTATGAATGCAAAATACTACAACGCACTGATGCTGCTGCAAACATACCTGACAGCGGCATTCCTCAGCCTGCCAGAGCACACACCTCCAACCGAGCCTGCTGGCCACGAGCTGCAGCCCCACAACCAAGTTTAGCTGGGTCAGTGAAAAGGATCTCAAAGACTTCTGTGTGATCCGAACCAGCCACGGGACCCGTTTGCCAGAGCTGGTGCTGCTTGGTTTCTCCTCAGCCCAGCTCTCGAGAGGAACCCTCAGACAAACAGGCCTGCTTTGTTTGCTCAGCTCAAGATTTCTTTTTAAAGACTCCTCCTTGCTTTTATTTATGCTGAACACAAACTTTGTTAGCTGCTTGTTTCCCTTCACGTAACTCAACCGAATGGGTCTCCTCCTCTGGAATTCACCAGCTCTTGTCGCCTGGATGGCATCGCTCTGGGGCTGCATCTCAGCTCCCATTCTGCCTTTCCAAGGTCAATGATGTACAGTGTGAAAGCGAGAATTTTATGGACTACAAAAGTGTTACTCCCTCAGGGAAAATGCAGGATTTTTCTATGTGCTCAACTTCCTTTGAAGTGCAAACAAAAGATAATTTTCAAAGAAAAACTTTGACTTTGAAATTACTTTTCTTAGCAAATTGCCAAAACTTTTCATGCTGGGAAGAAACTTTATTTTTAACGAGCTTCCTTTCAAAACCCAAGCCCACATTCCTCTACAAGTTTTGAAAAATACTGAAAGTAAGCCTTGCCCTACCTTTTCCATAGCTGATAGCAGAGATTTAACCACTTATTTGAGTTTTACCCTATTCCACTGAAGACCAACCATTACGACAGTTTCTTATTTTAAAATTATTCTTTGTTCTACAGAAAAAAATCACATTACCTCAGAATAAAAGACCTCTGCTTGGTTCAGTACAGCCTCTGCCCTTCCTCATCTTGCTAATATATATTTTCTCAAACAACTTTTAAGTTAATTTATAGTTACTATAACCAGAGAAAAATATTTTTTGTCCCACCAAGGGTAGTTTGAAAAAGGCCAAAGAGCTGTCATTGCTTGCCAGAAGGATCTAGCAGTGACGTTGAGAGAAAAGACTATTAGGAAGGTGTTTTTGTGAGGCATGTCTAATGGTTTCATTCAAAAAAAGACTTACAGCAAACCAAGATTTGAATCCCTCCCATCTCATCTAGTTAAGCTACGAGACACTATGCATTAGTGTTGAACAGTCAGGAATAATACCAGGAATAAACAGGCAGGAATATTTCTGAAAGGTTCTCAAAACAACAAAGTCGTGCTTCAGTCGTCAGCTCCATGGGAAACGCTGAGTCATAAGCCATAAAAACATTTACGCAAAACTACTTACACAAAGAATTATTCTGAAGTATTTGCAATTGCTGAAACAACTACAAAATACATTTTAACACTACTTTATATCCATGCCTTGCCAGAAACTTTAACCTGGACAAAACAAACTGCAAACCAAACAGGAAAGCCCATGCCGCGCCCTCCCCTGCACTGAAGCAACAACAGACTGCAAATTCACACATGCAAACCAGGAAATGCAAACGCTGTAATGTCCCAAAACTAAGTATTTTTACTCAGTATTTTTAGAGTGAGAGCAGTGAAGCAGACACATATAGTAGATTAACTTTTAGACTGTCCAACTTTGATGTGTTTGTCCTTGTAAGGCAAAATTTCCAGAAACAAAAATGAGGCACTCCTTAAAATCTTTTTGGACTCTAATTTTAAAGTACCGTGAATGGGCCTGATTTCATAAAGTGCTGCGTTCCCCTCCTTGGAAGCGCAGCTCCTGTAGAACCTGACAAATCTGAGACACCACATTTGTTTGTAACTTGTGGAAAGTCTGGTGTGAGCCCATTGCATGAAGTGAGAGAAATCCCTAAGTGCTGGATAATGCAAGGACAACTCCAGGAGTTTTAAATTTGGCCACGCATAAGGCAGGCAGGCAGGCAGAAAGAATTACACAGTACCACCACAGACTGCTACGCAGTGGAAAGCAAAGAAAAGGCTTTTGTGTAAAAGCAGAAAGTACGTTTTGCCTTCTCCTTCGCAAACGATCTGCTAGATGAAGCTTGCCTTGATTTCAGCACATGGAATAATTTCACGTGGCAGATTGTGAGAAAGGAAAAGGTAACACTCCTGTTTTCTGATGTTTTCTCTCAAGCTTACACAGTAACAAATGAACTCAGCCTAAAACCTGAAGCAAGGCAGTGAAAGAATTCAGATCAAACAGCCACCTTTTCTCAGTCCTCAGAAGAACATCCAAACCAATTAATATGATCCCAAAAGAAAGGGAGAAAATGGCAAAGGATGATTTCGATGAGTAAAATCTTTAGCGTTTTTCTCATCTGACATCTCTCCTCTTGTTATACCCAGCAGCTGACAGACAATATTGAAGCACTGGACCACAGCAGGAGGCTAGGCTGCTTTATTGTACTCAAGTATTTCCTGGCCAAACGATGAATCATACACGAACTAGTAATGCCAGTTACAAATGGACTGGGAGGGCTATTAAACAAGCAGTAAGTGCACGAACTTCAGAGACTCCTTGAAGTCCATTCAGCAAAAATGAGCTAGACGTATGCAAGATAAGTAGTCTGTATGGGATCTGGGGTATAGAAGAGAAATCCACCGAGTGCTCCAAGCAAGTCCCTTGAAGCCCTGAAGAAAGGCAAATCACTGTCAAAATTCTTTTTCTACCCCCACCCCCCGATACCAGGACAAGGAGAGCACAATGAATAGCAGGCTCTCAAGGGGCACTGCGCCCTTGCTGCCTTATTAGTAATTCTCCACGTAGTTTAATTAAATATGCTCGCAGGAGAGTTCTCCTGTGTATTATAGTTTGACCTTCTCACTCCTAAAGAAGATCAGGCAGGTTTCCTGCTAGCAGAGACAGTACCAAGCTAACAGGCAGTGGTGGAGGTGACAAAATCTGATAACCACCAAGATTTTCACAAGTGCACGAGAAAAGGCAGGGTCAGAGGAAGCAAAATGCCAAACTACCTCCTCCAGAACAAGAGGCCACGGGAACTGGCCGTGAAAGAAAAGGACACGAGAGGAGGACAGGCATTATAGCAGAGGTATCCCCAAAGAGAGTCACACTAGGGGACCCACATCAGAGTGCCCAGGAGCATGGGGAAGCTGAGGCCTCAAAGGGATGCTCCGGGAGCTCTGACTGTACTGCCAGCACGGGGCAGAACAAGCAAACAGCAGTTCTTAATGTAGTGGATGACAGAAATGTGAATTAGCTCCAGGGTCAGGTAGGCTGGGGTAGGACACATTGCCACAGCCTGATACCTAACAGTGTATTTTTGAAATGTGAAACTTAACAGGATTTGCATAAAGTCAGTGACTTTGAAAAATAGATAATGATTATCCCAATTATGTATCTAATTTAACTAAACTGTTGGTTTAATTAAAATACAGCCTACCTCTTCATCATCTGTATGAGATCTTTCCAAAGGCTGGAATTCAACAACTCTCCAACTAGAAATGAAACAAGAAAAGTCAAATTAGTTTACCTAAATGCTACTTCATTGTTTCAGCTGTAAAGACTCTTCTGGTTCTACAGATAAATAATTTCAAATGTCAAGTACCAATAACAGCTGCTTACAATGTAATTCTCCTTTTTTAACCCAACATTTAATCTTTCTTTTCCCTGAAAAACTCTTTAAGTTACTCAGCCTGTTTTATCTTCAGAAACAATATAAAAACAAATACAAATTAGAGACTGAAATATGGAACAGCTACAATATTTCAGGCAACTTGCAGTACTTAAAACACTGAATTACAGAATAGCAGATCAATTACTCTGCTCTAGCAATCTACAGATGCACTTTTATTGATGTATTTATTTATTAGATCTCTAGAATTGTGGACTACAAATGTGTTTACACTATATGGAAAAGTTCAGCTTAATCCATAGTATCAAAATAGAAAAATTGTAAAAAATACATGCTAAAACAATTCTGTTTAATTTGCCATTAGCTACTTTTTAGTGAACTGTAACACAAAAGACAGCCATCTCCAAACATCTAAGAGCACGTCAGCCCAATAGCACTTTTAAGCCCATGAGTATCAGTACAATTAAGATGATATAAAACCACTTCTATTTTTAGCCAGTCTGTGCATCTGCCACCACTCTGTGCCTATCATGTTATTTCCCTTGTGCTATCAGCTGTCCAGTCTTCCCACCACTCCTCTTTCATCCAGTCCTATACACAAACTGATGTGCATAGTAAAAAAAAAAAAAACAAAAACAAAACCCCACAAGCACATGAAAAGATGATCTTAGTATTATGACATCTAACTAGATGTTAACAATATTTTTAATTAACATTCTTGTGTTCATTTTGCAACTAAGGAGGTCACAAACAAACCTTGGTGTAAGGATTTCTTTGTACTGTAGTTTCTCCAGCTTCGACGGTGCCACCAGTGACATTGGAATAACAATGTTGTCTATGTCGTAGGAGCTCTCACTTCTCAGCCTCCTCCTGGAGTTATGCTGTGTAACAGAATCAATAGAAGGAGATTTATCAGCTTACATGACACCAAATCATGTTAGCTGAGATATTCTGTAACAGATTTTCTAGAGGCCAAATTATTTTTTTAAACGAATTTCAACAAATCTTAAAACTATCTCACCTCTAAGATTTACTCCTTGCTTGCATAACTCTTACTGACACCAAAGGGTGCTTCCCTAACATCACATACGGTTAATTTTGAACACTTGAGAGAACTTTAATGCGGTGTTCTTCCTAACGTTCAGTCTATAAGAAAGACCTTCTGTAACCTATCTACTGACACATAACCCGAGTGGTTTTTCATCGTGACAATTAATTTCCAAGAGAATGAAGCTACGTTTAGCAGTGAAGAACAACCTACATAGAAATATTTTGCTAAAAGACCCACAAAAGACAGAAACTGAACGATCGTACTGGATTCCTGGTGTTCTCTGCTCAATAGTTCATGGAACTTACAAGTGTCAAAAACTGAATTTTCTAGATTACAGGAGAAAGTTTAGTTTTAACTCATATACTCCATATTGCAAGATCTCTGTTTTTAGCTGATAGTTAATGGAAGCAGCCTGTTCTAAAATGCTCATTTACGCATACTTTAAAGCTGACCTCTAGAATGTAAGTGAGCATTATCAGAACTGCTTGGAGGATGCAATCTTAATTCAGTTCTCCAGTCATCATCTCCAGATTAAAACGATGACTTACTGAGCACCAGCATACCACCAGGCTTAACAGAACTGTGGGCCTGCAACTTGCGTATTATTATGAATTTCTCAATTAATTCCAATAGAATTTTTTAAAAGTGTGTTTCTGCAAGGACTTCGCTGAATCAGAGCTCTGCTGCTCCTCAGCAAATTTATATCCCAGAGACTTTGCCAGTAGTGCAGCACAAGAGGTTTTAAATAGCAAAGCTGAGACTTAACAAGTGCTGTGACTATATTTGCACAGTGATGCCATTTGACATAGCTGCACCAAGAGCAAGAGCTCTTGGGTAAAACTGGGAGCATATATCACAGTATATTTAATGAAATTTAAGGAAAAAAAAGTAAAATGAAAGGCCCGATGCCAACAAATGAAGCATCCATTTCAGTTCTGTTATCTGTAAAACTCTTATCAACCAATTATCTGGTTTAGGGGCACCACATACTAAATCTGGAATAAATTTCTTAATGTAATTCACTTAATTCACTCTAAAATCTTCTTTACTGTAACTTAACATTAGCTTAGATGTAAAGAGCCCGTATTTGTGGATTATTAATTTGCACAGCTGTTAACATTTCAGTTGAGACAGTGACACACTTGTAGTTTACCTGTGATGAAGTGCTGTGAGTGGGCCTAGACATCGCATTGACACTGGTCACGGCAGCAAAACTGCTCGGGGATTCCGGTTCTGCATGTTGAAAGGAGAACGTCTCAAACCTAGTGTTACGTTCGCCTGCCACAAAACAGTAATAAACAATATTGCACACTGACTGTTGTCTGTTAGACTAAGGATATTTTTCCATACAGTAAGAGTAAAGTCATCTCTAGAAGCCCACAGCTAACCACTTGAGGTTTAACAAACACTAAAAAAAGCTGTCTAAATAAACACTTGTTACTCATCCTGTCGTTGTTGCACACAACTCATCCCTCTCTTTCTACAAAGGATTTCTTCTGCTGGAACAAGCTTCATATGGGCAAATCCTGCTTCTTTTTACAGAAACTGCCCTAGACTACACACACAGCAAATACAACGGGGCCTAGAGGAATGCTCCGAGTGTCCCCGCACAGTGCTTCATCCCACCGACGTACTGATCCCTAACTGACAGATTCCTCCTGGATAAATGATAAAACAAAACTGGTAGTAAGGGAAACATAAAATTAGTTTCTAGACCTCCATGTGTGGTTTCTTCTAGCAGCGGTCCACTGCCCCAGACAAATCGTAATTCTTGTTTACTCTTACTCAGTCCCAGTGTAAGCAAAGCTGAGGGGGATTCAGAAGTTAACCACCAGTATTCTGCTTTTCTTCTACCTGAATTTCCAGTAGACAATGAGAACTCGAACTTAAAATAGCGACTAATAAAAAGGGTCGGTGGATTCCAACATGAAAAGAAGAGATAAGACAGATCCTAAATCCTGAATTGCACAGGCTGGGTCAAGTACGTGAACTCTCATCTCCCCGGCAGCTCTGCAGCTCCCTGGCACACAGCTTTTATTTTTGGCCTTGTTCATCAGGCTGACCTTCCCCATGGATAATTTCTCCTAGACAGAGCCCAAATTAGGAATAAATATGTAGTACTACACCCCCAGCACTAATAAGCTAGAACTGCTGCTGCTACTCACAACTATACCACATTGCAGTTTTCTGGCACTGGGAAATGCTCCTTATGATAGAAGATGCTGTTTTTGTTTTTCTTCTTCTGTTAACTCAAATAGCCAAATACTATTGGCAGAAGCCTAACTCTAAGTTCAAAAGGTTTATACCAAGAAGTTTTCTCTTACTAGTGCTCCCAGGTAATTCCAGTTGTTCACTTAGGGAAACAGTGTGGTTCTAGAAGCACTGGGCCAGCACCTGCCTTTTGGGGGCCGGTGACTGGTTAGGGCAGCAGGTAGCATGGACAGAAAAGATTGCTGCTGGCGAGAGGGGACAGGGGAAGGCACCCCCAGGAGGAGACAGGCACAAAACAAAAGGGAAGAGCGCATGGCAAAGGGAAGGACAAAAAAAAAAGAAACAAACCAAAAAACAACACACAAGCAAAACAAAGAAAAACAAAAAAACCCGTCCCCAAACCCACAAGCTCATCTAAATCAGAGAGTTTTCAGTCTGTCCAAACACATCTTTCAGCCCCTCCTGCAACTTCCTAACCAATATATTGCTTTTTGTTGTTCTTGCTGTTGTTGTGCTTTTAAAGAGATCACAAGTTTTGGAGTTTTGGTTAAATCATCTGCAGCAATTCCCATTCTCCAACCTCTATTGCAAGATTACACCAGCAATTTTACCTGGATATGCACTGGAAGTGTATTTTTCCATAACTTTAACTGATGATTTATATATCTTCGTTTGTTATTAGGGGGCATTTTAGAATAATATAATTAGTCATTTTCCTCAAATACCTTGGGGGAAACTTTGCTAAGCATTTTCTAAAGGTTCACATAAATCAATCTCTAAGAGAATTGTTAAGTTTTATATTCTAATAGCCTGCAGAAGTAAGATGCAATTTATCTCTACAAGGGCATGCTGAATTTTTGTCCCTAAATTACCACATTATTCTATGTGGCTCTACAGAAATTTCAGGGCAGTTTCTATTAATTTAGCTACTGCTGAAGTACAGATTCAACGGCTTAAAATATAAAGATAAGAAGAGTGAAAACACTAATTATAAGCACTGGTAGCCCACAAGTCCTCTTAACTGTATGGAAGGAAGCCAGAACCACAAATGACAGTACACAACAAATGAAACATAGCTGACCAAAGCTGCCAGGAATAGTAAATGTTTGGTTGGGTGCATGATTGGACAGATAAATTTGCTATTCATCTGTTTCACTGCACTACTATAAAAAATTCATAGTGAAAATAACGACACAGCAAAACACCGTGGGACTTGCTGAGCAGCTTCCTTAGAGTATTCCAAAAATAAAATACAGAAGCTTGTCTCCTTTTGTAATACACACCAATGAAGAAAGAGATGCTTTAAAATAGCACTTTGTGAATCCTAAATCCATTTCTTCGCTCCTGTAAAGTTTTATAATAACATCCTTTTTGGAGATACCTTAAAATTCATTCTCAAAAGCCCAGTGATAAATTCATTTCTACAGTACATATGTTTTAAAAAATAGTACTGTCTTAACACAATTTGTCTCTTACCTACTGCTGTCTCACTTAGATGTCTTTTCTTTCTTCCCTCCGACAGCTGGTCAGACGTTCCTGCCATTGATTGAGATTTGGAATTAGATAAACAGTCACTGCTCCATTGTTTGAGAGAAACATTATGCTGATAGTAGTCTACAACAGAAATATGTATTTACAGGCAGTCTTGGTGAACTACTTAATGTAGAAATAATAAAAAATACTTCTGATAGGAATCCAGGTAGCAAGGAATACTGCAGTCAGGCACCTGCATTTGCAGAGACCTCATGGTCCAAACTCCCTGCACTTGTACTGATGCCATCCTGCAGCTCTGAAGCTTCAGTGTAACAGCAGAGTACCTGACACTGTGTTTGGCAAAGAGATTCCTCTTCCACCTAAATCCCTAGCCCATTACCTTCTCTGATAACCTGCTTAGCGGTAAATTTATACACTGAACATTTTCAGGGCAAACTAATGAAAAACAGTCTTGCATATATTAAAAAGTCTTGCCTTACGTACCATTGTCTGGAGATATTTTAAACTCCACTCCCAGAGATGAGGCATCAACAGGTTCTCCTTTGACGTCATCCTTCCTTAATAATGTTTCAAAGTATATGTGAAGAGGAATATCTGAAAGAGAAAAAAAAAATGAATGGAGTCTGTACTGGAAGATGGCAACCTATGACACAGTGAATTGTGCATCATCACTGAAGGTCTAGGAGTGGATTTACACAATGCTACACAATATCATCTATGAGCAATGCTGCTTTAAGTCCTTCAGCTCATACAGAACATCAATGCCATGAGGCCTGACTGCTACATGGCTGCAGTGTCTTCACACGGTCAAGCTGGACACAATATAGGGAAGCACCTGAGACTGGCAAAAGGAAAATCTGATAATAAAAAAATAAAAAACAATAAAAAAAAAAGCCCAACCAGACACTTTAGAGGTGTGAGATTCGCACCTCTTAAGTAAAGAACTTGAGGCGAGATAATTCTCAGCAAGATAACTATTGCACGTGTGGTATCCTGCACTGCAGGCAAAGATCCGTAGCCTTTTCCATCTGTTCTCCAAGACAAGTACTACACAAGATAATGTCCTGTAATTGCAGGGAGTTAAGAACTGAAGGTACCTTTCTTTCTGCTACTGGAAAGTGAGAGCTGTGCCAGGGTAAAAACAAAGCCATTTTTAGCTGTGAAGCTACACAGCCACACGTGCTGACCAAGGCAGTATGCTGAAGTGGTTCCAGGCTCTCTACCACTATGAGCTCTAAGGGCTGACATGACAACTAAGATCAAAGTAGGACTCAAATCTAAGTGATGCTCCTCAACAAATCCCCATGTAGGCACTTTGTAGATTAACAGCATTTTTTTAGTCTCCAAAGGCAAAGTAAGAAAGCACAGGATTGTCTTAAGGAATAAACTACGTCTGCACCTGCAGCGACCCTGTGACTGAAAACAAGCTCTGGAGGGTATGGTGGGAGCAGGACCGGGGTCTTCCCCTCTTGACTAACTCCTGCACAAAACCCAGCACGGTGGAGAGCACACGGTGCACTTCCCCTGTAATCTGAAAAGCCTTCAGTTCAGCCTTCTGGGTACAAGTAATTAACGCTTTTGGAAATTACTACTGCTGGGAGCCTAGAGGTAATTTCAAGGTACATTCCTTCTTTCTCTCCCTGGCAAAGGCTACAGCAGGGAAATGCAATTCATTTCCCGAGGGAGCTCTAACCAAGAATTAGTCTGCAAAACATCTCAAGTGGTAAGGAATTCAGCCACTGTTGTTAGGACAGGAAGGCTTAAGAAAAATTGGTCTCTGTTTGAAAAGCCTTTCCGGCAACAAAATTAAATGAAAGAAATTAAGTAGAAAGAAATATGTCATGGTAAGCAGCACGCTCGACAACTATTACATTCAGAATGAGAAGAGGACTGAGCGCAGGGCCACAGGGTGGGCACTGAAGTATTTTTGTTTACATACAACCTTAGCCTTGAGGACTTGCCAGGACAGAAGCTTTCAACATATTTTGCTAACTAAAAAGGAGAAATTATTTCAATTTGATACTGATCTAAGCAGGTATTTTGTCACAAGACTAAAGATGACCTGCAAAAGCTTTTTGGCATGTTTTTTATTCTCCCTCTGAGTAAAGCTTAGATAAGGTCTGAAAGGTTTATTACTCATGACATTTATGGAAACAACAACAAAAATGCTTCTCCTGCCCTTTTTTTTTTTTTCTGGGGAACCACCTTGGTGTTTCAGAGGTTGTTTATTATGCACTCCTGTACCTTAATTAAAAGGGCAGGAGTATTTGTCCCAGATCATCCACAAGCTAGATGCACCAATACCAGATCCAAACAGCAGAAGCAAACTACAATTTTCCAGCTGTCAAGGTGCAAGTTTGAAAAGGCACTTTTATGCTCAAGGTATCATGCAACCACTCGCATGTTTGGTAAAGACCCTTGGTAATATGGAAATATTTAAGGGCAGGACTTAGATCTGTAATGAGCATTATACTTCCAGACGCAAGTACACTGTGAGCCAGTCCAACTGCACTACACTGTTAAATTGTCTGCAAATTACGATTCTCCTTTGAAAGTAATAATAATAATAATAATACAAGAGAGAACAACATCTGAATCTTCAATCTGAATCCCTCCTCACACACTGAATAATCTAATTCACGGAGTTTTGAAATGTGACAAATGCCAATAATTTCTAACACACAGGAAATTAAAAAACAAAACAAAAAAACCCTTTTCTTCTACTCTGCTAACAAACTTTCTTTTATTCAAAAGAAAATGATAAAAGATGTGGGCTTGCCACAAGTGGTATTTTAAGAGAAGTTGTCCCTCTGGACAGGGATAACGAAGCTGCAAATAAAACATGAGAGTGAATCAGACTACCTGACCAAACTGGAAAATTTCTAGCATGCATTTCTTCATAATTTGTTCATATAAAATAAAATGACAAAAAGACTAGCAGTTCTCATGACGAGGAAGAAACAGTGGAGTACACGGCACAGTCTTCAAAAGCAAGGACTGCATCTGAGCAGGAGATAGATAGAAGCACTCTGCCTGCCTCATCTATTATTAGCAAGGCTAAGGTTCCTGGAAAAAGAGAGTAAATATTCCTCAAAAGAAAGATGTCCTTGGTATCAGAATGAAGCTAAAATAACATTTTTCTTTCTCCCTCCTGGCAAAGTGACCAAGAGCAGCCACAAGGCAATCAAAAGCCTTTCAGTCTCTTTCATTTTCATGACGATTAGGGCCGTCTCTTCTAAGAAGAGATTTCCAACATTCTTGTCGAACTTCCTAGTCTCCCTTGAGATTAAGGCAAAAATGAAAGCAAGGGGCATAGCCTTAAACGACTATCCTTGAACAGATGTCTTAAGAAACACTGAAAAAAGCCACCCAAAACATATACACTGTAGTACAGTGAACCTCGCACAGAAGCGGAAGCAAGGAAACAATCTGATGAGTTAGACAAACTGGCAGCCACCCAAGCAGCAGCGTGTGGGGACAGCTCTCCTCTGTGGGGATTTGGGAACAGCTGCCTAGCCCCCTGGCTCCTGTCCAGCTGGGCAGCCAGAGACACAGGGTAAGTGAGGGAAAGGGTCTGGAAAGAACAAAGATGTAAGAAGTGCTTTGCTTCTCTCTCCTCTCCCCAGAGGAGTACTGCTGTTTGGGATGTTGGCTGTTGCACTCCTGGAGTGTTTTCTTCCCCGTCTGCTCCTCAAGGTAACCTCCTCTGGATCTCACACGTGGGATGTAAAATTGCAGGAGCTGAGCCCTCCCCAGGGTTCCACATCCACACCCGGCTCTTCTCCATTGGCCAGTGATACGTTCACCAAACCCAACACTTCCTTTAATCCCTGACTTCCCAGTGGCAGGACGAAACATATCCTCTGTCATTCGGGGAAGCCAGGGGGTGTGACAGTTCCATGGAAGTCCAAGGACTTCCATGTTCAGGATTATTTTGTGGCAAAGACAACACCCAGAACAGCAGGATTGCTGTACTGGTCAGCAAATAGCTCATGAGCATCAAAAAATCTAACAGTACAAATCCTTCCTGCAGACAGCGGCATTTAATGTGCAACTTTGAAGCCCCAAGTGCTGCCAAGTTGCACCTGCACTAGTTTCAGGGCCAAAAAGAGTCAGAAACATCTGCATTACCGTTCAAAAAACTTAAAGAATCAGATGACAGAAACCATAAATATGGTTTAAACAAGATCACCAAAAAGGCTATTACAAGAACAATTACAAAAACTAAAAAAAAAAGCTTTCTGAGCCTAGCGCAAAGGGCCTGAACTGAAAGCGGCTTGTGAAAACGAGAGAACCAAGATAGGGCAGTGCGTGAGCAAAAGCATCACTGCAGTGCCTAGCACTGACTTATCAGACACACTGTGAAACAAGCCACAGATAACCCTCATATTTTTCCTGGGTCAGTCTTTCTGAATTGCAATTGTCTTACTGGCATGGGACATCTAGACAGTGTGTTTTTCATATGTCAGGATGAAGCTAAGGCTTTCATTTAGTCTAAACTCATGTTCTGCCAGCGTGAAGTTTTCTGTAAGAACACTAAATTCTAAAAAAAAAGTTGCTTGTTAGGAAAAGTAGTCCACAAAAACTCTATAGCTTTCACAAGCTCAACCCTGTTAGAGGCACGGAGTTTGAGTTACTTACCTGAAGGGAATGATAAGACGGGATGGAAGGAAGAGTCCAGCTCTTGCACATAATCCAGTATTCTAGATTCTGTTCGGTACTCACTGCTGATCAACGCTGAGGCTGGCACCATGCACGGTAACTGAGTTTTGTACGGACAGGAGGCATCTCTAGATGGTGAAGTCTGCATGGATACACAGAAAGAAAGGTTAGCTTCTCCTTTACTCGCTTCCCTCAAACTGGACCAGAAGAAAAGAAAAAACAACTCAGTGACTCCTTGATGTGTGTATGGGAAAGATATTCCTACAATCTCATTCTAAACAAGACTAACCCCAGTTCTTACAACTATGGTGCACAATACAAAGAATATAAAAATACCCTTTAATTAGGACCAGGAAAGAGTTGTCAGAGTTTCCAGAGCAAAATGTAGCTGTTTCCAATCACCCTTCCGATACATCCTGCGACCAACAGCCACCCCTTACAAGGCCATTCCAGCACAATAGGCACGACATAGATACACCAACAGTACTAACACTGAACTATGCAGAGGGGGCTCCTCCATTTATCCCTTTAGTATGATTCTTAGTAACTACATCTCTAGACAGCTTGTACATTTTAATGCAAGATACAACAGTAAAGATTTTGTGCACGCAGCATATTTACACAAAGCAAGAGGGCAAAGCCCTTGTTATAACTTATATGTCAGATAAGCAACAGAAACAAAAGAAGATATGGAACAATAAACGCAGGAGAGGGATGCACTAACAATTCCTTAATAGGTAGTAAGAGGAGCTACTACCAGGAGGAGAGAAAGATCAATTTAGCTGCTTCTTTGCAAGGCTTGTTAGAGCACAGTGAGTTAAATGATGGGTTGCACAGAACTAGTGGGTGCAAAATGGGCAGAAATAAGTAGGAGGTGCAGTCAGTATGCTGAGCTCTCAAAGATAGAAGGAAAGAGTTGAACATGAGACTACTAAGCAATAAGCAACTCAAGTCTATGCTTCAGAACATGCTACAAAACCACTACAGCGAAACAGGGCTGAAAGTGGCATCAGCAGCACTTCTGGATACTAGCAGTAGTAACCCCAAAGGTACTGACATTAAGGGCTTCCATTGCTATGCAGAAAAGGAGGTTTTTGTTACTTTGCCAAATGCTGCAGAATCCTAAAATGGGGACAACTGAGGTACTTCGAGGTTCTCAGCCTAACAGCGTGCAAACGGCCATGTTTATCGTCTCCTGGAAAAGGATTTCAACTTAATAAACTGTAAGAATGGATTTAACAGTGGTCTTCTTGATTTTCTTAAGACTTTTTATAGAATAAGAAGAAAACATCTAGCAGCTGCATCAGAGGAAAGACACACAAACAAACATTGCTTGTATTTCTAAGTACTTCTGCTTAAAGAAATCTCTTTAGCTGCCTCCTTCTGCCTGGGGTACTCCCGGCTGTATTCTAGCAGCATCGCTCACCTGTTGGTGATGCAGTGCTGCTATCCACCACATAAACAACCCCTCTCCTTGCTGAAATCAGTACTTCTGTCAGGTGGCATCAGTTTTTGCAACCCATGCTAAGCCTGAAAATATGCCATGAAAAATTCCCCTTCCCATTTCCTCCTTTCCCCAGTGACAAACTGCAGGATCGCTTAAAATCCCGTTAGCTGCCTGTTAGGATGCTGGAGCAGAGGAGACCCTTGGTAGTGAAGGCTGTTTGTTTTATTGCCCAGTTTTCACAAACAAAAACTTTAACAGTCCCTGAGCCACCCTGATCTCCTTACACACGTTTATGCAGAAGCACTTTTGGCTTGCTTTGGAAACAATTCTTCTCCAGGCCAGGACTCCTTCAAAGCACTGTCTGTCATGTCCCGTGGTAGACATACGGCATGCTTCTTCTGTTAAACGTCAAACATCCACAAAGTGCTGGCACAGAAGCCAATATATAGCAAGCAGTAAGTGCTAAAGCAAGCTTAATGTTTCCCACTGTATGGAGCATTAAGCTAAAGCCTGGAGAGCTTTTGCCTTCAATGCAATTTCAAAATTTTGATTTTCAAAATTGCACAAAAAGCTGTTTCCTGAGACATTTTTCAGAAATGAACCAGTTTCCTGAATGTCCACTAGTTAAAATGCTACTGCACTCACTCTGCTTTGTTTTTTTTTTGTTTGTTTTGTTTGTTTGTTTTCAGAAATGAATCCACAGTACAATATATATTTTTTTTTTTTTTAAAAAAAAAAAAAAAAGAAACCCCCAAACTGTAATCAGTAAAATTGCCTAGACAAGACAAAGATAAGACCAACACATGCTGACAGCCGGTCCCTTAGTCCTGACTTGCTTTAATGCACTTCATTTGTGAACACCTTTACAATACAGCTTAAAGTAAGCCTGCTGAAAAACATGCATAAAATGGTCAAATAACCTCCACAATCTATTTTGAAATAGTAATGAAATCAAATTGCCAACATTGGTAAGCGCCAAATTCTTTTCCTCATCTTGTCTGTGGTTGGAGTTTCCAAAGCTTACGCCCCAGTTTGTGCATTATTTCCTTCAATGCTCTGCCATCAACACCTAAATAATTCCATCTTTCATTCAGTCAGGCCATAATTCAAAAGAAAATAAGGACTTATATAGTAGTGAGCAATTTTAATTAAGTTACTAGAAAAAAGCTAAAAAAAGTAAATAAAAAGGGCCTGGCAGTGTCTGTGTTCCCAGCTACTAGATCTGGTTTAAATTTCTAATGCAGTAGTTTTCCACTGGAAAATGCTGAATTAGTGAAATCACGATGTTCGTCAGGAATGTTGATTTAATCAACTCTTGATGAAACAATTTCTGAAGCCCTTCATTCTGGGATGGAAGCATGCTGCTCAAAGAAAGCGCTTCGACCTTAATGAAATAAAACCAAAGAACTCTTTATTGGAGAACAAGACTCTCCCCCCTTCCAGTTCAGCATCAAACAGAGCCTACAGCTTGACTTTTACAGCCGTTAGTTACTGATTTTGCAATACATCAAAAAAAGAAACCCCAAACCAACCAACCGAAAAAACACCCCACCAACCACCAAAAACAACTGAACAAAACAACCCCTCTGACACAGACACTCAGCCACAGCAAAGACAAGTGGTTTCATGAAAACCGAGGCACTGAGCTCTCCGAAGACAGGTGTCTACAAGCCTGGCTACAATGCCAACCTTCCCTTCAGAAGGCAAAGATATTATTCAACCCTTATCATTTTTCTCCTGTGTTACAATCCCTTACGCATCTCCTGACACATTCTTCTTCAGCACTGCAATACAAAACCTCATGCTTCCTGAGCGTAAGTAGATATGAAGAATAACATTACATTTGGTTAATTCTATTATGGAGAAGAAAATACGCTGTACTTAAGAGGAAATCAAAAGTGTGTGACCTTTAAATCCTAAGCTAAAATAGCAGCTCTGTTTTAAACTTCCTAAGGAGTGGTGTCACCAACTGAATCTAATTCTCCAGAATATTATGAATTTTAATCTTCTTGGATTTTTTTTTTCTTAGTACTGTCTTACTGGGTCACAGACAATGCAGTGAGCAATTAATTTTGATATTCAAAACAATTTTTGCACTTGCTTGTGATAAATTGATGCATTAGCCAAGGTACGATGGGGTCATGGCATTATTCTATACAGATCAGAAAGCCCACTAGTGCCAGCCAACCATCTTCCTGCAGGGAGAAAGAAGTTTGTGAAGCGTGCCACGACTGAAAAGAAAAATGTTTTGTGCTCCCAGTTGAGACTTCTGAATACTCGCCCCATGGTTTCAGCTACTGATTACTGAAACTCAGGCACGTTTCCAAAAATGGTACAAGTGTAACAGTACAAGAGAGCCCCAGTTCAATTACACCAACGTGTATGAATCCACTAAGTTAATTAAGTCAGCTCGAATACACTCTGCTGAATACCTGTCACGTCTGCTTCTGATTACTCTTATAAGCCTGAAAAAGTATTTATTCTGCCCCCTAAACACACAGAACTTTACAGCAATATCAAAGAGGAGCTCCCTCCATAAATACTAAAGGCTGTTCTTCAGTAGAAGAGCAGCCAACTACATTGCAGAGGCTTACCTGTGGGACAGGAGAGAGCCACCGCATGGATGGCTGATGCCCATGATGCTGAACAAACACACTGCTCACTTTCAATCCTCTAGCAGTGCTACGTGTAGCTCAAACTAACAGAGCACCGTGTTACCTGCTCACTTCTGTGCTCTTGCATGCACCTTAGAGGCCAGCCCACTTCTCCATGGCCTCCCTCTTCTGCACACAACTGCTCTGCTCTGAGCAGAGGTCTGTCCCTCTGGCAGAACGTGCACTTAAATGACATTTCTTACTTCACATGCTAACCCTCAAGGGCTCTCTAGACAGAGCTTAACAACAACCTTTAGGAAACACACAACACGTGGACAGCGAAAGGAAAATCTGAAAGCCCCAAAGACTTCCTCCCTTACCAACTTGTGGTGCAGGGAGAAGACGGGCAAAGCATCTCAGACAGCCCTACATGGGAAGGTGCCTAACAGATGGTGCCAGAGATGCACACTGCGTTGCAGAGCCTCCGTGCCAGCTCGGGTTTCTATAGATGACCTTTCCCACGCACTTCCCTGCCATCTATACATAGGTGCAGCAGCGCAAGCTGCCCTAGGATGTCGGTAAAGCAGAGCCTGTGGCAGAGGTTAGTTTTCCCAGGGAGAGAACTGAAAGAAACTGACTTTCATAAAGCCTGGTGACCACTTACTCAGCATCCAGCCTGTCTCAAATTTACATCTTTGGCTGGTGTCATAAAAGAACTGGTAGCTTGTACCTTTCTCACAGACCACCCACCTCTCACAAGTACAAATGTAGTTTGGTTTCCTTAATCCAGTTTTAAGCCAATGGGGGATGGATTTCCATCTGCTCTGTGGACATGTATTCTGCCTTCAACGTCGTGAAACAAAACCCTTTTGTTGAAGCAAATCAATTGACAAAATTCAAGGTTAGTGATTAATCTTTGACCAATCAAATCCAAAGAAAGAAAGACATTTTAACCCATGCAGGTATGTTTTGTAGAAATGCAATATAGACATTAAGAGTAGATGTGATCAGTAAAACACTCAAGTATTCTAATAAGCTAAAGTCGCAACACTGTGAAAGGAACACTTCAAGTTTTTGTTCTAGAAAAGCGAGTTTACAGATTGGCTTAACACAAACCTTACCAAGAGGGATTTAGTTCCACTCATATCACAGCATTACAAAGGAAAAGGTGTTCTCCCTTCCTTCCTCCCCAATAGATAAGAGTTTTATCACACATTCAGAATAGCTGAATGCATAGAAATACCTTTTTTTTTCCAGATGAGGTTTTTCTCCTGATTTTACATACAGGAGAGCTTCTTCTTCAAGCTTCCAGAGTTAAAACAGAAACTTTATCACCTATTACTTTCACTTATAAACTTGGTAAACCAGAACCAATGGATTCTGCCCCCAAGACCAGAAGACTGACACATCCACAGAGGTACTCCACCGCTTCCACTAAACCAGGATGCATCCTCTTCCTGCAAACAGTTTGCAGGAGACTTGGCAAGACAGCACCATTCCTTGTACTCACAGCTTTTGAGAAGCCAGCAGTGCCAGTGAGCTATGCAGAAGCAGGTGGTGGAGCCAACATCTAGGGACACACTGAGGGGAATGACAACCAGTAGGCTCCTTATGCATTTATCAAGTGACATCTCCAGAAAGTATCACTAGCACTAAGCATGCACTGGGAAAGCAATGGGATGCAAAAATCATAGAACTGGTGTGAGAAGTAGATTAAAACATGAAACCCAAATACCTTTTTTTTTCCCCCCTCTGACCCTGAGCCTGTTCTGAATAAGCACTCACTTTATTTTTGTTTTTTGAGACTAGCAGTATTTTTTTAAACCGCTAAATGAAAGCAGATATTCTTATGCTCTCGCTGAACTCCCTATTGAGCCCGAAGAGAAAAATACAGCAATACTCAGCCACAAGAGATGGCAACATTATACCAATTGTTTGCTCATGGCATCTAAAATGCAAGCTTTTGCACTTTGGTTCCTGACTTTCAGGGTGTTGGCACCTCTGCTAATTTAAATTGCAGTTTTCCCCACATGTGCCTCAGCCCACACAACCATGCCTTCCTCCAGCAGGTGGAGATACAGAATACAATGAGAATTTTCTGATGAAAAAAACCCCAACACCATGCTCCAGAACCCTGCAAAAACCTGGGAGGACCAGATTTGATAGTAGGCAGATCTCACTCCTCTTTTGCCTATTACCTTTAGCTATCTCTGTATAATATTTCAACTACCTAGCCCCAGTGACACCTCTTGGTGAAGCAACACTTAACCAAAAGACGTGAAACTAATATAACATCCTAGCTAATGACATGAAAAACTAACAAAATGACCTGGGCAAAACAAATTCCTTGTTACAACAAAAAAAACAACAGCAAAACACAAGCCCTGCAACAAGGCACACAGAGGAAATACATTCTAGTAAACACCAGGACATGTGAGCTAAGCAAAGACCTCGCTGAGACTACCTGAGTAGTAGTAACACTTGTTGGCTGCTATTAAATTTTATAGAGCTTTTGAAATCTCAAAGATAAATTCAGTTCCTCCAAGTTTAGGCAAAAAATAGCCAGAGGTACTCCAGGTCCCTGCTGCAGGAAAAGCGTTTGTGGGAGCACCCAGGCATTGGAGAATCCGCAGTGGGTGCGGCTAGAAATGTTGTAAATATAAAAAGCAAGTTATAAATGCCACAAACACCGGGAAAAGATTCAACTGCAGCTCAGTGCTTCAAATGAAGCCATCTCAGGACTCCAGCCCCCGTCCAGGAGCACGTGTCCCTCCCACTAGAGCATGCCTGCAGCTGCTCCATAGTTTTACCCCGCATGCAAGTTCTTAACACCCATTGAAAACTCAGGCTGAAGAAATCATCACTACAATCACATCCTCTGCTCCGAAACAAACTGCAGGCCCAAGGCTCACTGTGCAAGGGGATAGTTCTGAGTGGCTTGCGCACTGACTCGCAGGCAGGAGATGACTTCAGTTCTTACTGAGATATTTAGATAATGAAAGAAGAAAGATGCAAAACAGATTCCACAGCCAAAAGATGACAAACAGATCGTCTGTGGTACTTACTCATTCTGAATTAGTGGACAAGTAAATTTGGCCCCAAAGGATGCTTTAAGTTCCTGAGGATACTGGATGGTGACGGATAAGGCAAACACCCCACATCCTGTTTTATTTATCCCACCGCAACCTATCTTGTTCATCTGGCAGGTCTTCCGCACTTCCAGGGCAATTTCAAGAATTCATCTAGTTTTGCACTGCTTCTTGCATGAATTCTTTGCTTTCTTGTAGACAGTATAACCATTACCTACAATACTGGAGTGGGGGAAGGTACACTCTTCTTCAGAAGAGAAATCCAGCAAAGCAGGACAATGCAGGGCATCTCTCAGCAGGCACTGGGAGGCTACTAGGTCACTGAAGACTCAAACTTTTGACAGCATTGCAAATGTATGCGGCATGGCAGTAGATAGAGAAAAAACGTGGCTCTCTTCCCAGTGACCTGATGAACTGGCAGATGGGATAGCAGCTCACAGTTTCATACTTCCCTTTTCCTAACATGGATGTTGGGGGCTGCACGGGGAAAACGAGCTTCCCAAAAGAATTTGAAGAGATGCTAAGGACAACGCTCTGAATGCCATTCAATTAACAAAAGGGCACATAGTCGGTCATCTGCTCTCCTGAAAAAACAAATTCCTCAAAGCTAAGCCAGCATTTCTTACATCCTACACGCGGGAAGTCTGCATTTGCTGTGATTCCTCTAGTAGCCCTCATTTGCTCAGACTGCATCGCCCATCAGTACCGCCAGGCACTCGCTGGCTCTGTGAACCAGAAGCTGGCAGAGGAGCTGCAGTGTTCAGAAGCTCCCATCTTCTCCTTCAGACTTTGGCAAGCTGCTCTCTGTTAACTCCACCACTGCTGCAGAGAGGTAGCAGCAAGTCTCCCCTAGCTGCAGCTTGCTGTCAGGCCAACGTCCTTAAAGAAAGGGGGATCCTTACAAACCATGGTACCACGGGCTATAAAAATACCTAAAACTCAAAGAAATATGGGAGAACCACCTGCCAGAGGCAGCACAGTAACATTACATTAAAAATTCAACTGTTTTCCATGTTGCTAAGGAATAACTCATTTTTCTATGAAAGGCCAGAGGAAATGTGCTGGATTACTAATTGGAAAATAAATGCATTTTCTAAGAAAAATAGGTATCAGTCCCAGAGGCCACTCCACATTTTGCAGCCTTACCCTTAGACATGTGCCTAATCTACAGCTCAGCCTGGGCTGATATCCAGTGTTCTTCCTTTTCAAGCTGAGCAATCTCATCAACAGCTGGGTGACCAAGCGTAGCGAGTGCACGAGTCAGTGCCGGTGCCTGTTAGAATCAAACTTCTTGAATGAAACTGTGCACAGTTGATGGCTCTTAATTCTAAGACTTGATAAGCATTCAGGTTTGATTGTCAGAACATGCTGAAATTGTCTCCTTCAATTTTATCACTTACTTCCCCAGCTGGATCTCTGTTTTTAACCAACACCGTGTGCGCCTCTGGTAAATCTTTACCTTAATTTTGAAAACTTTAATTGAGTTTGGCACTTGCGTGAAGTCTGAAGCTGACAGCTTGATTGCTGCCACCACCTCTTATTTTCTCCAGGAACATGAGCAGCATCCCTCTGTAGCACATAACACAGCTCTCCACGTAGCCCCTCGGTTAACTCCCAAGGTAGAAAGCGCAGCATAACCACAGATTTCTGTGCCGAGCGCTGTGGTAAGCATTAACTCATCATCCCAGCACATACAGTCACCCACCACAAGCTGGCTAAGGCTAGCAATGATTTCACAAACCCTTCCAAGCAAGCATCCGGTTGTGAAGTAGAAGATACATTTGACCTGCAGTCTTGGTGCACACGTTTCCAGCAGCTATCGATGGCATCCAAGTTATGTGGCCTTCAACCACCCCGAAGATGCTGAGATTCAGAGCCAATAAAGAGATCACTAGGCAAGAGATGCAAATGAACACATCTCTCCCCTTCAGCCACGAGGTCCATTACTAAAACTCAGCAACGGTAAGACCGCGTTTTAGGTATTGGGAAAGCAGCCTAGAGATTCCAAACCAATTTGATTTGGGATCACATCATTGCAGAAGGAATATAAAAACACTGCATATGCCTTAAAATTCCAGGAATTTAGACTGGAATTCCTTTAACATGGAGGACATTTTTGCTTCCATTTCACTAATGCTAAAGGCTCCTCTGTGGAAAGAATGGGAATACTTATTTCTTTTTTTAGAGGGAGGGTGGGAGTGGTCATTTTGAAATGGAAGGCAGCAAGAGATTATGTTCATTGAGCTCTGGGAGGCCCCACTGACACAGCACTCCCTGCACAGGTCTTTACCACACTGTCTTTGGCCATCTCTGTGCTTTTGGTACAGACACGAGGTGGCTTAGCCTACAGAAACCCAGCATGAGAAATGTAAAGAGCATGGAGCAGACACACAGTTACCCAGCTCCAATACTTGAAGCCTTAGCTGATAACATAAAACACACCTGCTGATTGCAGTCTAGGTAAACTACTGAGCACCCAAAGCAGCTCGGCTCTCCAGCTGGTTGAAGACAAAGACGTAAACTCTGCTTTGTGCTCCCACTGCTGGTCTGCAGAAATGAAGTTTCTATTCACAAGCTTCTACCGGTATTTTCTGGACTGCAGTTGCTCTAGACCAGCTTTTAAAAGACACAGACACATAAGCGGCAATTGTAGAAACTTCTGCCTGCGTGCCTAGGTGTATATTTGAGATTTTTGAACCTGCAGGATGCAGGCTTCCAAAAGAGCTTGCTATTTAGAAGCTGCATCTGGAACAGAAATCCAGCATGTTTAAGGAGAAGGGAAGGTCCTGGAGCCTCCTGCTGAGGAGCAACAAGAAGCACTGCTCAGGCCTCAGCCTAGGATCGAGGCCTCTAAGCTCTTTATCAGGACATGGACTGGACTGAATGGGAACCAAGTCCAGGTCAGCAACAGTCTCCTTAGCTAATGCAAGAGGAGATGCCTAAGTGACTAGGAGCTATAGCTCCCAAACTGTAACCCCCACCATCAACTCTCCAGGCCGGCTGCCAAGTCTTTATGCCCAACAGCCAGGAAGCTGGGAAGTCAAGCTAATAAGAAACCAGACAGCTTTTTGCAAAATTCTTGCTTTCTGCTCGTCTTTAGCTAAAACTAGGACATTTACTGCAATTTTGCAGAGTGTGCTGAATCAGCACACTCACACAGAACATCCTTGCGGGGAAAATTTCTCCCCCCAGACCACTGGCACACTTTGTATTTTCTAGATAGTTAACAGGAGACATGGAGATTTCTGTCACTGTAATGCTGTTTCTAAAAGGCAAAGTAATCAAGAAATTAAAATCACTTGGGACTAACACTGCTCTAAAGAACAAGTTCATTCTGCTCCCAAATTAGCTACTGTTGCTTTAAGTGCCACAGCTAAATTCATTATACATTCCTAAGAGCAATACGCTATTAATATCAGCTGAGAACAGATATGCCTTGCACTACAGTGTTTTTTCCCATTTTGAAGTATTAATTTCTTTATAATGTAGAAAATTTTAGGAGTTTTAAGGCACTCACAAAAAGTCATGAAAGAGGCAACATAGCTAATCAAGAACAGCAAAAACGGAAACAAGATTAAGATATTGCAATTTAATGTCCTAGAAAATAATGTGCCACCAGCTGTGTAAACTTGCTTGTAGTTAAAACAAATACTCTGAAAACAAGCAGGCAGCTGATTTACACCATAGTATGTTTCCTCAGCAGTCAAGCCTCCCAAGGAAGCTCTCGAGCCGTCCCTTAGACTGTACAAAGACTTCACAGATAGCCATGCAACAAATTGGTTTGAAAAGCAGGATTCTACGAGATCTTTAATTTTTATGTTCAACTCATTAACTCTGAGCTCCTGCTGACACAGCCAGCACTCCCACCACACACGCTATATGCTTCCCGAACATAACAAATAACCAACACAGCATGCACCATGCTGCTGACATACCAGACAGACACACACTGACTCTAGCAGCCGGATTCTTTGGTTTTGTCTCCTGAAGAGAAAGGCAAGGGCTTACCTGCTGATTCCAGTAACAGGCACCATGCATTCTGTAGAGTTTTCTCTTCTGGAAACTGTGTAGTGGCCTCGTTCGGGCAGATGTGCTGACATTGGTCACAGAGAACGACCTTAGTCTTGTCCTGTCTCTTCTTCTTTTCCTGATGTGCTGATGATCAAGCAACCAGCTGCTCGAAGAGGATACTTCTCTGTTGTCTGAAGCTCTGCGATTTCATAATTAATAAGAGAGGAAAACCATGAAGTTAAATACACCCCGTGTACACAGGCCAAGATTTCCAGCTCTGATTAGCATTAGCCATCTAATTTTAAGACATACTGAAGTATTTTGGTTTATTGTTTCAGGAAACCATGTACCTGCTTTGTTTGCTCTTTGATTAATTCTGTGTTACGTTACAAAAGGAAGTTTATCATTCTAGCTCACTTTTCTGGTCACAGAAGCCAATGTTGAAATAAAGTTAAGATTTTGAGCGTGTAACAGTTCTTGGGTTTTCCAAATCAAGAACTCTGACGCTTCTGATATCTATGAGCATTAAATTACAATTAACAATTCCCTATAAACTTACATTCCACTCAAAGCAACAGTCGTGCTAACATAAAGGAGACCTAGAGTCCTGCCAGAATACTTTCAGATTGCGTAGTTTTGCTCAAGGACTGAAGCTTTACTAATGTCTTGCAAACCAGCATCCGTTCCTGTAGGGGCTGCAGCTCACTGTGAAACTTTTGTGTCGGAATCAGGAATTCTGCACATTTAGTTTGTCCAACACAAGGCCATTAAACCTCACTTTCAGGGAAATGATGGGAACTGCATTGCTTGGGAAAAGTATTTGACACTTCCTTTAAGAATTATTACAGTGAAGCCACTGAGAACAATCAAATAGCGTTAGCCTGTTTATCTATTCACTCATTATCACCGAACAGTATCTACCTCATACATAAGCTCGAAGAGATGAGATGACAGCAGCAAATCTGGCTGGGGAAGAGAGTAATAACTGCAGGAGTGGCGTGCAGGACGGAGCGAGGACTGCTGCAACCATATGGTCTTTTTTTATTTTTACTTTTATTACATACAGAATGTATATAATAATATTTATTATAAAGAACATGAGCAAAAAAGCCATGTGCCAGCACAGGGTCAAGAACAGTAACAAGTGCCTTCATTTAACACATCTGGATCCCCCTCACCTAACTGCAGCCTGCCTGCTCACCCAAACAAGGCAGGCTACAAGGTGAGAATTCAAAACACCCTCCATTTGGGTAGGAATGATTCAATGGGAAGAATGTGCTTCACTTTTATACGTGTCCCAATTTTATTTTGTTGCTGTAGCAACACCTGCCTGCAAAAAAAACGGCTTACTGCAAAAAACACTCAAGCGTGCATTTATTTTTTATGATACTGAAGACCTAGACTTCGACTCCGAACTACCCAAGAAGTGCAAGAACATGGGGTATTTCAGCCTCGGCTCCTAACAGGTCGTCTATCTGCACCAAGCATTATTTTCTCTGTACCAATGATTATTTTCTCTCAGGAACTTCATCTGGCAAGATACAGATTCATTAAAAAAAACTTCTAACAGACAACACAGTCTGAAAATGAATTTATTATGAGGCCATTTATCAGTCTTTTTTGACAAGTAACTGTCTGCTAACAGAACATTTTATTAAACAGAAGCACTTGTTAGGAAAGCTTGACTAAACACTGTCCCATGTTTTGCTGGTGCTGTAATAATGCTTAATTGGCTTGAATTTGAACCATCCTTTTAATACATCAAAACCATCCCAACAAGCAACACACACTCAATGAAAAAATGTGCTAATTAAAAGAGGAAGGGTATAATTTATTTAGAGGGACATGTTACGTAAGTGCCAAGAAACAGCCCAAAATACTGAAGCATGACATTCTCAATGCTAATGCTGAACTTTTAAGACTTGAGAAAGAAATTAAATATTTAAAGTCCATGCAAAAGTTTCCTTAAAATACTTTCTCTGAATTCTCAAAGCACGAATTCTCTCTCATTATCTCCCTTCATGTCAGACAGTGTCAAGACCAACTTCAGGACTTCCACTACCTCCCTCTTACATACACAACTTGGACAAGAATATTAGCACAAAAAATTCCTCAGTCTGGCTCCTCAATCTCTGCAATTCCCACCTTTGTTCTGGTGGTCTGCCTTGGTCTTTGATAATCTCTCTGCAGTCTTTTCCAGCTGCTCTATTTACCCTCCTGTGCCTTCCAGGAATGTTCAGCTCCATTTTCAGAGGAAGCAGAATCGTCAGTTCTGTGGCTTGCAGCTCTAACATGCAGCAGTATGGTTTTCCTGCCCCTTGTGGAAATAGGTTTCCCAGTCAAGGCTGAAGTTATCTGTTCATTTAGATCTTAATTGAGGATGGTTTTCAAAACAAGATTCTACAGAAGAACAGAGGTGAACTATCTCCACATGTAAAATCGACGAGTTTGCTGAAGCACTCCATTCAAAGCTTGCAGGTTGGCCTTTCTGGCACTGTAGCTTAGGTGAAGAGCAAGACCTTACAGACACACACGTGCACCAGAAGCCACAGACAGACTCTTATCTGTTCTAAACTAAAGAATTCTTCCCTCCTCTCTCCTGACGTGGTTTTCAGTAGCTTAAGGAACTGCTGTTACATTTAACTTCATACAATGCTCCTGGCTGATACTGGCATCCAAATTAAACTGACCAAAGAAAACCTACATGGAAAAAGGAAGCCACTAACGGAATTAGACCTTGACAAATGGCAGTTCAAGGTTACCCGCATTTAATCAACCAGAAGGCACCACCACATGCGCCACCAATTCCACTGGGAACAGCCCAAGTAACCAACCATACTGCAAGCGCATGATTACCAACCTCAAGGCACCTCCTCACACGCAGACCTACATTAAACATGGCCTATCACATCTTTCAAATCAGGAGCCTACAACTAATTTCAACAATATACCTAAGTGAAAATAGCTATCATCCCTTCTATTTTGTTCTCCAAATCACCCTACTTTTCAGTTGGCTTTGATTTGTACTGTCTCAAGTACGTAATTCAGTCATAATGCTCTGGGAAGAGTGAGGGGAGAAGAAGCCAATAAATTAACTCCAGTAGGTAACTCCCTGAATTAATCACACACTAAACAACAACAACAAGAAAATACAACTAAAACCTGAAACATACTCCAAACCACAAGTAGGAGTCACTGAATTTCCCTGCAGGATTCTTCTGGTAACCACTACCCTGTGCTTCATTGCCATCTTTCATGAATTGCATTTCTTTTTACAGATTTCCAATCACTTCACAAGAAGTGAAAAACTAAACTAATTTAACTGATTTTCCAAGATGATAAACAGAAAGGTCACACGCCTCTCAATTCAGAGCTACAGCACTGAGAAAATCTTCCAAGCCTTCCCATTCTTCTTTGGGCCCTTGAAGATCATCAGTAAAACAAAAAAACAGCCTTAGAGTGAGCACTCCCCAAGCTGCTCAAACCAGTGTGCTGCTCATAAAGCTGAAAGAGGACTGATTTGGGAGAGTTCTTGATAAATGTCTGATGGCAAGTAACATGCAGAAAAGTGGCTTGAAGTTACACCATTAGTCCTCCTCGTCATGAAGTCAACTTCATCCACATCTAAAAACACTTTTAAAAGCAGGAACCCTTCCTGTTCCATGAGGAAGTCACTGATTCAAGACATGGGTTTCCAATAGCATAAATTCCTCTCTTCTTCCACATCCCCAACTCTAATAGCAACTCTGTTTCAGGGCTACTTCTACTTCAAAGCCCAGCACACCTTCTGATTTTTCCCTGCGTTATTTGTGAACAACTGACACGTCAGGAACACGAATGCTACGTGACAGGACCCCTTCATCCTTACATTTAGGGCACAGTCACACAATCGCTTTGGCAACAGACGGTGGTTAAAGAAGCTGCCCATCCAAGCTGCTCATTATAATCTCCTCGGGGGAAGCTCCAGCTTCTGCAGCAAAGCTGCTGAAACAGACGGTGTGGCCAGCCCCAGGCGGAGCCGGGGAATTAGGTTCTGCTGGAGACACCGCCAGGAAGGCCCCGGCTCTGATAGGGAACACCTTCTTCATCCGCTTCATCTTAATCAAGACTTGTGAATAACTCATGAACTCCTCCATCCGCCCAAATCACACTACCAGTATCTCCAGAGAAATACCCTAAACACCTAGGTCTTTTCTAAGACAGGACTGTAGATAATTATCTTAGTAACGTTTTGAGAATAATACTGATTAGTACCTGTAGATTATTGAAAAATATATGAATAATGGATGGTATTATTACAACTCATGGATAGTACTGAGAAACAGTTGTCTGCAGTACTAATTTCAAGCTGCTACGTGCATGGAAAGTAAATCCATCCAGAACAAAAGACCACAAACTAAAAAAATATTCTCTCAAATTCCTGAAAAAGCAGCTGGCAAAGATAAATTTGGCCTCAAAATGAAGAAGAGCAAACTAATTAAACTGTCACAAATAAAAAGAGTCTGACCCGCAGTGCCACAGCTGGCATTGCTTGTGATTTCTACTAACCTAGTGAAGTCTAGTTTGTCAGTTTTCAAGTAATCAAGTTGAATTCATGCTGACTGAATACATTAAGACTAAAATAATCAGAAGTAGCATGATATTTGCTGTACACTTTCGCTACTACACAGACACATTCTCTATCTCAGTACATAAGTGCAATTACAGTGATGGCATTATTTTATGATGCCTTTAAGAACTAAACAGAAACTTACTATGCTCAACTTCACAAGCAAGACTTTGTCTCTCCTGAAATTTACAGAAAGCAGTTCTCTTTTCCTAATTTGTTACCATAAGGATTATCTGTTCCATTTACCTCACTTTACCAGAAGTTGTTCTCAACCAAAACACTACCACGCTGTCACCTACCTGAAGGAGATGCCGTTGACCAGCTGCCTGTGCCTACAAGCTTTGGATGAGAGAGAAGAGGAGGCTGGAGACAGGTTGAGTGGAGCAATTAGGCTACTGATGATTTCACTCAGTTGCGCACTCTGGAAAAAATAAAAATAAAAAATGGAAGGTAGTCAGACCCTTTTCCATACTCAACAGCACAAAGGTCCTGGGCTTTTGTTGTTTTCCTACTTAAGTTTCCAGTCTCATAGATAGTGGAACATACTTAGTTTCTTCTTGTTGAATAATCAACAGGTCATGTTTTTTTTTTTTTCTTTCACAATTATATTCAGCTATACAAAACAAAACAAAAACAAACAAACAAGAAAACCAACTCTCAACTCTCAGCCACGGACACTGAACAAATAGCATACAAAACACATTAGTGATTTCAGTATTTTAGCCCAACATTTTTTTAAAGGTAGAAGAAACCAGAACACTCTACAGCTGACATTACAACAGCTGCAGCTCAGAGCTAGCTGGCTGTCCAGAAAGTATTTCAACAGGGAAAAAAAAAAAAAAAAAAGTCTGCTATTCATTGTACATTTTGTTCACCCAGAGTATTTTTTCTTGTTAAAAGAATACTCCGCATTGCTCACCGTAGTTAAAAAGAAATCGACAAGAGTAACTACATACAGAATGGCTAAAAGCTTCTGATATCCTCAAAACTAGCAGCAAGTGCCCACCCACCAGAATCCCAGACTTTTAAGGTTGTCCCAAAACAAATGCAGGTGGTTTGTTAAAACTAAGAATTACTCCCTGTAAAGCAATGTAGCTGTGGACTGACTCCAGATAACATTTCACAATGTTTTTGTTTTAAATGTCAAACCTTAATGGTTATTCCAACAGTAAATGTAGCCACAAGTTTACTTGGAGGAAACTGCTGCATACTAAACATAAATGTATCTGAAACGGAGTACGTTTTCTTAAACTTCTAAAGTTTTAGTGGGTTTATCATTCAGGACTATGACTGCTTAAAGAAAGAATTACTGAAGGTTACTCCATATGTTTGGCTTACATTTTCAGGCACTACCGTTTATGTAGAAAGAGGCTGAAAAAATTATTTTCCATTTTATTACAAGTCACGTCACGTCTTCTCTGTTAATGTTTAAGTGATGCAGTTTGGTAATCAGGTAGAAATTTTATGTCAGAATAAAATATTCAGGGATGGATATTAAAGCGCAGAAATAGCAAGTCAATTATAAAAGGTCTGGACAAAGCAAACACGCTGTCAGTAAAATATTTAGCAGATTTGATTTCAAAATCTCAACAGCATTCACTCCGTAAGGAGCAAAGACTCTACTGAATGTCAAAGCACCACAACAATGGCAGACGTCCAAACTGCAAGGAAAAAATTACATGTTTTTAAAATGTTGCACAGCTTTGAAAAGAACTTGAAAACAGTATTAAAAAAGAGAGGCTGAGTCATTTTGTATTTTGTTTCATTTTTTTTTGTTCACACGTAAAATTACTTATTTTTAACCAAAGCAATGCTCTAACATAGGACTGAAGAATTATGTGGGAATGCGTGCGGATATACTTCAGCCTACAGCACCGCTATTCTTGACAGTGAACAAGAAGAAACCTGGGGTCCACGTTAGGGTCCAGGTTTATTTATAGAACCAATAGTCACCAAAATAAAACAATAAAACCAAAATTGAACCCCAAATCTTTGTATGGTCAAAAAGGAAGAAATCTGGTGTAATCTGAGAGATGCATTAGAAGAACACCTTTACTTTCAAGTCATCGCAGTTCTTGGACCTCTGTTTGTAAGTGCTTTGGTACCAGCAAACACAGTCCTAGTACCTCATTTGTTCAGTGTCTAACTAAAAGAAAATTGTGTTTGATTCTCCAAATAATCACTTAAGAGGGGACATTCACCAGATTCTAAAAATGCTCTTTGGTTTACCTTGTGCAATTGCCAGCACTGTGCATATAAATTTCCTGTTTCATCACTTCCACGCTCCTGTCTGTTGTGGTTAAGACCCATCAAACAGGGGAAGCATTTTAAGAACAGGAAAGTATGACTATCAAATAAGAAAAATTGGCACAGAGATTCAGGAACAGACATGGTATCTAAAGCTGCTTTTACCCCATTTAAACAACGTGCATATGACCAAGAATTTAGGGACAGCAGCAAGGTAATTAATGCACCAAACTGCTTTTGTTAGGTTTGCTTTATGCTAACCCCATAAACTCATTCAGAAAACAAATTTCCCATATCTCCTTCAGCAATGTGATCCTACCATATTCCTTACTTGTTTTCTAGCAAAAAAAAAAAAAAAAACCCTGCTGGCGTCTCTATCGTATTTTCTGGAATTAATACTGGAAATGACTGTTTTGAACACCATGAACCAAAACTCTGCTCACTGCTCTGCCTGGGAAGTACCTGGAATTCCTCAGCTCCTAACCGGATTGCTCCTGCAACACTTGAAAAGCCAGCCCAACGATTATATCCAGCTGGGGCTTTCGTAAAATGCAGCGTACCTCCATCCTCGGCTGCACTCTTTCATCTCACACAAGTATTTCCTGAAATAACGTGTGGCAACTCTACACGAAACCTAACTACAGGGAAGAGGCAGTTTTGGGGATAGCTTTTAGAAGCGGTTATGTGGCCGCTTTGATGGAGACAACGCGGTAACACAAACACGTCAGAAATAAAAGGTTAATTTGTAAACCTGTATACAATGTATTATTTAAGCCCTTGAATCCAACAGCACCCACTCTCAGGAGTGCAAAATACCTTCCTTTTTGGGTGCCATCACCATGGAACCTGCCCTGCTTCTGAAGTAAATCATTTGGCTCCATTGACCATTCAGTTCTTATTTTACTTTACCTGTTTTTCTATGTTTCGTAAAAGCAGGGTAGGACTGCTGGGTGACATTTCAAAGTCATGCTCCGGCAAAGAATCCTGTCTCTCAATGGCAGCTTGCGAATTCCCTGTGGCGTTTAATAAAGCTTCTTGGTCTGTCAATTGTATTTGCTTCTTCAAAATGTCTTTTGGAAATGGGAATTCTTCTAAGATCACCATCCCCTAGACAACAGCAATTGAACACAGTTGGTTGACAATGAATTAACCCTCCTAAATCATGTTTAAGGGGCAGCTGAACCTGGCACATCCCCCTTAAATCCTCCCAGCAACTCTCTGGAGCACTTAGCCCAGACTTTAAATACACAAAACATAGAAATAGTGGGTATTTTTATTAATGAATAGCTGCATTGCTCGTGCTACTCCCTACAATAGCAATCACTCTACGGTGTTAAACCAGTGCTTAAACATCTGTGCCAAAATTCAAATCAGAAATTCATACTTATTAGAGCAACTACACAATCATTTGCCTGCTGGTTTAAGGAGAGGTTTTTCCGTAAGAAACAACCATCATTTGATTTGAAGTTGGTTACAGTCTGCAGCCAATGGATTTCTCTGAGGCATGTGCAAGCACTCTATTTTTCTTATTCTTATCCATGTTCTAAACAAAATGCATCAAGGTTGTCATTTTATGTAGCACAGACTGCTACAAATCAAAACAAAAGCCTTTTACAATTTAATCATTGATTTTTAAGATGAGCATTTTTAGAGTTTCATAATTACAGAGGCAACTACCCCACATATTCGAGCAATCTCATTGCTTTTCAAGACATTCTGCACAAACACGGCATGAAACAAGATCTATCATCTAAAGTACGTCACCTAATAAGATAAATACAGCTTTACATGGTAGGGAAATAACAGTTTCAGAAATGAAAGTAAGAAAAGAACACCCCATTGCGCTTTCCACTTCACGGATAAGAAAAACGGAAGTGTAAAATACATTCCCAGGTAACATCTCAGTTGGTTTAACAAACTTAAAACATTAAACAAAATAAACAAACAACAACAACAGAAAACTTGAAAACAGTTCCTCAAATGTCATCTTAATTTGTCATTATCTTAAGCAAATACAGGTAATACTCAGAAAAGGCTACCAAGCTCTACAGACATATTCCAAAGAGAAAGGACTTACTGACTGTTACTCAGGTATCAACCAGACATTGAAAGAATGGGATCATTCAATCGCTCTGCCTCAAATTTTTCTTTCTAGTGGGAACACTCCACTAAAAACAAGGGAAAACTGTCACTATGTGAACACAAGGAACCCCTGTAAGATGGTGAGACAGACTTCACCTAGGCTGTAGAAAATCAAGGGTCCTGTAGTTTTACTTGTGCCTTGCCTTCTGCCTCAGCAGCAGCTTGCCCTAAAACACAAAAGCAATTCTCAAAGAGGCTTCAAAGATGAGACCAGGAGAAAACATTAAATTGTCCAGTCCTCCTCATGCCTCTAACTTATTCCTCTGTTTAAGCTTTAACTTCAAGCCTGACAACAAAATACTTCAAAAATAAACTCCGGTGCTTAAAAACTTGCTTCCATGTCCAGAAGGCCCACAGAGAATCTGGATTTCCACCAGGTCAACACAAGATTTTCCACATTTGCTATTAGGCAGTAGCTCACCATCTGTGCTTTTCAATTTCTGGCAGATGGAAATGAAGCCCGACAGTATCATACTCTAATCTGTAGGCCACAGCAGTTACGAAGTGGTCAATACATTCAAGGAAGTTCAAGTATAGTTCTAATTTTTATGTGTCACAAGAGGAGGACAAGCCAGCTCAACAGCTTTAGATAGTAAGGCAGCAAAAAGATCCCAGGTGTTGATCATGGGAAGAGGCTAAAAACAATCCACAAATGTCTAAAACAAATTCTGAAATCTGAAGCTCACAGGAGAAGAACTCAGAAGAGGGAACACCCCACACCCACCTCTTTCCATTGAAATTTTATTTTTTGAAGTTGTGGAATCCTGCTGACAAGCACGGAAAGAGGGAAGTGGAAAAGGAAGGAGGAATAAATTGAAAAATATGAAAAGGAATAGACAGAATAGGCGTAAGAGAGGAAGACAAAAGGATTAGAAGACTAACCTTGATTATGTAGGAACTACAAGTCAAACTGGTTACAACCAGTAGGTTTTGGCAACCAACTTCCCCTGCCCGCTTCCCCCAGAATTAAATCAAATTCTTTTGTTTGGCAGATAAGCAGTTTTTAAATGGACCGACTCTCAAAGATCCAAAGCTTTACTTCTGTGTGCACGGGGATGCTGAAGACACAATGCATCAGGCCAAACAACTGCCCACAAGTTAACCATCTCCCTTCCTGTTGCACCTGAAGTCATTGTTCACTGGCTATGAATCACATTTTTTTCCACTCAAAGCATACAGAAAGCACTTTGAAACCATTAAAGAGCATACAAACTCGAACAATATTGTGTAACTACTCTGCAGCCACTAAATGAAAACAAAGAGCTCTTCTATCAGCCCGCATGTCCTTCCATAGCCGCTGCGCTGGTATGCTACAAACGCGCATACAGAACGACCAGAGCCAAAGAAAATACACATCCACCTTCACCGTGGGACACAAAGCCAAACGCTGAACAGCACAGCTGGTGAAAGGGGCATGAAGTTTGCAAAAAGGAATGTCGCTGAAGATCTCCACCAGGAAGATGACTAGGCTCCGAGCCAACGCGCCACCTAATGCGAAGAAAATGCATGACTAAAAGAACGCTCTTCCCCTCATTTATCTGCTCTTTCTTTCTCCCTGTTCTGCAGCTCATGAGACCTACGCCACCTTAAATTGTGATAGGTTTGGGGCATAACAGGCTGCATGCATCTGTCATATATCTGGTATTTAGAATATCTAGCATGTATCTGGTATTTAGGACAACACTAAAACAGGGGCATTTTCAGCATCCAGCAAAATACAAAATCTCCTTTCACTTCTATTTTAAAGAAAAACCTAACTGGGGAAAAGTTGTGACCAGGAGAGACAAAGCTGGATATGACAAGAAGGCCTTTGAGGGCTATGGCAGAGGGAATAATTCTTCTTTATGTGATCAGCAGGAAACGCTCTCTAGCATGATTTCCCTCTCCTTTTTCCTCCCTCCAAGTCTCATGTTCAGCCACAAAAAACGTAAAGCATCTCCTGGCTCCTCTCCACCTGGGCTTATCTGACCCCAGCACACATCACACAACTTACATGAGGTTCGTCAATGAGCCCTTCTCCAAAACCTGCTTCTATCACACCCACAGAATGATCACAGGTTTAGGCTTCTTGCTCAGGAGACTGACCTGGACAAGCCGTTCAAATTGATAGATAATTAATGTTTTAGGAATGTGACTTTACCACTGTCTAGCCAGTTCGATTTACAAAGGCCAGTACATGAGTTATACACTTTGGAATTTTAGTAATAATTAATCCTTGACCTGTTCAAAGTGCTGTACAAACATTAACTAACTAATCCTCAGAATAAACACGCACTGTAAATAACTAAAAAAGCCCCCCAAACCTCACAACATGAAAATGGATAGCCAGCCACCCCTCCTAAAAGCTAAATCTCGCCTCTCTACACAGGGGAAAATAGTGTGACAAATGAAGTACCTTGTGCCAGGACCCTCAAAGTCACTAACAAAGTTTCTAACTATCACAGACAGGAAGGTTCCTGACTCCCAGACCCGTACTGATACCTCTAGGGTACAACACTTTTCAGCTCCTGATGTCTTTGTCATTAACCTTTGCGTGCAACAGTCCACTCAGATACAAGAACTCCAGGGCAAAACAAACAACAACAACAACAACAACGAGAAACCAAAGAAATAAATATTACAAGAAACACTGTCAAAAAAAGAAAAAAAAAAAAAAAGATCGGAAAAGCCCAGTGGTGAGCTTACAGACAATACCTTGGTGGCACGTATCTGCCTGTGAAGGTCAGTTAGTTGTTGGATTTTGTATTCTAGTTCTGAAATCTGGGCTTGAAGCCATGTCCAACGGCTGCCAATTCTAGCTCTGTCTGCAAGCCACTTCCATTCAGAAGTATAGCTGCTGTGAAGACAAAATGCTGGTTAGTCCAAAAATAAAGATAACCACATTTGCACAAGAACATTTTTGACAGCTGCTCTGCCTCATGTTGCAAGCATCTCAGTTGCTTTCAGAAAATATCCGATTATACCCATCCAGTTTCACATCAGCTTCTTTCTGTAACTACAGAACTTGCCCAAACCAGCACCATCAACGTTCGCTAACTATTCCCAGGCTAGGCTAATTTTCTGTTTGGTATTGCACACCCAGAGCTGGAGAAACTACCCAACTCTGCTAGTTAATGCAGATTACAGATTTGTGAAGAATTCCAGCCACTCCACCGGCCAGCGTCCAAATTCTTCCAGCACACTTCCTCCCACAAGCTTCCATGAATATCAGTTGCTAACAACTGCAACCTACTAAGACATCATCCAGCAATGGCCAGCGAACTATCAAGTCACTGGCCGAGAATGCTACCAAGTAGTTCAGCTTTCTTTCACTCAAGTAGTGTTATAAACGTCGCTGGGTAAGCATAGTATGGGTAGGTCAAAATAAAGGCTCTTGCTGCAGTTTACAAATAGGTGTATTTGTAACAAACTATATGGCTCCAGGTACTTGACGTTACAATTAGCTTAACTTCATTATGCTCAATTTGTTCCTGCTATCAGCAAACTTTCCTCAACCTACACATTAAGCAAATGAATGGCATATGGTACCAGTCAATACATCATTTTAACGGACGGATAAATTTAAGGAACAGAGATAATACAACAGTTTTTCTACTTGCATCTTCCACCAGCACCCTACCATTAACCAGGCTAATTTATTTTAAGAAAATGACTTAGTGTTTTTCTCCCCCTACCGAGGTTGTCAAATAGTTTGCCACAACTGATTTAAAATAACAGTAAAAATAAAAATAAATAAATAAAAACAAAACCAGACTTCTGGAAAAGAAGTGCTTTTGTTCCAACAAGTTCTTGGGAGAAACTACTGGATCGGCACAACCCTGGGTAACACTGCACGGTCAGTTTTACACTGGCAGAATTTGTGATCCCTCGTTCCCCTGGCAATGGAGAACACCCAAGTATCACAAGAGAAAAAAGAAAAGACAGAGCCCAGCACTTGGAAGCAAACCGGCATAGGAACACTGCACAGAAACTGCTGTTTCATGCAGAACTGTGTGCCAACTACCTCAACTATCTCAACAAGGAAAGGAAAGGTAGCACAGCGCTCTGTAAAAGATACTAGACATTTCCTGGCATGAACAAACACCAAATTTGAGAATCCTGATATTTTTTTAAGGAAAAGATTATAAAACATAACTCAAAACCTCAGAACGTTCTGTCTGCTTTATCATAAAAGGAAAACTAGACAGTCTCTGGTAGGTTACCTCTAAAATACACCATCTCCCACTTTGACCAGGAATTTTCTCCCTGGTTCTGCCCACGTATTTTCCAACCAATGTAAGCTCTCTGCTGCACAGACAAAATGAACGTGGGGAATTAGGCAGGAGATGGACACGTCCTGTTGAAGTCCAGATTGGGAGTGCGACCAAATAAAGAAAATTACCACCAAACAGAAAATTCAAAAATTCTACAAACCTGTATGGTAATAGATGTAAATGGTTAGCGATTTTATCCTAGGAAAAAAGGAGGAAGTAGGGAAGAAGGAAGCCATCTGGTGAATACCCCTTTTTCTGATGATCCCTCCTTCTTTCTCTTTGCTTTCCCATTACTGCTAGCCCTCAGTAAATATCCCTGGTGACTTCTGCTTTAGCCAGGGAGAACTTTTCTCTGGGATTGACAGATTTTGCATGTTTGTGCTTCCGGAAGGCATAAAATAACTTGGGGGGAAGGATCTGAATTCCCAGTTGGCCCAAGGTGGAGTTCAATGAAATGGGCTGTTCGAGCAAGCGTGGTGGCTGGAAGAGAGGATTTGTCTTGGGACCCAAGGATGGCAAAATGTTAGCCCTAAGGAAAAAGCTGCTTACTGAGGCTGTAACATTTCCCTTAGTTAATTTTAACACAGGAAGTTAAACAGGAATAAAGATGATAGCTGCAAAAAAAAAAACAACTCCACAGAAGCAGGACAATACCCCAGGAAAGGCCAGGTGAAAGAAGGTGGAGCACACGGCCAGAAATACGGCCCAAGCCAGATGCTGCACTTCTGGGAGAACACTGATGCTCTAAAGCAGACCACGGAGGGGGGAGCAGAGCAGCAGCAGGAAAAGAAGAAAAAGCCTGCCCACACAGCTGGGAAACAAACAGAGGAATGGCAAGGGCCGCAGCTGGTCCTGTGTATGAAATCAGCATGTCAGTAAGGGAATCCATGCTCTGATAGCTAACCGCAACAGATAACAGAAGAGCAATTAAATTTGGTAACCTTAAGATAAACAAATCCTATCTGTATATTACTGCCTTTCATCTCAAACGAATCTGCTCCAAAGTTGCATCACAAGTTATTTTTCAAAAAATCTGTTTACACAGTTTTTTTTTTCTTAAACACAGAATTCAGTCTTGAATTCCCTGCATTTGGTGTTACATCTGTTATGTAGACGTTCACTTCTAAAAATACTATGTAGGTATTTCTTAAAGCCTTCAAGTAAGAGTGGTATGCAATTAAATCCTGTTAGTTTAATTACACTGTAATAATGATGTCCTGAGGCTCCTCTGCGAGGAAGTTTCCTCCAGTTCCAAGACCAGGCTCATGCCGAAGGAAGCGACTTCAGCTTCTCTTCCCTGCCAGCCCTGGCTGCCCCGTGTTGGTGTCAGCGCAAGCAAAATTCCATTCCCATCTCGGTCTCTCAGCCTTTATTTGAGCTCACGTTATTTATTTACCATCTTTGCCTCCAAATGTGTTTCTCTACAACCTATTTAGTAAATCCTGTAACACCTCAGCAAATGATAAAATCTTTATAAGCTTCCTTTATGCTCTTACAGTGAGCTGTATGCAAGCAAATATTACGGTAACCCAAGCACTGGACAAGCTGCTATCCCAATAAAACAATAAAATATAATTGATGTGTATCATATTCCTGGTATGTTGCAGTGTACAGCCTAAGAGTCACTCAGCCAAGAGATGAGGGCAGGTTTTGATGAACAGGAGTAGATGACTGAATAATTTTAATACTAGGATATTAGTAACTCTAGTGTCCCTCTTTCTTTCACTTTGTTGATTTAGGGGGATAAAGAAAGCCTTTTCAAGGTGAAACTCATCACTTCGACAGATCCAGAGAAGGGAAAAAAAAAACACCCACCAAGGTTACAAAAAGAACCAGGACTGAAGGAGTAAGTCAGATCAGGTGCTACACCAGAAGCTTCCAGCTCTGGATCTCTGCTAGGAAGGAGACAAGAAAAAAAGCAGCCGTGTGTCCTGCCTCCTCTGGGCTCCTTTTGCAGCGCATCTCTACTTGGTTTCTGTGCTTTCCACATCCTATCTCCTCCATAGGAATTTCAAATTCTGCCAGCAAGTCCATACAAACCACGTCGTATTTCCAACAGTTACTAATGGTCAGTGCTATAGTACAGTGAAACGTTTATCAGCAGATAAACTGACTGCTCTTGAGCTGACCCTGGATCTGCAGGTGATCTCCTGCACTCCTTCAGGGCCACAAGAATGGGAAGAATATTCATCTTGCACAAACAAACCATTTGAATTTCCCTGGAAAAACATGCTGGAATTGCAGCAGAGGCAAAATCTGTTTTCCGGTGAGATGCTGGCTGGCATTTCTACTGTTCTGGCTGAACTGCAGGAGGTCAGTCCTGCACGACTTGCAAGAGGAAAAAGAAAAAAGAAAAGCAGAAGAACAAGCCACAGTGAGCACAGGATGCAGGCAAAGTGCGATGAAAATGTAACTAGGGAGCTGTACTGCATGGCACCGAAGTACAGGAAAGGATTCAAACTGGGATTGACACCAGCACAGGCAGTATGAGTAGCTTTGAAATACTCATGATGTTCCAGCTGGTAATATTACTTGATCTGGAAAATTTTTAGCCATGATCTGTGGACAGAGTATAAGCAGGAATACTCCAGGCTATGAATCTGTCCTCCCAGCTCCCTACAACCCCAGAGCACTCCTACCTTTCTCCCAAACCAGAGAAACAAGAACAGGCCATGCGTTTATGTAACCAGACCAGCACTGAAGAAAGCAAGAGAACTTTGAGAAGTGTCTTCTCCTCCCAGGGCCTCCCTGAAGCTGAGGGTGAGATTGATGTTTTCCAATAGCTAAGATCAGCCTGTCCCAAAGAACAACCAAAGGCTACTTAACCAAGTGCCAAGAGGAACTGCTAGCCAAAATAACACTGCTGTGCGGGTTTTGCACAGGTGCTCTGGGAAGCCAATACTTCAGAGCATACAGCTGAACGCAAAGCAAGGTTCTCCATACTTATCTTAAATGGTGAAAATTAAAAGGAAAGCAAAGCCTTCCAACCGCCTGAATTCGAGAGGGAACACTTAGCATGCCCCTGCCATGACATGCCTGCAGGGACAATGACAGGATGCTTCCTACCGCACAGGAAAGGAGGATGCTTGTGGCAGACCCACACCAAGACACCAGAACGTGGGTTTGCCAACTCAAAACACAGGCTCCTCCCAAAATCTTTGTTTCAAAGAACGTCAAAATTGTCAAGTCACGACGTTCTTCAACCAGGACAAGCAGGGGAGGAAGGCATTCACGTTGGGTGGATGGGAAAAACTCCAAAATTCCGCAGGAAATTAAGAACGGCAGCTGCTCCTGACGTCCTCTCACACTTACATGCCCACCTCGGTTTCCTAACCCTGTGGTTTCTGCTCTCTCTGCTGTGCCAGGTCCCCTTCCATTTAATCCCACATATTTCTGGTATCCTGTTTTCAGATGCAGTAATCCTGGCCGCGGCCAGCCCTGCTGGTTCATCTCCTCCTCTCGCTGGGATCTCCTGTGCTACCAGAGGCCCATTGCCAACTGTGACAATGAAGTATTCAGGAGCAAGGATCAGCTCACAAACTACAGACTAATTACTCTCAGGATAAAAAGCTCATCACCTGTCTTGTGAGGAGTCACTGCAAACAACAGCAGAACTTTGCTATTCTGATGAAGGGCTCGAGTCTGGAAATAGAAAAGTGAACAATCAGAAAACTCTCCGGATCTTTAAATCCTATCCAGACATGGTGTGACTCATGCTGAAATTCATCAGACTTAACACACACTGGAAAAAAAATCACACATCCCCCGGTTGTCTCAGGAAGCTCACTCAATCGTATGAAAACACCAAAGAGTTCATAACCACCCCCTGGCACTGTCTCACCCCGGCTTAACTGCACGCTAGCTCTCTGGGGTCCCACAGGAGCGGAGCCACGAGCCGGTGAACGTCCTGAACTGGCCCTAACTTTACACCAGCATTACAGGCAGCTTGCCTGTGACTACACGTGGCAGTGCTCAGAGAGCAGCTGGCTTGGATACGAGCGTTTCTGCAAGGCATTGAGGTGAGCGCAGGGCTTCTGACAGCACGGCAGCAAAATCCAGCGGGGCTACTTTCCTTCTCTCTCCAGAAACCGACCGCCAACAAGAATTAACCCGTGAAAACCAGGAGATGGTATCACATAAAAACGCTTAAATTAGGTGAATTCAGACATGTAGTGAATGTACTCTAGACAATCTTATCTAGATTTTACTCATGAGATAAAAATGCCCACTCCCACCAAAAACTTCCAGTCCTCGTAATGGCTAAACAAACATGTCCAACTCTGAAATGACCCGTAAATGCTTTCTCAAGGACTAATCCTTCCAGCATGCCTACTTAATGTTTGTTTTCAGAATTAACTACCTTCAGTTGCTGTTGAAGTATTAATTCCCCTGGACTGGTTAACTGTTAAATCCATAATGAGGACATGAAAGAAAAATCGGAGTGCTGCCTCATGAACTCAACCTCTTCCATGCATCCTGGACTGAAAACAAGATTAAAACAAACTGCAGCTAGTATCATCCTCTGGCACGGCACCACACAACACTGTTTATTTACTCTGACACTGCTTATTTCCTCTTGACAGACCAAACACGGAGAGCAATGCCACCGTTTTGTGAGAGCAGGCACCAAACCACCACTTAAAAACCCCTGATGGGTTGAGAGAGGCTCTCTGGTGCGCAGCTGTGCTGAGACCTCAGCAGAGGTCTGCAGTCGGGTCAGCCGGGCTTGCTATCTTCATCGGCGTTCACCAGGAGTTTTTACCTGGCAGAGATTTCCCCCCGAAACACCGCCCGGCCTCCCAGCAGATGGGTTACAGCTCTCCCTTATCGTCTACAGCCATCGCCAACTGCTTATCGCAACAATCCCTGGCGCCCACCATCTCTCGTCTTCCCAAGCTGGCAAACTTTATCCAGCCGAGCATTTGTGCTGAGCCAGCAGGCCAGAGGAATTTAGGCACTAATACCTGAAATTATCAACCATAGCTGTGGGTTTCCCTAGAAAAGAAAATTCATTCCGTTTCTCAAAACGGGTATCTGTTACAGTGCTGCACTCAACAGCTGGCTTCAGGAACAGGTAGGTGCTTTTCATCTTCAGTTCTCTTTACGTAATTCTTCACCGATGTTAATGATAAAAGGCCAGACTGGCTGGTGGAGGTAGGGTCAGTTAGAACATTAACCACCCGAGAAGTAAAAACCTGCGAAAGGTAAACAATCGGCACCACTTCACCTTTTAATAAAATAAAATAAAAACACCTGCAAAATGCTTAGCCGTAAATGCCATTTGCTCAAAATATTTTGGAATGAGTTTTTCAGTTTCCATAAGCTGCTCCAGCACCGCAGCTTCTTCCACTTAACTTTTGCATGCTGCAGATCAGATGGACAGAGCATAGAAGCAGGTAGTGCTTACACACATAGGAAAAAATAAAATAATAATAATAATAATAATAAAACAACTCAGGAACACCAGGGCTGCCTGGAAACAGGCTTTTTTTCTCGTCTTTGAAATGGCACAACATCAATAGGCTAACAACAGAACACCAGGAACACAAGCCTAGAAATTCCCTGCAAGTATTACACAACTGCCCTTGAAACAAGACATCAAGGAAGCAGCGCTACGTTTGCGTCCCACGATCAACATAAAATGAGACAGAGCTTACAACAGAATCCTTTAAAGACACGGGCAGTGGCACGTTACTGCAGCATGCAGGCAGAGTACCAATGCTGCTTTGCAACCTCCGAAGTTTGTCCCCAAATCTGTGCTTATACTCTTCTGGAGGCAGGCAGGCGTGGCAGCGCCGTGACATCTCGCTCTGGCTGTACGGAGCGCCAGGGGCTGCAGGGACAAGGGACGGACAGAAGGACGAATCTGTGTTCGGACAGTTGCAACCCTCCTGGTTTGGGGCTGTGGTAGGAGCCTGGGGTGGAGGCCTACCGAATTTCATGGTTACCCCGCGCGCCCCTGCTGGCTGGGCAGGTTCAGTTCGCGTTTCTTTTAACTCCAGAGTTGATAATTAGAAGTTTGTTAATTGGGAAGTCATTAATTTAAACTCCTCGACACAAAGCTTTCTAGCCCACAGCAGCTAGGTAAAACGTTGGGCTGAAAGTAAAATAATTTACAGCGATTTCGGTTTCAATAAGAAAGAGCATAGGTCAATATATTTCAATCTGCGATCTAAAGTTACATTCCTAACCCATATTTAGCAGTATGAATGAAACCCTGTTACAGGAGAGCATTCCTATTTTGGGAAGCCTTTATGCACACTTTTTATTTCATGTGAAACGGAAAGCATTTAAATGATTTCCTGTATCAGGGGCCCACGAACACTGATTTTCAAAGGCACTGGCTGTATCCCTTTGAAGTCGATTCTTCTGAAATCAACGTTCTCTGCAAACTGAAATCACAATGCCCTCGCTCCACGAGATGTCACAGAGACAGTTTGCTGTTGATCGTAAACAAATCTTGCCATTAAAACAAGCACGTTTCACAGCTTAGCAACAGACGAAAAGCTGGCCGTAAAACCCTGATTAATCGGCCGTTCACATCGAGCACCAAACTCCTCTTGATCTACTATTTAATGAAGCGCGGTTATCGCGTACATACATGGGTCTGATTATTAGAGTCTCTGCTCTACTATGCTGTGTGGACTGTGTGTTAAGTTGTCATTCAGAAGAGCACTGCCAAGTTTTTATTTAATATGCATTCAGCACTTATTTAGCTCAAAAGCTTTGACATTCCCAGCTCCGAGATTCCCTTGCATGTTACAACTTGTCAACCTCGCTGCCTTTCATTACAACCATTCAGCCGGCTTTCAGCAGCTGCAGCAACATTAATGTAATTACAGGTTCGAAATCAGGATCCTCATTCAGCAGAGCATTACTCCGCTAATGCGAGAAGGAAGTCTTGCACAAAACCAAGTTGCTGTTGCCGTACATCAGATTTCTAAAGAGAAGCAGTCAACGCATGGGCGACCCTGAAGTTGTAAATCCCTCGTATGGAAATCCAACCAAGCGAGGTTAAAATATATTCTGAAGTAATACCTGTGCCCCTAGAAAGAAAACAGAGGGTAATAGCAAGCTAGTTTTTCTTTCATTCCCTGGTAACAATTCTCCTCCCACATCCTAGTGACAGGAGCCAAGAATCAAGAGAATGGAATTCGTGAAAAAGCAATGTGTAAAACATTTTGAAATCAGCATATTATTAGCACCTATGAATTTATACGTATTCCAAAGCCCTCACATTAATCTTTTATGCAAATAAGACATTTCCCTGACTTGTAAACTAAAGTGTCTTAAAAACTGGAAACAATTGGGGTTTTGTGCTTCAGAGAAACGGAGAACAGCATTTAGTGCTGGCAGACTGTCTCCCTCCGCTTCCAAAAACCAGGATCCAGTTCTCTTATCAGGTTTGAAGTGAAATTACAGCTCAGAGTGGAAAATGAGGACCTGATCTGGCAAAAACAAATACCTTCCCCTTATAACATGGCTCAGCGCTGGGCAATGAGCCCCAGCCCTTAAGCAGTGCCTTCTGTTGTGAGGCCTGCAGCAGTGCACCCATGTTCCTCAATTAGCCATGAGAAAAAAGCTAGCAAAAATGGAAAATAATCTAGAACAAACAGATTAGATCTGGAGATACCAATCATAATATTTTCCTCCTTCCTGTATTCTCTCCGCCTTACCGCTCCCCTCCCCGCCATGTATTTGTACTAAAAGTAGATTTCCAATCTTTTCCCTTTCCAACTAGAAATTAAAGGAAAAAAGAAAAAGCAGGGGGTGGGGGAAGATTTACTATCTCTGCACATTCATTAGAGAAGTTTCCAGTGAACCCTGTGGGCATGGAAAAGTACGACAGTGCTACTTCGTCAGGCTTGAGGTTGCTGGAAGATAATCAGTAAAACATGTCTTTCAGAATCAGAGGAAAAGCATGAAAACATTTCAGAAGGAAAAAATCCCACCACATGATGCAAAGGGATTGTATTCAGATGGGGGAAGAGGACTGGGGAAAGAGGGCGCAGGACTTTTCCCAAGTAGACAGACAGCTACTTGTTTCACAGGAAATCTATTGTAAGAAGCTTTTCTCTCTAATCAATTAGGTACAGACATTACTGCTTGATGGCGTGAGCAGCTGTGCCTTCAAAGAACCCCAGGGATGGATCATTTGATTCTGGAAGGTCACTCAGGGCATTTGGAAGACAAGTTCTGTACCCGGCAACCGCAAAGGTCTCCCAAATAACCACCTCAGCATCAAGCCTCTTTGTGGTACGCTGCAAACAAGCAGAACCTCCAGCCACGTCAGGATCACACGGAATACCTGACTGCGGATGCAGTTAGCCCAGGAAGATATGAGAGGCAGCTCCCTGAGCAGAGATACGCTCCTGAAAACACTGCAAACTCACATCCTCCTCCCTGTCACCTCATTTGAAATCTGGGATCATTTTCTACGGTAAATCTTCCACGTTCGTGAGCCATAAAGAAAGATCAAGAAGTTCCAAGTGAACTCAGCTGGCCCTGTCTGTGCTGCCTTTCAGGTGGCTGCTGTGAATTCCTGCGGGAACTGCCTATGCTCAGCTTTCTGACGGCCTCCCTGGGCACTCCATCCGCTTGGGTTAACGCACTTACCATGGGGATAGCACCTAACATCTGTCTTTAAGAAAGCACAAAGAAGCACTACCATATCCCCTACACATGGGATTTCTGGCCCAAAGGCCAGAACAGTACTAGGAAATGACAAACTGCTGATGAAAGTTTGGTACAGTGCCTAAGAAACCTTCCATGAAAGCTGTGACAAGTTAAAGACGCTGTTGAGCTGACACCAGCAGCAAAACGCCAAAATTCCTGAGCTGAGCCAAGCGTTTCTTCATATTGACCAATACTCAAAAGCCCAAATACGTTTGATCAAGTTTCTGAAGTGGGACAAGATTTTCCAATCTCTCTAGAAACCAAAGAAGCACTGTGAACTGTCAGCTAAGAGAACTGCGCTCACCAGCAGACCGAGAACCTCTGCGTGAGGACAGCACCGATGCAAGGCACAAGGGATGAGCAATGGTCTAAGCACCTTGTAGGGGCTATTTGCAACTGACCAACATGGTATTGAAATAGATGGATTGAGACAATCTTACTTGAGGCACAAAGCATCTAGACACAGCTCAGAAAAGCTTACATCAACACTCATCGGGCAAAACCCTTTTCAGGATAACGAGAATCAACAGGTTCAAAAAGTTAAGAATAGCTCCAGGTTTTTTTCCTGCCATGAAAAACTGGGGCTGGAACCAGAATTTCTCCCTGCTGATGGGAAACAGACTGGTCTCAGGTAACCATGGAAGGAGGAGGTCCTCTCCCCTTTGGAGAGGACTCCCTTTTCCAGTTTGGATTGACAACCCCCTCACACACACAGAACAATGATGCAGCAATGACCTATTGCAAATAGCCTCCGACTAGCGATGATTTGCTCAAGTTAAATGCAGTAAGTATAAGGTGACACAGGCAAGCCACAAACATTTTCCCCATTCATCACTGCATTAATAGAACCTCATAACATCTAGAATATAACAGAGAGGAAGAGTCTTTCCAGAGGAGAAATAAAAGTCAAAAAGCGAGGCAACGAGCATTCCCTCATCCACATCATCACATTATTTCTGGAAAGCACTAAGAACCAACTCCCTAGGAGAGAAAGGCATTTCAAAGCAACATAAATCCACTAAGTGGAAGTAAAAAGGGATGCTAACTTTCAGGTTTTTGTCGTGCTCAAAGACAACCCAAGTAAACTTCCAAGTGGTAAAGCTCAGGAGAAAAGCAAGGCTCCGCAGGCGCACGGCTGCAGAGCTGATGTACCTCTGCCATCCCAGAGGAAAAGCGCAGCCTTTTAGGCAGGCCAACACATCTTGGGAAAGGTGGAGAAGGAAGAAAACCATTCCAAGCTTAAGAAAACAATAAATTCAGATGAGAGACAGCCTGTCCTTGCTGCAATGTTAGTTCAAGCATTGGCTCAACCTGTGCACACAGACAAAAGTCTTCAGCTCAAATTAGCCGGTGCTTTAACTCTGAGCTTGCTGGTCCAGCAGCACAGTTCAAACACCGGCAATTCTTGCACTGACAACGCAGCAAAGCCTTCGCTAACGCACACTGCTAGCCACCGCATCCCTGCTGCTTTCCTGGAAGAACATAAGAAGAGGAAAAAGAAAAAAAGAGGTTGCACCGAGTCAGCCTACAGATGATCAACCAAGTCTCCGGCCACTCAGCAGTGGCCAGATAACAGCCTTAGAAAGGGGCAGCGCAGAGCAGCTCTTCTCAGTACTCCCTCAGCTCCCAGCAGCTGTAGGTTGGGGATTTCCTGAGCCAAAGGTGGTGTCTGTGCACTTAATAAGCCTCTGCACTTTTTTGTCAGTGCAACAAAACAAGCTGAATAAGCCTTAAGTGGAAAGATAACTTAAGGAATTTGAAAACTGAAAGAAGAAATAAAGTTAAAGGACTGGCAGAATGAGAAACTGGACTGTCCCTGGCAAGAATAAAGAAAAAAAAAGCCCTCACACAGAACTTCAGGCCAAGTTTTAGACTACTCACAACCCCCCGAGAATCAGCATTTCTCATCAGTTCTCCCTATTCAGCTCACGTAATCACCAGATAAGAACCCCAGAGGCAGAGCTGGTACTCAGAAGTTCAAACGTATCAGCTAAGAGAAGAATGCTGATTCTCCAGCACCAGGAGCCAACAATGCTGTGTTTGCACTGAAGGATTTCAGACGAGTAATTTTTTGCAGACTCAAATATTTAAGGCGATCATAGCTCAGCTGACAACTCATTATGTTTGGTGATTTAATGTTGTATTTACCACTGATAATATGTACAAGAAAATGAAAAGCCATGTTTATGTTGCATGTCTACTGCATGTAAACTCCTGTTTACTGTTTTCCAGATCTACAGAGTTTAACAAAATGCAGCAGGGATTTGATACAACCACACTGTATCGAAGCTTTCCTTGCTGAAGCTATAACCACATAATAGGGCACAGCTCTCTTCCAAAGGAAGATGAAGTTTCCTTGATTTTTTTCTGAACATTAAGCTTTTGAAGAAACTATTTTTTTTTTAAATACCTGATATCCCAACAGGAGATAGTGAGTTAACAGTGTAGTAAGAAAAAAAGAAAAAAAACAGGCTATACTTCCATCGCCACTCGCAGAACAATTTAACCATCCACTTCTCTTCCCCATCACCGATTTCCAAGCCTACAGTAGTTTGTATTGACAGATTACTTGTCAATTTAATAGACCCAGAGAACTGCAGAATTAGTTAATTACATTAATTTCACTCCAGTACTTCTTGAAAAAGATACCAGCAACAACAAGAACAATCCTGCCAGCTTCAAATTAACAGAACAACTTCATTAAGTAAATTAACATTTTTAATTATAACTCAAAGAACCAAACTTTTTCAGTGTGCACTCCCCAAATTCTGGATGGCTTGACATCTGCATTGATGATCGTATTTAGTCTTTACCATGTAATACTGGACTTCAAGAGCCTAATGCTAATACTTAATAACTCAGAACAAGAATAAAATGATTTGTTTTTAGTGGCCTAAAGTATCCTTTACTGTACTGCTATCACTGTTTTGATTTACAGCACCACTGGAATGTCAAATAATTAGCAGTGCTAATGCAAGGCAAACCGACAGGATGCAGTACGAGTCTAGCTCTACCGCCTGGTGAAGTTACCGCTCCGTAAACGCTGCACAGTTCCACGCTCCTACCTCTGGCTAGACCCTGCCAAACCTGGCTCACGGCGGCAGTCCTCCTGCAGGAGGCCTACCTACTGAGTGAGGTTACTCACACCAGAAGGAATTTGCAGGTCTAGCCCCCTCCAGCTTGATTTATAAGCATGAAGCACACGCGTCTAGCAGGAATTTAACACTTACGCTTCCACAGTTGTTCTTACAGTCTGTTCGTCACAGTCTTCATCTGAGCTGCTACACGTTGCGTCCGAGTCCAGGTCCTTCTCCACACGAGACAGCAGCCCTCCGGCAGAAAGTGCAAAGCCCCGGATTTCCCCCGGTGCAACACAAACTCCGTTCTGTATATCCGCACTGGAACTACTTTCCAGAGTAGTTGCGCTGTTTTCTGGCCAACCTTCCGCGCACCTGAGGGAGCCACTGCTCGAAAACCTGGTTGGCTCATGGAAAACCTTCATTCTTTGTAACTGATGTTTTACGAAGCATTTCAGCTGCTGATCACAGTGTTTGATAACGTGCTTTGCCAGGAGCATTTGTAAACGTTTCTGAGTCCTTTTGGCGCGGCTGATTTCCTTTTGTTGCTTAGTGACACACTGGAGCAAGCGAGCGTACACCTCCTCCGGGGTGCAGCTCAAAATCCCTTCCGAAGGCCCGTGAAGAATTTGGTGTAATAAATCCCCTTTTATTGTTTCAGCGCAGACTCCCAAAGCCCTACCCCAAAACCCATTCTTCTTGTACCATTTACCATTTAAGAGCTGCATTTCTTCTGCATTACTGGATTCGGTTACATTTGAACCCGAAAGTCTTGGCGTTTCTGCCAGATTTGGAGATGCGGCGTCTGGAAAAGCGACCCCTTTGACCTGTTCCTCAGGTCCCGAACGACCGATCTGACCGAGCGACGTGTCAGCACCATTGTGTAATGCGCTTCTCATCCTGGAGCAGTCAGGCTCTCCCGATTTCATTTGCTTACCGGTTTTGGTGCTAAATGCAGAATTTGTGCTCATTAACAAGACAGACTGATAGCGCTTGGAGGACGGCGGAGAAGCGAAACGCTGCACGCTGAAGATATCATTCCTGAGGCTGGGCTCAGCAGTGGGGAACCCCAGGACTGAGCAAGTAATCCGTGCGATGGAGTCCTCTCTTATCTTCTCTTCCACTGCTCTGGAATTTTCCATGCACAAAGTTGTATCAGACTCCATAGCTCTAGAGGACAAAGAAGGTGACAAGTGGATACCATGACCTTTTGTTGCTGCCTCTCTGAGGGCTGGTGTCATTATAGCTACTGTAGGTAGTTTACAGCAAACCTGAAAACAACACGGGCCATGTAAATTTTCTCATTTTCATGACATGATACAAATACAACAATTCGGTCAGGCACTTCAGTCTTTCAACACTTACACGTTATTGCAATATGTCATAAAAAGGACATTATCTAAAGAACATGCACAGACTACGCCCTCCCGTGAGGCAAACAAGAACGCTCGAGCTTTAATTTATTATTAATTCACGCAGAGGTTGTCCCACGTGCAATAAAAGCCTCCACCTCACAGGGGAGTAAGTGTTCACACCTCATCGCATTTCTGATCCTATCAGTCTCAGAAATAAGCCTCTCAGAGTTCACGACTGTCATCTAACCTTGCTTAAACTCAAAACGTGACCAAAAGCCGTAGGACTACGAGGATGCATTTTAAATTCGTGTGTGCACGCACACACAGATGCGCATCTACACATTCCCAGCCAGAACTCTGGTGGGATTTTGTTCTAATCTGCTCTGGAGATAAGTCCTTTGACTTGCATTTGGTCTTTGTTCAAGTTTTTTTTTTTTTTTTAATACTTTAAATGAGTCATCAGCAGTACGACAGAAACAGGAGAATGGGAGATATGCAGCGACCTATTACAAGTGCAGCTAAGCAGAACACCTACCACATGATGAAACGCTCTGAAATAAACTCAGAGCCACTGCTAGGAGAAACGTATTCAAAGCCAATTTACGTATAGCAAGTATTTGATTATTTAATTATATACACTCACAGGAACACTTAAGGAGCTAGTCATCAGGGCTAGTGCTCTAAAAACAGAGAAGGGCGAGTTTTAAATGTTTCCTAAAATCCTTCCCCTGCCTTTGTATCCCGTTTTTTACTCATCAGGCACTGTTTGTTTAATACAAACCCAACGCTCCTTGATACCCCCTTTAGTAAAAACAATCAGCTCTTCCATAACGACTCTTTTGCCTGGGGCTTGTCCTAGCTTAGATCAAGGGTTCCCAGAGTTTTGGGATGGAAAGACCGGGGTCAACCTTCACCACTTCTTGTCACTGGCTATTCCGACACGCCCCATTTTATCATTGCACAGCGTGCAGTGCAGGAATCATTGCCTTACGCCCTACTTTCTGCTCTGCTTAGGACATGGTTAAATAAACACAAAGGAAGGTTGAACTGAGGCTGGTCCGCAGAAGCCTGGACAGCAAGCTACTGGCTGTTCTTGGTTAAGAAACTAGAGGCAACACCAGAAACAACAGGAGAGTGACAGAAGAGAGCGTAGTGCAGCAACTTCCCAGTAAATTCTCTGGTTAACCTGAAAAGCAGTTAGGAGCTCAGCTGTTGGGTTTTCACCTCTGTACAGCTCCTGCTCGGCATCACTGGGACCAGGCTCAGCAGCCCTCAGCTAACCCTAAACAGTACTAAAAGAAAACCAAACAAACAGGATTTTAACTTTCACCCTCGCTAGCAATGAGCTGTTCAGAATAAGTGCCCCGTGACTGGGACCTGACAAGGACATGCCTGTGCCGCTGCGATGCTCTCGGGATCACGCTGGCTGACGGCTCTGTGTCGTTCGACCCCTGTAGGAACTAACAGGCACCATTCTTTTAGTTTGGGTGGCTTTTTTTTCCACCTTTAGGGGAAAAATGGAAAGAAAAGGCAAATTGAAGTACCTTCAAATTAAACCCCTAACATTAAATCAAAGAGCACCAGACGAGCCATCAATTATCAGTTCCTGACAGAAGATGGTTACGCTAAAACACACCTAAAAAGTAAAGGCTTTCAAAAAGAAAAGCCTCCCACCTAACCACCTAACCCCTCACCCAGGAACCTACAAGCTTCACACAACGTTTCTGCCCTGAAGACAGCTGTGTGAGACGCTTCACGTGTGTTCCTCTAATTTCAGCGACATCAAAAAGACTTTATAAAGGCTGGTGCTATCCCAGACTCCAGCCCTTGGCGCTTCTCCAAGAAGTTCACACACAAACACACAAAACGTCACTGGCACACCAGCAAAACAAACCGCGAGCTGCAAAAAAAAAAAAAAAAAAATTAAAACCAAACTTCAGTGCAAGCGCTTGGCTGCAAAGACATTGTACAATTTTCATGTTGACACTTTTTATTTCATTTTGGCAGAAAGCAGCAAAAAATAATCTCACTCCACCCTTATTGGAACGGAGTTTTCAGAGCCAAACCTTCTGGGAAAAAAAAAAAAAGGCAAGGGGAGGGAGGGCAAGTAGTGTAACACAGCGCTGAGGAAAAGCCTGCGTTGTCATTCTGGAAAAAGCTTTTTTGTCACAGGTAAACCATTTCAAGGATTTTTTTTTTTCCATTGTGTTCCACTTGCATTTCTGCTGTGCTGATGTTGAAACCTCCACACTAAGCTGGCAAATGTTTTGCTTTTTGTCTGTGTAATATATATTTCACTTGAAAGACTAAAAAGTATTGTAAAAAGGAAAGCCGGTGTAAAATAAGGGGAAGGGAAGAAACAAGTACCAGAAGTGCAAAGGATAGCAACTGATGTTTCAAGTGACTTTATGCTTATCCTCCGTAATGCCTTAATTACGCAGCAGGATATAGCCTGGGATTGCAGTTTGCCCCTGCTGCCTTCTCTCACCACTGCACATGACAACTGCCAGCCCCTAACCCCACAGCTACCCCTGCTTTTCTGCTGCTGCCCTCCACCCTGCCAGCTCTCACTACTCCTCACTGGACATTTCGCTCTTACACCTTTCTGTACCCACCTTACCTCGCTGGAATTTATCTAAATCCTGAATCTAACGTCTTCGTGTAGGCCAGCAGTAGCACCCTATTAAAAAACAAGAGCAAGCCTGGCTGCATGCAGGCTGGCATTCCCTTCCCAGCCTGCAGCTTTTGTTTATAGTCCTCTTGCTTTTTGACTTTTTCCCCCCTTGCATAACAATATCACTTACGTTACACAACACTACAGACAATATGCTGGGGGACTTTTGCTTGGGAGGGGTGTTGGTTTGCCTTTTTGTGATTTTTGTCATCTTTTTTAAAACTTCCACATGTGGAAGGGTTTGTAAGGCTCCTCTATGTTATTATTTTTTGCTTTCAAATTCAGCTGTCTACTCTGCCCACGAATTATCAAACAAATATAACTAACTTGTCTCTGGTTTATTCACAGATTAGCTGTATTTTAGATAGAGGAACTTCCAATGTTTACTCCTTCTTTAGAAGACATTCCAAAACCAAAGCAAAGTCACCAGCAGATGACAGCGTCTGCTGAAATACCCTATATTAAGTCCAGTCCTATATTACAACCCCCCCAGATACCACCTGCACCAGAAGTGGCAATACCTGGTTTCCTACAGCGCTGAGCTGTTTGTCCTGTAACCCCTAGCTGCACTGAGCCCGCCTCTCCGATTATCGCCGGACAAAAATAAAGCGCTGCTCTGGCAGACAGGCGCTACTGCGGCGCTTCTTGGCTGGCTGGGACCGCCGAGGGAACGCGGGCAGCTTCTCCACCGCATCCATCCGCGCGGGTCTACGTTACCTCGCCCTCCCGATTTTCACCAGAGGCACGGGATCGTAACGATTACTAAGAATAGAGGGAACAGCTCCCAGCACAGTCTGCATTTTCTGATAGAACAGTTGGCAGCAATGGCCACAAAGGAGGTACGGGTCCCACCGGGTACGTCCTGGTTAGGAGTATGAAAGAAAAAGGGAAGAAGTCCGCATTTAGCATGCCTGGACTGTTCTTTCAGAAATAAATCGTCTCGATAGGCAGCCTTTGTTTTCAGTTTGAGAGCAGCCCGCTTACTCATGAGGGGTATTTAAGCATTTTAGTATTTTGTTCTATTAATAGATTGAAAAAAACAAACTGACAGGATTATGCAGGGAGTCTCAGCTTTCAGCAGCGCTCACCGTGCAGCCCGTACCGTAGAGATAACACTGCCAACCCCGGGGTTCTGCGCTCCCCAGGAGATACGAGCATAAATCTCCCCTCTCCAAAAAAAAACCAACACCGCCACACACCTACAAAGGATCTCTCTTTGAACAGCAAGAACGCAATTTAGGACAGACCACCCAAACAGTTCTAATCATAAAAAACATCAAAAAGGACATACTTCAAGTGGAACTCATTAGTATTCATTTATGATAGAATCCGTGACTCATTAAAATCTCCTCACAGGGTTGTTTTTCTCCCTGCTCACCAGTGCCGCTGCACAGAGGATAATTTCCAAGTTTATTACCGTGCCATCAACTAATTCCTGCTCAGTCTGCAGAACCACATATTCGCAGTGTAACATCTGAAGTCATTTTTAACGTATGCTACCAACTGAAATAACACTTGTATTACTTTTAGATCCGCTGCAAGCTCTGCACCGACAGCCCAGGCGTCCTGCGGAGTTGTGGCTTTGGGGAGGGACGTAAAAAATGGGCTTAGATGAGAACAGTGCCCCTCTGAGACACCACGTACGGTGACGGGGAGTTAAAATCCCCAACGCTGAGGGGTGTCACTGACGGGGAGTTAGGGTCCCCAACGCTGAGGGGTGTCGCTGACGGGGAGCAAGGGTCCCCAACGCTGAGGGGGAGTTAAGGTCCCCAACGCTGAGAGGTGTCACTGAGGGGGTGTTAGGGTCCCCAGCACCGAGGGGTGTCACTGACGGGCAGTTAGGGTCCCCAACGCTGAGGGGTGTCTCTGAGGGGTCCCCAGCACTGCGGGGTGGGAGCTGACTAACGCCGCCACGGCGCTGAGGGGGCTGAGGCGCGGCCCCTCCCGCCCAAGCCTCGCGCCAAGCCCCGCCCCCTCCCGGACCGTTACCCCCTCCCGCCCCGCCCCCACCCAGCCCTCCTCGCGCATGCGCGCCAGCGCCGCGGGACCCGAGCGCCGCCGGGCCGCGGTTCCCCCGTTCCCCTCTCCCCGGTCACCCCCCCCGGCGGCCCCGTCCCCCTCCCGTCGCCCTCCTCGCTCCCCCTCCCGCGCCGCTCCCCGCCGCCCCGCGCTTGCCTCCGCCCGCCGGCTCCTCCAGCAGCAGCGGCGCCGCCGCCTCCGGCCCGCGCGGCGCGGCCGCAGTGCCGCGATTGAACAGTCCGCGCCCAGCTAAAGCGCGCCGCGCCCCGGGGGCGGGGCCTGCGGGCGGGCGGGGCTTCGAAGGGGCGGTGCTTCCAGGGGCGGGGCCAGCTCCGCCCCGCCCCTGCTCCCCTCCCGCGCGCTCCCGCGGGCGCGGCGGCGCGCTCGGCGCTGAGCAGGCGAGGCGTGCATAGAAATGCTTTATTTCGACGAGCCCGGGGGGAGCGGGGGTAAGGCACGGGGCGGCTGTAAACACGGGGCCGTGCGGCAGGGCCAGGCTTCCGTCCAACGCGGGGCTCCTCGTCCTCGGCAGCGTGGGGCACGCCGAGCCATCCTCGCCTCCCTGCTGCTACCGCTCGCCTTGCTAGGTTTCGCCTCCTTGGAGGAGCTCGGTGCACTACGTAAATCTCTCCTACTTACATTCTGGTGCCTGAGTTTATGCCATGTATTACTATAAAAGGGGGGGAGGTTCTGGGAGGAGCGAGCGGCCGCCCTACTTGTCACTGACAATGTCTCTAGCGATAAGCTCTTTCATTATTTCGTTGGTGCCGCCGTAGATTGGTTGAACGCGGGCGTCCACAAAAGCTCTGAGGACAGGGAAAAAAAGAAAAAAGATTTAAATAAACATTTCTCAGAATATATGTACAATACAAACAGAAAAGTACCAAGTTTTATCTTTGAAGATCCCACTTTTCAAAGCACGCTATTCCAATATCTCTTCCAATTTTAAAAGAGATTCGCACACATCAAGGTATTTTAAAAGCTCTACAAGACCAGACTCCTAAAACTTCTTCCCCCCCGCCCCTCACTTCTTGTTCCCTCTTTCCCTCACATCCCCTGTGCATTAACCCAGCTCTGGCCACCAAAGCCCCTCTCGCCCCCGCGCACATCCTGTTCGACAACAGCACGCCTGCATGAACTCAGAGCCAGGTGCCTCCTTGTTGTGAAAAAACAACTCCCGCAGAGCCAACCTGATAGTTATCATGGTAATTTGCTCTAATGCCCTGGCCTGTCTGATCCTGTCAACAGGACTGCTACCAGCGCTGTCAGTTCTTTCTTTCAGGTGGGCCTCAAACACCTTGGGAGGAAAAGTGCCAATTTTCTTCCCTTCGGCCTGGCTACAGCTTTCTGCTGGTACCAGCTCCAGCTCCGTGCGGGCCAGCAGCTGAAAAGCTAAACACAGCCAAAACATTTCCATCTCTGTGCTGGAACTGGCCCCAGGACATGCATGGCTGGTGACAGCACACGGGGTGACAGCGTGCTTTTCCACCCTAATTCTGCGTCATTATCCGGAGAGTGCAGCCCACTGAACCCCTGTAGATCCCTGATCCCTGTAGCTCAGTGGCTGAACTACAGGAATCACCATCCCCATACGAACAGCCGCTGCACACACAGATAAGCAGCACTTCAAAGACACCCAGAGCAGGGCTTGCTGACCTCCCTATTTAATGAGACAGCATGCAGGACACTCAAAAAAAAAAAAAGTGTGAGTGCATAAAAAATACATGTTAAACAGTTACTTTAAAGTAACTTTTCATACTCTTTAAGTATATTTAGAATAATGAATCTAAACCTGCTCAGTTTACAAAATGAACTCTAATTATCTGCTTATAACAACTGGGGCTAACCATTCTATTTTTCTTTTAACTTCAAGTTAACCCTTTTTTTAAAAACAAAAACAAAAAAAAAAAACAGCTCTACATATGTTATTGTGGCAATGGAATATACAGAAAAATAAATAAAAAAAAGAAGTCTTCCTAGATAATATAGGAACATAGTAAAAACTCTGTTCCAAAATACATAAAGCACGCAAGAAATTTGGGAATTACAAGTCTCTACATGGAAGTCCCTCAGCTTTATCATTTAAAAAGGTACAAAAAGCTGAACATAACCACTCACGCTCTTGATTAAGCAACTTGTTATTTTACAGTATTAGGCAAGCTTTAGGCTGACCAACACATTCTTTCCTTCATGTATATATATTTAATTCCAGATAAATTATGTACACTAGCTCATTTTCTTCCTTAAGTACCTTTTTTCCCCCCCCATTACTCCTACAAGGAGAACTTGTGTTTTGTGAAAAACAGGCAATTGCTCAACAGGTTATGAATTATTTGGAGGATCAAAACAAAGCTCTCCTGCAGACATCTGTACAGAGGATTGCCTTTCAATAAACATGATGAGAAAAGGAACAGTAAATCAGTACTAACACAAAACAACTGACAAGTAGATGTAAAAGTGCCTCATTTTACTTTGCTAGTAATCCTTCATCATTCAAGTCTGAAATCTTACACTTACTTTGCAATTGGATACTCCCACATGTATCCCCAGCCTCCATGCAGTTGCACACACTGAGTAGCTACGCTGTTCTGGAGATCAGACGACCTTAAATGATCAAAAAGAAATTGGTTGTTAGAAGGATGCGTGCTGGGAAACATGACCAGAGACACAGATAAGTTACCAAGACAAAAACATAGCCAACCTTTTTATTTCATATAACCCATCTAAAGCGTCGGCCATTAAAATACTTTAGATTGTGAGGGCTATTTTCTTCCTGCGTGATGAGAAACATATACATTGAATTGAAAAGCATTTAAGATCTGCTCCCCTTACAGAAGAGCTTTCAGAGAAGGAACGCTTTCAAGACAAACAAACCTGTTTACCTTTCTCACAGGTCAAGAGACTTCCTTTGTAAAGCAGGTTGGTATATTCTCTGTTCTTATCAAATCCTTCAGTTGCATCATAAAATTTAAGAACACTGCAGGCTTTCTACCCCCACTCCCAACAGACCATGATGCTTTTCAATATAACCATAATTAGGGAATACTTTATTTTCCCAAAAATATTTTATAGATTTGAATTCTCAAGAATACGATGACTATTGGAGTCAATTGCTTTTCATGGAAGAATGTAAGAGGAGTCCTTTTTCCAAACCAACCCTCCAGCTAGGTTCTTACAGTTTATTATACCAATTTTAAATCTGCAACAGTGAGTTACTGCCAACTG
>CM021771.1:6763325-7324120 GCA_011076525.1 Nettapus auritus
AGAATCTTAGAATCTGTCTTAGAATCTTAGAATCTGTCTTAGAATCTCCTGAGTTGGAAGGGACCCATAAGGATCATCAAGTCCAACTCCTCACACCACACAGGTCTACCTGAAAGTTTAGACCGTGTGACTAAGTGCACAGTCCAAACACCTCTGAAACTCACACAGGCTTGGTGCAGTGACTACTTCACTGCAGAGCCTATTCCAGTGTGCAACCACCCTCTCAGTGAAGAACCTCTTCCTGATGTCCAGTCTAAACTTCTCCTGCATCAGCTTAACCCCGATCCCGCAGGTCCTGTCACTGGTGTTTATGGAGAACAGGTCACCCACCTCTCCACTCCCCCTCACGAGGAAGCTGTAGACTACCACGAGGTCTCCCCTCAGCCTCCTCTTCTCCAGGCTGAACAGACCCAGTGACCTCAGCCACTCCTCATATGTCTTCCCCTCTAGGCCCTTCACCATCTTTGTAGCCCTCCTCTGGACACTCTCCAGCAGTTTCACGTCCTTTTTGTACTGTGGTGCCCAGAACTGCACACAGTGCTCGAGGTGAGGCCGCACCAGCGCAGAGCAGAGCGGGACGATCCCTTCCCTCGCCCGACTAGCGATGCCGTGCTTGATGCACCCCAGGGTACGGTTGGCCCTCCCGGCTGCCAGGGCACACTGCTGCCTCACGTTCAGCTTGCTGTCAACCACGGCCCCCAGATCCCTCTCTGCGGGGCTGCTCTCCAGCGTCTCGTCGCCCAGTCTGTATGGATAGCCAGGGTTGCCCCGTCCCAGGTGCTGGACATGACCTTTAAATATATCTCCAAATTTAACTATATAGTACAACTGGTCACCACAAAGTCTACAGACCTTTCACCAGGTATCAGGAGAGAGACACAAGCTACACTTCAAGATTCACCCAACCTCTAAATCAAGTCATTGACTGGGCAAAAGTTAATAAGCAAAATTAATGGGAGATAAGTCTCCTGAAATATTAGGGAATGAAGCAATTCTACTTTCAAGCAGTTTCTAAACCATCTAAGAGTGCTATGGAAAGGAGCTGCAGGAACTCTCTTAGGGAAGGGGCAAACCCACGACAAACTGTGGCACTAACATGTGAGTGAATAGGGGAGTTCCAAATTCCTTGCTTTGGAAAAATCTCTTGAGGAAGTAAGTAAGTCTGCATCTGAGCTGGCACTAGCTGCTTCCTCCTCCTCAGAGCTGAATGCGTCTACTTACGTACCCGTTATTTCTAGGTAAACAGTGCTAGGAACAGCATTCAAACAAAATCCTTACTTTCATAGTAGGTATTCTCACTGGATTCCATCAGCATTTTCTGCTTATTAACTCTACATTTACTCTTGAAGGTCTGTACCACTTTATTTTCTATAGTATGATTTGTTAATGTCTGGCAAGCTCTTTTCCTCCTATCTTTGCAACCAAGATAAAACTACACAGATTACAAATTCACATGCCTTATCTTAGATGCTTCTACTTATCCAGATTTCTCTGGTTAAGCCTAAGTTAACAGATAACACCATCAAATACAGGGAGAGGGAGGAGAAGTTCTGGCTAATAAAAGAAAGAACTGTTTAGTCTCAATTGCAGCAATGGCTGTAGCCAACTATTTCTTCCCAAAACCAAATAGCTTCGAAAAGTAGCTGGGCCAAACAACTATTGCTAAGTAATGCTAACTGAAAAGTATTCTATATCATATAAGCTTCAAGTTAACTTGTGATTAAGAAAAAAGAAAAACAAATTATTTGTTACAGAAAAATGTGACTTTTTCCAAATACCAATGAAATGCTCACTTTTAATTGAGGCTGAGTCCTGGTCTTAGTATTAACGGAAGCCTATTGTAAAAGCACACTATTACTTTGAAACTGATTTGATTCAGCAGCCCTGGTTTTCAACATAACTGACTGTTGTTGACTACTTGATTTAGGTTAGGGCTAATGGCCTCTACTAGAAATTGACAGTGTTATTAATCAGACAGTAATTTTATCTTTCGTTCAAATCTGAGCAGTTCAGCATTTTTATTATTAGACTCCCGTTAAGATTATACAAATAACACTTCCAAATTACTTTAACCACATACCAATACTTAGCCATAGAAGCTGTGGAGGAGTCCAGGCGTTTATCTGCGTGCAGCTGCAAACAGTTGTCCAAAAAGGCTCGTCCCACACAAATCTGCGTTTTCATTTCTGCCAACTTGTGCTGTACGGTCTTATTTTGGGAGTGGACAGACGAGGCAGAAGAAAGAAAGACCAGAAGTAGTACTGTTTTTAAACTATATTTGAAGTAGAAAGGGAAGCATTTTCTAGAAGCTTTTCTGTTAGATATCACTGTTTCAAAACAGTTTGGGTTCTTTATATCGAAGTGTAGCTTGTTTTCAATATAATTACATCTTTACCAATCTTATTAGAGACAATTACTGCCTTTTAATCCTCTAGACCAACTCAAAACATGGCATAATGGGGAAAACCCCCCAAGAGCCTGAAAACAAGTTCCTAGACAGCAGAGTTAAGAGGTAGTGGGAGCTCTGGTACTCTCTGCTCCCCCTTGTGGGAGAATGTACTTTCACTCTAGCTGGAACATTTATTTCATCGTACATTGGATGTACTTCCTGAGCAGTTTTTCAGAGTTTAAGCGATGCCAAGAGATATGCAAAAACAAAGAAATATTTAGACCAACTATCAGGAAGTTTTCTGGCACTGAGTTCTGCCACACTGGAAAAGACTTTGTAGATGGAAACAGTAAAATCCATTGCTAAGGACACCTAAAATCCAGTAGGGCAAGTATGTCACCGTCTTGGTGCAATTCTGGTAGGAACTGGATCAAAGCACCAAACAGGAACAGAAGTTTTGCCCGATCTCATTGTTTTAAACTTCTATAGAAAAAGCCTTGTTGCTTCCCCAGACAATTAACGTAACTAGTTTTTAATACTGCACTATAGGAGGACTCAAAGAATTAGGTAAGTCAAAGCTCTAATTAGAAAGGATTTTTGATTCCATGCACATTTAAGTGCAAAAAGGAAAAGTGAAAAGGTATGGATTTGCAAGAATGGATTTTTTTTTTTAAACTCTAATTTGGCCTTCTAGTGATTGGCAATGGTTTACCCTAGAAAACATTGTTTTAGAGGTCTCTGCACAGTGAACTACTACAATTAGAAAGCATTCCACACCTACATAAACTTTAAAATACATTTGTGTTAAAACTGCTCCTTGCACATACTAAATTCCAGTATTTCTGAATACTAAGTTCAAAAAGAAAAGATCACCATTTCCTGAAAGATACCTCACATTCCAGCTTCTGAAGAGCTCAGTTCTGCTGCTATTCACAATTAAATATTTGATTTTTACAAAGGAAGACAAAAATAAAAATACTCCAGTTCCAATTATCCCTGAAGTATATCAAAAAAAGCTAACTCCAATGTGTAGGAGTCACTCCTGTCCTACAGATGAAACATACAGGAGCTTGGTCTGTTTCAGCGCTAAAAGATGATGAAATTTTCAGGAAAATTACAACATCAAATGTTGCTTTCCATGTTATTGAGCTTTCTGACAGCAGCCAAATAGCGTAAGCTTGCCTCAAAATACAATTTAACTAGCACTGTCAAAAGCGTTCTATGCTCCAGCAATAAATCCAACCGTTTTATAATGCTATCACTTGAATATCCAGCTATCTGGTAGCTGAGGAATCTTGTTACTACACCAATAAAGCTGAATACAAACATCTTTGCAGGCATTCAGGCAGCAAGGTCATTGCTTGGCGTCCCTGAGCATCACTCTGACAAAGATCATGTTGCTGCAATGCATTATGTGCAGAGTTTTGCAGTACCTGCACATGCACCAAGCTCTTCTGCAGTCTGAAGGATTCCAGGCACATACAGGAATCCAAAAAGGTGTAATATGCCCTGGGATTAGGACCTCTGATGGTAAAATGCAAGCCTAAGAGCAATAAAATATTTTTTACTTCATCACTGGCAAAAAGCCAGTATAATTTCTACTGCATATTTCACTTCCAAAAGCAGTACTGCTGTAGGGTACCTTATTGACTTAAAATACACGCATTGCCTTTTAGTGGTTTTTAAAAACACTGGGCATAAAAGAAAGAGCCACAGCCCAAGAGTGAAGCCTCTGCAAGCAAACCTTTGGTAACACTCCAGTGACTTTCACTTGCTCAACATTACACGTACGAATGCGTACAAATTTCATTGTGCATCTGGCCTTACAAGTCTTACAGTTTAAACTCACCTGCAAGTGTGCAATTGTCTTCCCAAAGGCTTTTCTTTGCTTCACATAGTTCCTTGTTTCTTCAAACATGAATTCACAGCCGGCAAGAGCCATATCAGCAATTAACAGTCTCTCCTTTAGAAATACAAATTACAGAATCCAGGGGAATTAGTCCTACATTTCTGTGCATCAGACACACACACGTAAATGCACAACTGGGAAACAGATGTTCAGTGATGCTCATTGAGAAAGAGGGGCAGAAGTCACACTAGGGATCAAACCAGACACTACATTACAGAAATTAATGAGCGGGACTAATGTCTTGATGCTTGAAGTCCACTTTTAAGGCCTGTTGGTGATTTTTCTGATAGGACATTACCCCAGAAAAAAAGCTACATGTCAACCATAGGACTCCTGCTGACTGAAAGCTTCATGTCTATTTCTGCTTAACTATTAGTTTTCATGGCTCAGTTTAAAAAAAAAAAAACAACAGCTAAACAACACACACTGTGTTTACCTATTACAATAGGACAACCCTTGAAAAAACAAAAGCTGTAAGAACACTGCCTGTTTTTCCTTCCTCTCACAACATGTTGAAAAACAAAGTACAGAACAATTCCTTCTAGCACAGGTGAAGTCATCTTATGCATCCCATGGAATCCGTCTGTGAGCGCGTCTGTTTTTTTAAAGCAGTACATTTCCTTTAATCAGGTTTCATATTTACTCACAGTATAAAATTAAATAAACATGATCTTTACCAGGTGAGGCAAACAGTTTTGACAAAGCACAGTTGTGTTTTGAAAAAAATCGCATTGCCTCTTTGTCCTCCCAAACCATTCCAAAGCTTCAGTAAGTCAAGCTGTGTTATTTTCACTAGCAAGACATGTTGGTAACAACTTTTTTACTTTCCTATATGGATAAAGAAAAAAAAAAACTTGTATCTTTAATATGCTTCTGCGATTAGAAAAGCTAGAACAGCAACGCTTGGTCTTTCGTTAGAGAATGCCAAATGCATAAAAGCTCCAAGCTGTATGTAGTCTACTGAGCAAAATGGTTCCATACTAGAAGTGTACAAGAAAACTGACATGTTCTTTAACATAATGACCTACGTTCAGGTTCTTCAACAACTGGGATTCAGAGCTCTGGCTTTGAGCTGGTGGGATGTCAACACTGTTACTAACGCCCAAAGAACTGAGCATTTTAACACTAGAAACTGCATAACTCAGGTAAAACGCAGTAGTATCAACAGGACACTGCTTACAGACATCCTAATTCTGAGACAGATGTGGCTCTCCAAGATCCATCATCTCCAAGATTAAGGCAGATTCTTGCAATGACAAAAGTTGGGTCTCTGTATTCTTCCTAAAGATAACAAACACTTTCATTCCTCTTACCTGAGGGAGCTCTGCCATCAAATAATAGAAGCCTTTGTTTTCTTTTCCAAGCAAGGCACTTGCTGGCAACCGCACATCTTCAAAAAACAGCTCTGCTGTGTCCTAAGAGGATTTTAAGTGCAAGGATTTTTAGTCTGACATTCTCATCTCTTCATTCCACTTTTTTTTTTTGCACCCCCATTTTCTCATGCTATTGCATTAAGTCATAGAAAAATTTAGGTTGGAAGGGTCCTCCTAAGGTCACCCATATCCTACTCGAAGAAGCTTCAGCAACGCAGACAGCTGAGAGTCTTGTCCAGTTACACTTCCTGAAGCACCAAAGTAGAAATTTCCTCAGCACAACCTGTGTGCCTTGCTACCCTTTCACTGTTCTCCTCCATCTCTACAGACACCATTTACAAAGCTAAAGACAGCAACATGATCCCATCCCTTCCAAGCTTCTTCAGAGGGAAGAAATCCAGCTTTGTAACCCCTCCTTGCAGGTCATGTGCTTCAGACATCCATATGCCAACTCAGCACACATACTTTGGATGTGTATTTTTTGTGCTCTAATGCCTAAGAGTTAAGGTAACACCACAGTTCCATTGTATCTTCATTTAGCTAGTGCCAGGAATTAACCAGTTTTAGAATTCCTCCAAGTCTGCTATGGGTTAGAGGTTGTATTATCTTACTTGAGCTTTCAGGCCAATCTTGTTCAGCTTGCGCCCTTTGATGAAACCTTTCATTCCATTTTCCACCAGAAAAAGGCTGATTCCATGGGCAGGAGATCGAGCTTCTCGGTTTGTAACTGCAACCACAATCACTACATCACTCATCCAACCATTGGTGATGAATACCTGCATAAGGAAAAAAAAAAAACAACTTGCTTTAGCACAAGGTCTGTCAAAGGGAGAAATTAGTTTGAGAGGTATGGTGTGGATCAGAATTGTGAAGTTAAAGAACACAAATCTGTTTCTTTTGTCTGTCCCATGATAAAGACAGGTAGTGCTATCAACTGTAGACATCGAATTAAAAGAGAGGTTATCTTTTAAGAAAAGATGAGTTAGCAAGGTATAAAATACAAAAACTATTGATGGTTTCTACTAACAACTGCTTACTATAGTTCTGCAGAATTATCCATCCACCCGCCATAATGACTCATCCTAACTCCACCAAAAGAAACACAGTCTTGACTTCAACTACACAGAACAAAAGTATTCTTTTAAACACCTACTGTAAAAAACTGCTTGCATGCATTCTCACCACCTGAAATTCTGCTAAGGCCTTAAGTCTCTGTCAGCACTATAATTCCAACAGGGTTACAAAATAAGGGGACAGAAAGATGAAGCTTAAAAACAAAACAAAACAAAAAAAAACCCTACCACACACCTGTTGAACCCACACTTCTATTTCAACACTTCTGCCCTCTTGCTTTCTCATTATGAGAACAGAAGACGAGGTTAATGCTGCCAGCTTTGTAACAGCTTGACAGCATACACTTGGAATCTAAGGCAGTGGTTTTGTCTTTCTAATATGAGCAGCAGGTTCCTGAATAAAGATTCCACAGCTTGCATTTAACAAGCCACTCAGGCCACAGAAGATTTCACATTGGTAGCATGTATATTTTGTTGTTCAACCCCAGCACTGAGAAATAACCCTGGTTCTGCTTATACTATGCAGGACTTCTTCCAGTCCAAGGAAAAGGAAAACCTTTAGATATGATTATTTAAAAGCTACAAAACTACTTGCTCAAACCCTTCCATAAATTCATTCTATAAATTGCCAATAGCAAAAGTATAATAAGTCTTATAAAAAAAAAAGGCAACTGGAAAAAAAAAAAAAGTAAAAGCACTAGGAGATAACACTGATTCCAGTGTACATCCCTCACTGAGTGCATTCAGCTACCAAAGGCTACAAGTGGCATACACGTCTGCTCACTTACCTTACTCCCGTTAAGAATCCAGTCACTTCCATCTTTTTTGGCATATGTTCGTACTCCTTGCAGATCACTAGAACGAAATTCAAAAGGTCCTTCAAGAAACCGTTCCAGAAGTTGCAATTTGTACCTCAAATTCTATCCAATATAAAGCAGACTTCATACCATCTCTACATGCAATCAGTAATAATGGAACATGGTGAAATGGTTTGGAGCGTAGCAGAAACCAAAAGCCTATTGCAGAAAGGGATGTAAATCTACACCATTGTACAAGAGCATGAGGTCCTATTTTAACGTTCTGGGTTTTGGGAGGTGGTAATAATCAAGAACTGACACCGATGTATCAGTAATGGGTCAGCCTCTCCTTATGCTGATATGCTTCAGAAGACAAATGCCAGACAGACATATCTTCCAAGCAGGCTCCCAGTGAGGAAGCTCTGCAAAAAAAAAAAAACCACACACAAAAAAACACTGGCAATGTCTACCAACTGGAGTGACACCAAAAGCTTTTGCTCTTCACCTGTTCCTCTGTTTTGGAAAATGGCCAGATCGGCTGTGTCTACCCAAAACATGTGCTGTCTGTCCTTCGATAAGGACAGTAAAGGAGGGACACTTCTGTTTTGAAAGCATTCAGAGGGGAGAACAAAACAATACAACACTCTGTTTCACAACAAATCTAATACCGAAGAAGTCAAACCTTCTTTGCTGACGTATGTAATTTTCTCCTTATTACATTTCATATTAAAATCACATTCACATGACAAGCAGATTATTAACTATAAATTCATATTATAAAAGCAAATGCAAAGCATGTTTGCCGATGGCAATACAATAAGGAAATGCTTTCTAAGCAAGAATACTGAAGTGACAAAGCTGTAATCTGTAAGTCTGAAGTCCTACCTATACTAGGTTGTTGTGTAGTTACTAAGATGACCATATAACCAGGATGCTCGTGATTTTTTTTTCCCACTAAGAAATCAGTAGACTGCACATAACATTATGACCATCTGTCTTTGTTTTTAGCTTACCTGCCAGCCCCGGGTTCTGTCATGGCAATGGCACCAATACACTTGCCTGCAGTCATTTCAGGGATAAAGCGCTTAATCTGTTCTTCAGAGCCATAGTTTGCAATGTAAGGCATGACTATATCTGAATGAAGGCTGAATCCTGGGCCAGTACAGTTAACATACATCCTTGGAAAGTGGGAAAAAAGAAAAAAAAAACAGAAATTTAAACACTGAACTCGACAACTTTACCACACGGCCCCAACACTGAAAGAAAGCTCGACCCCACAGAAGTCTCAGCCATAACCCGAACACGTGGCATTTGTACTGTTATTTATAGAATGTATGTTCACAGCCAAATTGTTGTATAACCTAGAAGACTAATGAAAGTGCTTCCCTCGGCCACAAAGTCCTAGCAGTAGAGCACAATGACATTTATTACTTAAACAATCATCTGGAATACTTAAAGCAGGAGGGACTTACATAGGTAAGAAGTATCCTTCTCATGAGAAACACTATTTTCTGTAACCATAGAGGAAATCTTACGACAAAAAGAGTTTATCGGTAATACAATTGGAACTGTTCCTGAGGTGTCCAATACTTACTGCTCCTCCCAGACCACGGCAGAAGAAAGAATATCCGCTCCAATGCCTCCATGCTTTTCAGCAATAGCAACACCCAGCAAGCCCTGCTGTCCAGCTTTCTCCCAGAGCTCCCTGCTCACCTGGCCATCCTTCTCCCATCTGCAAACAGCACAAGAACAGTCATCCATTAAATTCCCCGTGTGCTACCTCTCATTTGTCATGGCTGCCACATCCCACTAGAGCACCTGCAGCCAGGTTTCACTGCTCAGAAGAGAGATTTTTAGTCTCAGCAATACACAAGTGGGGTGCAGAGACAACTACATTTCCCAGCTAAGAAGTGGTGGCTTAATAACAGGTTTTCCATTCTCCAAGCCCACAAACGCCACTGGCATTCCACAGACACTGACTATATAACACGTTTGAACTCCTGTTTCCAATATATAACCTGACATCTCTTTAAGCCTTGTTATGAAAGGCTGTGCTGCCTAGTGGTCTGAGCACTAGACCAGGATTTAGGAGATTTAGCCACAACCATCTGGATAATTACAAGCAGGTCTTTATCTTCCAGACACTCTATTTTCCCCACATACAAAACACATGTAAACACATCAGTTTGTGAAAGATTTCAGATCTATCAATGAGAACTGCTCTTTAAGAAAGAACCGTCAACACATTAGCAACCTTTATAAATACATAGAAAAAAAAAACAGTCTGTGTACTTTGCACTGTACTTTGGTAAATTAACGCTGTACAGCAGTTTTGAGTCCACAAATAGACAGCTAAGGCTCATCTGCTGACAGTCTGCAGATTTAAAACTACAGGAATCACTTGTTCTCAGAAAAATAGTACCTTTTAACTGAGTTTGCCAATATATTAGGAAGCTGGATGGTTATTAACGGCACAGCACAGCTTTTTTTGAAAAACCACATTTTTGAAATAATGTGGTAGATAAATTGGTTGAGAGAGACTCCTCCGACACACTCGTGTGTGTTAGAGCTATACCACAGCACTTCATCCACAGTTAATAATGTATCTTATCCTATACACTTAAGCTTATTCCCAGAGCTTTTGTTCCTGCACAGGAAATCTTAAACAAATCTCTTTAATGACCATATTTGCCCTTTTTGTCCCCCCATTTGCAGGGCTATTCCTGTCTCTACATCACCCATCACTAAAGCTTCTCCTCCTCGCAACCATCCACGTTCATTGATGCCATGCCAGTCCCTTCATGTTGGCTCAGCCAACTGATATTCTGTGCCTGAAGCCTACTTGTTTACTTCAAAGGTGTGAGAACAAAATGGTTCAGAGGTCGCTGAAGTGATGCAAGAACACAAGTCTGTCTGACTTGTTCCAAACTACCTAGGAAATAGTTGTGTCAGCAAGCTAGTAAATAGATCATAATTAACTTCAAGCAGATCCAGTACCTGGTGCAGCTTTGTAAACAGAAGTCATTCTAACAAAAGATGAAGGAAAGTATCTGTTTTTGTGCACATAATATGATTATATAGTGGAAAATCTACTTTTCCATGACTTTGAGGTCCTGGTTAGAATGTAAAAAACAAAAAACATGGCAACAATACTGATATAAGCAGTCTCCTTTGCCTCCTGCTGTTCATTTCTGCCCCAGAGTCACAACACCTCACCCACTCAGTTGTGCCATCTCGATTGTTTGTAGATACACTCTGAACTGCATCAGGAAATTTATCCTGCAGCATGACTGAAGAATAAGCCCTTCGTTATCTCCCTATTGCTTCTACAGGCATGTTTTTCAAGTAAAGTGAAATTGCTCAAGACAGTACTGCAGCTTAATGCTTCAAAAAAACATGTTCTCGGTTCATTCCCTTAAAAAAAAAAAAAAATGTTCTCAGTTCCTTCCCACCTCACCTCCCCCAGCTATAATATTAAACAACTAAAATAAGGGGAAAAAACTCCAGCTCCACTTCAGTGGAAGAACGACACCTCTACTGTGTAGAAGAGAGCACGCACACTTCCACAGAAGCAAAAAATATGCGAATTTAAACCAGAATATTTTGTGCAATTTTCTGGGTAACGCATACTCCGGCTTGCCATCCTGCATGGACTGTATCTGCAGTATCCATTGCACTAATCTAGTCACGATGTTAATACTTTTTGGAACGGGCTGCCCAGGGAAGTGGTGGAGTCACCATCCCTGGAGGTCTTTAAAAGACGTTTAGATGTAGAGCTTAGGGATATGGTTTAGTGGGGACTGTTAGTGTTAGGTCAGAGGTCGGACTCGATGATCTTGAGGTCTCTTCCAACCTAGAAATTCTGTGATTCTGTGACAACATGGTAACTGTCTCCTTAACTTTACCATCAAGACACCAGTGTCAAGAGTTAATAGGGACACTTTGGCTGAAAGTCTACAAACTGCATTTGTCCTGCTTAAGTGCCTAAAATGATGATACCAGGTCAGTATTCAGTGATTTTTGATTGTGTGCAACTCATCCTCATGTGATTTTTATAGGCAGGTTTGTTCTAATCAAGTCAATTTGAAAATAGAAGGTAAAAGAAAACAAATATCCTGTTTATCTTGTCATATTAACACCCCAAAAAAACATATTTGGAATAAAAGCAAATTATTTGGCAAACCAGATGTTTGAAAGGTATCTTACTCTGCATGAAAAGGCAGCACTTCTTCCTGAAAGAATTTCCTGGCACTCTCTCTGAAGATATCATGATCGGATGTGAAGATCCTCCGAGTTCCTATATCAGTTAAACTTTTAGCTGAAGAGGGTTCTTGGCGCTTCGTGCCATGCTGTTCAGCATGCACAGGGCTAAAAAAGAAAAGTGAACAACCGTTGGAACACAGGCACCCCTATTTACGTAACCCTTTTACAAGAAAGGAACATCTGCCTGCTAAACTCAGTTCATATCACAAGTCTAGACCGCTACGACAACCAAAGAATAACCACAATAAATACCATACTTAGTTGGGCTTTGAGAGACAGTAAAGCAACAACATTTTGTCCTTAACTCTTCAAATAAAGTAAAAAACATTAATAATACATACGTAAGTAAGGGGATAAAATTTCTCATCCTTAGAGATGAGAAAAATCACCACCTTCTCATCCCCCCATGACACAACCCCCAAAAGCAATTCAGTTCAACTTCAAATAACAAACTTTTTGAATTAGCAACTTGTTGAGCAAAGGGGAAACTACATGAGGAAAGCATAAATATAATCAGTAAGGTTTAAAACTTTTCCAGGAGCTTACAGTGTAAAGGATGACATACCACTTTATGGCTGAAGTGAGATTTCATTTCTCACCTTTGTGCGTTGGGTTCTTTGACTTGCTTTTACTTTATTGCCACAAAACATCAGAAATTATACCCACAGAGCTGAGCTATATTATAATGGAAAAGACATTCTCCAATCCTTTCCCAAACTACGCAGTATCACAACTTGCTTGCTAAGATTTTATGCTTTCAGACGCAGGCTTCCCACGCTAGGCATACAACGACTTTCCCAAAAGCTGCAGCTTATTTTTAAAGCTACTTATGACAACACCGAGCTACATTTAAGGCAGCTCGTTTGTTGACTCGGGGCGCATGGCCCACTTGGCACGCAGACAAAGGCTCTTCCACCAGCTTCCACCACCCCACGGTGGCACAGCTCAAAATTCAGAGGCCACCCAAGGCCACCTGAGCCCTGCTGCTCCCCCTAAAACCTCTCAGGCAGTGGGATAGCCAGTCTCACAAGGGCAAGGACACGTCCTCCCTGTCACCTGCTGTCACCACCGGGACTCCGTGTCCCTGAGCGTGACCAGAAGTAGAGCAAAGGTCAGCCTCGTCCCTGCGAGGACGCTCCCAAAGCCGCTGGGCCCAGGATGCTCGGGGGGCTCTCCCGGATCCTGGATGCCCTCCTGCAAGTGGGGCACTGACATACGCATATAGATAGGCACCTATAGATGTGTATAACCGCTTATATAGCTAGAGATTTGTATTTGTGCCTAAAAGCTTCCTGCCACAGGAGCACATGCCTATAACCCCTCCAGATACATACGGGCACGTACACCATTCACATGTATGAACATACATGGGTACATACACTGTGAGTAACCCCACAAACACACACCCATCCCCACATAGACAGAACACACACATTTGAGACTAAACACACACATCGTACATTTGCCTAGACATCTATGCCCCCCACATAACGCCCAACGAACGGACACCCACCTCCCCTCACCGCCTCCCTTGACGAGCTCCTTCTTCTCCCTTCCAGCCCCAAACACAGCCGCCCGGATACCCCCACACACACACCCGTCCACACCGCATCCCCACGCCTCAAAGCCCCCCAGGGACCCCGGGACGTGCCCACAGCGCGGCCCGGCGCCCCCCTACCTGGCCTGGGCAGAGAAGGGCCGGGGGCCGGCGGCCCGCAGGAGCCCACGCAGGCGGAGCAGCCGCGCCGCCATTTTGCGCCGGGGCGTGGCGGTGGGACAGCGCCGATCCCGGCTGCTAGGGCGCCTCCCCGGGAGTTGATTTTTTATTTATGTGTATAATGCATAATCCCTCGGTTTGTTCAGTGGTAGCTTTCAGTCAGGGAGGCGTTGCTTCCCCTCCTCGCCCTGTGTTGTAAAGGGAAGGATTTCTGCTCCCTGAAGTCTGTCATGAAATACACGCCAGTGTGATCAAGTGCGCTTCTGCCTACCTCGATTTATAAATTCCTTCTAATCCATCCGTATGTTACAATACGATTATGATGAAATATCTGCGTTATTTAAGGGTAGTTTGGAAATCACGTTATGGAAGGAAGTGAGGAAGCAGAAACAATCGTGGCTCAGGTACACCACAGCAGGGTGAGGAGGGGAGTGGGCACAGGGGTGAAGGGGGCTGTGTACTCAGGGAGTTATTTAGGGGGTTATTTGAGTGATTTCACTGAACGTGAATCCTTCACAGCCTCTGGGAGGCCTTTGACTCGGCTCTGTCCTGCCTCCTCGCAGGTAATGTCCCCTCAGGGCTGGGGCTGTCCCTCAGGGCTGTGCCCAAGAGGAGCCACAGCCAGACCCGGCAGCACCCTTCACGGTCCTTCTTGGTGGCCAGACAGCTCCGCAGGCACCAGCTGTGTTTTAATTTACAGAAAAAGTGTGTTAAAACTTTTGGCGCTCTTATTTTTACCTCACGACCACGTCCCTGTTATGCCCTTTCTCCCAGGGCGATGCTGGTGGCGCCGCCTCTCTTCCTGTCAGCCATCTGGGAAAGTTTTTGAGCTATCAATGAGCATCTTTCCACTCAGAAAGGAGCTCCTACCTGCTTCCTTTGACAAAGAAGTCCTGAAATACAAATTGCCTAGAAAATAAATATCGCCAATTAACGGTCGTCGTGATGAGGATTGGGTTAAAACAATATATAGCCCCAGGCAGTGAGATTTTATATGCTTTCCTCTCTCCCCACATGGTGGAGGGGAAATTCAGACATCATCTCCCGGAGTCATGAGGTGGCACAAATTTGTAAGCAAAAAGTAGGTTTCAAACCCTCATATTTGTTGAGAAAACAAAAACAAGATTACAATGGCTCAAAACTCAAAAGCAGAGCCACACAGAAGATAGCTTTCGAAGTCGTCATCTTAAAGCTAGTAATTTACAGGGAGGTGAATAGAACATAATCATCTGAGAGAATTCCCACGATCTGGGTGTTTCTGTACGTCAGGCCATAGTCTAAACCTGTTGTGATTCTTTTTAACAGACGAAAATTCCTCATTTTTGGTCAGCAATGTTGTGCCTAAGCCACAAGATGGCGCCAGAGGCATTGCTATTGGTACCGATGGGCGTCCTGAAGGGAGCGTTGCTTCTCCTGGTTTGGGTCTGGTATTCTGGTAGTTTGTGCTGCCAGCAGCACCCTTACCAAAAAACTAACTGCAGCCTGAAAATACACACCGTTTTTTCATCCAGGAGCCTGATCCTGTATTATATCGGATTAGGCAGGAGAGAAGTGTGCAGGGGAAAGTGTTAATGCAGAGAGGTGTCAAGAGGAAATGAATCAAACAAACTGGTGGGAATTGCTGAATCTGGGTGCCCAGAGGTAAGATTTGAGCCTGCCTGTGAGGTCCCATCATGCATGGAGTACACCCCATGGACTGGCTCCAGGGTGAGCCTAGCACCTTGGTCCTGTTGAGGCTGAGAGGGAGGTTCACATTCTTGGAGTGCCTTGGTCACACTGCTCACAGAGTTGGTGGCTTTGTTGCAGTGAGGAGATCTGGCAGGACAAATTCCACTGCCCACACACAGGATAAAATTATAAAAGAGCTATGAGATGGTAGATGCTGCCCTAAGCCACAGAAAAACAAGCTTTGCCTAGGCTTCCTATGTCAGTTCCTGAGGTCAAGAAATGCCTCAGACAGTGGCAAGCAGACTGACATTTTTCATGTTTTGGGGGGGAATAAGGGTAGTTGTGAAAAAATGGACATTAAGAACAATGATTTTCTTCTTATTTATTTACTTATTTTCTGCTTGCAGAAAACAGGACAGAAATAGTTACCACAGCAGAGCAGAAAGTGCAGACACATCGCTGGCCTTCTTCTAGATGCTGTTTCCAGTTTGGGATAGTGCTTTCATTATCGCAGCCTTCTGCACATTTTCAGAGACACAGCAATGTGTTAAGTGACAGTGGTGTACACCTTCCTCCTGGTCTCTGCATCTTCATTCCTCATGTGGACATGGTCACAGGGTGAGTCTCTGATTTTGATTTTCTCCCTCTTCATGGTGAATCTTTCTCTTTGTTATGGTCATCCGCCGTACCAGTAAGTGGTCTGTCTGTCCATCCTGACCTGTGGTACAGACAGCTCAGGGGAGAGATACAGATTGCCATACATTCATAGCCGTAAATTCTCTTGAACTAGTAGCTCTCCTGCTCTCATACTGTGTGGCTAGTGCCAGACTTTTTCCTTTAAAACTCCAAACTGCTACAGCAATCTGTGTTACACCAGTAAGCACTACAGTCCCCAGTCATACCCAGCATTAGTATCACCACCTTTCTCATACCACGACAGCTGTCAGCATGCCATAAAGGCACTGATTCACTGGGCTCTAACACAGTGCATTACTGCTCTGATCTGAGGACACTGTGACATTTGGGCTTTGTTGCAATTTGGTGTGGCTGAACCCCTCCTTTGGGTCACTGTTTGTGTTCTTTTTTTTTTTTTTTTTATGATTTTCAGCATTTTTAGGTCATTGCTAAAGCTGAAAAGGACCCACAGTCTCTTCAGTGCCTCCTTTTTGGGGAACAATGTCAAATGTGTTTACTAAAAGGAATGTAATTTAAAGCTTTATAATGCTGGAAAAGTGCATGGGGCCTAGCAAAATGCAAAACTTATAATCAAGGAAGTTGTAGGCTACCTGGAGAAAAAGTGTTCAAGTAGAGATCTGTGGGTAAGACAGGTTAAATGAAATTTGTTCTGGTTTTGGTCAAAATGTTCCTATTTTTCATCTGAGGAGTATATCCTCTCCAGATACAAAGACTGTGCAAATCTATCCAGGTCTTAACAGTTCTTTATCAGGATTTTTTTTTTAAAGAGTTATTCTTTGCTGCCTTTTATTTCCACTGCAGGTAAATAATTATAAACGAATTGAGCAAACAAATCCCATTACATGCATTTTTTTTCTGTTAAGTAAGCCATCTACAAGCTTCCACTTGTGTTCCTGGACTAGGCCATCATCAGTCCTATGCCATCTGCAGCAGCAACTATTGCTGTGCAAGCATGTTCTCCTCCAGGAATAGGTGTGTTGGATTTAGTTTTGGCAACAGATGATTTTATGTGGGAAACTACAAGTAACTGCAGGCCTTGAATGCAAATGTCCTGGTTTTTCTTAGAGCTTTTCCTGTGCAACTGGCATGTATGTGGCTTTTCAATCATTGTTGTTATCCAGTTTGAAGTGGAGGACACACGTGCAGGCACGTTTTTCACAGCTGATCAGTCATTGAGCAGAGGCTCTCAGCAGGTAAACAGTGGGTACAAGCCCTGAAGGTGACTTCTGCCAGAGGGCCTCGGCTGTCTGCATATTTGGGTAGTAGAGACTCCTCTTAGAAGAGCTCTGGTTCTGTGTATTCCTCTGTCTTGCCACATGTGGTGGTGCTGCTGTTTGTAAAGTCAAGCTGCAGGAAAACAACAGACGCTTTGAAAACACAGTAAGGGACAGCACTGAGCCCTCTCACAAAGCTCTTTATTCCCTTTTTAGACTTTCAGTCTCTTGCAAAGAGAGTGCCCAACTATTCATGTCTGATATGAATACCCTAGAGCTTTGGTTTCTGAGTAGGTTATTTAAAGCTTATGTGCTGTCTTCTTTCAAGAAGAGCCCAGGTGCCAATTTAGCACGTCTGGCCATCAGGGGACCTGCATGATCTTCGTCCAACTTTTCTGTGTTGGCATTATAGTGCAGGCAAGCTTGAACAAGACGCAGGCTCTCAACTTACTTCTCTGATATGTGACTGTCCTTAGTGAGCCTTTGCTTGGGGTTACACGGTGTTAATATGCATGTGCGAGATGATGTGACAGAGAGACAGGCTGTGGCCGATGAGTGGTGGGCCTCCTTTGGGGCGCTGGTAACCTTCCTCCGTCCTGACAGAGCATCACAATCAGGCTCTCACTCTCTGACCACATGTAGCATATAGACACACTGCTACCAGGAGGTCCAGCTCAGAGAACATGAGCAGAGAACATGGCTTGGCCTGAAGATGATGGAGATGATGTCTTACCAAGGGAAAAGATTTTTTTCCTCATGTCTTTTTATGAGAAACTTCAAACTATCATGTTTAAAAAGGAGTTGCCAATCTAGGGTGCTGGTCTTAAGTCTGTGAAGGCTTCTCATGCATACATGTGCCAGCACGTCTTCTTTTAGTAGCCGGGCAGCTGTCAGCAGTTTTCAACATGTGCCGGTACTGATTTGGAGCAGGATTATGAGAGTTACTCAGTACATTTTTTTCAAAATCATTTCCATCAGAGCTCAAGAACAGCAGCACTCCCAGTGAAGAAGCTGGAGGGGTTTCAACTGTAGGGAGAATTTGTTATGTCTGTCACCAGAGAAGGAAACCAGCTACTGAGATGTTCATCAGTCTATGTTCCCTTTAGCACATGGCACGGGATAAAAGTTCTCAAAGATGCCTGTGAAGAATTCCAAAATTCGGCAAAGCTTATCTCTTATTCAGATCTGTCGGCCTATGTACATCAGTCACAGACCATTTACAATTTACTTATTTTTCAAGTGACACAGATCAGAGCTACAGTTTCTGAATATAAAAGTTTCTGAATATACACAGTAGCATTTACTGAACACAATGGATGTTAATACGTGAAATTTATGTTGCTGGAGGTTGAAAGTATTGTTGTCTGAAACAGGGCTGAGCACAAATGGCCTCATCCCCCAGAACTGTTTTCCTGCCTGTGTACGTAATCAATGGTGTATTTATATAAGGATGAAAATGTACTTCTTTGCTTTCTATTATATCAGAATCAAGATGAGTGGCATCCTGTCTGCTGGCAACAAGCACTTCCAGTAGCATTTTAAAGTGTCTCTCCTCAAGCAATATCAATGCTTGCAGCCTCAGACTTCACATTCATTATTTGTTTGGTATTTGAGGGAAAGCCGTTCCACTCGACTGCTTTAATAGTGCTCAAATGATAAAGTTAATGCAGAGATCAGTCCCATTAACTGTTTCTTTATAAGTGCCAAGTAACTATGATGCTAAAGTCGCCTGATTCTAAATTGTGTAGCTTTTCTGCCCTTTTAACATAGATACTTTATTTGCAGAATACATTGCAACATTTCTTTTTTTTTCAATTAACCATCTCTGAGGGTTTGGATGCTGTAGTGCTAACGAGATACTCAGCGTTTCCTCCATTTCCTTCAGGGTCTCCAGCTGAGATCCAGCCTAACTCAAGCATTAACCAAAAAAGTTCTCACCAGTTCAGCGTTAGTGGTGTGAAATGAGCTTGAGAGGTCTCAGTTTCAGCTCGTGCTATGAATTCATTCCCCTGCTTTGTGCTAGTTGTGCTAGACACAGAGGCTAGGAGCCATTGATCAGCTGAGGCGGTACCTATTAGTGCAGGCAAAGAGAAAAGCACGTTTTCTTATCCCCAGTGTAGCAAGGGGCTGGGAGAGAGTCGGTCTGTACGTAATGGAGTAGTGCAGAGCTGGGGTGATGGAAGCTCCTACAGACCTGGCCAAATTCATGTAGTCACTTTCACATGCCCTGGGGAACAAAGGATTTCTTTAACAGATGTTTCACGGCTTTCAAGAACCTGAATCAGCTGAGCACCAGTCTTGCACAGGTGTAGGTGTTGGGTTTAGAGATTGCAGAAAGGTATAATGGGGTGGTTGCGTTGCCCTGTAGTGCTTAGTAGGGTTATTTGGTGATTGCAGGGCTGCAATCTGAGCTTGTGTAAGTATTGACCTCCCTTATTTGTTTGGCTTATTACAGAACTTTAGTGAACTTGTCAAAAGGTAGATAATTCCTGCTCTTTTAAAATTGTTCTTGATATATGTGATGTGACCTATATGGTTCATCTAATTGCTGGTTTTTATTTTATCAGGGAGTTGCGAAAGATGCAGTAATAACATCGGCCCTCACTCAGAAGATCAGCGATGGTCCTGAATTGTGAAGGAATAGAGCAGAAGAAGCCTTGTAAGTTAAACAAAGGCAGAAATGTTTTATTTGATAAACTTTGAACTGAAACCACTTTTTAAATTAATGAGGTGGTAAATAAGCGCTGTCATTTGTGTGGGGAACAGCCTGAAAAATGATAGTGTTTAGTATAGCATGGAGTAAAAAATGAATCCTTTTTTGTTTCACAAAGACCCAAAGAAAACTCTTTCTTGAGCAAGCAGTCTGGAGGGCTCATCCTTGGGAAGATAAGATTAAACTTACTTTAGTCTTTTGACTCCAGTTTGGTAGACCTAAAAAGTGTTACAGCTACAGGACAGAGCCTAAAATGTTCATCCTTGGTCTCCTGTGGGGTACCAACTGTATGGTGTGTGTTAATATGCGTGCTGTTTATGGAGTGATGTGCAGTTTAGGATATGTATGTCCTCTGCTACTAGAGTGTAGGAAGCAATAAATTCCTTTTACCTGGAAAGAGAGGTAATTTTCTGTTACTTCTGCCAGGGTTTTTGAGATTCAGCAGGGCTTGTGTCTGCCCAAGCCCTGGGGAGGAAAAAAAATAGTTTAATTGGGGCTGAGAGCCTGGGAAGAGGAGCTTCTCCTCCTCAAAGAAAACAGACGCTTTATTATTATGGAGCACCAGAAAGCCTGGAAAACAATCTGGAAACCTTGCTTGCTTGCTTTGGGAAGTGAGTCTCTAAACCACTTTGCATTTTGTTTATACTTCAGAGTATAATTATGAATACCGACTGTGATGGCTGTTTCTTTTAATCAGTATGAGCTATCCATCTTGTAATGCTTCTCATGCTGCTAAGGAAATATATGCACACATTTTTATTGCTTTTTATCAATCTCCCTTGTACACTTCTTAGTGCAAATCCTTTCCAGAGGAAAGGCAATAGCCTTTCTTTTACAACAAAGTTTGATTTAGGAGTGCTGCTGCCTATCATCACTACATTGGCAAAGAAATGAAATGTTTATGGACTAATCTATACCATCCTCCCAAACCATAGATTTTGGTAATGGAAAGTTCAGTTTAATGCTTTAATAAACTGTGATCTGATATATACTGTGCCAATTAATCTAGAAGGTAGATGTGAGAGTGAAATCCTGTATCTTCAGCAACGTTTCAGTCTTCATTTTGAAATAAGTACCTGAGTAGATGAGGAAACATGGCGTTCTTCATGATAAAATAAAAGAGAAATAATAGGTTACTAAGGAACCGTTCTTTTTTCATGACATGCTTAAGCCTTTCCTTGTACCCCTATAAAAGTCCAGCCTCCCTGCTGTAAGAAGGATGCAGGTTTAAGCTATATCGGGACTACGTGGGCAGCAAGATACTGCTTGGAAAAAGACTGAACCTGTTCACTTTAAAAACTGAGACTAGTTTGAAAACCTGCTGAAGTGGAATGATCTTGTAATAACGGTATGAAATCCCGTTAAAGGGGAACTGTGTGGGGAAAAAAGGCAAATATTGCTATGGGGCAGCAGGTTAACATCACTGGGTTGGTTGCGTTTAGTGGACTTTGTTCAGTCAGGAGCCTTGGACATCCTGTGGTTTCTTATCACCTCAGCACTAATGTAGAGAGGGTGGGTGTGAAAGCTGGGTAGGCTCAGTGATGTGGACAGCCAAATTTTTCTGCCAGAAGGAGAATGCCTTTGAGCTTCCTCACTGGCTTTTCCATGGTGGTGTTTGTTGGAGCTACTTTTCCTCAGTTGTTCTGCCCTTCCTGCCTTGGTTTTGTATGGTGCCAGCTCTGCGGTGTCGGTCACCCTGCGTAGTGCTGCGTATCGAGGACCAGCGTTTTGCAGCTTGACCTTTCCCTTGGGATCTAGCCCTGCTCCTGAGGAGTTAAACTCGATTGCTTTGAGTAATGGAAAGTATGTTCATTAACAATGTTCTATTTAAAATACAAAGCGAATGCAATGATAGCAAGAGGTGTCAGATAACAGACTGAGAATTACTCTTTCCATTCGGAGCCTGAGCAGACGCAGGGCAGCCTTCCCCAGCTGCTGGGGTCTCCGGTCTCTCTCTGTGGGGTGAGGAGCTGAGGAGTTCGGCACTGTGCAAACATGTGCTATATGGGGGTGTAGCATGGTGCTGCTTGTGCTGGGCACATCTTTCCTCAGGGAGCCAAAAATAAGGAGAAGAGGCTTTTTTTCAGGAGAATCCCTCAGGATCAGAGCTGTGAGCAATGCAGGGGTTGCTAGCATGTGGGCAGTAGGTTGAATCAACAAGTTTAACTTTAAATGGTTTTGAGGCGAAGCAGAAGGTTCAGCAGAGACAAAAAAAAAAAAACACTAGAGATTTTTATGCATTTCCAAGTTATGCTTTCAGATTGGGAATGGGGTTTATCAATGGAATTAAAACTGAGTGGTCTGGGTTTGTTCGTGGCTCAATGAAGGTAATCACCAAACGTTGTCTTATCAGAATATGAACATTTTTTATAAATAATTGTTTACATTTGGGATGGGGAACTTTTAACTACCAAAACTCTATCATAAAAATCCATTTCCCGTGTAGCTCAATGAAATACCTTAACGCTCAGACTGCTTAATGGGAAAGGAGTGTTCTCTTTATTTTTACCCGTTTTACCTGGAAGTTATTTCTGCTCTGATCTTACTGTAGTGGTGTAATGGAGGTGACGTTGTCTTGACTGCTTGCACTTAGAATTCAGAGAAATACTGTCGAGCTGGTTGTGTTTCATAACATGGGATTGTTTTTAAAAATATGAAATGTGTTTTTTAATGGGTGGCTTAATCAGGCCTATTTCTCCACAAAGGAGAAGTCATCCCATTCTGCTGCTAGTCTGGGGTTAGGCCCCAAATATCTGAAAAGTTAAATGAACTTGCAGTTCAGAGAGGAACGAATGATGGGAATTCTGGTCCTTCAGGCCGTGTCCAGCCCTGGACTGGGCTGGCTGTGTGACTGCATGTTGGGGTAGTGTAGCAGGGAAGCATCAGAAGGAGACTGCTAGTGTAAATGGTGAAATGTTTTGGTTTTTGTTTGCTTCCCCAGCAACTGAGATCCATGGTTTTCTTGGAAGGAGGAAGCACACAGAACATATGTGTATGCAATATGCTCAGAAACAGGAGGGTTTCTAGCAGTCCCTTGAGAAACACCCTTCAGGCTGAGGCCCTATAAATAGTTTGGTTAATGCACCTCATGCTTTTTTCCTTACCTTTTTAGGACAGGCTAAGCAACCACCTCCCTTTTTTTTCCCTTCCTATCAAGGGTTTTTCCCACTGTGCACGAAGCAACCACCTGTAAACTACCTGCTGGCAAAGGTCTCTGGGCAGGGCTTGTCTCTGGGACTCTCTTGGCCCCATCTGCCAGCATGCTGAGGGTTTAAGTGAGAGACTTTTTTTGGGAAGCCTTGGAAAAGAGGCAGCTGCTGCTTCACTGGTTGTGCTGCGGCTTATTCTCATGCCAGCTGCCCTTGCAGCACCTGTTGGCACTTGAATTATGGTTCTTTGGTAACTTAATAAGGCTGAGCAGGATTTTTATAGAACAAGCTGACCCTCAGAAAGGACGGTAAGGCAGTTTTGGGAACACTCAAGGAAAGGAGCAAGGAGCTATGCTTAAGGCAGGGACAATACAGCCCTGAGAGCTGGCTACTGCCGTGGTTATTGGGCTCCCCATGGCCCAGGGGGTTACAGCCATGGGGTTGGTTCCCCCAATACCGAGCCTGTACGGGCGGCTGCCGTTCCACTTGTCTGTAAGACTACAAATAGCGCGAGTAGCTAGGATCCCTGCCGAATTGTGCTGTGGACCTGCTGCTGTAGTATTAAGGAGGAGATTCCGCCAGGAAGGGTGGCCCTGCATGGCTCCCCAAATTAGGGCCACCATGGTTGGTCTGCTCTGGGGTCTCAGGGCAGATGCCACCCCAGAGCTGTTCTGATGCCAGCTAGCAGGTGTCCTTCTCCCCAAAACATTCCAGTGCTGATGCAGGAGGTGGCTCCCTAATTGATTCTCCCAGTCCCCCAAGAAAACCCTTTTCATCCAAACTAAGTAGAGTGACCTCTGGAAGAAGTTTAAATTTTTTTTTTTTTTTTTTTTCATAAAACTTTATTTTGCGGAATACAACATACAGAAATAAATTAAGTGCTGAGTTCTGCTTTGAGTAGGGTTGAACATCTTTAGGGGGGAAAAAAAGACTTTATAGCCTCAAAGTGACCACAGGGTTTTATTGATGCTTTATTTTTCCAGCGGATTACATTGTTTCATGGGAAACAACATGGAAAGAGATGCTTGGGATGGATGAATGCTGGATGGTGGCGGTTTTTCCATCTAGCTTGCCTGGATTAAAGTTCAGTTTTTGGAAGCGTAGTGACCCAGAGGCAATACCTATGGATGCACTTGTAGAAATTAGTGGGCTTAGAGGCACGTAGTCCAGTCCTCTGCAGTTTCCATGTTGATGGTGCCTGCCAGAGCATGAATTTTGCTCGGGCAGATCTTAGGTGCCATCTGGTCTTTCCGAATTTGACTTGTTCTAGGAAGGAATGGGAGAGTTGAACTTGAAGTCACCTTTGGCTGAAAAAACACTTGCAAAATGACAAAGTGCGCCCCTGATTTCTATCTGGAGGTGTCTGTTTCATGTGGAAGTTGAGACTGTCTTTCCCAGGATAGAATAACAGTCCAAAGGAGCGCATAGACCCACAGTATTTGTTTTTGCACTTTAAAGAGAGCTGCTGGCCTTTTCTGTTGACAAAAGAGAATCACATCAAGGTTATGGGGTTTGTCCCTCTGTAGAAGTACTGCTAAATGCTCAGATACTTCTGAAGCCTTCTTTTGGCTATTGACCATGACTTAATCACCCCCCAAAAAAGTATTTTACTTCATTTTATTTGAGGAGCTGTTGAAGAGTAGTTCACAAAAATATTAAGGCTACTCTCTGCGGTAATCTATATATTATAAGGTGTTGCTTAGACTTGTTTTTTCTTTAAACACAAGTTCTCTGTGATTATAGGATGAATGTCTTAAGCTGTCAATTTGCATAGCGTAAACTCCAATTTTGTATGACGACAGAAATCTAAGACGATATTAAAGCTTGTGTTTGTGATCATGGGTAAACTGAATGTTTTTTCATGGCACAGATATTTGAAAAAATGCTCTAAACACTGCCTCAGTTTCCAGCCAGTTGTGGAGCTGGAATTAAGGCCCAGGAATCTGCTTTCCTGTTTTCTTTGCTCTTGGAAAACAGTTTAATTTTATTCTGTCACTGGGGAGATGGTGTCACGTTGATCTCATACCCTGTGTCTATAACCACGGACTCATAGGAGCCTTTAAGCATAGCAAAGAGACAAGGTTAAGACTGCAAATGAGAAGAACTTACCATTTGATGTCTCGGGATGTCCACTTAGACAGACAGGATGTGCTTTACAAATGCTGTGAAAAAATACAGATGCGATGGTTAGGAGGAGCAGTAAATACTAATTTGGGAAATCCTCTTAAAAGCAAGAGCTGTTCGGGGGCTGATGGTGGTGAAAAGACACTTCGGATCAGATCTGATTTGGTAATGTGATAGAAAGCTTGAAGAACTTAATATTGTACAAACCATATTCTCTTTCTGCCTGGGTGTGATGAGACAAATGGCAATGTGAGTGCTTTCCCGAAGCCGTTTGCCGTGGATTAGTTTACTTCCCCCCACTACTGCTCTTCTACAGGAAGTCAATCTAGAGACCCAGGGCTGACAGCAGCAGCCTTCTCTGCAGTGACCAAAGCTAGCCTTTTCAGCAGTGTGACTGCAGGCTAAGTGTGGTGCAATGCTTGTTTTCATGCGTAAACCTTTCAACATAACTCAGCTGTAGCTCTGTCGAACTGATTTGCCGGAGAAGCTAAAAGCCAAATGCAATGAAACTCAGCGCGGAAATGTAGGACGAGAGGGTGGTGAACCCCCACACCTACCCTCGTAGTTGATGCAGCCGTTGGAGTCTTCCTGACCTTTCATCAGTTCATCTACTTCCTCTTCTGTCATCTTCTCACCTGGAGAACAGATGCAGCCTGGTTAATTCTTACATAGACACATGATGCCGGATCCTACAGCTCTTCCAAATGCTTCCTTTGTTTTCTGGGTTAGCAACAAAGGCCTACAGCTGAACTGAGATTTATTCATTTTAACCTTCTTTAGAAGTTCTGTACGTGCACATAGATACAGCAATTGTAGTTATTTCTACAGAGTGAAGAAACCTACACAGCAAATCCTCTTTGTGTGCTTTACCTCACTGAAGTTTACAGCCTGTTCTCCCAGTCACTCGAGAAGGACTCCTAGTACCTGGTTTGAGTTTAGAATAATAAAGCCTTTCTTTTAAGCTTTCTATTGTGTTTTATATCACCTTTCCCAGGTCAGAAACCCAGTCTTGTCTGGCCTTGTAGCTTCCTGTCTCTCCAAGCTAGTTAGAACATCTTTCTTTTTTCTCATGCCTTCAAACAGCAGTAATTTGATGTTCAGTGGTGATAATCCCTTACCCAGTGTAGCCAGTACGTGACGGAGTTCAGCCCCCATGACTGTGCCGTTGCCTTCCTTGTCGAAGACACGCAGACCTTCAACAAAGTCTTCATAGGTACCCTGGTCCTTGTTGTTAGCAGCTGCTTGCAGCATGGGCAGGAACTCTTCAAAAGTAATTTTCTTGGCGTTCATCTCTGGAAAGACAGCACCAGTTGCTACGCTACTACACACTTCTATGTGTGTTCACCTGGGGTATTTACCACTGCATGCAGGGAAGCCTCCCACCTCACTTGCACGTCTTTTTTCTGCAGCTTACTCCAGCCTTGGGGTTTGGCAGTTTCTTTGTGAAATCTGGCTTCCCTCTTGCCATGGGAGTTAATTTTCACATCCATATGATTTTTCACGTATTTGCTCCTGCCCTCTTTTCACGCTGTTTTATAAGCTTCCATTTTTTTTTTATTTTTTCAGAACTGAAACTTGCTGTATGAGTTGATCTTTGAAAAGATTTTGATGGGTGGGAGCTACAGAACATAGTAAAATGGATCTTGAACCCCAGGCAGTGGGGAAAGACAACAAGAGTGGGATGCTGGGACTTAGGCAAGCCCCTGGGGCTGCCAACATCATGTTACTGACCTCTTTGGGTTCTCTTGGATGTGGAAGCAGAGGCTATTAGCAAAATAATAAGCTAATTAAGACTAAGAATGTCCAGAGAAATATGAATATTTCTCATATTCAGCATGGAGGCTGAAGGCCTCACAAGCTTTGTGCATCTAGCCCCTTTCTTTCCATGAGCCAGAAGCTGTGGTTTCTAGTGAGGCCTTCCCCATGTGGTTTTTATTAGAGCAATGCTGCCAGAAGGTTCACTTTTTTCTTACCTATATCTTTGCAAAGAGCAGTTTTCATTTGGGCAGGATTGAAATGTAACAGGTAGAAACATAAGAGATTTTTGAATGTAGAGTTGTTACTGAAAGTATTTTGCTACCCAACTATGTAAAAACCCCTGACAGTTATTGCTGTAGTCACTTAAAAAACCTTGATGGTCTCTGCTTAGTGCTTCCCGCTGGTGCTAAGGCTGAACTCAGGACTTCTGAGTTGTTCCTTAGAGCCTCCTTTGCCAAACGTGAGGGTTTGGATGTGATTTAGCCCATCTGAATATGGGACTGCTTGAGTGAACTCAGGGATGTCCTGTACCTAAGCCCTTGTTAAAAGATTGCCATAGTATTTACCACTTGTATTTCTAAAAGGGGGAGGAAATGAAAGTGGCAGCTAGTGAAAGGCCATGAACAAGCATCCAGCCTATACCTCAGATATCCAGGCTTGTACCAGTTTTGAGCAGAACACCCCGTTCAGCTGAAACATGCAGATGGGCTGCCAGTCTTGGGGCATGCCTTGGCTAACGCAAGGGGCTGCTGCTAGAAATAGCCCCAGCTGAGGAGCAGGGGTCTGGGCACAGATGGACTGTGAGCAGTGATGAGTGGATGCTACACGTACACCAAGCTGACATCTTAAAAGAGACTTCCCTGTAGCCTAAGGAGGCGGCTTTCGTTCTTCTGAGCGCTGTAGTCCCTGCTACCACCGTCCCCTTCAAAAGGAACTGGTGGAATTCCATGTGTTCCTGCTTGAGATCCCACCTGACTTCCCTATTGGAGCAAAAAATCCTCTCCCTCCTACTGTGAGTACCAATGTTGCCTAATTACAGTTCCTCAGTTTGAAAAAGGGCCTGTAAGGGGCTCCAGGGCACTCACCCTCTTTGCTGGGGTTCCCCAGGATCTTGTTGATCTCAGCATTTGTGGGGTTCTGCCCCAGCGCCCGGACGATGTCACCAACCTGGCTCAGGGTGATCTTGGCATCACCAGTCCTGTCGAAGAGGAGGAAGGCCTCCTTGAAGTCTGCAAGGGAAGAGCAGTGGTTAAATCAAGCCAGACAGCTCTGCAGTGGCAAGTTGTATGGACAAAGATGTGAGCCTGGTGTCTCCTGGCACCGTTCCACCGACTCCCGGGGGGTTAGCAGGGGAATCTTTGACCCATGGTCCCAAGAAAAACTCCTCCCCTCTGACATTTTGGTTTCACTATTTTTAAACTTTTATATCTACCTTTTGTAGCTTTCCCGGCTTTAATAACCATCAGTAGCTTTGTGACTGACCCTGTAGTTATTTCATGCGCAGAGGAAGATAAGCTTTCTACAGACTTCCTTTCAAGAACACGTTTCTTTACAGGACGTGGTAGCAGAAGGTAAAAATGTTATTGACTAATCCACTCCATTTTGTCCTGCCTAAGGACTGGGACTCTTCTGCCACAGCACATAGGAGTGCAAAACATCTGCCTGCTTCCATGGGTCCTGCCTGCAATTCCAGCATCTCAACCACACAGCACTAATAGGAAACTTGAAGGTAGATTTCAAATGCTGTTACCCTTACTTTTTATTAAAGCTGCCTTAGAATGGCACTTCTACTTTATTCCCTCTCCTGTCTGTCCCTGCTTCTTACAGATGGGTGAATTTCCCTCTTTTTCTAGTGGCAACACTTCTGCGTTGCCTTATTCTGGCACGTTCCCAGTGCATACAACTTCGAGACTTTGCTTCTTTCAGTGCTGCCAAATTATTGAAGTTCAGTTATCTCCCCCTTGCTTCTGACAAAGGACTTTGGGGTATTGATGCTTTCCCTATACAAATCAGTGCAATCAGTTGCCTTCAACACATTGGCTCTCTTCATTTTCTGCTACAAAACTCCATGTTAATCATCTTACTGTATTCTTCAAGCTTTTTAAACTGTTTACTGCAATGAGTAAATAAATCTTAAAAGTCATGGGCTTATCTAAAAGGCCATCTTCAAACCTCGTATGTGCAGAGCATTTTGGTCTGTGCTGTTGTATTGATCTTTTCCTGCGCTGCAGTGCCCAATAGTGCTGTGCTTTAACCCTGAGTAAAGCGGTTGCACGCCCTTCCCTTGCCTGTGATGCTCTCCCAGCAGCTCGGGAGGGGCTTTGTGTCCTGCAGTGCGTGTAGGTGGAATGTCCATTGTGCCTTGGGGCAGATTTGGGAGCACTAAACCACATCAAGTCATGTCCTCATCCATCTTGTGTCGGGGACGTATGACACAGAGGTACTTAGGTTCTTGCTCTAGCCATCCATGCACTGCGCTAGTGGAGGAGTTGCTGGCACCCAGTAAAACTGCTGATACAGGATGTCAGCCTGCTAGGCTGTAATCTAATACATCTGAAACTAATCTTCTTACTGTTTGATGTGTGAGACCTATAACCCTTCACTGCTAACCCTCTCCCCTTACAGCTTTTATTGCAGACGATGAAATCAAGGCCTTTGGGATCTGTGTAGAGCCTCCCCTTACAATATCCCAGCTTCATATCAGCCCCTGCTCTAGCAGAAGGGGTCGATGGAGCTGTGCTGATTTATCCCATACAATCAGATCTCTCATCTGCTGCATTCATGCCATTTAGCCAGAGCAAGATCTAAAACAGTTCCAGTCTGTTATTAGCAAAGCCAGTGGGAGAGGTTCTCTTTCTTTGTAAATCCCATGGAGCTGATGTTCACTGGGCTCTGAACACAGCTCCTCAGCTCAGAAGAAAACTTTACTTTTGTCTCAGGCGTGCACTTCGCTGCAGTATTTTTTTAATAGCTAGTCCTAGTTTATAACCCTAAAATAAGCAAATCTAAAATCCCTCTCTAAGGGGGGCAATGCCCAGCAGCTGGTGCGGATGGAAATAGCTACTGAGGGAGGGACATCTCTATTCCAGGGAAACCCTCCCTCTCTCGAGTGGTTATTAATTGCTGCTCTGCTTGCTTTAATCAACAGTTACAGCATTAGATCTGAAATATGGAGGGAAGCTGGAAAAAAAAATCTGCTTTGTTGTACATGCCAGCAGTTTTGAATTGATGACATTTCTCTATTAAACCCTCCCTACCCTTCTGTAAAATTTTCAGAATTACAAAGTAGGGAAGAGTCTATTTCCCTTGTGACCAGGACTGTTTGGACTGCCAGAAGGTGGTTTCCATGCCCACTTGCTGCACGGTACCTCTCCCTGTTGATTTTGATGGTGCAACCCAGAGAAGAGTGCTGTTAAGGAAGTTTAGGGCTCTCTTAAGAGCTACTTCAAGCTGTTCCTCTTCCTCTAGATTTCTAGTAAATCCCTGCATCTTCTATTCTAAATACATTGTTCACAGTGAGGTCTGTATTCTTGATAGGGAGTTTTTGACATTGTCTTTAAAAACTACATTATTTAATATAACCCAAATGCATCTTTTAAGGTATTTAAAACACTTCAGCTTAAATTTCCAGGGCTTTGGGGGGGACTGTTCGTATCAGGATTTTTTATCAGCCTGTCTAGTAGATTAAAAAAACAAACAAACAAAAAAAAAAAAACAAAACACTTGCAACTAGGTGCTCAACAAATCCCCATCAGGAAATACAGCAAGATCCCTGCGAATTGCAGCATAATATACAGCCTATTACATTATATGCAACAGCTTGCACAAGTCACTTATTTGCCAAACATCCTCATGCTTCATGAATATATTTACAATAAAACAGCCTCTCTGCTTCCCTTCCACAGCATCTCCCAGCAGAAGTGATGAGTGGGCTGTTGGCAGAATCCCCTACTTCTGTTCATGTAAAGTCACAGCTAAATTAAATTTTCAACTCTTTCCTGTTGTAGTTTATCTGCCTATTTCACTCATGGCTTAAAAACAAAGACCACTTTTCAGCATCCTTTTGAACAGCCAGCACAGCTGAAACATCTGCAGCAGGTAGAGCTGGTAACACCGCAGTATTTCCACCCAAACAAGCTCCTAAACTCTCGGCTTGGGTCGCCTGTAAGCACACAAATAAATTGCATGTAAATCTGAGGCCACGTTCCTGTTCAGTGTGAGTCAGCACAGTTTTTCTGAAGTCAAGTGTGTGGTGACTTGTGCTGGCTGAAGTCCTAGCTCCTCTTTTGGTAAAGGTTAAACGTTCAAGCCTGTAGCTACTCTCTGAACTCACGTACATGTAAAACACATTGGCTGTCTTGTAACTTACCATCCTGTTGCTCCTTGGAGAACTCGATCTGTTGGAAGGAAATCAATCACAAAAAATAGCTTAGGAAGGGGGGGCTGGGGGAGAACCTGCTTGTTTTCTAAAGCATCCAGCTCAATCCACGAGTATCTTCCAAAACAGCAAAAATACGGCCTGTCAGATGCGCAGAAGTAATGCAGATAGCAAAAGAGCTGTTAAGACTGGTGAATACTTAGCATTCAGTAGCCGTTATGTTCCCCCTCCTGCCCCCTGGTAAAGTTTAATTTTTGTTTCACTTACCATTAATTTGGTCAGGAGTGAAGGACTGCAGTTGGGGAGAGAGAGAGAGAAAAAAGAGAGAGCTAGTACTGCTGAAAATGCACTGAGAGAAAGCAAATAGCACGAGCTAGCTGAGTGTTCTCGCTTCTGCCTTGCCTAATTAGGCCTTGCCAACCTAAACGAGTAACCTGCCTCGTAAAAATGCATCACCGGGTCTATTCTTAAAGGTTCTGTTAAAATCTGCACCCCAGGGAAAGCCAAGGATGTGGCTAGAAGCAATAACAACCTAAAGGCTCTTAACTACCATTGTTAATAAGTTGTTAATGTACCATCAGGTCACTTACAGTTCTAGTGTAGACCTGCTTTATGATGACCATCTGAAGTCATATCGCTTAACAGGCAGCCAAACGTTAACAAAGAAAATAAACCGTGCCCTTAAAGTTTGTTTCTAATTACCTTTTGACAGTACATTGTTTCATAAAGTATTAAACTATGATATTTCCTTATATCAAAAATAGCACTATTTTCCTTTGCCACTTTTGCATTAGATCAAAAAAAAAATGCTTATAGCACCAGCAAACTGTAACCCTTCTGTCTGAAGCTGCAGGAGCCACACGTCTACCACTGCCTGGAGCAGAACTTGAGGCTGACTGGAAAGCCTCCTACGTTCCTTTAGGCTTGAGGAGGAAAATCAAGCAAACCTAAGCTGTCGTCTTTTGGTCTATCTTCCCCACTTAGAATTAAATTGAGCAAGAAGCTGGATCGAATCATGTAAAATATACTGGCTTGCTGCTAACTATTGTAGCTTTCCAGTGGACCCACCATGATTGAGAGTTGGAAAAGTAGAGCGGCGGACGGGCAGGAGGGATTAGCTGAGATGTCTCTGAGAGTGGTCCTGCTTTCCTGGCCCTTCTTCCTCTTATTTATCTGGCGGCGCTGACGGCATTGCCTGGATTAGGTGTCAGAAGGAAGCTGCCCCTCCCCTCGGTGAGTTCTTTAGCTTTCTTAGGGCAAAGTGACAGGAGGCTCCGTGCCTCGATGGGCATCTTACAATGGCTATTTTTAGGAGGCTGGAGAGGGGCAGGGGAGTAAGCAAGCAGTAAGTTTGAATCTTGTCAGCAATTTCTGGGTCCAGACTGTCAAGCGGGGATATTCCCTGTCCGAGCCTACCAAGAATTCCCTTTAGGGAAGGCTCCTATTTTTCCAATAAGCTATAGAGTCAGTGACCGAGGAACACGTGGGGCAAGAGTTGCAACGTGTTTGCCCAGCTGGCTGTTTTTCCATGTAGCCTGCAGGTTGCATGCTTTGGGCTGGTTTCAAAGCCCATGAAATCAATCGTATTCCTTGTACCTTCGCTGGGCTGTTCTCAACCTGTTTTTTGGATAATACGGTGCTCTGCATTAGATGAGTGGTGTTGCTGCTTGTCTGTTTGGTGCAATCCAGGTGTTGGCGCTGAGCAGAAGATTCAGCTGCTGAAGAGCCCTTGTCTTCCTCTGCTGGTTGTGTTTTCCAAATCTTCCCTTCTAAGGGAAAAATTATGCAAGCGTCTGGGACCCAGCTATATTAGTACTAGGTTTGCAGCCGATGTGCAAGTACGTGGCAGGGCAGTGGGACAATTAGGATACCCTCCTTCTAGTGGTTGGGTGAAGATGCTAGCTTGCCAGCTTCAGAGCTCACCGGTGTGGCGAGGAGAGCAGCTGCTGGGGTCAGAATTGGAGAGGTTTTTGTTATACAGGCATGTGGAAGAAGCCGTGATGGAAGCAGGAGCCTCCAGAAAGCGTTGGGTATTGGAAGGGTGACTATTCACGGTTGCGAGAGACAGCGTGTGCTTTTTTGGGTTGCAGACATGGTCCTGTTGGGACTACAAGTGGAGAGTTTCAGGATAGATTTGAGGAAGGAGGTGCTGCAGTTCTTCAGTAGCAAAGACCAGTTCCTATTATGTACCACCTTCTGAGCATGCATCACAATCTCCAAGTGGGTGCCCCAAGTGGTAAAAGAGGGAGAAAAACTGCTCCAAACCTTGCTCCCTGTCACCTCAAATGGGTAAGGAGGGTCGCGAAGCTGGGGTGGAAATGGTTGGGACAGCAACAGACTCCTTGTTACAAACTCATCCCCTCCCTAATTTTTTGTTGTTTTCCTTTGCTGTGCATTTGCCACTCTTCTAATGATAGAATGTGATTAGTGAGGAACTTTCTGCTGTAGTTCACTTAGTTACCCTGAAGATAAGCATAACCTTTTTGAACATTTGGCTTTTTTCACTATGTTGAGGGGTCTGAAAAAATAATCCAATCCAAGCAGACCGATAACATTTTTAAAAAACTGAACAATCAAAATAAATCAAAATATTTAGTTAGATTTGAGGCTTTAACCTCCTACCTCCCCTCATAAAAACTGAAGATACAACTGCAAAGAAGTTCCCAAGCTAGTCGTTTTAGCTGGAAAACACTCTGTCCAAACGGATTATTGTTTGCTTTTTGGGGAAATATGTGGAACATACACTGAGCATGAAAAACGCTCTGCTGCCAGTTCTTCACTTTTTATTCCTCTGCTGCTTGTATCTGCTACTATTATCGTGTGGGAGCAGGACCATATTCAGGACACATCAAGGCTATGGGGCTGTGTAGGACAGAGGTTTGATATTTTTTGTCTGAATTATCCAACATAGGCTTAGCACAGTTCAGACCTCCTAATTAAATACTGCCTGGGGCTGGAGCACAGGCAGTGAGAAAGCTAATATGGATCTTGGCCATCAGTCCTGATGCATTAATAGAGAAGCTTTCTAAAGACTTTGGCAGAGCTGAAATGTTGCCTGGGTCAGAGTGGTGTGTTGCCTTTTGTGGAATTTTCCTGCTGCCCTCAGCCTCTCGCTGTCCAGTGCTGGCAACTGGAAAACGTTCCTCTGGAATGTGATTGAATTTTGGGTCAAAGAAAGCATTTCTTGATACCTGCACTTCCTGGTCAGCCCTATGGTTGGCTACAACAAAACCTATGCCAAAGCATGTTAGATGACAACCAGAAAATAATTGGGGCACATTTGTCTTGAATATAGAAAACTGATACCTGGATTACGTATCTGGCTTGAATGGTTTATCAAGTGTGTATAAATGGAGAGGGGTCTCCATATAAGCCAACTGAACTCTTGACTGTATGAGACTTTGGCTCAGGTTTTAGATGAGGAAATACTTGTGCACCACATCAGCCCTCCATTTCATTACTTGTCAAATAGAAGTGTCCTAGGCAGAATTTTGCTGGGGAGGAATTTTTTAGTATGGGCACATCACATACAATTGAATTAAGAACCACCACCCTGCTTTAAGCCTGTAGGGTCTGTCGGGGGCTTAAAATGCTACTCACTTTGAGCAAGTGCACCTATAAATGCCCTCAGTAAAGCAAATACGTCAATTATTCCTTAAAAGTGTTAAAGGTAAGACTTGTGATTCTGTAAGAAGCTTTCAAAAGCTTCCCAAGGCAGAAAGGAATCTCTTGCAATGAGGTAACCTTTGTTCTGTTGGAACGTGTTGAAAGATACGGAAAAACCAGGAGGAACTGAATTTCTCTAACTTGATTCAGCCCTTACTTATGGACCAAGTTATTATCCAGGAGGATATCTATACCAAGGAAAAGTGCTGTTTATTTTTTAGTTAATGCTTTTCCAGGTACAGCTTGTGACTGCCTTCTGTTCTCCTCATTGCAAATTAGATATGTTTTGACCAGAACCTAGCAATATAGGGTAGCGTGGTCAGGGTTATATGCAACTCCTTGTCACCAGATAAGCAGAAGACCAAATCCATCCAAACCTTCATTTCTGAATTTTTAATAGTTCTTGTCTCTCAAAAAGTCACTGGTTCCTGGACCTCTGCTCCAGGTCTCTGCTGTGTGGTGCTGTTCTCACCGGTTTGGGCTGGTGGGCACTCTAAGTACGGCTGTGCTGAGCCACAGCTGCTTTGTGCTCATTTTACCTGTCTGGGCAGGGTGAAAAGTCCCAGGAAAGGATGCTGCTGGAAGCTAAAGATGCTCCATCTGCTTGGTACCCTTTGGGTGAGTTACAGAGAAGAGAATCGTTTTAGCTGGGATTTGATCAGAGAGCCCCCAGATGGCTCAAGGTGCTGTCTCCATAGAAGAGATTGAAGATTCACTGGATGGCTAGGAAAATCAGAGAGGGGAATATCAGAGTCCCTGAGGATGCCTGTTATATGTTTAGCAGTTTATACAGGTCTTAAAGGATTTCCTTTAATTCTGGGAGGATATAGATAGGATTGTGCCTACTGTAGTTCACGTAGCATCTGCTCACCTCTACTGCCTGCTCCTTGATTAATACAGATGCATGTATTTTCTAGCAGACATGACCGAGGGCAGGATTACAGAGCTCTCAAACCCTGCTGGAAAGCAGGCAGTCGTTGTGCTGCCTCTCACCCTGGTTCGGTATCTGGTACAATCGATGCTGCAGATTTCACAGAGGCTGCTTCTCATTTAAGTAAGAATCAGCAGCCTGATGGATTTAGCCTCCTGTCTTTTAGAAGGCAAAGAAACGCTAAGTGCAGGTTTTGAGAATGAAACTGCCTGAAAATACAATAGAAGAAAGAATAAAGATGAGCACTGCTAATATCTGGGAAAGAAATGAGATACCACAAGGTTTGGAAGAATAGTTCAAAATCTCTTAGTTGAATGGACTTAACACAGATGAATTGGATTATTTTTTCCCCTCCCAAGTACTGTGGGTAACTTCCCAGTTTGTTGACTTTAGTTTGCAACTTTACGGTTAGGCAAAAACTTTTAGATGAACCTTGGCAATTAATTAAATGTGCCCTTCTGCAATGCCTGGGAGTGAAATGTGCTGCAGCTGCTGATCTTACCATTTTGCACAGATTGTATTGGCTTTATAGGGGAAGGACATTCAGATGCGCTCGTTTGTTAGCGTGTCCCTTTTCTAAGTGCATTTAGTTTTGCATGAATGTGCCTTGGTGAGGGGATGTGTGAGGAAATGTGAGGCTCTGGAGCTCTGCTCTTCGAGGGATCCCTTGTTTTAATGTGCCTCCCAGTGGCAGTGGTAGAGTATTATTTTAAACTCTTGCTACTTGACATTTAAATGCTATGCAGTAAAGCAGCCAGCTGAAAGCGCTTTTTGGCAGTGGGTGTGAGATGTAATAAAGCCTCAAGGAACCAGGGGCAAATTTCCATCTTGGCTGTTTCATATCTCCTTACAGGCAACTTCTTTCTTTACTCGTCACTGGCTAAATTAGTCACCTTCTTCTTACCTTATGTAAGATAACCTCAAATATCTTGTTGCTATCTGTAAGGATCTCTGTGCACTGAGGGGTTTAAAACTGTTTTAGAAATACTGTTAGGTTCTTTCAGTTTATCTGGTGATGGGAGAAATTCTGTACCATGTTAGCACTAGAAAGTACTTTAAGTGAGCTTTTGAGATGCTACTCTCTGTAATTTTCTCTGAATTCCATTGTTTCTGCCAAATTTTGTCACTCTCCAGGCCCTCCAAAGGCTATAGGAATCTTTTAAATGCCGTCAAAGCTGTGAATTACTAAGAATGGGCCCTGTCAAAAATCATTGCTTTTCAAACCATTTTTTACTTTAGCAGATGTAAGAAAGTGTTCGCTAAAATATATGGGGAAGTTTCTACTTCTGAGGGACTTCTTGCTTAGCGTTTTAGGAGGAAAAAGAGGAGAAAAAAAGGAGTCAAAGTTCTGAAAAACTTGTAAAGGAAAGTTCCTGAGTGGCGGCTGGGACTGCTCTGGAGTGGATCCCGAATGCTGCAGTCAAAGTGATAGGAGGAGGCTGACCTGGACGGCCAGGTAGGCACTTGCACACCTCTTCAGGCAAAGTCATGTTTGTGTTCGTCTCTGTCCTACCTGAAGGGCGCTTGGGACTGGTGACCTTGTCCAGCAGGTATGTCCGTCCTAAAGAATCTATCTGGAGTCATCACTGGGGTTGGATCGGGCATAACCTAAAGGCCTGTGCCAAAAACTGCAGCCAAGAACCTGCCAGTTCCCAAGAGAGCTCTTAGTGCTATGAGCACAGCTCCTGCTAACCTTCCTGTTCTCGCTGTGCAGCTTCGCAAGGAGTTTGCAGTGCAGTCGCTCTGGGCGCTTCAGCTGACATTTGCAGTCCTGCTTGCCCTCCAGCCCAGCAGCTTTCTGTCAGTGCATTTAGGGACATTACCTCGCTCTGGTTATATCCAACGCAATGCCTGTTCAGAGGTGACCTCCTTGAGTAGTAAACGTAATAAGAGTTAGGACTTTTTGAAGAAACACTTTTTACAGCCTTAAGAGCTCCACGTTTAAAAGCAAAACGATCACACAGGTTTGTTTTCCATGCAGCAGGCTCCATCATGCATCACACGGTTGTGCAAGGCCTCAGCAAGTCTTTACTGGTGGATAGCTCTGAATTACTTTCCCCTGTGGATGGAGGTAGCTTATCTGCAGCAGGGCTTAGCATAATTGGTCCCTGTCCATGGAATTTCATCTTGAAAGCAGCAGTGTGGGAAGCCTCGTGTACCAAACGAGTGTCATTTATACCATGGGTGCTTGCAAGGACCCTCAGGTGTAACACTGTGTGTTCAGGTCACCTTCTGCAGAGCAGAAGCCTACGAAGCACTGAGCTCGGCATCTCCAGATCCCAAAGCCTTATGGCCAATGCTGTGAGCCTGGGCTTGGTCCAGTGACGTGTTGCATGTGCTGGGCAGGGCTCTTAGATTTCCAGTGAAAAAAAACAACAAAAACACACTTTGTGTTGGTGATATGGACAAAGTTAAACACCACAAACCCTCTCTACCTGCTTCTGATTTGGACAGTGTGAAGTTTAGGCATTTTTTCCTGCTTCTGCTGCTAAACCAAACGCATGAGAAATCCTCACCATAAGCATCCCATGGTAGTGCTGTTGATCAGCTCAGAGTTTCTTCTTCCTTAGGTGTGCATGGGAGAAGCAAGCTGACAAAACAAACATTCTCTTTTGTGAGAACGTCCTTCCTACAGTTTTAAGTAAAAAATTAAAAAATCCAGGGGTCTCTTAACAAAACGACCCAAACAGTCGTTTCTCTCTTAATTGTGGTTGGTTCCTGTTAAAGTCCAGTTGGTCATGCTCCATTGTGCCCATCACCCTGTTCTTCTCCTGTCAGTTATGATTTAACTATTGACCTGTGTACCTGTACATTCAAGTCCCAGGATGTGCACGAGTGATAAGGAAAATTGTAAATATAAATTAAGGCTGGAAAGATTTGTACAGAGTAAATTCTGAGCTTCCTTTTCTTGAGGAGGAGGAGAAAGGGTCTCAATTTTCCACACCAAAACAAATTCCTCCTCCTCCCAGTCTTTGCCTTGATTCCCTTCCTGTGCTGGTTACGGTGAGGTGATAAAGGGCTGAGTTTAGATTTGAGTCTTTAGCAGTCTGATATTCCTGTTACTCAGTGCTGGAGTCAATAGGTGGTGCTCAAAAATAGAAAATCTTGTACTAGCTGCTAGGAAATCACCAAAGATTTGCTTTAATTTGGTTAATTTAGAGTGGAGGGGGAAGAAAGAACAGACAATCTTGAGAGAGGGTGAAAGGCCTGTCACTCTCTCTGAGGATGCCAGGTGATTTTGGGGTGCCTGCTTCTGCAAGAACCCAGCTTGAAACTTCATAAATAGGGCTGGCTTTCAAAGCGTGTGCCCTAAGAGGCCCAAAACCCGATTCCTTGAAGGCAGACCAAGCAGGGCATCCAAGGGGAGGGGTGCCCCCAAAGGAATTCCCCACCATATTGCTAAATCTTTCTTGTTTGTTCTGGAGAATACTGTCTTGGATGCCAACTGAAATGAAGTGCACTGCCAAATTTGGCTTAGTTAGCTGCTGTACGCTGATTAGGCAGCTCTACTGCTACCTGCTCCAGCTGTAAGAGATGGAAGGAGCTTGGGGAACTTGTGTAAAAATTATGGAAGCTTTTCTGTGCGTCTGCCTGCTTTGTGACTCCCCAGATGATCACTGTCCCCACAGCTCGGTGTTCCCAGGAATCCCTTGTTAGCAGCAAGCTGCAGCATGGCTGCTAATTCCCTGGCGAGCACAGGGGAGTCCATTTGGAAGGGGACTTGTTGGGAGGGCTAGAGGCTTTGACTGGTAAGTCGGTGCAAAGAGTCCCAGGACTTGGATTGTTTACTGAGAGTCCTGGTCAGAAGCTTAGCTTTAAGTACTCTTTGGCTCCAGAGTTTTGCTGGAAGTGGTGCTGTGCTTTTTCTTGTGCTGAAGCTTTCCTGGCCAAATGGAAGGATTCAGGATTAATTAATGCTAAAGAAGGGATTGAGCTAAAACTCAGAAAATGTGAATTCTGCTTGCTGACTCTGCCACATATATCTCCCAGGCAAATTGTTTAGAGGAGGATGCTGTTTCCCATGCCTGAGGTCTCAAAGGATGAAGGTGGGTAGCCAGGGTGGCTGGTTGGGACCTCAGGAGGTTGTCCAGCCCATGCTCCTGTTCCAAGGCAGGGTCAAAGGTACTGTGGTTGTTGCTGGTGTCTTCCCAAAGAGCCAGTCCTGGAGGTGCTACGGTCTACCTGGGCAGCCCTGGCCGGCTATGGAGCCTCAGGTAAGAGGGGAAGGCTGGGGACAGAGGGGACGCATCACCCTCACAGGCAGTGTGTGCTCCTGCGTCGCCCTGTGGTGACTGCTGTGCCATGGGGTGGACCCCTCACTGCCGGGGGGCTCTGTCCCTCCTTGCAACACCTCGAGGCTTCCTGGCACTTGCTTTGTGAGGCTAGGGTGAAGAGCAGAGGGGATGTACAACAGTGACGAGCATGTGGGGCAGGGGCAGTGCCACCCAGCACATCACAGGGCAGCCCCACACCCCACCCGTCGTGCTGCTCATAGCTTTACTCCCCTGCAAATAAGAATGGTAATGCTTATGTGCTTCCGCTAACCGCAAGAGAATAGTTTTGTCTTACTCAGCCCAGGTTTTTCTGCACATCAGAGAGGAAGAATAGTGCCTGATGTTACCTTTCTTTTGAAAGAATTTAGGAAGGCTATCTTTTCTCATTCCCAACGTGACAAAACCCAGAGTGTTCTCTCTGCTACCTGTATATACATCCTGCTGTGGCAGAGAGCTGTCTGGGTAAAGGAGTGGGTTGGACTGAACCACGGAGATGCCTCGGACTGCAGCCGGCCGTTTTTCAGCGGGTAATATACTGTTAAGTCTGTTTATGTAAAGATAGATTAGCTGGGACCACTGGAGTTGAAAATTCTATTTTCTCCTAATGAACTGGACACAGAGAGCTATCAAATCATATTACATTATTTAGTAGGCAATCTAGCTTGCGTTCCCTTCGTCTCTGGAGATGGGTGAAATGTGAGGTCTAATCTAATATTCAGACAGTATTCGCAAAAACAGTTGGCTTTCTTTGTAGCCTTTACTAAGATCACTCTAAATATTTCACTGTCTTTTTCCACCCCCTCTTGCTCTTGGTTTTGCTTTGCCAGTGAGCTCAGCTTCAGTCTTACGAGAAACTACGTGCTCTTTCAGCAAGGGACTGGTGGTGAAAGTTAAAACTTCAAGAAATTTTACCAAAGGGGTCACAATCCTGGGACTGAATGGGTGACAGACTGTATGTACTAAGCTACCTGAAGCAGAATTCGTCATGAAATTAAAGTGAGTAGGTCCTATTAGGAGACCTTGTACTCCTTCTTTTCTTCCTAGTAGGCATGATTCCTTCTGCAGCGTTCAGCAAACTGGTCCTGGGACCAATCAGCTTGTCAGGTAGGTGGAGAATAACTATGTATAGTCATGCCCAGAGAAGTGGGTCTGTCCCTTCCTCTCTTTAACTGCTTAACCTCCCTCTGCTCTTTCTAAATAGAGAATTTCCCTTTGAAGGAAATTTGAGGAATTCTCTTTGAAGGGTCAAGGCAGCAATTGGTGATGTCGGATGGCATGCCAAGTCTCAATTCAGTGCAAGTTCCAATGGACGTGCAGTCAAGGGAAACCTCTGCAAATCTTGTCTTGGTTACTTTCAATATGAAGCAAACTGCAAATTTTGAGTCAACATGAAAACATGAGGGGAAATCACTTGAAATGCTTCCCTTGGTGGCTTTCTAGCTCATGGGTCTCTCTCAATGTTTGTTGTGCAAAGAATGAAATAGATGAAATTGGCAAATCTCTTCCATCTTTGCTTTTAAAGATAAGGAGTGCTGATCTCAGAACACATGGCCACCGGGTTATCAGGTATTTGCAAAAATTTGGAAATAAATTTGAGGGAAAACTGCAAAATAACGTCTGGTATTAGTACCATGCTATGGGAAAACATTTCATTTCACGTTTCAGTAACCCTTTCCAGCCCTCGTGCACTTAGGTCGGGGTTTGGGGGTTGAGGATTTCTTGGGGGGAACTTTAAAATTCAGCTTTACAAAACAGGTCAGACTGATACTGGTTTGGTAAAAGGTTCTGAGCGCCACCTTCTACAATATGTCTGAAATCACCGGGCTTCGTTCTTATGTTAAATCATGCGCCATGCCTCACATCCCTCCAGCTACTAAAACAACCGAAAGCTCGGGCAGATCAAGCAATGCATTGCTGGATGGTTACTCATTCATTTCACCGCAGTCCCCAAGCAGGAAACAAACACACACAACGTTTCCCTGCCGGTTTCAGCAAGGACCCTGCTAACTCTCCCCTTCGGGAGCGCTCGGGGTGAGCGATCAGCACACGTTCATCCGTTTACCTTGATGCTCTTGAGATCGATTGCTGGCTCTTTGGGTTTAGCGGGTGCCGGTGCTGGCGCGGGTGCTGGCGCTGGTGCTGCGGCTGCTGCTGGTTTCTTTACGTCCTTCTTTGGTGCCATTTTGTGTTGCTTAAACTTGAGAGTAAAGGTAACCCCCCAAAAAAGTTTAAAAACCCCTTAAAAGCGATTCCTGGGAGAGAAGCAGTGGTCAGAATGAGCTACAGCCTGTGCCCTGGGGGTGGACCCAATGTGCTAAAATCTAAAAGGGCATATATATATTTCACTTAGTGCCTTGTACAGTCCTGCCACATGCAGCTGGATTGGACAGCTTGCTAATCAAGGGGGATGTCATTCCAGCTCGGGCTATAAATGGAATATAAGAGTTCAGGGCTTCAGAAGATCAAGGGACCTCAGTGGCTTCCCCCCCACCTCTCTTTAAAAACGCCAGCCACCTTCCCTGCATTTATTTTTTTTCCAAATGTGTGGAAAGTGCAGGGGAAACATGACAAACCCAGCTTCAGATGCTGTTGACATTCGGACACGGCTTGAGCGGTCCTTTTTTCTCATCAGAACTTCAGTTCTGCTGAAGTAATAGATATTCTCCCCTCCCCTTCTCCCCCATGCCTGCGTAGTGCTCCAGGAGGGTTTGGTTTCAAGCAGGAATTTTGACTCTCATGGCTGGGAAGATCATCAATTTCCAGCCTCGTTTGCCTCTCTCCCCAGAGCCCCGCACTCCTCCTCTGCTTCCTTCTTTTACAAGGAAGTGTTGATCAAGCAAAGGCTCCCAGTGTTTAAAAATAAAGCAGACAAAAATGGAAAACAGTGCAGTGCCTTCAACCAAGGCGTCTCTCCAAACCCTGGGCATTTCTCAGCCACTCTGACTTCCTTTCTATCACGTTAAGACCCTGTTTAAAATTGAAAATTGCTTCCTTTAATTTCTTCCTTTGATCTTTTTTTTCCCCTCTCCTTTGGGTAACTGAGCCCGCGATAGACGGGAGATCAGCGGGATGCTGTGTTTTCCCCCACAAAAAGGTTTCCTTTTCATAAAGTAGTTATAATCAGGAACTAGCCATCAGGCACAGGAGGCGTTTCTGTTGTCACCTTGTTTGGTTGCCCATCCTATGTCTGTTTATCCTTCTACTCCGCAGTCTCCTGACGGGCCTCCCTGCTCCCCGTGCTCTCCAGGTCTCGTTGGAAGACGCAGCTTTCAGCCGGAGGCGGCTTTGTTTTCACCAGGCTCTTTTTAACACAACAGAGCAGCTTCTGACTTTCAAACCTGGTTTCCCTGGTCTGTATGGTTGAGATCTGCCGAGAAATGCAGAGCTCAAAGGCCTTTGTGTGATGCTGTTGTCATACATTGCACAAACCAAACTTGTGCAAAATCCATTTCCAGCTGGAAATCCATTTTTTTTAATGCATCTCTCCACCTATGAGAGCTTTAATTGCAAAAATCAGTGACAGTCCAGTAATTTCTGCGGTCACCTGAGATTTGCAGTGAAATAATCCTGAAAGCCACCATCAAATATTTGTTAAACGAAGGAAGATAGGCTCCCAGAAATGAAGCATGCACGTACTGCTGCCTCTGCACACTGTGGCCTAGGAAAGCAGACGGCCACCAGACAAGGAGATTTGTGAGGAGCTGCCACACAACAATTGCATATTGATCAGGTGGGAAGATGAACAAGTGCAAAGAAGGAAGAGGGTGGCAGGTCCTTATTTTACCAGCCAGGTTAAGGATTTGGATTCTGTCACGTTTCCTGGGACAGGGTGCTGTGGGGGAGCTTGGATGTGTCCCAAGGCATCCCTGGGAGCGTGTGTGGTGTGTCTCTGCCTGTCCCCAGGGAGCGAAGCCCCAAGCGACACGGAGGAGATGTGTCCCTGTGCTCTGGGGCCAGGTGCCGCAGCAGGAGGGCTCCTCCTGTGCTGTTAGTGGCCGATTCCCGCCAGCACTCAAGCAAACCCCCAGCCTCACGCTCGCTGGGACTTGCCCAGATCCACTTTTAAGGGAAGGCGGCAGCAGCTGAGGATGTGAGGTATCGCTGGCATCTGCCCTGCCGGCTGCGTGGGTGCCTCATCCCGCAGGAGAATCCCACAGCAGGGAGGAGGCTTCGGCTTTCACCAGACCCCAGAAATTGCAGCAGGGGGGACGTTGTTTGTTGGGTGCTGTGCTCTGCTAGCCTGGTCGCTTCCAGAAGCAGGTTGGGGGCTGCTTGGTTTTCTTGTTGTGGGTTTTCCAAAGTTCGCCGAAGATGCGGTATTGGCCAGTGCAAAACTTTATGCATCTGGGCCAAATTTGGTTGGTTTAATGAAGGGAGGTGTGTTCTGAAGCACTAATAAGATTAATTCTGACACTTTTGAAGTGAAGTATGTGGCTTCTTCAAGCTAGGGTCACACACACGGTGCTGATTGCAGCACCGGAGTGGGGGGGCTGCCATCCCTCTGCAGTTGCTTTGAAATCGCTGCCTTTCTGGTCCAGTCTTTACCAAGATGCCTCTGCCTGAGGGTTTCCTATAGCCCAGGGAGCCAGGTGCTCCTTTTGGAGGAGGGAGATGCTGGTTTGAATCCAGGCACTGGAGCAGAAGGCTGGACCTTCCATATGCTAAGGGAATGAGCACGCTATGGAGCTGTTGAATGCAAGGGTGAGCACCGCTGTTTCTGCTCTGTTTCACAGTGTGCTCCCTTTGAGACTTTTGCCTTTTTCTTTCTAAAATGACTTAAAATGCAATTACCTTGCTTCCCCTTTTCCTAGCAATTAAGAAAGTACTTGGGTTTTTGGTTTTTTGCTTGTCTAGAAAGGACCTTCATTTTCCTCTTATGCTGCTGGTATGTCCACCAAGCCCCACACACTATAACGAGTGCCCAAGAAACACTTGTGCTGCTCCCAGTGTACCTGCAGCATGTTGCACAGGGATCAGAAGGTAAAGTCTGCTTCTTCCAGTGCAGGTTTGCTCAGAAGGGCTCAGGCCAGGGGTTTCCCTCTGGGTGCCTTAGGCTGCTCAAGATAGCAGTCACTGGGAGGGCTCTGGGGGAGCTTGCTTTCAGGTAAGGTGTGCAGCACTCCGCATACAGGCAGTATTTACAATTACCTATTTTGGTCTCTTCTTGGAGCATTTCTGCTGTCCCATATCTACTCATCTTCTATCATTTCAGCTGTCTGACATGTCCTTCGTTTCCTGTGATAAACTCCTGTCTGACACCTGTTGCCGCTGAGTATTTGCAGTGTTCCTCTGCTGAAGGTTGGGTGGCTGCAGTGTCAGCGGGAAAAGCTGTAAGCGTGTGTGTGCCATTTGGCAAGCGCTGAGCTGTGAGAACGACTGCAACGGCTTGGAGCTGTGCCCTGGTACAACCACCTACTTTGTGTAGTTGATCAGTGGGAAGTGATCCTGTTAGCCAAAGTCACAAGGTGCACAGGGAATTCCGTGGAGAAGCTGGTTGAAACCGAACAAAGGAGGTTCAGTGAACTACAAAACCAGTATGTGAGTACGGTGGCTTTTCCTGCACCAGTGAGGCTGTGGAACTTGTTGCCAGGGGGGACTACTGAAGGCCAAGAACATAACAAGATGTAGAAAAGAACCAAACATTTAGGCGGTTATCGGAGTTGTTATAATTTGTAACAGGCTGGGAAGGAATATATAATCCATTTCACCACAATAAGCTGTTCTGGAGGTGATAGATTAGTTGCACCTTTCCATGTCAAGATGCTGCAGAGGTTCTTGTGCTCTCTCACGCGTGGGATTTGGGGTTATAAGAGAGATTTCTGCCTGGGCCAGACTGCTTGTCTGCTTTGATTCTCCCACGTTTCACCACAGGTCTAAAGTAACAAGCTGGGGATCTGCTGCCAGCAAATTCTCTCAAGATCTCAGCTTCAGGCTATGACGCTGACAGCGTGCAACAAGGCACCAAATTATTCTACCTGTGCTTTGGTTTTGTCCGTGCAAGGTCCTTTCAACACAGAAAAGCGAAGCCCGTTCCTACCTGAGGCACTTGCAGCTGCGTGGCACCCTGGCCAGCTGGGGAAGCTTAGGGGGAAGAGTCTTGCTCAATAAATGGTTGGCCAGCGTGTTCAGGGCTGTCTTGCTCAAATGAGGTCTTCTACGCACGTGTGTTTATGGGCACGTGGCTGTGCATTCTGCTGGATTCTGTCTAAGGCACCATAACAAGGGTGAGTCTTCCCAAAACCCCTTTGAGACAGCGCGTTGCCCCGTCCTTGGACAGGCAGGGGAGAGCACAGGGAGGTGACCGCAGGAAAGTGACCAGCAAACAGTGCCGGCATCACGGGACGTGCAGGTGGTGGGAAATAAGGCAGTGACGTGTGAATGGCACGAAGGTTGGGTTACGGGCACAAGCGAAGGGCTCTGCTGGCTCGAGGGAGGCCATGGGCGTGCCGAAGGAAGGAGGATTTGCCTTCTGGCTCCTCCGAGCATTGTGTAAGGCACCGATACCCTAGGCTGTGCCTAGGCTATCAGTGGTGCAGGCTGAAGTCAAATGGCTTCGAAGGAGCAGGCAAGGGAATGGATATCTGAAAATACAAGCCTGCTGCGGTGGATTTGGTTACAGGCAGCCTGAGAGAGTGCGTTTGCCCTTTACCTGCACGGGGGATGCTTGAGAAGGGGTGGGAAGCGTGCATGTGCCCCGGGCTGGGAGGGAGGGGAGGCACCAGCTGCTGTGCCGCATATAGCCTGCGGCTGACTTAGCACTTGTGCCCAGTCCCTCCCTCCCTCCCGCTCAAGGTTTTCTAATTCTGTCCCAGACGATGTCAGCGTCCCCCAGCAAGTGGCCGCGAGACATACAAGGCATTCCTCGCAGAGCTCGAGAGCATCTCCGTGCCCCCAGGAGGGGTGGCCGGGGAGAAGCAGCTCCCTGAAGGAGGTGCTGGGCGACTTGGGGCCGCCTCTGGCTCACGTTCAGCCTTGTAGAAACCTTCCCAACGCTGCTGTTCTCAGGGGAAGAATTGGAGTTGCCCAAGAGCTTTTTGCAGTTTGCTTTTCACTGTCCCATAAAAGTGTTATTTTTGGCCTCCGTGGCTGCCCAAGGATCTGTCTGTAGATCACACAGCAGCTCTGAAGTGCGGGCACCTTGGCTAAACGCAGCCATGCTGTGCATGAGCAGCGCCGTGCCTGGCTCCTGCTGGGCAGAGGCAGGACGCGGGTATCAAATTCTGCCAGGCAGGACTCCTCGCCGCAGGCCCTGAGGAGTGCTGTGTGGTTTTAGATTTGAGATTAAGTGCTGCGTGAGACACTAATCCTGGCACACTCTCACACAACATACGATAAAATCACACTGGTGCTGCTTTGGGCGATCCGGATTCCTGGCCCCGAAACCTGTGTGTGAGCTGCAGATACTCCCTGCCTTTCCCTTCTTCCCTTGGAGCATGCAGCAGAGGAGTTCTGTTACTGCTCGTTTAAATGAACCGTGCCTTTCCCAGATCCCCTTTCAATAATCTACGAGGAGATGGAATGGCTTCAGCCTTGGAAAGGGCACTGAAAGATAGCTAATATAGAGTCCCTGCATACCTGCATTGCCTGGAAAGTCTCAAAGTGGCTTATGGGGCAACAACCTCTTTTCTTTCCCTTTTTTCTCCCTTTCATTTTGGACATAAAGGACTCCAGAAGGTCTTGAGTAAGTCCAGGATCTGAAGGTCAAACTGCTGGCTGGGATGAATCACCAGGCTCTTGGTGCTGTGGGCGAAGTTTTACTGATTTCTGTTAGAGGTAGTCTAGGCTTGACACCTCTCAAAACCCAAAGATCTGATTTTGGGGATATCTAATGTTGTAATCTTGATCTTTCTTTGGCCATTAGTAAACTTCACGATGACTGGAGGCATGGACGGCCTTCAAGGTCTGCAGCTTAGAGATGCGAGCATCACTCTCTGATCATACACGTGCTGTCTCTGCCAAGCATGCAGTCTGCGTTTGCTTCAATACTGCCAAATGTGCAGGCTCTCCAAAACGTGCTGGGTGCACCAGAACGCCCCATTTTGTAACTGTATGTACAAGTCTTGCTGCTGTTTCAGAGTTGAGACAGCCCGGCAAGAACGAAGCTGTAGGAATTCAACTTTTTCAGTTATTTCCATGTCTTGCAGTAAATGCTTTGGATTCATGGGATCTATATGGGTTTCAGGTAATACTTATGCATTTTGGATCACATTCCCGAAGATGATGTTCTTCTGGGAGAAAAAGCTATAGAACTATGCTATCAGGTGATGGATTGTATTGTACGTATCTCAGGAAGTCCTTTTAAGGGTCTAACTGCATTGTCATGGCTTAAGAAGCCCTGTCAGAGATCCATGGAAGTATTGTGGACATAATCCGTGCCCTGGTTGTCAGACTGGATGCGAGTACAACACCTGGGGAGCAGCTCCTTTCCCACAAATCACTCGGAGCGTTTCTGAGCGTCCCGTGTGCCTTCTTAATGTGTCTGCTGCTGCCTGAAAAGTAACTGTGGCAGAGAATCAGCGTGGAGACATAGAGCTGGGGGACAGAGCACGTGGCGAGCTCTGCCAACAATTCCCTAGGCAAACCTGGGCAAGTCACTTAAAACCGTCTGTGATGGAGCTCGGCCTTTTAGTATCGTGCGTGTAGCACCTCCGCGTTCCTTCTGCGTGTGAAAACCGACCTTGGTAAGGCTCTGAGATCATCACGTTGGAGCTGCGAGCCTCTTTTTGGGGGGCGAGAATGCGTATGCGTGCAGTGCCTCTTCCCCAGGATGTCAAGTCGCTCCGCTGGCTTTCTTTAAATAGCCTGCTGGTTCTGCGCCCCTTATTTAGCTGTAGGGAGACGAGTGACACGGTGATGCTCAAGAATGTCGTTTTGCTTCTCCTGTGACCGATGAGATCAGAGGTTGTTAGCGGGAGCTGTACAGTGACCCTCCCCGAAACGCAGCTGGATGCGGGACCTGGAAACCCAGCGGGGTGAGGCAGGGTGTCAGTGCCTGGGTGCTCAAGGACCAGGGGACCCTCTGGCCATGGGGAGCACCTCAACCATGACGAAATCTTCGTGTGACAGCGTTTGGCAGCCAGCACAAGCTGCCTCTGCCTTCACCTAGAGCCCTCAAGCATTGCAGTGAGAGCCGCTGTCTCCTCTCAGCCACGGGAATTCAGGGCTCTGGCGGCCCACCTGCAGGGTGCGATACGAGCGAGGGTTCAACCTGAGCCCCTTGTGCTTGAATAGCTGGCCCCGAGGTGGTTTGTCCTGCTTGTTAAACCTCTGTCAAAGTCAGTCGCTTTGCAACATGAGATCGCTTCAGAGCTGCCAGCGAGCGGCCGATGACATGCTTTATGAAGACTGTTACCCCCAGAGGTAGTTGAGGAATGCCTGGTATTTTTATTACATATTTTGTCCCAAACTCATCTCTCTCAAGCAGCTCCATTAACTCAATAGGGTTGCAATAGTTTGCTGTCGGGTGCTCTTTGCACGTGTGGAGGTGCAACTTCTATTTTTAACCCTTTCTCTTATGAGCTTATATCTTTTTTCCTAGAGAAGCTTCAGACCAAAGAAGTGCAATGAGTGCTAACACTGACTTGGATGAATGTTTGCAGAAAGAACAGTTTGAAATGAGCGTGGTAAGCGCAGCGCAGAAGTTATTGCTTTTCTAGTTTTGGGGCCTCCAAAGTAAACGTGAGAGATCAGATCAAGGAAGGCGATGCTGCCACACGAGAGTTGCCTGATGCAAACTCCAGCCCCACAACTTCTTAAAATTGGTTGTGCCACCCTTTTTGGTTAGCAGTGGTCACGCTGAAATTACTGATCTGCTCATTTTGGCAAATGAGTTTTAGTTTCTGGATTTGTCAACGATGGATAAAGGTAATTATTCTCAGTGTGAACTCTGGGCCATTTTGATTAACCAGTAGACTACGTAGGAATTTACTTCCTGCAGATACATCACTAGTTTTCAGCAAATATTGTGAAAAAAAAATCACGTAAGGTGAATAGACTTGGTAAAGACTTTTGCCAAAGAATTTAAGGCATTTCAACTAAACTGAAGTGATTTAGAAATTCAAGTGACTATATTGTAGTACTTTTTTCATACTCGTACAACGTTGTCCATTAAGGAAGGAATTTAGCAGGTTCTGTAAAATTTAAACAAGCTTCCATCTATTGCTTAGAGATGAAATGCTGGTTTCTGGTATTTATCTGCTTTTCCAGCAATAATCTAGGGTACCTGTACCATCTCAAAGGAGCAGGAATGTTTTGCAACTAACATAATGAAATGAAATTAAGTTAGTTTCAACATAAAGGAGCTTCCTGTGCTGTTGCAGTCTCAAATGCCTTGTGGCTTTAGCCCCCCGGGAGGCAGATAGGATGATCCTGTGCTGGCTTTGTGCTCCGGGACGTGGGATCGTGTAACCTTTTTGTCTCCAGGAGTTGCATGCAGTGTTTGTGGCTGGTGGGTATTGGCTCCCCTTTATCTGTGACATGTTTTGTTGCCGATTCCCTGTGGCAAGTGCAGTTGGGTCTGTTTCCTGGTAGATGTCTAAAATTAACGTTTTAGATAACGTTTGAATACTTTTAACTAGTAATAACATGAAGCCATATGTGCTGCAGTGAACTCAAGCCAGTGCTTCTCTTTCAGAAAATATTATGAAAACATTTTGCATGATTTGCTATTGTGAACGTTACGTACAGATGATGATTAGAGGCACTTGATTAATTCTTCTCTTATTGTGCTTATGTAAATTGGCAGGGGCAAAGGAGATGGCTTAGAATCAAATCACAAGCTTTGGAAAACTTAGTGTTTGTATAATGGCCATGTAAAAAGATGCGTTCTGCTAACTCCTGCTTTGTTCCCTGCGATGAGCGTACAGGATTTCTTATTGTGATAAAATCCTGTTGAAATAATTCAGGGTTCTGAAAATCAAGACATCTGGAAATCTGTCTATTGCGAGGGGTGGAACTTGGATCCAACCTTCGTGTTGTCGGGTGCGTCTCCCAGGGGATGGGAAGCGCTGTCATGTTGGCAACCTCCTGCCTGTTCCTCCCTTCTCCGTGTCCCCATGTTGAATGCCATTTTCACACGGCTTTTCTAGGATAGCTTAGCACTGGGGGGAACAGCTGTATTTTTAATACCAGCATGGTTGCTATCCTGAGAGGTGCGAGGCTGGACTGTCACGTTTGTGCCTGCTGTGTTTGATAGGAGTTAGAGTTGGGGAGTATCTCTCTTCCCTTGGTGCTTTTTGAGATCTTGCATCAATTGAGGCTCTAAGCCATATTAAAACATTAGCTGGGGCTTGTGCTCTTGTGCAGCATCACTGTGGAGATGTCCCCAAGAACGCTTCCAGCACGGATGCAGTCCCTGCTGCCTTTACTTGGCTTCACCTTTCTTTTTACTTTGTCAACCTCTTCCAGTTCCCTTTTGTTGTCATTATGGAGGTGAGGTTTTTATCTCCCTTCCCGAAAGGTTCAATTTCCACGAGGAGTTTTGTGCAGTGTTGTTACTCTTTAAATATTGTTACAATAACTCTCAGCCTGCTGTGGGCTTTAACATTTAATGCAAGCGTGCTGCTTGTTCTCGGCTGCACGTTTGCTCCTCTACCTGAGGGTGCTGAACACTGAGAAACGTATCTGGTTTAGCAGATCTTCTGCCTGCATACTAGAGCTAATACCTGACGTTTCCCCAGTTCCTAATTAACTTGAGAAGTGCATTTTGCCCCACGGTCGTGTCCCTTCAAAGGGAAGGAGAAAGCCAAAGCTGCAGCATGGCTGTGAGCGCCTGCTCACTGGGAGGAGAGCTGCTGCGGCTGGGGGTTAGGCAGCTGAAGGAAGGAGTCCAGCAAGAAGTGATGGGGGTGGCTCTTGGGACAAGAAGACATCTGCCAGGAGGAATGTGTTGTTGGCAGCTGAGGGTTGCTCTTCTCTGTGCGCTCTGGTGCGGACCTGCTTTCCCTGTCATCCTTTGCTCAGTAACGAGGATGGTAATTGCTATTTATTGGCCAAGGATTTCAGCAGTCGCAAGTGATTTTCTGAGACCAGTTTTGTCTTTTTCAGAAAGTGATGAACATTTTCCCCCATTAAAAAAAAAATTAAAAAGCAGCCTCCTTTCATGGATTTTTAGGTTGAGCATCTTCCAAATCAAGGTGTCTCAAATCACTTCTCTTTGAAACTGTTACTATAGATGGGTTTCTAAAGAGCAAGCAGCAGCTGACTCTGCTCCTAACAATGTCTCTGGGGCCACAGGATCGTGTAGTCTGCTGTACACTGCGTGATTAGGGTTCAAATTAAGGAGAGAAGGAACCTAACGGGAAACTACCGTGCAGTTTGGGAAGAACACAGTTCAGCGTGGCTTCCAGTTCTGCTTCAGGGTCAGAGGAGACTCCTGGTATGACTTCTATTTATTTTCTTTGTTGGCATGCATTCATGTGTTTCCACCTTCTGTATGTTCCTGACAGATGAAGCTTTTCACCTTCCCAGGGCCACTACAAACTGCCAGTTGGATTTCTCTGTGTTGTCTTCTCTCCCAGCCCTCATTTCATGCCCATGCAAGACTCCCAGCCCTGTGTCACATCTAAAGGTTACGTCCAGTGATTTAGCTGGAGCTGAAGCAAGCATGCCCAGCAGCTAGCTGGGGTTCCTGGCCTGCTGTGGAATAGATGGCCGAGACATCCCTGCTGTTTTTAGTAGCTCCCTGACAGCCTTGGCCAGCAAATGTGGCACGTTTCATTACAACTTGGTTTTCGTGCAGGCAGGTGACCTTTGCAGCGGTTAAGCAAAGCACCTCTCACCGTCAACTTTCGCAGTCCTTTTAAAGAGCTGGTGGCAGCTTCCTTGCTTCTGGGCTGTGCTCTCCTTGGGGTTCATCCAGGGCACGGGCTTGCACGTGGGGAGAGGACGGGGTCGTGTGATCCACATCAAAACACATCCCAAGTCCTGGGACCTGCCTTCGCAGTGCACGTCTCCTGAAGGCCTCCAGGGCTGGGCCGTGCAGGGTGGGCTGCCCAGCTTTCCCCAGCTAGGCATGGTCAGAGAGGGAGAGGGGAATGGGGGGCTGCGAGATGGGGGATGCTGCTCTCTTTTTCTCTCCGTGGTTACTGCAAATCTGTCAAACGCCCCATTGCCACGGCTGTGCCTCCTGACGGCAAAGTACAGGAGAAATCGGTGGCAGAGTGTGGTGAGAACGGATCAACCAGAGGAAAAGTGATTCAGCTGCTCCTGCATCAGGGGAACAAAGCACTTCTATAAACATCTTTTCCCTCAGATAGTCTCTCCCAAAGTTTGGAAGGTGCAATGTTGGAGACGTGCTATTAATTTTGTATGACTTTCAGTTTTATTTGTACGTTTGGCTTACGAGGTAGTGACTTCTTCCTCAGCAGCTTTTAAGCACTTGGAAAATGCTATAGGGAAGTTACTACTTTTCCTAGGACAAATGCAAAGGAAGTACTGCCAGATTTTAAGCTCTGATTGGGGTCCCTATGTTACATACACCTAGAAATAGAGAGAATCTTTGCCTCAGAGATGCTGTAAATTAAACTGAAGGAAATAGGAGAAAACCGAAGCAGAGAGCAGCCAAGTGACTTGCTGGAGCAGCCCCAGCTTGGCATTTGCAGACAGGACAGATTTGCTGAGTCCCAGTCCAAGGTGAGGCATGTTTGAGGCATGTTTATGGGAATGTGCTCTCTCTCAGGAGCAGCTCTCAAACAACTCCTCCAGCCCCTGCTCTTTAAGTTTCTTCCTTTGGAATGAAAAGAAGATGATAGAATTGTCAGGGCATCACACAGAGGCTTTGTAGGCTTGAGTCCAACCCTTAGGTCTGAATTTCTTAGGTGGACCCAAGCAGACAGAGGCTTTCTCCCAGTTCCTCATGGAGCTCCCCAGACTACTTCAGAAGTGGCGTGGGATTCCTGCTGCCTCTCCTAGCAGCTCAGGGGCCATAGCAGGATGGCACGCGAAACTTCTGTTGTTTGCAACTATTAAAGGCTTCAGCTTTGTCTGCAGGGGTATAGCATGAACCTTTTACAATGAAAAGTGTCTCAGTCAGTGCATAGCTCTGTACAGCCCCTATTTCTACTGCCCGTGTCCTGCAGCAGCTCCCATTAGAGATGCAGAAGGTCTGAGATTACTCAGAAGAAGGAAGAACTAGGGAAGGAAGGCACAAAAGCATGGAACTTCATGTGTCCTGGCTCTGGAAGTGAGCCAACCTGTGATCAAATCATTTATCTTATTATAGAGCACCTCCTATTAAATCTTAGAGTGAGAAAAGCAAGGAGGGGATACTGGGCCGCTTCTTTTCTTGCTGTGAGGAACGTCTCTTTGTTTCCCCCTCCCTGCTGCCTCCTGTCACAAATGAGGTCAGTGAGTGCTAACAGCTTTGCTCCTCCATTTTACAAGGCGGTAACTCAATACCTGGATTCATAAACTTCTCAGGGGAAGGCTGGGTGGCTGTTGGTATGAATGAATGAGATTATTGCTGATGAAAACCAGGGTGCTGGAACTATTGCTACTGTGAAAATCATGAGAGGGGAAAAGATGCTTGTCTTATTTTAAATAGGATCCCAAATACCAGATCTGTGTGCTTGCAAAACCCACAGTTGGTAGAACTCATTTGGGATCCCTACATCGGGATGAGTCTTTTCTGTATGCTCCTAAAACACTGTGCTGGAAAAAGGGATGTTCCCCAGCTCTGGGCGGTGTGACCCCCTGCAGTTCACCCTCTGTGCTGTTGAACAGCAGGGCTTCCCAGACGCTTCCACTGGCAACTCTCTGCTCTTGGGGCAGAGCCCAGCTTCTCGCAGGTGAATTTGTCAGGCTTGTAAATGCCCGGGGCTGCGGTCCACTGGGGGGGTGAGCCCTGTTCTGGGAGATGGGCTTTGTCCTCTTTCCCAGAGGGAGAACGAGCTACGAATCCCTGACAAGGGCATCCTGGATGTGGGATGTGCTCTCAGCCGAAGTCTGTGACTTTCTTACGGTCTTTTAGGCTTTGTCTTCTGCAGCCTCGCTTATTTTTTTTCTTACCCGTTCCTTCCTCTCCGCCACCAGGAGCATCACTGGGACCACGGGGGTGGCAACATCTCAGTGGCAGAGGAAGTGCTACAAAAAAGCCCCAAATAAACCCGGGGAACGGGGAGGCCCCTGCAGCTAAGAGGTGCTCTGGGGGTCTCAATGAAGCTGCTTGGTGTTGCCGTGGTCTCCCCCTCGCTGGCAGGAGCACGCCTTAAGGAGGGGGCAGCTATAATAAAACTCGGCCAAGTGGTGGAAATACGATCGACCCCTCAATTAATCCGATTAGAGCCAACAGCCGTTATGTGGAACATTTGCTCCTGCCCCGTACGCGGCTGCGTGCCGTAGCGTAACTATTTATGGGCCAGGCTCCAGCGGGATTTATGGAGGATGAAGCCCTACCGGCAGATTCGATTACCGGCCGAGATCACTGCCAATGCTGCCGCAAACTGCAACGGCTGCAAAACGAGGGCTGCCTGACGCGGGTCCTGCCGGCGAGAAATTCCCCGGCCATGAGGAGATGGAGTGAAATGGCTCCCCCCAGGCGCAGGTTTCTTTTCTCTCCTTCAGGCGTTCAGCACACCATTTGGAGCACCTCAGGGCCTTCTCTGTCGCTGGTGGTCTGTCTCACCACGAGGAAGCCAAGTTGTGCCCTATCTTCCACACAGGTGGCCATTCACTACGGTGTCTGTTGGACTTTTGGGGCAAATTTGCTGAATTTTCCCTTTCTTAAAATAGCAAAGGGGGTGCATAGCATCTGAGGGTGCAGGGCTGGCTGTAAGGTGTCCTGTCCGGCACAGGGTGTTAAAAAGAAATGCCCCCCTGGATTTGAGTGCTACATGAGAAAGTTTATTCATCTTCTCCCCTACTGCTGGAACCTCTTAGCATCTAGATTACCCAAATATTGAGCATGAAGTCTCTTCTGGGTGCTCCTGGGGGTGCTGTTCCCCGTGAGCAGTGGGAGGACATGAGTTTCCTTGGGCTAAGATGGTTTTGTCTTTATCTCACACTGCATCTTGCCTTTCCCTTGCTGCAATGCTGTGAACTGGAGTTCTGAAATGATCCAGAGTAAAAACTGCCAACTTCTTCCCCCAAAAGGGCTGCATGGAGGCAGAAATAAGGGGGCGAGGGTGAAGTGGGGAGAGAGGTAAAACAGAATTGTCTTCAGACAGCTCTGCTACAGGAGAAAACAGCAAGGACCGCTACACTGGGAGTGAAGGGCGGCTTGAGCAGCAGTTGGGAATACTGAGTTTTGTGGGTGATGCAAAAGCAGGCTCTGCCTTAAGGCAGCAGCTGTATCACCAGTCACGTTGTCCCATTTTCTCCCCAACAGCTTCCAAGAGAGCGGTTTTGATTCTGAAGCAGCGGAAACCCCCCAGGATGCGATGACGTGATGCTCCTCTCTGGGTCTCAGAGCAGCTGCCCAGGTCTTGGTGCTCACCCTCTGCTTTCACAGGTCAGTTACACGCTTGGGTTGGTACCAGGGTGGTGGGTGGCGCTTGTCTCCAGACACCAAACAACATATTCACAGTGGTGCCAGCGTGACCAGCAGTGCAGCAAGCCCCTTTGCTCTTCATTTCCCCTGTGGGCTTGCAAAGCGTCACCCAAGCCAAGCAATGTCACTTCTGCAGTGACAGGGTCCATAATTCTCACTGCAGAGCCACAAAGAAGCTCCCTGCCTTTGCCAAAGGGCTTCAGAATGTACACGTGGGATATAAATATGTTTGTGTTAAAGGGGGAGTGTTGTGTCTTTTTTCTAGCTTACGGAAAAGGGGTATTTGGGGGTCATTCTGCTGCTGCGTCGATTTTTGGAGAGTTCACCTGTTCTTTCCAAAAGGGAAAAAGAAAAACACAAAACCAAACCGTGCCTGTCATGTCTTAGTCCCTGGGTTCCTTTAGTTAATATAACAAGACTTGCTTTTAAGGTCAGGCACAGACAGGTTTATTAGGTAGGCCTGAAATGTGATCGACCATTCAAAGTATATTAAACTCCCCCTGACTCCTACGCTCAGCTGTTGCAGAAGGGCTGGGCCCTAAACTGCTCTAAACCAGCTTAATGCCACGGGCTTTACTCAGCTCAGGCACTGGCTCCAGATCTGACCCACAGAGATGATTTTTTCCACAGCATCACTGCTACTGAGAACAACAAAGCTAGTAGGGAGAAAAATAAAAATATTTCAGAAAAAAAAGCAGAAGGTATTAAACGTGTTATTTTGATTGATTCAGGAAGAGAATAGTCAATGAAGCAATCCTCTCAGGTTCAGCTGTAAGCTGAAAATCCATGCTTAGCCCTGTTGCCAAGGTTAACGAGCTTGGTACGTTAAAAAGCCCAGCTCTGAAGACGCCAGCCCTGCTAGCTGTACTATAGGAGGTTTGAGTCTACACTGACCTGGGCACTAGGTGGGTTTCCTCCTGGCTTGACAGTCAGTTTGGAAGGTAACGTACCTGGAAACTCACTGCAAATATTTCCATGGTGAGCCTTGACGTCCTTCCACGTGATGAGCTGGGTTTTCTTGGAGCTCTTGCCATTGTGGGATGCCCCCAGACCAGGCAGCCTGGAGGGATGGGTGGAAATATTTGTGCAACATCAGGAAAGCTGGAGAGGCACAGAGCACTTCCACATGACGTGAAGCATGTTCTTGAAATCCTGTCTGCATGGCGAAAGGAAATGAGTTGCTGTCCTCCCCTGCTGGAGCTTGTGGAGGGGTTTGGGCAGCTGCAGGTAGGATTGGTAAGATGCATTTGTTTCGCCTATTTTTATTTTTAAAGATGTATTTTTTCCAGCCTCATTTTGAGGCTGTGCACTTCGCAGGGGCCTCCACCTTTCCCAGCTCTCTCATTCCTCACACTGTACGAATACAGCCTCACTCCAAGGGCTTCTTGGTTTCTGTGACTCTCCCAGGGCTCTACATGAACTGAATCCCAGCTCTTCCAGGCACGCTTTAGCAACTGAACTACAAGCCTCTTTCTTGCTAGGTTTCCTGCACTATTCCTGGTGTTTTAGCAGCCCGCTGAAGTAGCCCATTCTATCCAGCATGACATTTCCTCTCACACCTGGAGCAGATGTTGCACCTATCAGGGAAGGGCCAGATACTTGCACTAAGCTACACATCACCGTGAAGCTTGCTTTGTGCTTGGATCAGGTTGTGTCATCGGAGGTTTAAATTTAGATCAGGTAAAAAGATTTTCTTTGGGAATTCTGCTTTGGATGGGCTTTTCTTCTTTCTTTCGAGGGCTGCAGTCTTGGAGAAGTGTTTGTTCCTGGTAGCAGAGGAGAGAAGGGGCTGTGCCCCCCTCAGCCCTTCTGTCACCTCGGATTCTCCATGCCCTGACCTTGCTCCGCGGGAGGTGGGACACACCTCTTGTGTCCTGTTAAAAAGAATTCCTGGTGCTTTTAAAATCAGTTACCTCAGAGTAACTTTACTGGAGGCTCTGTCTAGATGTTTTGGGGTGGTGGTGTCTTCTTTGTGAGCACAACCTTGGTCACAGCCTTCCTTGGCCAAATCAGGAGGGGCTAGCTTGGAGTAACTTACCATTTTCATGGCCTCTGTTGACTCCAGGTCAGACATTTCTGTGTGTTTAAGCTGTTTGAAGAGCTGCCTCATGAAAAGACCTAATCTGCTCCTGCTTGTTGCATTATCACAGCTTCAAGTCAAAGGAGAAGCCCTGGGATGAGCAGGCAGGCCCTTGCAGGGTACAGCTGTGAAAATCCCACTCTCCCCCCTGCATACTGACAGCTCCTGGGGCTCAGGGTGGCTCCAGCAAGCTTGTGCTTGCGTGGAAAGCACGGAGAGGTGGCTGCAATGAGGAGGCAGAGCCCTCGGGGTGCTGCAGGAACCTTGCAGGGCTCTGCCCTGCTCGTAGCAGCCCCGTGGATGTGGCTGCCCAGCTGCCTTAAGCTAAGTGCGTGCAAAGCTTCTGTACAAGCCACAGACAACTGGACTCGAGTAGGGCATTGGCACAGACTCACCAGCCCCTGGCATCCTGGGAGGAGGGCAGAAGGAACTGGTGTGTGTATCAACGCAGAGGATGCTGAGGAAGCACCCTCTGCAGCTGCACCCCGGCTGCGGGTAGGTGACAGCGGTTTGCAGCAGCGGTCCGGCTGCATTGCCACCTGCTGCTGGGGACAGACCCATGCCGAGGCCACCTCCACCCAGGCTTAGATAAGGGCAGTCTCCAAGCCTGCCCTGTACCCAAACTGAGTGTGGGAATGGGAGAATAAAGAAGCTGGGCAGAAGTAGCAGTAACAGATCTGTCCCCTCCCGCTGTCCCTGCCTTTGTCACCTCATACATCACTGAGCCTGCTGTTGTTTCTTGAGAGCTGAAACCACAGCAGGGTTTTGCGGGGTTTGTACACCTGCAGATGCTGTTTGGCTGGCAGCGTTTGGGACGTTCTTCATCTTATTGGTAGCACAAATGGAGCTGGGTGGCAGTGCCTTCAAGCTGTGGTTTTCATTTATTTCTTGGGAGTATGCAGCACTAGGTTTTTAAGCCAAAACAGCACAATGAGTAACATGACGTGTAGTTCGTGGTTGGTGGTTACGTGTGTATGCTTCTGACTCTGCAGTCTATGCACCTACAGACTCGGGTAGCTTGTTGAAAAGAGAGAGTGCCTGTGATAAAGCAGCTTGGGACTGCTGCAATGCCAGGGTCAAAACTGTCTGAAGTGCCCCAGCAGCATTTACCTTCTGAAAGTGTTCCTGTAATCCACAGGCCCCGTCCAGCTCATGGATGCACCTGGGAACATTTCAGCAACTTCACTGGTGAGGTGGCTGTGGCATAACTTGATCTCTTCAGAAATGAATCCTGGTCACAAAGTGGGGCAGAAAAAATAACCCAAAGCTTGGTCGTTTTAGTATTTTATTGAACGTTTGTCAGCTGTGTACCAGCCCTAGTGATTTACCTGATCGATGTATGAACCCAGGGACGGAATGCTGCCCCATCAGGCTGCATGAACCACCTCCTCTGCGAAAGGCTGGGCTTTGAAGAAGGCGGCAGCCTGCAGGGAATGCTTTCTACCCTTTGCTAAAACGACCCTTTGTGGAGGTTCTTTCAGGTTTGCCTACTCCACTGTTAACGAAGAGACTGCCCTGCCTTCAGCCACACACGGGCTGGCTGTGGTCCTCAGGACAAGTGCGCTATGCTGGCTGGAGAGGGCTCGGACTGCTGCTGCTTCACGCTGCTGGCTTGGAGGCTGCCCACGCTGCCCTGTAGCTGCTCACCTGCTTGGAGGTGGCCTTGGGCACTCACCAGCTGTGCCCTTGAAAGACCAAACCCACGTGCATCCCTGTGCGGGGCACAGAGCTGCCATCAGACAGCACAAGGGAGTCAAGTGGAGTCGGTAAGGTCTGCTGTGCTCAGTACTTGGGTCATGCTTGGTGCTAGGGAAGTGGTTGAAGGGGGCAGGTCTCCAAGTGCTGCAAATTAGCATAGCATTAGCAAAGGACAACAGAACATATTTACCCCTTGCAAGTATACGGCGTGCTGACAGGTCAAACCTATTTAACCCAGGGCGGATTTTCCAGTCGGATGGGTACATTTTGCATACCAAACTCCAGGAAGCAGTGACAAGTGACTCAAATTAACCAGGTTCAGGAAAGCTTATTAAAACAAAGCCTTTAAACAACAGCTATGCAGGTAACAGGCTAAACACTGACAGAACTCAGTGGAATATGTTTCTTTTCCTCCTCTGCTGGCAGCCACCTCTAATATTCATATACAGTTTTAAATAAAGATTGCAAAATAAGCTTTCAAAGCTAAGCAGCAGCAACCACACCGGCAAGCCGTCTTAGCTTACTTAAATTGGAGTTTTCCATTAAATGATCAATGGACTTTTGCAAGGCAGCAAGTAAGCACAAAAACTAGTGGATTATTTATTCATCTGTCACTGGAAAAAATGCACAGAAGAGCTATACCTAATAGCCTTTACCTATAAAGCACAGGTGTAAATTTCGGACGAAGCTTTGGCTTGTCAGTTCCAGCTGTGCCACTTGCAATCTGACATTAAAAAAACATTTACAAAGACTCCACAGCCTGTCATATTCACTTCTTACGGAGCAGCCCAGCTCCTAAACTACCTACTCCATGGCTGGTCAGAAAGAAAACACTTCAAAGCACACTGCAGGGCAATGGACTCAGTATTTCATCTTGTTTTCCAAAGCCAAACTTCCTGCAACTATTTGTCAGCACAGAAGAAAAACAATTAAATTAAATAGGCAAAGTTACATTCAATATAAATCTTTCTCCCAGAAAATGGGATACAGAAAATAGCAAAACTTTGTAGCCAACAAAATACTGTACATTTTCCCCCAGCTCCCGACTGCAGCCCCACATTTTCAAGAGACACCAGCAAACCCTGCATTTTGTGTTTTAAACTGAAACGACGCCATGAGATGACTAGAAATATTAGAGAATTTAGCGTGCCCTCTGAGGGATGGATGGATGGGTGTTCAGTTAGGTAAACAACGATGAGTTTGGAAGGAGGAGAAAGCAGCTTTTAACTGCTCTTCCTAGTGCAGAAAGATTCAGGCAAGGAGCTGCCAAGCTCGGGTTTAGAGTTCAAATGCCGGGAACTTGGCCTTGGTTGGCACCAGCAGGTCAGCAAGAAAGTAAATGGTTCCAGCCATTCCTGAGAAGAAAAAACAGGCAACGTGCTTCAGGAGATCCTGTACGAGCAGCAGTGCTGCTGGTTATCTAGGGTGCGAATGAGTCAGGGAGACAGGAAAATGTTTTCACAAGGGCCTAAGATAGTTTCCAAAGTCTGAGCCTAGGTTTCCCAAGCAGCTTAGGTACTTCTGCAGGGAGAGCATTTTGAAGTTAATCAAATGTTGAAAAACACCTGGGAAAACATGATGGGTCTCCCCCCTTCCAGCCCCCTCCCTTCTGACTTTACCTGCCTTAAGAATCTCAATGTCTTTGCAAAACTTTGGACCCTGTGATACTGTTGCCTCAGCTCCTCACGGATGCATCTGCCCTTGTTTGTTGGCCGGCAGGAAAGCTAGGGACACTTAGGTTACCTGAGGAACCAGTTCTTTCAGCAACACCTGCTGATGGCAGACTTCTGGGGAGCCTTTAGCAGGAGTGACAAAGTGCTACGGGGGCCAAAAAGGCCTACCAAAGTGGCCCCACTTGTTCTTCACTCATGTTTGAAATAGAACTGGAAAGCCCATGGAGGATTTTAAGGCACAGAGGAGAGACAGCCTGAGAAGCCAGGCTACACGTTACCATAAGGCAGACTTTGACCTGCACCCATGAATGAACTCCCCTTGAGATGTGTGTGCAGAATCTGTGCAGGAGCCCCAAGAGGACAAGATGTTCCAGCTGGAGCTACTGGCCGGTCTTACAAGAATCTGCTTCTGGGAAAGGGTAAAATCAGGGAACACAACTTCCCTCCCATTCTTTATGCTGAGATTTGCAAAGGCCTCAGTGGAACATGTATGCGTTTTTTTTCAGTGCTGGACTGGCTCAGGTCCTGGAGCAAAACCCAAGCTTAGAAATGGAGGTTACCTTCAAAGAGCGAGAACGGCGTATCTGGAGTCCGGCACCCGTGTTGACCATAGCTTAAACACCACTCGGCAAACTGGGAAAAGAGGAACAAAAACCATCTACATTTTCTTGGAGATGTCTCTTAAAACAAATACCACCCTCATCTTCACGTTATCCCTTTGCAGAACAAGGCTTCTGCAGGATATTCCTTCTGTGCAGGCTGTCAGGTGATGACTGCGCTGCTCAAGGACTGTGCTGGTGGAACTGCTCAGGTCTAGCTGCACCTCTGCCACGCTAGACATGAGGTTTCAAAGGAAAGGGCTGTGATGTAAAATATGCAAAAGTGAATAATCCTCTCTCCCTTCCTCACGCAGGCTCTCACCTTGCAGGCCCTGTACAAGTATTTCATGTTCTGAGTGAGGTTGTACAGTGCTAGGAAACCGTAGGCGTTGCCGGCCGTCCCGTGACAGAGCCCGTAGCCTTTCTTCAGCAGCCCGTACTGCCAGATCACTTCTGCGCACTGCAGGGCATCATTTAGGTACTGCTGTTCCCCAAACACCTGTAGAGACAAGAAACATTCCTCCACGCTGAGGCAATTTCCTCCACACAGAGAGAGCATCCCTGTGTGAGCGGGGAGGCCTGGGTTAATTAGTTCCTCTCCTGCTTAACGGTACGACTTTGCTGCCTGTTTCGAAGGAGGACGTTTCGATGTGATGAATGGGGCTCTGTGGCTGTTACTTACCATACAACGAGCTGTCACCATCAGCCACCTGCAACGGGACACCCTGCAAGGCTGATGGGTTATTTTCAGGAATAAATTGAAAACTATAATTTAATAATTTTAAAAACCATATAACTATTATAAAAATCATTTAAAAATGAAGTTTTTAAAACAAGATCTGCTTCAGTCAGTGGGCCCTGCGGGATGATGATTTTATTTCTTTGTAAGAACCCATCCTGCTGTCAGGTGTGTGGGGGGGGTCTCATATGTTTTCTGCATGATGAAATTCCACATTTAGGGGCCCCCAAGGGATCTTTGCAAGATTTCCGGTACCTTGTATGCCTGGAGAAGCATGTAGATAACACCCGGTGCCCCATGGCACCAGTGGACGAGCAGGTCTCTGGTATCATCGATGCAGGGAGGGTAATTGCCCGATGGGAACTTGAGCTGGCAGACGTAATCCACGCTGGGTTTGACTGCGTTGTGCAGCTTTACTTGGCTCACTCCCAGGCCAGGCTAAAAGAGAGAAAGTGTTAAATCCAGGAGACCGTTCTGTCCCTCCCTAAAAGGTCCAAAATCCACCTGAAAGGTAGAAACAAGCCCATCTATAGCTATGTCCCTTCTTGCTCCTTGTAAATGAAGTGTTTTCTTCAGTCCAGGCTTTCACGTGTCCCAAGTACCTGCTTGGCCCCAGGCTGCCCTTCAGCAGGGACTTGCTCCCAGATACCTCATGTATCCCCCAGAACAAAGACTTCCCCAAGAGTGTGATGCAGCCCTCAAAGCAAGAGAAGAAAAGTCTCTTCCTGAAGATAAGTAAGAATAGTCTCAGGTACTCGGCTTTGGAGTCAAGAGGTAAACTGTATAAAACCAGCACTAAGGGTGAATACCAGGAATGATTCCTAGCACCTAGAGCACCTCAGCTGGGAGCTGCTGGGCCAGCCCCCCCGGAGGGCTGTGATGTTGTGTTTTCCCATGTTTCTAGGTAATTGCAAGGCAGTGACTTCACCACAGACCTCAGATGAGAGCAAGGGAGGGGCTTCAGTGTCCTCTCCAAATGACACTGCCCCATAGGAAATCTGCACAGCTCTGACCTCCTGTGGCAGGCTGCAAGGAGGACTCCAATCTAGGGATCACACTGTTCCCAGGCTGGTAACTTGGAAATTTAAAAGTCAATACTTGTGCTGTAAAAGCGCTGGAGATAGGAGTCCAACATCATCCTCTCTGTGTTCCCCTTGTCTGCTTCCACCAAGGGTTTTTCTGTGTTATGCTCAGCTCGTCTAGGCTCCTTGTGCTTCACACAGCATGGCATTTTATGGGAGACTCAGACTTAAAAAAAATAATAATTAAACCAGCCTAAAACTTGGTGCAAATTTGAGCTCACAGCACACTGCTGTCTTCCTTGCCTCCTGTCAGCTATTCTTTACTCCTGGGCAATAATCACCTCCCATCCTCTTCTGCAAATCCCCTCTGCTTCAAAAGCACCAACTACCCCTTACCCTCTGAGTCACATTAAATTCACAGGAACTCCGCTCCTGCATATAGGCATTAACTTTGAGGCTCCTACTTCAGACCTGAAAAAAGCTCAGGCCCTTGGAACCTGGTGAATTTTTTCCACCTGCTGTGAGTTAGGTGTAAAAAAAAAAAAAAATACCCCAAAACCCCACACCTATATCTATGAACCTTGCTATGTTAAAATAATTTGCATCGCTCAGTGGGCACTCTTAATGCTTTGAAGATGCGATGTTGTTTATTGCTGTTATTACAGAGCTTAAGCGCTGTGAATTTATGCACAAGGTGACCCACACAGGGGAATTATCACGCTGATTTCAGAGCTAGGGAAGGGAAGATTCCCAGAACTCCACTGAGTTGCACAGAACCATAAGAAAGACAGCATCTTTCTGCTGGCACTGCAGCTGCCAGCTGCTTCATGGAAGTAAAAAGTCCCAGCACTTTAACGTTCAGATAGAAGGCCTGATTTCGGAAGGCATTTCCCACTTTTCTTCTATGCATATAATCTCTTTCATCATGTTTTTCTTACCGATTGTTGTTCTGTAACGATCTGAGATAGCTCCAAGTAACCAACTCAACAAAATAATACAGCAAACCCCCAGATAAGAACAAAGGGAAATAGGTTATAAGTAATTAAAACAAGGCAGGGAAGCTCAGACCCTGCTGACCCACAGGCCTTCACTATGTAAAAGTGCTGGTAGAACACAGATCCTACAGAGTTCCATGAAGGTGGAAGAAACAATCTCACATGCTTGGAGGAGACCATCAGAAGTGGTGATAGAAGATCAAACGCAGGAGTAAGCCCCTCCGACAAGGGGTCTTGCCGAGCCTGACACCACCACAACCCTATTCAGATGCCCCTCCTTGTAGGAAGGTGAAACAAGTGCCACCAGTCTCTTCCCTCCAGGTGCCTCTTACCTGCATGAGATAGTAATAAATGCCAGCCAAGCCATGGGCTGCCCCGACGTAGTACTCCTGGTACCACTCGTACATCAGCGGGCTCTTAGTTGTAAAATTCCTCCTTTTGGCCAAGCTCTCCCCAGAGGCCACAACTGCTTCGCAGACCTGTGGGCGGCAAGAGATGTGGGTGAGGGAAATGCAGCACAGTGGGTATCCTGACAAAGAACAAAGCTGCTGTTAGCCCCCCTTGTGCAGCGGGGAGTGTGGGTGAAGGAGTGAAAGTGATGTCAGTTCAGTCTGGGCATTTATATAGAACGGGGGGAGGAGGGGATGGATGTACCGCTGCTTCTCTTAAACAGAACAGCGGCAGGGAAACCTCAAGGTGGTTTCTCACTTGTTGCCAGAATGGTCTGCATCTGGCACTGATTTTTATCTGCTCAAAGGTGAGCGGGATGGGAAGAGACAGCTAACAAATCAGCAGGTGGCTAATTCAGCCTCCACTGTTGAGAAGCCACGGTACCTGCTGGATGTGACTTTGAGGGATCTTTTCCTCTCCAAAGTGCTTGTTCACAAAGAGCAGCGCATAGAGGTAGCCCATGCGGCCATACAGCAGTTCGTCTGGCACTCGAGGGTCAACCTTGTGTAGGTGGAGCAAGCTACAAAGAAAAATTCACGAGGGAAATCAGAGGACAGCCAAAGCCATGTACACAAGCCGTGAGACCAGAGCTAAAAAGAAAAAAAGTTTGTCCCCTAGTCCTGCCCACACCCTGAGATCTGTCAGACGAGTCCCTGTGTCTCAGTTACGCAAGGTGCAAATTCTCTCCTTCTCCTCTGCTTTTTATTTGGCTTATTGCTTTAGTCTCTTTAGCTCCCTGCATGCTAGAAAGTCAAGCTAGTGCTGCAGGTATGTGAAAAAAGCTCACCCCTTATCCTCCCAAGTCCGGATAGCAAAGCCCCTTAACTGCCATGCCTGCAGGTGTCCAGAGCTACGCTGTCAGTGCAGGAAGAGGTGCTTGTGTGAGCCAGGAATCTAGGTAAGAGGTGGGGAGAAGCACCTGGACACGTTGTTTAACACCAAGCTTCTGTAGGACATGGAAGAAACCTTCTCTCAGAAGAGTTAAACAACAGTGGACCGCTCAGGAGAGCGTGAGTGCCGTGGGGAGCCCCACGATGACAGCTGCTTGGCTGGCACCAGGCTTTAGCCCACAGCTGCGGAGTGGGAGCTCTGCTGGAGCTGGAAACTTTCTGAGCCATTTTCCTTTCTATTATCATGTTGCGAAGTTGGTGATCTTCCTGTTGTGATAATGGTGACAGAGCTCTTCAGGATGGTACTCCGGAGTCCAATTCACTCTCAGTGCAAGTCTTCCTTTTCGCCCCTCTCCACACCACCCTCACGGTGGACGTCCTTCCGTGTCAGAGCAGCAGGCAGGGGCGTGACTGGTTCTAGCTTTATTTTCCTGTTCATCTCCGAGAAATGATGGCACTCTGAAAACTGCCATCACTTTTGAAACACCACCAGAAGCAGCTTCAAGGCTGTTTCTTCAGCTGATTCCTGCTGCGGCTGCAAGAGGGACAGGGCTAAAACACAAGAGCACTGTGTGCAGGGCTTCCCGTCACAGCAGCGCGAGGAACAGAAGAGGCACTTTGGCAGCCCTTGCTCCCAGGCAGAACTAGGTGCTGCGAGGGAAAGAGGCAAGCAAATGTCCCAGGTAGCCTCAGAGCACAGAGAGGACGCTGGGCTCTGACTCCTTTTGGCAGGAGGGTTTCCCTTGGCGCTGGACTCAAAGCGAGCAGAGATATCAGAGGAGAAAGGAGAGAACAACATCTCGAGGTGGATTGGCCCCGTCTCCTCTTGCATCGCTCCCTGGGGAGGTTTCTCAGGGACTAAACCCAAGAGACAGCTTTTGCACACAAGAGTAGGAATAATCAGGGTCCTGGCAAGCCTTTCTGGCAGGGATCCTGCTCCCAGCTGCGGGGGCTGAAGGGAAAGCCCCGCTGCTTCCCCATGTCCCCTGGCCCCACGTCCAAGGAAAGCAGATGACAAGGAGGGCTTCCAAGGAGGAACGCGGTGCTCCAGCAGACGGGCTGTGCCCGGCAGCAGGCTGGCAGGAACGATGCTCAGCTTTGAGGATGTCAGGAAAATGTCAGGTGCAACAGCAGGAACGGGTGGCTGGATAAAAAGTAACACCCATGCTAGGGATTTTCAGCAGTGTGGATGTAAAATCTTCTCTTACTGAGGAAATCTGGAGCAGCTGGAGCTACTATTCTTGCTCCCCTCACATTACTGCTTCTGCTTCTAGCTGCCTTCCCAGCCAGGCCCATCAGGGGAGAAGCTTGCCAGCAGTTTCTGTACTTTTAGATACACGGGGCAGAGCTGCACAGACTACAATCCGAATGTGTTTCTCAGCTGTGAGGGGGTAAAATCAAGGGCCCTGAAAGAAAGAGCCACTGCTCGCAAATCAGCCTGTTATCTCAACTGCCAAAAATCACTGGGTTCTGGTCAGAGGGAAAGTGAGGCAGCTGCAAAGCAAGAGCAGGCTTTTGTACACCACTGGCTCTGAAAGCACACCTCTGACCTGCTCAATTGGTGGGAAGCAGCAGGGAAAAGAGCTCCTGGAACACAGCTCAGATTTTCACACGGTCTCGGAAAATGGGCTGCCCTGAAATGTTACTCTCCAGAGCATAGAAGCACATTTCTTGGTCATGAACTCATTTAGGCGAGAGCAAGGAGAGAAGAAAAGTAAGTTCCCATCTTTCCCACCGCAGGGAGAACCTGGCTGATGAATTCTCTCCTCAGTACCCGAAGACAAGGCGCTTTAAAAGGCAGAACAAAATGGAGAGGGGCTCTCCTTCTCCAGAGCTGGAACAGAAGTGCACTTTCCAGACACTGCATAACTTAGCAACCCTTCTGTACCTAAACAGCATATTTGAAACCCACTTAAGAGCTGTGATCAAGGGAACTATTTCTCAAAGAGAAATCCTCTCTTTTTAAAGGTAGCATGGTCAGGCTAACTGCTCTGGGAATTGGTGGTAGAGCAAGGAGAGTGTAAATGTTCCTTCAAAAATAACACACTTTTCTCTTTCTTCCTCTCAGATGTATGAAGAAACCCATTTCCATGGCTCTGTCCCCATTATGCCATTAGGTGGCAGTGCAGGATTAATCACGAGTTTCCACTCTGCCACAAGATTGTAGGGAGAACAGGAGGGAAACGTGAGGGGGAGATCTACAGCAAGAAAATTTATGGATTTTCCATAACTTGGGGCTTATGTACTGACCACAACTGGCTGGTAATGGCTGACAGATCAGTTGCCTTGTTAGCAAATTCATTAATCATAGTGAGATTCACCAAACACAGTGTTAAGCAAAACCCAAACCACGGAGTATTTCAAGAATAAAAGAGGGAGATCTGTCTTCAGACTGGCCACATCTATGTAAACGAGAAGCTATTCTTAGCTGAAGGAGTGGGAACTGGGTGTCCAAGTCATAGCGGACCCTCAGATAGCCATTCATGACGTTTTTAATCCGTATCATGCATGACGTGCTCATGGCTGTTTTAAGGACATTCAGCGTCATTCTGAAGTGCCTGGGTTTTGTCTTGTTTGTGTGCCGACCGCTCATAAACAGCATCTCTACGCAGGGCTGCTTCTCACCCTCTTAAACTTATCTCCCTTAAGCAAGAACAGCTTGCAACTGCAATCTCCTCCTTTTTCGTTCCTTCCTCTGCCATTTGCTGATCTGATTGTAGGACTGCCCATATGCCCTGTTTTTTCTTAAGTATCCAACTAAAATACATTCGAAAACAGTTGAAGAAAGGCAGGAAATAGAAATAAATGAATCATAACCAGCTGCATTCAGCGGTTGAAAAGGATGCTGTCAATCGTAGGTTTAAGTCAAAGCTAACTAACAAATAGCAAGTGGAAGCAAGGGACACGCTTCTCCTTTTTATCAAAATGGCTGTAAAGCTAAATTTAAGGGTTCCGAAAAAATCCCAAACCTCCCATTAGTTTTATTTATTTATCTTTTAATTTGGGCAATTTTTTTCCTAAATTATTTCTGAAGTGGAAACGCCAGCTAAGCAATATCCTTGCTCCCCTACCTGCAGCCCCAGCCAGGCAAGCTTCCTCAGGACAGCAGTTTGCGTTGCCTTGCTATGTTAATGGATTCCCAGCCTCTAAGACTGTGCCAAGATCTACTCAGGCTTGGAGGAGAGGGCCCGGAACAAGCCCAGACCAGTTCTACAAGCAAGTGCGGGATGAACGTCAGGTCGAAGACATAACCACGCGTTTTACCGAGTGATGCAGTCCTCTGACTGCTTCTGGTTCTGCAGTTTGTGGTAGACGACAGCAGCCACTGCCAGAGGCCCGGCGTCTCCGCACAGGAAAGTGATGGATCGTCTGGTCAGACAGCTCAGGCTCTTCTTCACGTACTCCTGCGCCACGTGGAGGTAGGCTGGGTCTCCGTACACATCATAGAGGTGCAAGTACAGCAAGGCAATGCCTGCAAAAGGAACACTAAGATAGTAACCACCACAAACGATTGCATCTTTTTTGCTGCTTTAAGAACCCTAAAAGCCTGTCCCTTAGCCTCATCTCAGGCGTAACCCCTGGCTGCAGCTTCTCTTCCTGCTTGTGGCCTTTCTGTGCCTCATGCTGCTCCTGAGTGGGCTGCAAGTGGAGACAAACAGCAGTGTCTGACCCAGGAAGGCCTGGAGGACGGCAGAGCCTCTGATACGCAGGTTACGCACTATTTTAGTAGTTGGGAGCAAAAGAGGAGACCTAGACAAACCCATCTAAACCTACAAACGGCACCTGGGACTGCTGCAAAACAGTGGAATTAAAAAAAAAAAAATAATCAAACCTCTAAAACAGCAGAAAACGTCAGGCAAGACAGGACTTGTGGCAGAGTGGTGCTGAGGTGTTTCCCTGGCTCAACTGCTCTTTTCCATGCCAGGAGGTGACGGGCTGGGCCCCTTGGCTTGGATCTGATTAAAGTGACAGATCATCAGCACTGAGAAGCGTCCCACGTGGCTCTATTTTTTTTTTAATTTTTATTTTTACCCTTCCCACTGGGAAGTATCAGCAAGACTGCAACAGCTCTGTGGACACCAGCTGCTGCTGAGCAGGTCCCAAGCCCTACCAGAGGGGCTGGTGCATCCTACAAAAGAAAAGAGGCTGCCAGACTGCAGCACATCGTTAATGAGAACAGCCCTGGTCAAAAAAGATAAGCTACCTGGAACAGCTGCGTGGTCCTCCCTGGATGTTTGCAGTGGGGTGGGCAGTTACAGAAACAGCTGTGACAAAAGAAGTCGCAGCAGTAGCTGTCCCTGGGCTCTGCCTGCCCTGCCTTCATCCAGCTCTTGAAGCTTTTAGTATATAACTGCATTTGAAGGGTCTGCCACATTCAAACATCCTTCTGATCTGGAAAGCATCCTCAAACACGCACTGCAGAAAGCTGCTGGTCTGTATCCCTCCGAGAAAAGCTCCTTTCTCTCCTCACCAGCAACCATTTCAGTGTAGCCACAGGTTCTGTGCTTAAGCCTGAATTAATTGAGCCAACCTCTGCAGATTCTGGTGTTGCAAGGGGGGTAGGGTAGGAAGAAACATGCTGCAAAATTACTTTATAAGGCACCGAAGACAATTTTAAATTTAGATCACTTTCTCATTTTGCATGGGTAATCTCCAAAGCTTCGTGCTACAGACAATTCAATTTCACATGTATATTAAGGGCGAATCTCCATTTCCCGCTGAAGTTAATGACCCTGTCCTCTCTCAAAGCAGTTTAGTGTCAGCGTTTCCAGGGAGAGAAGCCCAGCTGCCTGGTACCATCACTCAGGTTTATAAGGACATGGGCATGAAGCCCTTCTTTAAGGAGAACCCTCCTCTTCCAGCTGAATTCTGAGAAAGTAAACGTCTCACCACTGTTTTCCTCTGACTTCCTCGCCTCTCTTCTTTTAAACATTTCTCACCCTCCTTCCCTCCCAGCCCAAGCATTCTCCAACAAAATCTCTTCTGGAGAAGACTCCAAAAAATGTTAACCTGTATTAAGGGATGGAAGAAAAACCTTTGCTTGCCCAAATCATTTGTCTTTCCTTCTTCTTTAAAAAAGAAAAGCTGTCAAACTGCACCTAAAGACAATTTTCTCAACTCATGCCCCGAGGAACTCATGCTCCCAGGACGATCAGCAGGGCATGAGGCAGTGCTGCCTGCAGCTTGCTCTGTTGCTGCCTGCGAGCCCCCAGGTAGGGAAAACCAGCAGAGGAGAGAAGGAGCATGCACAAAACTGCAGTGTTTACAGATGCGTGGAGAAGGATACAAAATGCAGTCACCTGCGTGGGAAACGCTGCATATTGACCTGCGTGCCAAGATGCAGATGGTCATTTGAGAAGCAGTGCGGTTTGCGGACAAGAGTTTCCCCCAATGGACTTGGCTCCAGTAAGCTGTGCAACTCTGCCTCAATCCCTCCCCAGTACCTTCCTCACCCCAGCTGACTATGTAGCGTAGCAGGCTGACGTGGTGGATTTTGGTATGCTTTCCATGCCATACAAACACTGCATCCTGGATCAAATGGGACCCTGTAGACGCTGGATCCGCTCCACTGCCATGCACCCTGGAGGTCTGTGCTCAGTGTCACAGCTGGAAATGGCTGTGACCCGTTTTTGTGACCCAAGACTGATTGTTCCCAGCAGAACCGCCACACTGCAGCTGTCCTCTGCTACTGCCAAAATTTTAAGGGCTTTGTTCTGTTGATCAGTTATGATTGGTCTTTCCTCTCTATAGCTTCTCCAGAATTCATTTTTTTTTCTCCTTGCAGTGTAAGACCTTACTGCATACCCACACGTGGCAGAGAATGCATCAGACATCACTTGGTGATGCAGGACCGTGGTGAACACGTGAGCTATTAACAGCGCATCCTTTTAGTAGGGCTCTGATAACCAAAACTGCCATCCCTAGGGTGCAGGGAACCAATGCACCGGAGAGAGGATGACCGGGACACCTGCTAGCTGCGGAGAATCATGACACAAAAATCAGTCCTGTGTATCTCACATCAAAGCCTGTTTATTTAACATCTTTACTAGGACAGTAAGCAGCATCTCTCTCCTCTTGCCATCCTGTATGAGCAGATGTAGAGGGTTGCTTTGTGTTAAAGACTTCTTTTGGGGAGGCATAGGAAGAGACTGAAATGCATGCAGTGGGAACAGATGTGTTTGCATCAATCAGCTAACGCTGATGGTCCTGATTTCAGAAGCCGTTACCTCCAACAGAGCAGACATTGCTGTAGACAGAAGACAAGTTCTTGCTGGAGAGCTAAAGCACTGCGACAGGCTGCAAAAAAAAAATCTCTCTACCATATTCTGTTGGTCAAACAGACGTAAAGCTGTGTCTGGACTTCCCCCCAGGTTCCTTCTGTTGGGTTGCACTACCACTGCAAACAGTTCTGCTGGTGGGACACAGCAATGAGACAAAGCTTCCCCCTGGTGCTGGATGAAGGTGAGAGGAAGCACTGCTTGGTGTCAGCTCCGCTGCAGTCCCCTTGTTGACAACACCAGCAGGGACACCCACAAGACTGCTCTGAATGCGCCTCCTTTCCTCTGTGAAAGGACCACGCTGGGTCAGCTGCTGGTGCCTGACAGCCAGTTCCAGTTCAGGTGCTGGACAACACCAGCAGCTGACCCAGCGTGGTCCTTTCACAGAGGTCCCCAGGTTGCCACAGGAGATTTCTGGGTCTCTCAGCCAGCCAGCACCCTTAAAGCAGGATGCCAAACCTAGAGGGAAGAAGCAGCAACTGATCTCTGCACACAGCAAGAAAGCCTGATGGTTTTTAGTGGGAAACCTGATGACATCTTAGTGAGTCAGGCATGGGGTAAAAGTTACAGAGGGGGCGGAAAAGCTCTACTGCCCAGCTCAAAGGATAATGAGCAACTTTTCTGGTGCAGAGGCGTGGAATGTTGTGTCACATTCATAAATGCACACCACAGGCGTGCTGAATGGGAAAATGAGCTGTCTTCTATAGAGGGTCTGTAGTCCTGTGTTTGGAACTGCCTGGGGGCTCACAGGTGCATTTTATTGCAGCTTGCCTTCCTGGTGTGTTGTGGGATATGGGGTGTCTCTCAGGATCCCTCAGCTTCTCCCACAAGAAAACCTGGTAGTAACACTTTTGTAAAACTTACTTTTTCCTTCCGGGAAAAAATAAACATCCCAGCTCAAACCAAAACCCTTTACCTCATCACTGAATCCTTGAAGAGGCTGGGTTAGAAGGGACATACAGAGGTCATCTGATCCAACACCTGGAATTAAAGCCAACTTCAAAATTACACCTCACTGCTCAGAGCCTTGTCCAGTCTAATACTGAGCATCTCCAGGAATGGAGGTTTCACAAAAATTACCCACCAGGCACCTGGCAGGATGTAGCTTATGTGAGGGACGCAAGCATTCTCTTCTCCCTCCTCAAATGCAGCCCCACTGCATCTTACTCTGTAGGGATTATCTGAGCATTTGTTTTCCTGAACAGAGCCGTAAGGGGAGGCGAGTTCTCTGGGTTTTGAGGTTAAAACTAGGATATGACAATGAAGTGAACAAAAGGCGTTTTTCCAGAACCTTTCTTGAACTGGTACAGTCAGAATTTCTACTCATTCTTAAGTGGCTTTTCTTTCATCTGGCGTGTCTTTTGAAGAGTCCTTTCAAAAGGCAGCTCAGCCCTTCTCTTCCCCACTTGCCCAGAGGCCAGCCAAAAGCTGTGGTAGGGGCAAGCCACCTGCACTCACTGGTTTGGTTCAGAGGCCCACAAGCTCTAAAAGCCATGACTAGCACATGGCTCAGGAACAGAATGCTTGCATGGGAAACAAATCCCAAAAGCACGGCCAAAATGGGCAGGAAGGAGGATCTCTCCCTTGTACAACATTTCAGAGGGCAGACCACCCCATCATCTTGGGACATCAAAGCCAACAGGGAACAGACTCAGGAGCTTCCTAGCTTTTGTAGTCAGCAAAGAAGCGACAGCAGCGAACTCAGACTTGTTCCATTTCTTTTCCATCTGTCCTTCCAGTCTAGGTAGTCTTTCAAGCGCAGCCTCCTGCGCTACAAGAAAGACCAGCACCTACCTGTAACTCTTAGGCAGCCTCATGTTTGAAAACAGGCGAGAGCGTCATACTTCTGCAAGGATTTGAACTGCTCCTGATTCCAAATTAACTTGTGGCAGTTTACCTTCCCTCAGTCGATACTTTGATACGAGTGAAACAGATTAAGACCGCAAAAGCTTTTGCAGCAGTCTAGCTAAACCGAATGATTGTAAGACAAAACAGAACACAACAGCTGAGCCTGGTCTACAGCCAGGCACGTACCAGGCTTTGCCTACAGGGCCCTAATCTCTACGGGGAACTGAATGAAACCGTAACGAGCAGATTCAAACGTGTTTTGAGAGCATTCAGCTGTACGCTGGATAATCTGGATCCGAAGTGCACTGTCACTGCCTCTGAGCTGAAAATGCAAGCCCTACCTTCCCTCTACTCCAACTTCACGTGCCAAGAAGCTGTGGCTGTGTGGGGAACAGGGCTCTCCAGTGCGTTGGGAAAGAAACAGGCACCAAAGTAAAATGCCAGCATATGCTGCATATTACAGGGTGTAATGTGGTACGCTTGAGTATGTTACATTTCACGCAGAGTTTACGCTAAGAGAGGCACATTTCAAATCTCTCTTATTAGCGGCCACAAGAGTGCGGGTTGATTTCAGACTGCTGGGCAATGATTTACATGAGAAGATACTCAACAAGCCTCTTCTACTTAAGCAATTAAGGGAAAAAGCTGCTGTCTTGGCCCAATTAATTTGCTCTCTGGAAACCAGCACTGAATAAATTAATATAGCTAGGATTAGAAAAGAAAGGAGGATGACTCACATGCAGTGTAATATCTGCAAACTTCACTTCTCTGGCTGGGACCCGCAGGAAATGTGTCCACAGGCTTTTTCTAATCCTATTAGCCAAGACAAGAAGGTTGTATGCCTGATGAGGAATGATCCCAGGGAGGAAAAAAAGAGAAATGCCTCTCAAGAAACCACTTTCTAAAATAATAAATAATAATAATTAAAAAAAAAAGCAGAAATCCTGCCAGAGCTCACAGCCACTGTCACTTTCCAACATGAGGCTCCTTAAGGCCACCCTATGAAAACGAAAGAGTTTACTTTCTCCCTGCAGACTTTCAGAGTACACCTAACATCAGCTAGCTGTCCTGCTTTACCTCCTGAATTCCTCTGGCCAGAGGTAGACTCCACTGCCAAGCCAAGCAGCGTCATCACACCTGAAGGCCATCATCACATCCAGAGCACATTTCACATGAATGGAGCTGAGGGAAGGCTGAACCCCGCTCTCCCAGGATGAACTCAGCCAGTACTGAACAGAAATCCACACACAGAAATATTGAAGTGCTGCCAGGCAGCAAGTGAAAAGAAAATAAAAAAAAGAAACACACAATAGTCTTCTCCCACGCTGGAATTCAACAGTGGCATGGTAGCGTTTCTTATGAACTGTGTGGGAGTGCTCCTAGTGCCTGTTCACCTTACCAAAATTTTCAAGCAGCCATTTCTGGCACTACTTTCACCAAGCTGCAACATTAGCTTAGCGTCGACACAACGATCACTGTTCTTCCAAGCAAACTGTTGGCATCAAGTTCCATCGTATCTAAGCACAAACCAGCCATGCCCAGATTATAACATGGAAAATTGCCATTTAGGATTGCAGTGTATGGGGAAAAAAAAGCCATGACAGCAAAAAAAATCCTGCAGCAGTCACAAAAGTAACTGCACCTATCCCAAGATCCCTCCCTAGAGCCTGGCACAGTGCAGAAAAAAGCACCTTGAAAGCTGACAAAGCGCACAGCAGAAGCCAAAAGCCAAAGAGGATGAGACAGAGAAATGTGTCCTCCCTGGCTCCAGGGGGTAGGAATAGGGTGGAGAAGGCAGGGCACGCTCCCAAAGTAGGAAGAATAGGTTGAAAACGCACCACGGGAAAAAGACAAGCTCCTGGAAGCTTAGGATAGAAGAGTTTGTACGAAGAAGGCTTCCATCCATAGTTATATTTGCATTTCTGCTCCCTCCAGCAGCTCCTAGAGCAGAACTAGCCCTGGCTGGGTGGAGGGGCACTACCTGGGGAGAAGGAGTGGCACAATTTGACAATCAAACAGCATCACAAGATAAAGCTCAGCCCGAAATATACATTAAACCATTATGCAGGAGAAGTGCCATTCATGATACAAATCTACTGTCATCCAACTACAAAGAAACAGGGGCTGACTTAGCCTAACCTTGAGGACATATTCAGAGGGGTTGAGCTCCCTTCTGACCAGACATTTGTGCCCAGGGGGCCACCCTACCTGTCCAGCCAGTGTAAGCCGTGCAGTCCTGGGGGTCAGCAGACTTGAGGCCCCTCTCCATCTGCTGGAGCAGCTCCCTTATTTTGTTGTTCAGACGCTGCGTGAACTCAGGCGTCAGCTGTGCGGAATCAAGAAACACCAGAGAAAGAAAATATCAGCACACCGGGGAAGGTCTTGGTAAATGGCTGAACACGTGTGGAAGAGCCTGGGGGGCACACGCCAGGGATTTTCTCCAACTGCTGGCAGCAGTCACCTCCTAGCAAGCATCTCAGAAGTCTTTGCTGGCAACTGCTACCCCACCACCCCCAGGGCCATGCCCTGCCCTGGGGCTGCAGTGCCAGCACCTGTAAGGCCTCAAAGCCATGCTGGAGGAAGATAATTTCATATCCTGGCTTTAAACCATGGCCAGGCTGGAGATGGGCAGGTTGGAAGCTATGTTGGAAATCCTGGGCACCTTCTTCTTTCTGGAAAGCTTTGCTGGCATAGGACTGTCAGATCTTTAACCTCTCAGGAACAGCTGAGCTACCACACTAGGGAGAGTGAAAAACCTAAGAAGGGTTTCTGTTACATCACGTTTTGCTAATGTCACAGGAGATGCTTCAATAACCACCCACCTTGATGGACACAGCAGTCAAGCTCTTGCCTGACTGTGGGCACGCGAGGACCACGACACCGCACACATCCTCACCCACTGCCACCCCATGCCAAACAGACCCTCGCTACAAAACACAGTCACCGGGATCGCCACAAAACCTTTTATTTTGCTTTAAAAAAAAAAAAAAATAGAAAGAGAAAACCCACTTCTTTTTGCTGTTGCTTAAAAAAGTCCACCTTGTGAGCCACCCCAGGGCAGCCCCGCCAGCCCGAGGGGCTTCACCCCGCAGCCACCGCCGGGCGCGGGGCCGCGCTGGGAGGGACTCGGCGGGCGGCCGGGGAAAAGCGACCGTCCCCAGCCGCTCCCCCCTCACCCAGCCCGGTCACCGCGTCCCCACTCACCCGCCCGGCGGCATCGAAGTAGCCGGTGGCCAGGGATTTATCATAGTCCGCGTAGGGGTTGGGCAGAGCCCGCTGCGCCATCATGGTGCCGGCCGCTCGCTGCCCGCCCCGCCCAAATGGCGGCGGCCGCCGTGAGGCTGCGGGAGGCCGGGCCGGGGAACGCCGCCCCACAGCGCCCAGCCCTGGCTCTGTGGAGCTTAGGCTGCGGTGTGTAGCCTCCGTGTGGGGCTGATGGGGTGCGATCTCAGGGTTTTGGGGGCCCTGTGAGGGTTTGGGAGCTATTTTGGCTGGCTCTGAGGGATATAGGACTGAGGAATCTGTGGGTGCCCTGCAGCTGGCTCTGAGGGGTTTTATGGATCCTGCGGGACTCCCTGCAAATGTTCCTGTGGGGTCTGGGAACTCTGTGAGGTTTAGGGGATGCCTTTTGGCTGGGCCTGTGTGATTTCAGGGCCCTATCTACCTGGTTCTGTGGGGTTTGTAGGTGCTGTGCTGTTTAGGGCACCATTTGGCTGGCCCTGTGGTGTTTAGGGGGCCCTGTGAGGCTTAGGCTGAGTGGTAGCTGCATGAGGTTAAGGGTCCTGGTGGGGTTTAGAGGCCCCATATGTCAGGCCCGGTGGGGTTTGCAGGCCCTGTGGGGTTTGCAGGCCCTGTGGGGTTTGCAGGCCCTGTGGGGCTTGAGGCTCCTTTCAGTCAGCACCAAGGGATTTGGGGGGCCCTGTGAGGGCTTGGGAGCCATTTTGTCTCTCTCTGAGGGACGCGGGGAATTCATGGGCACCTTGCAGCTGTCCCTGTAGGACTCAGGGGTTCCCTGCAACTGTTCCTGTGGGGTTTGAGGTATATTTTGGCTGTTTCTGTGGAGTTTGGGGATCCTGTGGGGTATAGGGGATACCTTTTTGCTGTATCTGTGTCATTTGGGGGCCCTCTCTAGCTAGCTGCATGGGGCTTGTAGGTGCTGTGAGATTTGGGGCACCTTTTGGCTATCCGTGAGGCGTTTAGGGGGTTCCATTGGGTTTAGGGATCCCCTTTTGTCTGGACCTGTATACTTTGGTGGTGTTATGTGGTAGGTCCTGTAGTATTTAGCGGGCCTTGTGAGGCTTAGGACGCCTGGTAGCTGCATGAGGTGAAGGGGCCTGGTGGGGTTTAGGGGCCCCATGTTGCAGGCCCTGTGGGGTTTGCAGACCCTATGGGGCTTGGGGGCACTTTGCAGCTGTCCCTGTGGGGTTTGGGGTCCATGTGGGATTTAGGGAACCCCTTGTGGCTGGCTCTGTCGTATGTTGGGCCTGTTGTAACTGACCCTGGGAACTGGGGGACTCTGCGGGGCATAGAGGCCCCGTGTGGCTGCCCCTTTGGATTTTGCAGGCCTTGTGGGGTTTGGGGCTCCTTTTGGCTGACTCTGAGGGGTTTAGGGGCCCTGCAGGGCTTAAAGCCCCCAGTTAGAGACCCTGCAGGGTTTGGGGCTCCTTTTGGCTGGCACTGAGGGTTTGAGGGCCCAGAGAGTTGGGCCTTATGGCATTTTGGAGTCCCTGTAGTGGTTAGGCCGTGTGGTCAGCTGCATGAGGGAGTCATGTGGGGTTTGCAGGCCCTGTTGGGTTTTAGGGGCCCGGTGGGGTTTAGGATTCCCTTATGGCTGTCCCTGTGGGATTTGTAGGCCTTGTGGGATTTAGAGGCCCCTTGTGACTGGCCCTGTGGGATTTAGAGGCCCATTGTGGCTCCGTCTTTGAATCTTGAGCCTTGTGGGGTTTCAGGGGCCCCAGTGGGGTTTTGGGCCCCACATAGTTAACCCAGTGGAACTGGAGGCCCTGTGGATGTGGTGCCTGCCTGGTGCAGGTGGTGACAGAGAGTCTGTCCCAGGAACACGTGTTGGGCCCTGCTTCCCTCCAGCAGCAGCACTTCTTTACCCAGCTGTGAGGCCAGACCCAGCACCGATCTCCGCTTGTTGCTGCTCGCCTCCAGTGCTGCTGCTTGTTGCCTGTGCCAGCTGAGCTGTGCCTTCTTTGTGACAGAAGGGTAGGTGACCATGACTTCCAGCCTGTCCTGCTTTTTATCCCAAATGCCCCATAGCAGTAATGTCCTGGTGTTTGGGGTCTCCCTGCAGCCCTCCTGTGATGTGTCTCCCTGTGCACCAGCTGTGTAAAGTGAAAGTCTGTGGGATGGCGTTCATTAGCCTGAACTGGTCTAAGTTGTCCTTAGGTGCCGTGTTTCTGATTCTGTCTGGGGTCCTACTGTGCCCCGTTCCCCTTCTAACCCTGCAGGCCTTTGGCACAGTGTGGCAGCCCTGCTTAGGGTCTGTCTCACTGAAGTACACAACTTTTTGGTGGCTTGGAGAGAGGTCTAAGTGCAGTGGCATGCTCCCATGTGGGAGCTGAACCCACCTGGGTGGGTTAGGGGAAAACATCTGCTTCAAGAATTTTCCTTTTGGTGGTGGTCAGGAACACCCATGGGAATGCATTAGGCATTTGCATTCATGTTTGGGGCAAATGCTTTATATTAGGGATTCTGGTTTGTCTGTTTATTATAATTTGTAAAATCAGAGCTCAAAGAAAAAAAAATACTGCAGGGGATGGTGAGAAACAAGTACAAAATAACGTGGGGCCAGGTTCATAGCCTGTGTTAGTCTTCCATCTGCAGGTCAAAATTATATTTCCTACCTTCCTTCCCCCAGGCACCGTTCAATATAAACTTCTAGTGTAAAAAATGCTACTGCAGCTTTAGAATCTTTGTCTTGTCTTTGATTCCTTCCATATTTTCTTTTCTTTTCAGATCACTTTGAGAAAAAGATGCTTCTCCCCCACTGTACTGCCTGTTCTCCTCACCACTATCCTCAAAGAATTTTGTTTCAGTGTTATTTTCTGTGGTCTGTGGTCACTTTAGGCTTTGATGGAGTTCTTGCCCAGGATAAATCCAGAGCATCTCACTGTGGCTGTCACCTGGCGCCCGGGTAAGTGACTCTTAATAACTTGCCTATGCAGAATAGGGCAGGAAAGGAGCAAATGAGCTGGTGAGGGAATCTGTTCCCATGTTCTCGCTGCAATTTCAGTCACTTTGGGGTGTTTGGGTTTGGACAGGGGGACTTTTTTGTTTGTTGTGTCTGAAAAGGGTCATGCTGGATTCAATGGGAAAAAGTGATGGGAGGAAATATGTTCAGAACATATCTAGAAACTACTTTTGTGTGGAAGCAGCTGTCAGAGTTGACAGAGAAAATGGAAAGAAAGCAGGCTTCAGTTGGTCTTCCTGGCAGGCCCATGCCGAAGTTGTTCTTAGAAAAAAATCTCTGTTCCTGAAGTGACTTGCAATCAATGGCTGAAAAGATGTCCCAGAATCTTTCTACAAGTGAGAAAAGAACACTTTGTAATATTTCCTTGTCCACTGCAACAGCTAAAATACAGATCTTTACCACATTTTAGCAGCATAAGGGTCCTGGATGCTGGTGGTCCCTACTAGACTGGTAGCGTGCCTGTGGGTCCTGTAGTTACCTGACTAAAATTCATATTTCATGGTTCTCCCTGTAGATGGGTGTAGATGCAGACTTGCACGCGGCCTTTCCAAAGTGGTGGTTTGGCATCTACCCATCCTGTCAGGGTCAGGCTGACCTCAGACAGCAGCCTCCCTGCTGTGGACCAGATGGGCTTGGCTTGGTTACCCCGTAACAGTAATGCAAGGCTTGCTGGTTCTGTTCCTGCTACTGTGTGCTGGATGGGAGGGAGTGCTGTGAGCAAGGATGACTCGTCCTTCGGGGCCTCCTGAGGTAGAAAAGGGGGTTTGGGAGGCTCCGTGTGGAAGTGCCTCACACAGCATGGTCTGTGTGGGGGTATCACAGAAAACTGCCCAGATGAAGCACTCGGGTGGTGGGAGGAGTTTCACCTGCTGAAAATCACCCTGGGGATGTCTCAGGGCTTTTGGAGAACTGCTGCAGTACAAAATTTTGTAGTTAAGGGATGGGATCAAGACTGTGTTCATCTCTCCATCTCTGTTTAGTTTTTTCATTTTTGTGTTGGCTCCTTTGCGCTCAAGCTTATCATGAAGCTTCCCTTCTGCATTATCAGCCTCTCCCACACAGTATTCATTAAGCATCATGGATGAAGTTACTACATATTTAGACTTGGTGTCCAAAGTGTACAAAGACATGAAAGATCAAAACCAGAGGTGTCCTTTTCTTCCTTCAAAATTACTATTAAGAATATCGGACATTGTTTTCTCTATAATACTACGTATAAAACAGTGATAATTCTAGGAAAAAATGCTATTCTTTAATACTAGAGCTCTGGCTGACTGTATTTGATCTCAGAAAAAAACTAAAATTTGTATCAAGAGAGTGAAAATTGTAGTGCCATTCTGAAGCTGAAAAGACTTGCTTTTGGAAGGTCAAGCAAGTATTGTATCTTGGCTTTATGATGACAAAATTTTTCATTTTAGAAGGACGTCCAGAAGGGGGAAAACTATATTTTATTTTATTGGATTGATCCTTTCCAAGTACACTGTAAGCATGATTGCAGATAGCATTGATTGTTTTATTTTAGCAGCTTCTGTGAAGAGATCAAAGCCTCAGTATTGGTCAGAGAAGCCGAGCGAAGCTCGTCAATTATATTGATAGTATATCTATCAATAGGGGCAAACCTCGCCATATCCTGCCCCCATTTTTGGGGGCCAGATGGTAAGCTGAGAATTCAGTTTAAAAAAAAAAAAAAAAACCCTGTCTCTATGGACACACAGTGGTGGGCTTTGAGCAGTGATTATCATCCAGAAAAGAGACCTCGGAGATGCGGTAGGTGGTTCTGCGAAAGCACCAGCTTTCTGCTCAGCAGAAAGCCAGTTTTTATTAGGAAGGGAAAAGAGAACAAAACTGAGAGCGCTGTTACGTGTGTCGGTGGCTCACCTGCTTCTGAAATGCCGCGTTTATTCTCATCTCAAAAAGCGTGGCAGAACTAGAAGAGAGGTACAAATTGCAGAACTGACCAGGCCAAAAATAAGCTGTGTGGAATGGCTTTGTGTACAAGTAGCCATGCTTAGGGCTGTTCACACTGAAAGAGACATCGAAAGCGGGTTCTAGGAGATGTCTGTAGGCTTTCAACAGCATTGCAAACCTAACGGGGAAGGGTGGCACGCTGGCTTTCACAGCTAACAGACGTCAACTGAGATGACGGAGCAGCCTTCCGAGGTGAAGATTATTCACGTCGTTAAGCTGTGGCCGGCTGCTCAGTAAAACCGTACCACTGTGCCTGCGCACAGGAGGCTCCTGAGCCACGGAGTTACGGGTATTGCTGTGTGCCTTCACTGTCCTGTTCCCTCAGCATCTGGCATGGAAGCTGGTGTGAGAGGGTTTGGGTATGCCTGGTGCTGTGTGTTTCGATTTTGCTTTACATGTTAGCCTGGGTAGAGCAGGTAAGAGCCAGAGGGCGTTGCAATGGGCTGTCGCCGTGCCAGCAGCAGCCGCCTCTCTGCAGCTCCCAACGCATCCCTAATGGCAGCGTTGCCTGTGGCGCTGTGCCTGCTCTGTCATGGCTCAGCCACTAGGTGCCCCTGTCCCACAAGCAGGAAACCGGAGGAGACTTCGCAGCGGGAGAGCAGCTGCTCGGTGTGGCTGTTTTTGCAGTAAGCAACGTGTGGAGATCAGGGGTTTGTGCATCGGGCCACGGCTCTTTGGAGAAATGCATGTTGCAGCCTTCTGTGCCATTTTGTCCTTTGTCATTTTCACCTCTTTGAGGCATCAGCCGGCAGTGCACGCTTCGGCCGCGGTGGGAATCCATCCTCTCCTGGTGAAGGAGAGAGTTTGGAGAGCAGACCTGGATGAGAAGAGATCAGGAAGGGCAACATGTGGGCAGAAGCAAGGAGAACCAGGCAGAAAGCTGCCGAGAGCTGGATCAAGCTCTCTGTGTTGGTGGTGAGGTCAATGCCAAATATGTCTGGAAGGCAGGAAGTCTTGCTGTGACTGTAATCGACTGCTCCCCAGACAGAACTGACATCACATCAGATTTATTTTGCTTTGCTGTAATGACTAACGCAGTTCTGCATCAGGGACTTGCATCTTCAATGATGTCTTCAAAGTGCGGTGTCAGGACTGGATGTGATCACCGATGAAAACATGATATGGATATGGCTCGCTGCTCAGCCTGACTGTATTTGACATCTGTCTGTACCCGTGCTCACCTTTGCACGTCTGGAGGTTGAGCAGTGCACGAGCATGACTGTTGTCTTGTTTGCTTAGCTGTATGGACAGTTTAGGGGGGCAGTGACCGGGGTCTTCATGACATTGAGCAATAAAATTAAGCTTGACAGGTGACCTGAGGTCTCCGAGTAGCGCTGGAAAGCCCCTGGTGTTTCATTTGGTACACTATGAAGGTACCTGATGCCTTACGCCTTGTAAAATAATGTATTGCTCGCAGTGTGCAAATGTTTTGGGGGTCATGTTTTTAATGAACCTTCAATTTGGAGTGCGGCCCTCCTCGGACACCCTGGCAGTGTTGCAGCAATGCTTCGACACCCGTGCCCGTATCTTGATGTTCATTCTCCACAGCCACCACTAGGGCAATGGGTTTGCTTGGACTTGTTCTGGTCAGTAAATCTGTGGCTTCAGGTGCCAGGTTTGCCATTCGGGAAGGTTTGGGGTATCTGCTGTGAAAGCACTGGGCACACAGCAGTTCTCTGAAGGTCTCTCCTTCTGGATCTTCTCCCAGCTGTTGCGCTTCGTGAATGTGTTTTCAGAGCTAGAAGAAAGGCAGCTGGTGAGGAAGAAGGGAGTCCCGTTCCGACGCAAAGCAAGCCAGAGCAGGTGGTTGTGCAATCAGCATCCTGCTGCTGGAGACTGGTACTGATAAAACCCGTAGCTCAATTTCAGCCCAAAATGTTTCTTCACATCTGGTGTGCCAGAAGTCTTGCTGTGGCTTCCAGAGGCTCTTCGGGCCGCTGTCCTCCTGAAGGCATGGTCAGTAAGTCACACCTGTGAGAGGCAGGTGGTCGCTGGCATCGCTGGACAGCCCCTCGCTGAACTGGCCGCAGTTAGCTGCGGCAGCACAAGCAAGCCCAGAGGCAGCTTCTAAGGAAAAGGTTTCAAATCCTTTAACTGCCTGTGTAACTGCCTTGCTGGTTTTCCAGGACTGGAGCACTACCAGAAGTGTGCTGGGAACGCTGGTGAATAATCGCAGTAGCTGCTGGGCATCTCAACAGGCAGGCACGGGGCGGCTCCTCTTCCTCAGCTGTGGTGCTGGGCCTGGTGCTGCTCTGTGCACTGCTGCCCTTTAGCCATGGCACAGAACGAAAGTGGATGGAAAGGGCTTTGCCCAGGGAAAAAATGATAATAAAAAAAGCTCTGCTGGGGCTGGATCTGTCTCCAGGGAAGGAGCTGCCCCTGACCAAAACACTGCCGAAATGGCAGCATGGACACGGGCGTGACCTTGGCGAACGTGGCCGTACCTCAGCTGTGCAATAGCCCTCTGTGGTGTTTCTCAGCAGTCCCAGCTGGCACACGGCCATCCCAGCTGCCTGCAGCTCAGCCCCAGCCGTGCTGCTTGTGCCAGGGTGCAGCACCCATGGGACATCTGCTGATGGGTCACTGCCTGAAATGCAGGGACAGGGCTTGTTCTGTGCAGGAGAGCTCCTTGCTGCTCGTCTTTTAGGTATTTTGCTATGTTTTTGGTTTTGGATGGGCTTTTTAAAGCTAAGCTTTTAAGGATTGAAAATATCTCGCAGCTCATAATGTTGCTTGAAGCAAAGGGGCAGTTTCCTTGCAAGGTTTCCAACCTCATGGCTTTCAACCTGACACAAGTAACGTTTCAGCTCGGTTCACTTCCTTGCGGCCTCTTCTTACGATGCGGATGAACTGAAGAGAAGTGAACGGCTTGTGGTGTAGGTGGACATGGAGTAATGAAGATATTTCTCCTTTAGGATTTCTGCATCCCTCCCAAGGTGTTTTCACATCAGCAAGCTAACAAGAAGAAACCCTGGGGTGGTTTCAGGAGGAAACAGGGCAAAGAAGGCTCCTGGATTCAGGGGGAGCAGAGCGCAGATTTGGACACTTCAATGTGAGCCCGTCTGCAGGTTAGCGCTTGTTCACTTGATTGGACTGGTTGATACCGTTTCCTTTTGGAATGATGAAGGTACAGCGACATGGTCCTTTTGCTGGCAGGCTTGGAGCAATCGGATGGAATCCTGCCATACGTGTTATGTTAGGCACGTATAGGGCGGGAAAAAGGAGTGTGCAACACCACAGCATTTCCAGTGTGGTGTGTTTGAAAGCTGATGACCGTCACAACATGAAGAATTTCTCAGTCCTTAGTTTGCTTGGATGACTTTTAGTTATTATTTATTTGCCCTTTGGAGAAGCCTAAAAAAAAGTTGCATTGTGATGTTGCTGGGGGGATGCAAGCGACGAAAGCAGGAAATTCATCTCGCTTCCCTTCCTGGGCGTTTGTGAACTGGGGAGAGTATCTCTGGCAGGATGCATGAAAATGTCGTTAGGGACCTTTGCTGGAGATCTCTGTGGCTAATGTTAGTAAAATGGATGTGACCCCAACAGAAGGAACATACTTTGAGATTTAGCACATCTTTAGCTGCATCTTATGTATCCCGTTTCCCTAGAAAAGCCAGAACTAGCTGCAGAGGGCAGTCTGAATGGGCTGAGGTAGAGGTATATTTGTAGCCGGTACTGAGCTGTGTATTTAAACACAGCTCTCCACGTCTCTTCCAAAATCTTTGGGATTTTCTTTTTCCTCTGGGTTCTTGCTGCTGAAGCAGCAGCCCTTTCTGCTTCTCCCACCCAGTTACTGAATCTTCTTGCGCCTACAAAATCTCCGTGTGTCTGTTGTAGGAAACTCACCGGGGGATGATTGTGGTAAACACAAAACGAGAAGCAATTGGGGTGTACAAGCACTGCTGTTCCACTTGCTGAATCGCACAGGTAAATGTGTAAGGGGCAGAGCTCTGATGAAAAGTGTGTTTTGCCAGGACAAGGTGTTGTGGCAAGGGTCAGGAGAGGAGCAGGGCTGGGGCAAAGCCAGGAGCTGGGATGAGCAGAGTTGCTAAGCCTCATGCAGATCAGCAGAGGAAAAAGGTTGGGTGTTTTCCAAGGTCATTCTGAGCCGGGCTTGAGACCAACTTCTTCTGTTGTTGATGCTGGAAATCAGACCCATGCTGCCCGAAACAAGCTTCCAGATTCTTCAAAGCATGCTCCTGGGGGTGCCACAGCTGCTGGGGGGTTGTGAGGGGCGGAAGAGAAGGAGAGAGAGAATTGGGTTGACTGGCAAAGTTAAGTGTGATTGCAGGAGTGTGCCACTGGCTGACCTCCTGACTGGAACAGGAAAGAGCTAAAGCAGTAAAACAGTAAAACAGCTAAAACAGTAAAGCAGTCCTGCAGCTGACATTGCTGCTGACATTGTTACCCACACTGCCCATTGCCCAGGGCGCTCTTTCCCCTGTGTACTTTCTAAATACTCTTTGCTTACTTCAGATGCTGATTTCTGTTCCCAGGACTTGCTGCTCACAGGCAATTTGCTATTTGGGTGCTCCCACTTCCAAGAGATCCGCATTTTTCAGCCTTTATTTCCTTCCTTTATTTCCTGGAAATCACAAACCGAGGCTGTTCCTAACCACGTGGCCTGTGTACGCCAGCTCCTGATCCTTGCTGAGGTCTCACAAGCACACGCTGTTGTTGAGACCTCTGGGGTTTGACTAACGAGATGAAAACTTTCCGAGTATCTTTAGCTCTCGTGGATTTTGTCATCTTATTGCATCGGATGTGCTAGCTGATGATCGCTGTGGCTATAATGGGTTGTAGCATGGCGGAATCCGTAGGAAGTGGAAAGAAATTAAAGGCATAGATTTTATTTATGGCAGTAGATAAAGGTGAAAATCTGAGTATTTAGGTGACTTAAATCAATACAGGAAAGTGAACGTGCTACTTCTGTTCTGCTTTCCTTTACAATTCGATTGCTTATTTTGCTAATATCGTGTAGTGTTGTAATTGCACCAGTTCATGAAGTTAGCTAGCTGAACACTTGACTCGTCTGTGTAGAGCTCTGGCAATTCCAGTCAGTGTGCGTGTGATATGTTCACACCACAGCTTTGACTCTCGTGGGGCAGAACCAGTCCCAGATTTTTTTACTTTTGTTTTTTTCCGGATAGTACTGTACCGTGTTGATACTGTCACGAGTGGCTGTGTAAGGAGTTGAGATGGTTGTTGGGGGAGCGTTAACAGATGGGCCTCTTGGACGTCTCCAGCTCTGTGGGAAGAGTTGCTGTGCTCTTGTGTGGGGAGCTCTGTGTGCTCGGAGGGAAAAAAAGCATCTTGCTGCTTCAGCCTGATGAGTTGGGACTGGGATTCCCTAGTTTTCCTCTGTGGTCATCTGCTTTGTCCGTCCTGAAGGCGAAAGAGATGACATGGGGTGAGTGTTTCAGATCCTGCCTTCCTCAAATGACCAAAGAGCTAGGACCTCGCTGCCTTTGGGTGTAAAATGGCTTGCTTCCCAGGAGGTGGTTAATTGAAATCCTGCTGAACACTGCTTAGTGCCAGCGTGAAAGGAGTGACAAGGACATCACAGGGAAGGGCCGTCTTCACTGCACCCGAAGCCTCCAGCCCTGGTTCCGCTCCTGTGCCCCCTGTAAAGGCGTGCAATCAAAGCCCCTGCTCAGAAGCACGGACTCTCCTCAAGCCAACTGGTCTTTGTGGGGAGAAGGCTGTGTCTGGGGGTTCTCTAAGGAAAATACCAGCGCAGAGGGGTGTGTTTGTTGAAGGGCACAAACAGGAGTTGGGTGTAACGTGATCAAAGTGTCTCTCGTCCCCATGGATCATGATGCTGTTACACAAGTAATTAATTCCCTTAAAGTTTCTTCACTATTATAAAGATATTAGCTGAAGAGAATATAAAGACAGAGTTGGGGCTCTTGGGTTAAAGTCCTGAAAGCTTCCTTGAGAGCATCAGTTGTTTTTTCAAACTTCTCTCCTGCCCCCCCATAAAAACATTTTCCAGTTTGTCAAAATCAAGTCCCTTCTCTCCTTCCCAGCTACGTGGCATTACAGATCCGTATCGCCTAAGTTTGCTGTCCTGTTAAACAGAGAGCCAGCCTCGAGCAAGTGTATCTGCTTAGTGCTTATCTATCTGTAAGTTGAAGCAAAAGCTTCAATGCATAGCCCTGCGTGCAGCATTTGAAGCTTTTTATTCCTTTTTTTTCTCCCCCAGGGTAACCTTGGGCTTGGGGGGTTGGAGGGAGGGAATAGGAACAAGAAGAATTAAAAAAAGTAATCAGTCAAACAGAAAACCCAACCCCATTTTGCAAATCCTTCCAGTCTGGGGCACCAGGCATGAAGCAACAAGGCAAGTGCTGATTGATCAGGGATGCTGTATATGCGGTGAGAGGCCAAGGCCACGTTAAGTAACACCTATGAAATGTTAACTTAGGCTCTTACCAGACCCAGGAACATCCAGCACTGCCTGGGCTGGTCCTGAAGGGGGTAAAAGGAGAAGAAGGGAGGAAAAAAACAAAAAGATACAAAACTAGGCTGGAGAGAAGATGAGAAGATGCGTTATTTCCTTCTCAAAGAGTAACTATATCTAAAAGGGAAGATTAAATGACTCTTAAGCTTTTCAACTTTGGGAAGAAACTTACTGTGGAAAGCTTTCTGTATCTTCTTGTACGACGTTTGTTGTAGTAAAAGAAACATGAGAGCCTGTTAATAGCAGAGTATTTCCTGCCTGGGATGAGTTAGGTTAAATAAGGCTGGGAGACAAAACTGTTACCGAATACTCAAGGTATTGGCCCAGCCACTGGGACTGGACACGTGCTCCACTGTTTCAGTGGTGCTGATGTTTTCCTGAGCCTGGCTTTAGGCCTGGCCCATGGATACATGTTGGGACCAGCAAGCGTGTTGTTTTGGGAGTGGTTTTCTTTAGCACAGGGACTAGGTAGCAATATAACTGTCCTAGCAGTTGTAGTTCCATGAATTGGATTTCAGAGCTGGCCGCGAGGCCCTGTTGTTCCAGGAAACGTGTCCGTGACCTGCTCTTCTGATGTGGTGCTTGTCTCTTCTGATGGACGCTTGCTGGCTCTCCTCGATTCCTGGTGCCCTTTCGGGTCCTCCTGCGTTCTGAGGTCCCAGCCCCAGGAGCTGGCAGGGAAGGGCCTTGCCAACAGCCTCCGTAGGTGTCCGCCGTGAGGTAGGGCTGAGCGCTCTGTCCCGCATCAAAGCGTCCATGAAAACAACTTGGCCATAAAGGTTTTGGTTTCAGCGAAGTTCTGTTTAACTGGGGAAAAAGGGCTATCAGGTCAAAAAGAAAAACAACAACAGTGTCCCGTGTTGTCCCACGGTGTGTGCTGGTGTGAACACAAATACACAATTTTGAGTGCATAAGTTAGCAGCTAAGGGACTGTTTATGTTGTGGCCTTCATTCTAGATAAAAATTGATTTATTTACAGTCTAATCAAGGGCAAGGCAGTTTTGTTTTCCTTTCCGGGAGCAAACACCGGGGTATGATAACCTGTCAAATATTCACCCCTGATGGGACAGCCACAGAAGGCAGCGAGCATAGCAAGGATCCTGAGCAAACGTAGCTAATCTTGCGTTGTAAGGTCATGTTATTTTTAAAATGGGTAAAGAATGAGTAGTGCAGGGGAGACAGTGTTTGTGCAGCCCTTTTGATTTGCTTTTATTTCGTAAAGCCAGTTTGGCCTTTGTAGTGATCCATGGGAACAAGCCAGTGGTGGCTGAGCCTCTGTAACCACAAGGGAGAAGGGATGACTCCGGATCCTGGCCCTCATTTGTAAAAATGTCTTTTTACAAAACGTCAGGGAAGGAGAAATCTTGAGGGCTCCAAACATCATCCAGTAAGTCGAGTTCAGCTCTGGACTGAACTCAGACACGGCAAGACTCCTCTCTGGGTGGCTGTAGGGCTCCTGGGGCTGGGCTCCCTCAGTTGTATCGCCGTGAAAATAGGAGTTGTGTTAGGTGTGGTGCTCAGCCGGGCCCTGGGAGCAGACCGCACTTCGTATGGTCGTTATTACCCACGGGCAGCGCTCTTCTGGCTGCCCGCAGTTTTAGCTAAGTAAGGGTTTTCTGACAGTGGCCTTTTGGAATAATTTCAGACACTCTGAAGGGTTTTCTTTATTTTTTTTCCAAGTCAGCTGATCTAAAAGGAGCTGCTAATCCCAGTGGCAATGGAATTCGACCCATTTTCAAGACTTTGATTCTTTTTTCTCTTGCTGAAGATAAGAGCCTTATCTTTTGAGTATGGGGGAGGCGTAGACTCCGTATTCCAGACAGCAGATCAGCACACCCTGAGATACTCAAGCCTGAAAGAAAAGTTTAATCTCCTTGAAAATGGATTTTCTCTAACCTGAGAATAGATATAACAGTCTTCTTGTCGAGCATTATATAAACCTTCCTGGTCAAAAGCTGGCTGGATCACGGCTCGTACGCAAAATTTGGAAAAGAAGGGAGGTGCCATGGTGGGTGCAGCTAACAAGAAACTGACCCTTTATTGTTTTGTAAAAGCTGTCTCTTTTTGTGAGTTTGCTTTGAGATTTTCAATTACTTTGTCACAGTATTTTTTTTTCCTTTTACAAAATCAGAAGTCTTTATTGTTTAAAGCCTCACGTAGGATGTTAAGTGAAAGTGTCACAGGGCCTGGTGATCGATGACTGTGTCCTAAATGCCTTTGGTATTTGCAGCTGCCCCTGGATACTTTGGTTATTTGGAGGCACGTTTCTTTTGTTTTGTGGAACCATGCATTGGCCATGACAGCATGTTTCCAGAGCTGTTTACCTCGCAGACCTGAGTTACTCTTAGCTGTCAGCTAGGCCAAACCAATGTTTTGGAGAAGTGAAACCGCATTCCAGGTTGGTTCTGATGCTTTTTGACATGTCAGTTTAAAAACAAAACAAACAAGCAAAAAACTATCAAAATCTTCATGTATTTTTAATTCAGTTTCTGTTCTGAAAACACAAAATGGAAGGAATTTTTTAATTTAGAAGGAAAATTATGTTTCTCCATTAAAAAAGAAAGACAAAGTTCAGCAGACGTTCAGACAACTACTTGTCCAAAATCTGATTTTAATGAGATGTGACAGTTCCCTTTTAAACACCTGTTGTTGTTGCTTTGTTTCTTTGGATTCCCAAACTTCCAGTCAGAAGTAGAAAGACGGTTTGAGTTCCAGTTGCTGTGTTTTCCATCCAGAAGTACGAAGGTATCCCTGTTTTCTTCAGACTGAGGCGTCTGAGGCAAAGACCTATGAGGAAAAACAAGCTGAATTTTGCCTTGTACCTCAAACACTTGCCAACCTGAGTTCCGTGCATCGTATTGAAGGAAGGATTGCACTTGTGTTCTCCATTACTGTAAGTCGTCTCAGGGCTCAGCTCTGTAAGTTCTCCTTCACCCAGACACGCATGTTGTTGTCAGTGAGAACCGCAGGACTGGGATTTAGGAATAAAATTTCTTTGTGCTTTTAAAACCGGGTTTTGCACTCTTTCATACCAAGTATTCCCTTCTGCATTGAACGGCTGTGCTTCAGCAGGATTCTTGCCATTTCTCGTGCAAGGTCTGCTCAGCAGAGACGAGTGGTCGGAGTCTGTCCTTGCAGGGAAAAGCATCAAATAAAAAGAATATGAAAACAAGGGGAAAAGGTGGGAGTCGGTTCTGCTGGTGAACTTGTACAAGCCAGTTACAGCTGTCAATAAAAGCTTTACGTCTTTGTCTTTGGAAGCAGGTGAGCTGCCCTTGTGTTCTCTCCATGTTTAGCTCTCTTTGGCTAGTAAATACAGATGATGGGAAATAAATGAGAGTGAAGATAGAAAAAGGCAAACAAAAATTAAACATCCGATTGTGTAACCCATCTGAACTTGCTATTATGATGGTTAGGAGTAAGATTTTTCCAGATGGTTCTCCCTAACAATTTTTACTCAGCCATGTTATTGGGGAGCTACTTTTCTTCAACAGGAGGGCCTTTCTCGGAGACACTCGACTGAAAAGAGCAGAACAGATTTTTTCTGGAACTCTCACGAGGTGAAACAGTCATCATAAGGAAATGATCAAGTGGACTTGTGGAGGACTGCAGAGGATGGTGCCCTGATGCATTTTCATCTGGTGGGTGAAAAGCTGCATTTAAAAGTTTCTGGTTAAATGCTGCTGTGCTTACAAAGTCGTACCTGACTTTAAAGAATAGGCCCGGTGAAGGCAGCATGCTTATTCGTCAAGTAAGACATCAGCTGCCCTGTCAGGCTGATGTGTTATTGATTAACAGATCGGAGGGATCACAGAGATTTTTGAGGAATTACAGAAGTGTGCTTTAAAGCACCAAGGCCGTCACCATGCAGACAAAGTCCAAAAAAAAAAAAAAGCAACAACTCATTTGTTCATTTTTACTTTGTGTCATGTTCCTGTAAGTGAGAAGTAACTGGGGAAACTGAATTCCTGCAGACAGGGAGGGAGACTTCTTTCCTCTGAATCACAGGACCGTTTAGTTGGGAAAGACCTCTAATAGCATCTGGTCCAACCTCGAAGTGTGCTCAAGGGAAAGCAGCTTTCAACACCCATAAAAATGTGGTGGGCAGGAGGGTCCCATCAAGTAGCTGGGAGAATGTTATTCATGTAGAGAAACCACAGAAGAAAGCAGAGCAAAAAGCCAGGTCTCAGGGGCTGAAAGGACTAGGGAGAGGACTGGGCTGTCTGCAGCAGCACAACAGGCTGGGGTGGCTGGAAAACAACCTGCAAGCAAGAGCGCACCTGGAAGGACACAATGGGAAGCCAGGTGTAGGGGCAGCCCCTTTTTAATTCCTGTTCTTGCTTTCCTTGGTGCCTGGGGTTGTTTCCAACTAAGAAATATAAATCATCATGGTTTCTCTTTGATCATTCCTGATTTATTTTTTATTTTTTTTATCAGTTTAGAATTAATTTGGTCTTCTTTGGGAAGCTCAGGGAAGAGTAAAGTTTTGAGGGAGTCCCAGGTTATTTGGGCTATGCTGAAACTGGAACAGTGCAGTGAGGGCTCACAGCTTACCCAAATGCAGTCAGGTCATGGGTGGGATAATAAGTAAAAGAAAAGTCAACAATCAGCGATGTTTGGCTTTTTGGATACCTGTCAGTCTCTCCATCTCCAAGAAACAAGCAGGTGGATTTTTAATAAGCTTTATTTGGCTTGTCACTAAGTTAGGCAAGCGGAGACAGCGGTTATCAATTTTTTAAGCCACACGAAGGCACTCTGAAACAATGAGAGCACGCAGGCTTCAGTGTGTGCTGCGTACTCAAAATGCAACTGAAATGGAAGAGGAATTGCTACCGCCAAACTTTGATCTCTTTTTTTAATCCGTAGGTAGTAACTTCTGTCGAAGGACCGGTTGTCAGGAACTGTGGGTCCCAGGTGTTACAGACGGATTAGCTGTTCCCCCAGATCCTGACGCACTGACCTGCGTGTATTGTTCTGCCAGCCTTCACGATCGTTCCAGCCATACGTCTGCAGATGTGCAGCGTAGTTCTTGTGAATTCCCGACGGCAGGGCAGTGCCAGGCTTGCCTTTGAAGCAGGTGTGCTGTTGGGCTGTGCACATGAGGGAGGCCTGATGCTTCCACAAGACTTGTATCACTGTGTGCAAGTTCTAGACAGTCAGTCTGTGCAGGCAGATCTGTACAGTCGGTATTTCTAGCTTTGCAGAGATCCTGAACGAGTCTATAAAATCATCAGCTTCTGCTAATGCAGGATGTTTGTCTGGAAAAGAGAGGATCTGGCAGGACTTGAATGTGCAATCATTTGAAATGTAACTTTGTTTTTAATTAATCTTCTGTGCTGAGGTTGGAGCTGTTCTGAAATTCTTTATCACATCTACAGACCTTTTTTACTTTTTCTATGAGGGCTTAAGTTCTCTAATAACGAACTGATGTTGTTTGGCTGGGCTTCAGGAAAAAGGAAGAACATCAGGTGACTTGGTAAGGGTGAATCAGAGTGCAGCTCCCAGGTCTGAAGGTTTTCTTTTGATCTACTGTGAACTTCTCCCATTGAATTTTAAAATAATATTTTCCCCAGACTTCATCTGAAATATAAAAAAAACTTTGTGGGGGAAAAACATTCTGGCTCTGGCTTAAATAACAGAAGTCAGGAGAGCCAAGGGGTAAGGCTTGTACTCGATTCTTATTCCTTTCAGCTTCTCTTCATACACTCAGGTGAAGATCAGCCTTAGTTTTGAAATTCTTGGCTTGTGGCACTTTGCATCGCAATTACCGTGGTTTTAAACATTGTGGGTTTTGCTTGACGTGCTTCATTTGGTCCGAGATTGGCTCGGAGCAGCAGATCTGCAAGTGTGACCGAGCATGCTTTCTCTCCTGCAGCAGTCCAAGAGGAACAGGTGACAGGGGATGCCTGGATGCCCTCAGTTCATTTGTAAGGGAACAAGATAATTTTAGGTTATTCCCCTCCTCTTCTATACCAAAAATAAGAAGTTGTGGTCTCTGAGCTAGCGGGTTTGATAGAGCTGTTAGCAGTGGGGAAAAAAAATGTTACCTATCTTCAACGTGGTGTTGCATCCACTGCACTGATCTTGTTTGATGAACACCTGATAAGAAAATGGATGGGGACGTTAGCATAATTCACGTGCTTTTGAAGCTTTTCCCCCAAGTTCCTTGGGAAGCAATTGAACCTTCCCTTGAAATGGAAGGCAGCATTTCCAAATCACTTTGAGGGCTTTTCTGCTAGCTGAGGGGAGGAAAGCATTTGTCTTGTTCCCTGCGGCAGCAGAGAATTTCGGTTTTGCTGCCACCTTCAACTACTCAGCTTTTCCCCTCACGGTTTCTGGAGTGTGTTTTAGTCAGGGCAGAACAGGGTGATCAGAAATCAGACGTGGCCTGACAGATGGCAGGGGAGATTTTCAAAAGCATCTGAAGGACACTTGGAAAAATCTCCCCTCTGATCTCAGCTGCAAGGAGGGAAGCCCAGGCAATTCCTGTGGGCTGCTTGTTCCACTGATCCCAGTCCAGGGGAGATTTATGCCACCGGAGCTCCGCTGAGTTGGAGGCAGTTAACGTGGGAGGTGCGCTGGCGTGGAGCTGGGCCAACGTGCCTACAAATGAGCTCTGATCTCTCGTCTTCCAGTAAGAACAGAGCGGATCATGGGATTTACTTATTTATTTTATGGAGAACTTGGAAAGGGCAGTCTCTTTACTGTGATGGCTGTAAAAGGTGACATGGACGTGTGGACAGATCTGTTACTGGGCTCTGCAGAGGCAGCTAGAAATTGCTAACCTTGGGTGGGGAGTGCGTGATAACTGCTGGAGCAGGCACAGCCTGGAGAGTCTCGGCTTTTTTCCCCTTCTGCCACAGACTTGAGAAGTTGCTCAGAATTCAGAAATTCATAAAATTACTGTGTCTTCATTTTCAGAGCCTTAATTCAAACGTGTCCTTTCAGCATGAGGAGTCTCCATGCATTTGGAGAACTTACCTCTGAGTTCTTCCACAAGAAAGTCCTGGGCTGTCCCTGCACGTCCCAAATGCTGCAGGTCTGCGGGGTGCTGGTGGCTGTGCAGCAGGGTCTTGCTGCTCTCCTGCGCCTGGGTTTACTGCAAAGCACTCAGGTCTGATGTGATCTGTTACTACTTCTGCTGCAGGGAGCGTTGCAAAATGGCAGGTTTGCAGCAGTTCCCCCCGTGGAGGGCTGTTTAATTTGGCCTGGTGACAATTTCTCCCCCCTTCCCTTTGCTTTACCAGGCACTTCCTGCTCTCCAGGAGGTAAGCGCGTGCAGCATGGAAGTCCTGCAGAGCTTCCCAGCTGGGACGAGCAGCTTCAGGAGCTCCCTTTCTGGGGTGCCACCTAAGCAGGGCCTCAGATGCTCTGAGCACTTCTTTGCTGAAAATCAGGCAGTTGCTTTTAAGCCTCTGAAAGCGTAGGCACTTAGTTTTCTTTGAATATCTTAGCCCTGGGGATTTACAAAGCTACAGACCATTGACTTTGATTTTACGGTACAGTGGTACTGTATGATGAATTTCATTTCTGGTGTTTTTCACTTGTAAACAGTAAGAAAAAACCTTCATTTTAATGAGCACTTTTCTCTCCCTGCCCTATTCCCAATCTGTGTAGGATATAGAACAAGTGAATTTGAAACAAAATGCAGTCTGCCTTTTTCTAAACAGCTATGCCAAATAAATCCAATGGTTAGGAAGCCTAACTTTTGTTTACTTTCTTGTGTAATTTCCTAGCATCTGAGCTGTTCTTGTCTGAGTGATCATCTGCCTTCATGGCTTCACATGCCTGGCTTCTCTGATACGTGTCCTCCCTCCACAGCCCCTGGCCAAGCTTCATTTCCTGAAGGAATGATACAAATTCAAGTCATGTACTGGCAGGCAAGTTTAAAGCCTATGTGCTCTGGTTGCATTTCCAGTAAAACCATTGCTCTGTGCTTTCCTTTCTCCACTCATCTATGTTTTTTGTTTGTTTGTTTTTTACCACCAGCTCTACGGAAGGTATTTGTTAAATGCAGCACATATTTAGGATCTGTCTAAGCCACAGAAGGCCTGCTTGTACGTTGACAGGCTTTTCTGAACTGAGGCTTCCGTCAGGAATACCTAATACATAAACTGTTGACTCTAAGGCCAGTAAATTATCTCTAGTGCACTGGCAGTGAGTTATATGGCTTGGATGCTTTTTCCTGGTTTTGGTAGAAGTTCCTTTTGCCTTGCATTGATGGTGGAAGCTTTGGAAGGTGGTTCTGACACTGAAGGAGAAACCTCCCTGACCTCAGAAGGTCTGAGGTGGGCTTTATCAATCAATTCACAAACAACATGGTTGATGAAAGGGAAAAACAGCAGGGTAAAACCCATAGCAGTAGGAAATGCGGCATCCTTGCTGTGGAGGTGATAAAGGAAACTATTTTTTTTGGCTGTTCTTCCCCCATACAGCACTTCATTCGTAATATACGGCTGCCACAAGAGATGTGAGTACATACTGCAGATCCCTGACATATTGAACCCGGTTCCTGATGTGGTCTTACAGCTGTTTTCACCCGGCAAAAGGTGCTGCTGTGTCCTTTTTCTGCTTGCTCCAGTCCATCTCTGTTCATGAGTGGCCTCACTGCAAAAGGAAAGGGTTGGCTTTTTAGCTGGATCTGTCTGCCTCGTGCAGCTGCAATAAAACTCCAGTGGTGGAAGGTGAAAGTGAGGAACTGGCAGTCAGGGTGTTTGAGCTACTAGCGTGGGCTGATTCTGGTTCAAATCCATGTGTACCTGGCGCTCAGTGTGACTTCCCTGCTGGTAAAATGGAGTGCAGGATTCGCCCTTCAGTATCTCCACGGCGAAGGGCAGTGCTTGTAACCTTCCAAACGCCATGTGGTTAGCAGTGTAAAGCCAACGTAACGTGAATTGTGACTTTAAAAGAAAACTAGTTTGTGAATGGCGTGTGTGAACGCACGTCTGGTTGGATATTAAGATGCCTTCTGTTGTGCAGGGTGTCTTTGCAGTCCATTCTCTTACAGCTGTACCTCTGCTTTTTGTACATCTGTTCTCCCACGTGCGGCTCCAACCGGGATCACTACAGGCTAAAGCCAAGCATGTAGAGGACTATTTAACAACAAACCAGGTCCCTGCAGATCTTTGCTAAATGAATAAATTCCATGATTCCGTGTCTCTCAAGCTGCTTCTTCGAGTCAGAACGATTGTCAGGTATCTTCCTGTTGGAAGAAAGTTTGTCTTTCCTAAATCACGCTCTAGTCCCCAGGAAACATTGAAACTCTGCACACCTGTAAAGCTTATGTTAAAGCTGAAGTCTTCTACGCTCTGTCTTCCACCATGTTTCTGTCCATCGCTTTCCATCGTCTGGATTCAGGCTTCTCCTATGCTTTTCTCATCCAGGTCTCCAGCATGCCCTCCATCACAGAGGGCACCCAAGCCCATGGTCCTCTCTTCTGGCCTTTATTCTGTGTGCCGTGGTTCAGCTTGGTGCTGTAATGAGCTGTGCAGCAAATGCTTTCATGGGATGCTGGCCTCAACTCAGGCTGATCTCAGCTGTGTACAGAGAAGTCCTAGTTGGTGCTGTCGGTGATGAAAAAAGGTTACCTAAATCCTTCAGAGCAACGTGTCCAGCTGCAAAACAAAAAAAAAGGGGGGGGGGGTGGCAAAAGAAAAAACTTTTTTTTTTTTTTTTTTTTCCTTGCTCTGTGCTAATTGAAGCTTTGATCAGGTGGGTTTCAAAAGACAGCGCACCATTTTAGTTCATGAAGAATAATAATGTGCATGCTTCTCCCATAGCATTTGTCTTCATTAGGCATTTTCCCCTCTGGCTAACGAGGAACACAATTCTTTCCGAAGACTGCAGTGTAGGGTTATAGGAAATACAATAATTACAAAGGCCTGTGGTCAGTGAGGAGATGCAACGTTTTGCCTTCTTTCGGCTGTTGCCCAGTAGCATTGTGCCAAGAGGTGTTTTTCTTGTTGCACTTGTTGATTTTTCCTATTGATGTCTTTCATTTTCTTGGGAAGAGGGAGCAGTACTTTGGGACCTGCGCTGGGGCTGCTGGTGACCGTGTACTCAGAATAAAACACTACAGCTTTCTGCAGAACTAAGTCTTCCTGTTCTCTGTCTTCCGGTACAAGAATGCTTCCAGCAGACCCAGGCTGTCCCACGAGCTAACGGTGGACCTCAGATCACACTGGAGAGCACTAGAGAGCACGCTATGGACAGAGACTCCAAATTTACACAGACCATGCGCTGTTAGGAGAACAAGTGGCACCGTTCTCGGTCTCCTACTGAAATGTAAGGTGTGTGTTTTGGTGCGTGGGGACTGTCTTCGTTGCTGTGGGTGCAATTTCTCAGCAAGCTGTGCTGTCTTCCAGTAGGTGAAGCTTGTACCTGGTCTGTGACGCAACTCCTGCTCACAGACAAACCTATAGAAAAGTGTTGCAAGGGCTCTGAGCAAGCACCCCTCCAAGGAGGGGCGGGAGGAGGTGGGGCTGCCCCAGACTTTTAATGGCAGAATAAATGGGAAGGTGGAGGGCAGTGCTGGACGGTCAGTCCAGCACATCAGCTGTCTCTGTTCTCTTCCCCTGTGTTCTGCAAGAGTGTATTATCTGCACTAAATCTTGAAGAAACACGTACAAGTGGATTTTTTTTCTTTTTTGTTTTCCCAAAACTTCAGTTACCCATCAGCAACTCTCAAGATGACAAGAATTTTGACAGCTTGCACAGTGGTGAAGACTTTGAAAGGCAGACTGGAGTTTTGCAAAGTGTCTGCTGATCGCTGGAGTTTCTCAAGGACTGGTACCAGGTTGCTGAGCATCAAGGTAACGGTAACTGCTAACAGGGAGCTACTGTGGTCTGATAGAGGTGTTTGGCATGCTGGGAGATAGCTCGCTGCAGATAACAGGGTTTACCTAGGCATGTAAAACTGAACTGAAGGAGATTTGTCTGAACCTGAAGCAAGGGGTTTGCTTGGCTAAACGGTTCTATTAGATAAGCAAACACTTTTGTGTGGTCTGGAATGAAAATTGTAGGGTAAATAGCACCAAAAGGTGGAAGTTCAAGGTTTCGGTTAATTATTATATAGTATTTTCTCTGCAAACACCCCACCTTTCTATAGGACTGATAGCTAACAGCAGGTCCTTCATTCCATGTCATCATGAATCAATTAGATATTTAAAAGCAAGCATCACTTGAAGCATGTGAGCAATCCCAGTGGGTCCATGTAGGATCCATTTTCAATGTACTGGAAACCAAGCTCACATTAATCAGTGAGGCAGATGGCTCTTTTTGAACGCATCGTGGTATCAGCCCTTGATTTTAGGGGCTTGAACCCCTCAGTTCACATCCCCAGTTTCTTCAAATGCAGAAGCTGCATTTGCCCAGCTTCAGTAGTGCAACTCAGGCGGGTGCAGCATGGCCCAGTGGGGAAGGAGGACTTTGTGAATTCCACGGTACTCGAGGTGCTTTGGCATTTTGCATGGAAAAGGGGCTCTTGCATGTTTCTGTTTGTGGATCACCAGTGTAATAGGATTAGCAACCTGAGGAGTGATGTTTCAGTGGGTAGTGGGGAAAAGCTCTGGGAGATTTGGGCTCACCCAGAGGGTGCCACCTTAGCTGGTGGGTGGAGTAGAGGTCTGATCAATATCACTTCAGTCCACGGAGGACTCAGGTTTCTCTTGCTGGTCCCCTGGCCGCCGATTGGCAATAAAAAGTTCTCTGAGCTCCTGGCAAAAGACCTGTTATTTCTTAAACAAAAATTGGCTGCCTTGAAAAACTGAATTAGGAAGGAGGCATCCCTGTTCTTATCTCTTTTTTTCCAACGTGAGAGTTCTCAGTTCAGTTTTGCCTTGTGCTTTCAAAGACAGAGGCTGTTTTGTGACTGGTGTACTTGTTAATGGACCCGTCTTCCCCTCCCTGAGAGTGCACAGCAGTTGAACTGCTGCCTCGTTCACCGTCTTAAAGCACAGCATGGTCATCTTCCCCTTCCTCTGCATTCAGATCTGGCTGAGGAGGATGTCTTTCTTCTTTGTGATTACAACAGGAGTCTTGTTTGGGAACTGTAAAGCCACCGTGGGTACCAGTCTCCCCTGCCACACTATTTGAAGAGGAAGTAGGTCTCTGACGTGGGAAGCAAGTTCCTCTGCGGTTCCTCAGGTCGCTGAAGCTATGCTGATTTGACAAAAACACGTTCAGACTATTCAGGCGCTCATGTAGGGCGGTAGGGCAGTGCTATTTCTTACGTCAGCTCTTCCAGGGCAGATGCCAGCTTCTGTTCCATTTTGAAGTCTCAGCACTGAGCTAGAAAATGCCCGTTGGTGTGACAGAGCAACACACTTTGAACCATCTCTTCTCTCTGTGCTTTTTGCTTCAAATTGAAACGGGATAGGAGAAAATGGAGATGCTTTTACTGCCAGCGTTGCTGGATAAGAGGAACTGTGAATGCACTGAGAGGTGCTGTAGGCAAAAATCACTGTCTGAAGTACAGGAGGCCAGGTTTCCTACTTTGTAGCTTGGTTTATCACTGCTGACAGAGTAGAGCATCAGTATGCTGATGTTGTGCATCGCAGAACAGGTGTCCATGTAGATGCACTTACGTCCCTGCAGATACCCTAGGGTTTTGGACACTGTCTAGCCATCTAAGCAGGACTGAAGAGCTCTGCTGGAAGGCCATCCCTGCGTGTCTCTTGCCTTTGATAGCTATCTCGCTGCTTGGAGCTGGTTCAGTCACTTCTGCCGTGTTCTGTAGAGTGCAGCAGCTGGAAGTCTTGTGATGCAGAGAGAAGTGAGCTCAAAGGCACTTCAGCCTGTGGCTCTAACAGTCTGCTACAGGAAGAGGTGTCTTCTGCTGGTAAAGCTGTGTAGCTCCTGGTTAAGACTGCTGGTTCAGATTTTGATGAGATACCATCTTACTTTATACATCCCAGGATAATCCTGTAGGAATCTGTAGCAGGCTGGATCTGACGTATTTTTCTACTGATGGATTAGCAGGTGAAGTTTGGATTTGGCATCTTAGATGACAGATTGATGTGGTAGGTGGATGTTTTGTCACTCATTCAAGGACTGCACAGTGACAGACCTGCAAGGTCGTGTCTCGTAATGCTGAGGTGCCCAGTTCAGAAGTTTCAGGCTCATGGAGAATTGCTGCCCAACTCTGATGGAGTTACAGCACCAGCTGGTCTAGCATCTACCTAATTCTGTGCTTGTGCAGTGAGTGCTCAAAGCCAACACCACCGATTTCAATGGCGAGGAGAATGAATATATGCTTTAAAACCAAAAGACAAGGCCAGGTGAAACCCCTGGGAGCTATTTTAACCTCAGTGCCAGTGATAGCAAACACACCCCCAGAAGCATGAGACTGAATGGGGCCCATTTACATTTCACGGTGTACGACAGGACCTGTTGCAGGGTATCCAAGACCTAATGTGCACTGCAGTGCTGAGTCCAGTGCAGTACCTGCCCGGTGACTAGCTGTGCTGCTAGCCAGCCAGCCCCAGAGGTGTCTTTCTGCCATTATGTGCTGTGTTCTGCCTTGCCATTGATTCTGGGGAAAGCTGTTTCCATGTTGGACTTGATTATTTGAGTTTAATACTGAGAGTTTGTGCTGCCCAAGTAGATGCTTGAACTCACGGAAAGCAACAGGGTTGATAACTTGTTTAACCTGAGACCTCAGTACTTATTTCTAACTCCACCTTTGCCAGGGGCCACACGCGTGTTTGAATTCAGAATCTGGTACACAAAATGTTGAACCTTTCCTGCCCAGGGTTTTTCTTTAAGGCAGTGCCAGGCTCATACACCTCCTCCTATGGCACGCAGAAGCAGAAGTCAGATTCTCTAATATACGTACGAAAGCAGCAAAGCAGCAGGCCTGAGGGAGAATTGAAGGAAAAGTGGTCCTAAAGGGCTGACCTATTGCCTAGCTTTGCCTAGGAGCAAAGTGGTTGGAATTGTGACCCAAGTGGCCGAGTAGTGACTTCGGGCTGGGTTTGGTGTTCCAGCCATCATTAAGGGTAATGGATATAGGTAAGAATTTCAGAGAAGGCTTGAAATGCAGAGTAATTAAGGTGTGTGGGCTAATGGCAGTATAGGTAATGATCCTATTCTTGCATTATTGTAGGCTTAAATGAGTGTTCGGTTGCCTTTGATTGCTCTTTCTCAGTAGGCTATTTTAGGAAGCAAAACAATGCAATGAAAACATTTCTAATCTGTGTATAGGCTAAGTAAAGTATTAGAGAGCATGAGGGAGAGCTGGTAGGTTTAGTAGAGTGCCTAATATTTATTCTCCCAAGTCTGTTTTCTGTCCAGGTAAGCTCAGCGTATGTGAGGAAACATCATCGTACATGAGCAGTCTGAGATACGGGGACTCAGAGGTTCGTATTCCCCTGCTGCATCCCATCCGTCAGTTCTGCAGGAGAAATGGAGCATCCATGGGTGGAAGGGGGGCACGGGGAGCAGAGCTGAGACCCCTGTGGGCTCTCCACAGGGCTGCTTAGCATCACTGGTTTTGAGGTAATCACGCTTCTTTGTAATTCAGTAATGGGCAGAGAGACCATAGCTTGAAGCTCGTATCATTTAATGCTCATCTGAGGCCCCTGTAGTTGTATGGGGGTGTAAAGAGTAGTATGAGCAATAAATAGGTGGCTTGTAACAGTATAGCCGGCTCAGTAAGGAGGGGACTGGGAGAGCTATAAAAAACAAACAAACAAACCAACATACATCAGGAGCAAGCTAAAAATATAGCTAGAAATGAGAGGGAGCAAATTTTTGAGCACTGGCTTTAGAAACTATTTCAGATGACTGTAAAAGGATTCTTCAAATACGTTTTGCGGCAGGTGGAACGTAACTGAGAAAACGACTGGGAAGCAGAGAGATGGGTGAGGAGGTAAAGGATCACTCACGTAACTCTGCTCCTCTCCTTCTGGAGGTGAAGGTGGTGGGGCTGTGTGTGAAGTGGGGCCCGTTCCTCCAGAGACAGGGAGAAAAGGGGGATGCTCATTTCCTCAGGCGCTTCACGACTTCCACTAGCTGCCTTGCCTGTCTTGGTTCTCCTTCCCCCTCTGACTTTATCAGGAACAACTGTCCGTGGTGTTGTTGTGAACAGCCTTAAGAAGTTTGAAGAGTTCAAGTTGTAGGAAATGTGACTTTTCTGCCCTGGTATCTGTGGGGTGCTTCTGGCGTTGCTTCTCTTTGACATGGACAGTAATGGAGCTAATCCAAAGCTTCTCCCTGAAGTTAGCCTAAGTGTGAATCGTCTTGGGGATATACGAGACCTTGAATTGGCTCTTTATTCCTTTTTTGTTCCTTTCCACTTGTTAATTTTAGCTAGAAGCAAACGTAATATGTATTTAAAGGGGAAAAGAAAGGCTGGCAAGGGAAGCTGACTGTTAGCAGTGTCAGATGGATCTCCAGCCCGCGATGACATGGTACACACAAGAAGACATTTTTCTAGCAAAGAGTGTTGCTGGTTATTTGGTCTGGAGAGAGTGCAACACAGCCCTGGCACCAGCCTCCTGCTGTGCTGAAATCTGGTGGCTTTGGCTTCTTCTGCACTTGTGATACGCTGCCCATTATGCAGCCGGCCAGATCTGCGTGATCTGTGTGCTGAGAAGTGTGCCAGAGGCTGTTGTGCTGCGTGGAATCGTGGCCTGCCTGAGGAGAGAGGCATTTCCCCACCCTCGTGCTGCGGGGAGTGAACTGCCCTGTGCTGAGAGCGAAGCCCAGCCGTGGCCCTGCCACACACCAGTGCCCTCTGCTCTGGGCATACATCTTCTGCAGCAGCCCGGCGTCCAGGGCTTGCCGAGACAAGCTGAGGGATTTCTTTGGAGAGGAAAAACTTGACTTCCTTGACTGTTTACTTTGTGAGGCAAGTGTGAAAGAAAGAATTGCTTGCTTGCTTTCCAGAACTGGCGTTTATGGCAGACACGCTTTAAAAAACAAATCGTACTGCAGAACTTTTTGGATTCAGCAGATCTTTATCATCTGTTTTGTAGATGGGAAGGGCTGCTAGAGCAGGGAAGCCAACAGAACTAAATACATTTATTTATATGTTTTTAACTGCTGCGGTGCTTTTATGTCCTGTGAGAAGTGCTTAGTGAAGAGGGAGCCTGCGAACTCTTCCAGCTGCTTTGGAAAGATGCACCAGATGTTGCAGCGCTGCAGCAATCACGCCTTCTGTTAGCCACCTCCGTCCTTAAAGCTCTTCAAGAGCTCTGCAGCCTCCCTGGAGAACGGGGACCTCTGCTGAGTTAAAGCCTCTGGTGTGTAGGAAAGAAATCAGCTGCAGTGGGGCTGTGCGTGGAGGAAACGTTTATGTTGGCACTACAGCAGAGATCTGTACTAGGCTACGTAGGGATGCTCCGAGGAGGGGAGACAAAAGGACCTCAAGGCAACTCTGGGATATTTGTTTATTTCTTGCTTGTTGGTTTGTTTGCTTAGTTTTTTTTACAAATGAAAATCTCTCCAGCTAATCCCCGGTTGAGCCAAATGGCCTTTTTTATAGCCTGTAAATCACTTCTCACATTAAAAACAAAACTGAGAAGACAAGGTAGGCTGGCAGCTGAGGGATGTGGTAACACCTCTGCTGGATATGTAGGCAAGAATAATTGCTTCAGAAATGCTCCACAAACAAACTAAGCTCTTAATTAAGAATAATAAATCAAGGAGAGGAGGGATCCATCTGAACATCTATCCCTTCTGTAGCTGAACTTGCAGGCAGGTTATGGCAGCTCAGGGACGTCCCTCTGCATTACCTGAACACCGTGTAGGGGCTCTGATAGTACAGCGGGGCTTCCGTTCGGCGGAAATGATTTCTGTGCCGCTCTGGTGCGGAGAAGGGCAGGAGGTCTGCGGGAGATTCCTGCCAACTGCCGTGATGAGGGCGAGACTTGAAGGTCATGGTAATTGTGCTGGATTTTAGCCCTTTTTTAGGAGCTAGATGGGTTTCAGATTTCCTGGTCGTTGCCCCATTGTGGAGGATCCTGCCAGGCTGCGTTTGCAGCTGTGGCTGGTTCGAGCGATGACCCAGCTGGCTCTGGGTGGTGGGACTTGCCTGAAACCGGAGTTGCTGTTTGGGTGGGCTCCAAATACTTGCTCTGCTGAGGGGAGGGATCCGTCTCTTGAAGCCAAGGCTGAGGGAAGCTGGTTCTTACAGTCTCTCTCCCGTGTTGGTAGTGTGGGCTGGATTTTGAGCGGGCTTCAGAAGGGGCAGAAGTCCCATCCAAAGCTCAGTCCGAAGCACCCAGGTGCTCTGCCTTCACCTGCACACCTTCAGTGTGTGGCATCTTCCTGTGGTGAGACGCTTTTGAAGATATTAGGGGGCTGGCCAAACTGTAATTCTTATTTGGGCTAGATCTAGGGCTGTGAAAAGTGTATAAATAACTGTGGGAGGATCGTGGTGCTGCTGACTGTCCCATCCAATCATACAAGAAGGCTCAGAAAGCGATGGCTAAACCTTTTGAGAATGACTCGATGTTTGACATTAATGAGGAAAAAATGCAAGGCTAAAAGCATCCCAGATGCACAGAATTCAATTACTTGGCAGTGTAGTTTGATTTTTTTTAGTGTATTTTGCAGTACATTAGTAATTGATCTGTGCAGTATTTATAACTGCAGAAGAGCTCTAGATGAATGTTTGCTGTGATTGTTACAAAATGTTCAATGCTGGGGATGAAATGTCTCCTTGCTGGGATTGTTCAGCTGATTTACAGCTAATGGAAAGCAGCTCTCCTGCTCCTTTCTACAGCAGTATGAACTTTTTAATAAGATCCCAACATAAGGAGTTCTAGTGTTTTTGTTTGTTTGTTTGTTTTATTTTTTTTAATGACAAAACCTCCAAAAAAAGAAACCCAGACACACCCTGATATGAAGGTAAGAGCTACTGCCTGGTGGACAAGCTTGGTGGACAGTCAAGGAGATTGATCCTCTCCTTCCCTGCCAGGGGCTTGCTGAAAAAAAACAAACACCAACCCACACCAAAAAACAGAAGTGTGATCTAGAGAGCTGATTTCAGTGACTTGCTGCCTCGCAGCATTTTTAAATTCAGGCACTGTACCTGTGTCTCCTTGCGTGATAGGGAACCTGACGCTGATCAGCAAAAAGCAAAAGCTGCTTCTGCCTTCAGCTCCCAGCAGCACTGCTAATTTTGTTAGGGTTATCAAATTCTGGCAGATTATCACATCAGAACCCAGCATCCTTTCTTCTTGGTTGGGACTCCGTTCTGCTAAACGCTCTCTGAAAGTGTTGCTGCTTACGGGAAGCTTTCCTCTAGGCTGCTCATTAGGTAGCTACCTCTGCCAGGACAATTTAATCCTATTCCTGAGGTGACTGGGACCATGAGGGGCTGATCCGTGAGCTCCTCTCTTCCCATGTCCTACAGCAGGATGGACTTGTATTGTGAATTTTGCCTTCTGACATCAGTCCACCTATGCATGCACTGCTTTTTAATGGCTTAGCTGTACGGTTACAGCAAAAGCTAAGCACCCATAGAAGCTCATGGCTGGATGAGGGCCAGCGTACTCAGCAGCTAGCCTTGAGCAAACACTGAGGAGAGGCAACTCTTTTCCTGCCGAGTTAAAATACTGGTTAATTGCAAGATGCATTGAGTGAAAGAAATGAACAAAGCGATGTGGAAAGAGCCAGGGTGATCCAATAGTAAAAGGAGCACATGCTTTGCTCGTGGTGAGGTTTGCCAGCTTCCTTGCCACCTCTAGGAGCACAGTGTTTAAGTGGTAGAAAGAAAAAGCATCAGACTAGTAAAAGAGACAGTACCTTGGCAGCTGGGAATGGGAGAGGGGCAAAAATAAATACAGCACGAGGCAGGAAGGGCAGGTGTCCTCAGTGTGACTTGTGTAAACATCAAGCCTTTTCCTCCTGTATTTGAGTCTCTTCATGTGCCTTTCTCTAGGCGCAGACAGCGAACTTGGTGCTGAAAGATGGAACGAAGATGAAGGGCTATTCTTTTGGCTATCCATCCTCCACAGCAGGGGAAGTCGTATTCAACACTGGTATTTCTGGGTAAGGCAAAAGCAAATGAGAAATAAGGAAGAAAACTGTTTGGGGAGCTTGTAAAAGTGTGAAAGGGGTAGTTTGTGCAGATGCTTTCCTCAAGATGATAGGGTCCTAATCCAAGCTAATGATGTGCTGTACAGAGAACACCGTGCTCTAGGAACGCAGAGAGGGAGCCAGTTAACAGTAAGACTTGAGGCAGTCCTCCTGCATCATCACATTTGTGCTGATGGGCAGCTGCAAGGACTCGTATAACTGTGACAGTGAGGTGTGGAGAGATCTGCTCGTCTCCCCCTGAAATGCAGCCCCTGCTGAGTCAGAGCAGAGTTGCTGCTGAGTAACACAAACAGGACAGCAAGAACCTTCATCTAATGTGTCATTGTTCTCCCTCACATTTCCAGATCGAATGTAAAGGTTTGACGTAGCTGCAGCCTCCGGAGTAATGTAACTTGGCCTCTGAGAGCAAAATTCTTAACTCCTAATGTTCCTAAGTTGGGTTCTCATTTTTGAACCATCCTTCTTGGTGTGCGGTGGCTCATAGCACAGCTGAGGATGTTTTCGAGCCCTCTGTCCTTTCCAGGGATAGGGGAGGATCAGGTTTGTTCCTAACCTGGCATGACTGCGTGTCCTCTCAAGCGATAGAAGCTGATGGCTGGCTTAGGATCGCAACCCAGGGCTGCGAAGTTGAACTGCTTGAGCAGAGAGAAAGCTGCCCAGAGGACTGAGGCTGTTGGATAGGAGAGGGGTATGTTCTGGGGGGGTGAGGCGGCTCTGAGGCTGCTGGTGCTCGAGCTTTTTCTGCAGCTATCCAGAGCTGTCTTTGCCTGCAGCCTTTCATAATCGTCTTTGCCCAGCTGCCTTGTATTCCCCAAATTCTGCCGTCCTTTGGAGAAAACAGTGCTCACAGGATGAGTTTTAAATGATCTCATTGGTGAGGATGTTAAATTGCTGCAGAGGGGAATCTGTTTGCAAAGTTTTGCATTAGGAGGCAATTATTTAAGTATTTTGACAGCACTAATTACTTGCTGTGTTAATATACCTGCCAACAAACAACTGTTTAATATAGATCAGAGTGATGGAGGGCACCAGAGTTCTCTTCTCTGTGATGGATTATGGGCAATAAATCTTGTCACATCACAAAAGTCAAGGAGGACCTGATGGATTAATTTCCCCTCCACATGTTACTGTGGCAGCAGAAGCTGTTTGCTCATTTTCTAGTGATTTGGAGAGGGTGCCTATGAAATGAGAGATCTCTTCTGGGCTGGGGAGCATACGGGGATGGAGAGGACATGCAAAACACAGGGCTGCGTCTTCAGAGCGCTCTCCAGGAATGTGAACTCGATTGGCTTAGAGAAGAGGAGGAGAAGAGCTTGCAGCGTTGCTGTAGATCGTAAAAGTGACAGGATTTGCTACCAGTCGTGGCATTGCTGGCCAGTGAAAGAAACCCTCCTGCTCTGCCTCGTGCTCCTGAGCAGAGATCGAGACCTCACGTATCCCCAGGGAAGGACCCCTCTTCCTCTCTTTCCGTTAGCAGGAGGCAAAGTGCCTGTGGGAAGGAGGTGCCAGGGCTGGGGCCTTCTGCAGGCTGTCTGGAGTCAGAGCAATTCAGCAGGAGGCTACTGCAGGGGTGGTTTTGCCACGGCTGGTTTTAGGTCTCAGACCGTTGCTTTCTGTGAACTGGGTGTTTTTAGTCTGTGAGTGGGGTCACTGTGATCTCTGTGTGGAGACAACTGGTGTGCTGCTCTGCGCCTTGTCACCTCGGCTGGACTCCCACGTCCCGATCCGTGTCACAACGGGGAGGCAAAGTGCTTCTGTACACCTGGCTTTCAGGCCTGGAGTAGCTAAAGCTGGCTGAAGTGTTGTCAGATTATCCTAGAACAGAGGCCAGAGAGCAATGTTTTGGAGGTGCAATGTTTAATTTTCATTAGAAGAGCACGAGGATGAACTTCTCAGAAACGTTTGAAATAAAAAAATCTTAGTGTTTGGAGTGGGGCAGGGAGAGGAAGGGGGGAGGTTTTCAGCTGAGAGAATTACAGCCCGTAAAATGTTACCTGTTTGTATCAGCTGGGTAACTGCATTTGCCTCCAATGTGCCTGTGTGTGTGCCTCACATGATGTTCTGCTGCGAGAACTGATTGATGAGAGTTTACTGAATTCAGGCAGGGCTTTGGGCAGGCTCAGCAGGGGTTGGACCTCACAGCATCTTTGGAGCTCCTGCTCCCATCTGCTCCTCTCTGCTCCACGAGCGTTGTGCCTGCTTGAAAGGCATTTTGTCTCAATGCAGAGCTGCGCCTTCATAGCCCAGCTAAACCCAGTGGCTCTCCGTCCTTGTTTGCTGATTACAAATAACATGCAAAGGTTAATTACATTGCCTTTGTCATTAACAGAGGCTTTTGGAAGCATAACCAATTGACTCAGAAGGAAAGAGGGATGCTAAATGTGCACATCATGCGCTTGCTGCGGTTCTGTGATCACACTGCACTTTGTGTGGCTGTTTACCTGCAGCAGGACGTATAGATCTGAGCAGCAGGGGAGGCCTACCTGGAAATATCTCATGGCCATTGTTGATTCGATGTGTCATTTCTCAGAGCTGGCTGGTGTGCCGCGTTGTCTGTATCTGCCTGCAACCATTCCGGGTTTTGTGAAGAGTTTCCCAGTGTTTGACAATTAATCTGCTGGCAGTAAGTCCGAAGCACCATAAAAATGTCTCTTGTGACTTGCTGATACCTGGTAGATGGCTGGAGTTGCCAGTTATGTATTGTTTAAACAGTGATGACAACAATAAATTATATTTTGTATAGGGCAGATTCATTCTGCAGTGTCTCGATGCATTTGGCTTAATATCTATACGGATAAGTTCATCTGTTGCTAAATTACAGCTGCTTTTCAGCTGAAAGACAGCACATGCTTAACAGATTGGTGCAACAGTGCTACAGGGTAAGGGAGAACGTGAAAGGCTGCTCACTTGGAAGCTGCAGAATTAGGAGCATGAGTAAGTAGAATGTATTTGCCCTGTTCGGGGTTGAAAGTGAGACAGGATCAACTGGATCAAGAGCTGATCCAGTAGGCTATGCAAGAATTGTAGGTTTGATCCTTCATTAAATTCCAAAAATCTTAGGTTCAGTCCTCGATTGCAGGAGGACGTCCCACAGCACTAGTATATGTGTCCTTGCTGAGAACAGTGCTCAGGCAGGTGCGGGAATGGAGTTGCAGCCTCTGGAGCTTCTTCCTCTGGCTAAAGACGAGGACTTTGGGGCTATGGGACCAGCATGGGCTGCTGAATCCCAAAGCGTTGTCTTCAGCCTGCCTTTTTCAGAGATACACAAACCGCCTTCAAAGCACACAGGGATCTGGGGGGACGTGGGGTGTCCTGTGGATGGGATCCAGGAGATGGCCTGGAAGAGATGTCAGGCCTCTGTGCTGGGAGAAGCTGCAGAATTGGTGCCCTGACAGAGCTTGCTGACAGAACAGGTAGGAGGAAAGAACCCAGAAAAGAAATGAGGAATTGTAGGGATGATTGTAGCTGCTTTCCTGAGCCCAGAGAAAAAGATGGATGTAAATTAATCTACCTGTTCCCTCATGGAAAGGGCAGTTGCTGCCCCAGACATCTGAAGTCTACAGGCTGGGGAAGGGAGTAAGACTGGGCAAACAACTGTGTTGTCAGCTGGATTTTCAGTTTGAGCTTTCTACCTGTACTGAGAGGGGAAGTTCTTAACTACCTTACTAACTTCAAGTTCTTACACCACGTGGAAGGAAGGGATGGTGATGATGGATGCCCAGGGAATGGCTGAGCCCCAGCTGTCACCGGTGGTTCAGGCGATATGTTAAATGGTAAGGGGTCTGAGTCGAATAGCTCTCGTGCTTTTCTTCAGTGAAGCAGGAGAAGCAGAAGCCTTTCCTTGTTCTCGGTGTCAAATGGTTGATTGCAGATAGCAACGATGAGGTGCATTCACAAATGTGCTTGCTACTAAGGATGTTTTCACATATCTACTGTTTTTGTCTTTTGTCATATGAGAAATCAGAGCTGTCCTCTCACTGGCTCTTTCATTTCCTGTTCAACTCCAGAACAACATACTTTTTCTTCTGTTGCTTCTTCATCTAGATACACCGAAGCCTTGACAGATCCCAGCTACAAAGGACAGATTCTTACTCTGGCTAACCCCATTGCTGGGAACAGCGGGGTGCCTGACACAGCTGCCTTGGACGAAATGGGCCTCAGGAGGTTTCTGGAGTCTGATGGAATCAAGGTGATGGTGGCAGCACAGGAGCTGAGCAAAGGACGGTGCTAGCAGCCTGAGTGCGTGTGTGTGTGTTTGTGTGTTTGTGTGTGTGTGTGCAAGGCTTTGCTGGCACCTCATAGAAGTTTAAAGGGATCAACGATACTCAGCCTTTCTCTTTCTTCCTCTGGGTGTTGTCTTCTGGAGAAATGGTGGCAAAAGGTAATCACCGTGCTTTCTGCACCTGGCCCTGCGCTGTCTGGAAGTGGTGCGTTTCCCCTCAGTGGTACGCATGGCACAGTTTTAGTGAACTGCTCCCCTTGATGGCTTTTTTTTTCTCACATTCCTGCCTACTTGATATTTACCCGGGTTTGTCCAGGACTGGTTTCCACAGGGAGAGCAAACGCCGTTAAGAATGAGAAGTTTCTCTGAGCAGAAACTCTTCTATAGAGATGTCTGTTGTGCCATGAACGGGAGAGGTGATAGCTGTGTGAAGAAGGCTGCCCTTACTCGCGCAGGAACTAGTTTGTGGTTTGGTGACAGGACACGTGGGCTAAGATCAGGACGGTGTCCATGCTGTTGTGGCAGCACTGACAAATGAAATAAAACCCATGTAATTGCAGAGCCAGTGAAATGTTTTATCTGTCCTGAGGTGAAATGACTCCTTTATAACCTATCTAACTCCACTGGAAAATGAAGTTGACTTTTGAAATGAAATGTCACTAAGAGTGAAAAGCTTTCTTAAACAAAAAATGAATCACAATGGAACATTTTGTCTTGTCTTAAACTTCCATTTTCTTTCTTACAAGAACTGTTTTCTCCATTCAATGCAATTTGCAGTTTTAGTTACTTGGAAGCCACACCATGCTATGGATTTCCTAAGTAAAATGCCCTGGGTACATTAATGACAAGCTGCTGATGTCTTTACCCCTTTGCCTGGTATCTCTTCTCTGCTCTCCCACTGTGCAGTATCAGGTTTGCTGTCTTTTTGTTCTGTCAGAGCAGCCACACCACGTCTGCCTGGCATTGTGTCCTACGTGATGGTTTGCAGCGGATGAATGTAACAGAAGGCACAGCTAGTACGGAGTGGCTGTTCAGTGCAAAATTCCATTTCTTCTCTCTGCAGGTTTCAGGTTTGCTGGTGCTGGATTACAGCAATGAGTACAGTCACTGGCAGGCTGCAAGGAGTCTTGGGGAGTGGTTGCAGGAAGAAAAGGTGAGAAATCCAGGGATAACTACATGAAGAGAACAGGCCTGTGTGTCTGGGAACAAGGGAAAGAAAAGCAGCTTTGAGCTGCTACCCACTTAACTCTTGAGATGTCTTCACCAGTCTGTACTGGGCTTGTTCTGTTCCTTAGTTCTCTGATTCTTTGGGGATGTTTGTTTCTTACAAAAAAAGATCCATGTTAGATTGTATTCCAACATCTCATCAGATGTTTCTGTAGTGCTGCTCCTAGTGACTGCCACAGTGGTAACCTCAAGAGCTGTTAGCTGCAGGAATCCCTCCGACTCGAAGCAGCAGGAGTTGAGGATATGGCAGGAGAGTGCAACTGACGTGGCAGCTGGGAGGGTTAGGTGCAGGAGGAAGGCAAAATGTGGCTCAGAAATGAGACCAGTGTTTGCCATATAAGCTTTTTATTTTGAGCTTTCTAGTGCAGAAATGAGAAGTCATGAAGAACCAAGTTGTTTATGAGTGGGGAGTAGGGAGGAAAGGTGAAGAACTGCAAGTGGGGCAGCCTTGGCAATGGAGCTGCTAAGAGCCAGAGCCCTTTAACAAGGGGCATGTTCTTCTCAGCAAAGTGATCTGGCTGTTGTCTTCATGTGCCTTAGCTGCTTGTTCTCCAACTTTTACTTCTCTTGTGATTTCTTCAGGTGCCTGCTCTCTATGGGATTGATACCAGGATGCTCTCCAAATTAATTCGTGACAAGGTATGATCCCCTTCCCTCGATCCGGTTTCATTAATCTTGCCATTTTTCCAACAGCGCAGCAAACCTGAGGTTGCAATGCTACTGCTGGGTTGCCTTGACCTCAGGTGCTGCTCAGATCCCCATGCTCTTGCAGAGGTTCTGGGTTTCCTATTCCACATGAGTGAACCAGCATGTGCTGATGTACATGAAACTCCTTTGGTAGCTGTGTCAGACACAACAGGTAGTAGTGTCACCTGCCTGTTGCCTCAGGTGGTAACAGAGATGGGGAAAATTCTGTGACATCTTCTGCATATTAGTTCATAGACAGCACCAGCTTTGGTCAATGGAAACTTTCCGGTTCCTCAGAGACTTAAGGAATGGCTACGTTAACCTAACCTGGATTCCTGACTCAGGCTGGTTTTCTTTGACTGAAACCTTTCATTATTTTTAATAGCCATTACTTTTCTCTGGTTTCTGAGAGCTGACAATTGAAGGACATCAGCACGATTATGTTACTGAATGGAAGGTAGTGTTAAGGTACTTTCACGTCTGCTCAAACAGTGATCAAAGCCATTCCGAAGGTAAATTGTTGTGCCTCGGAGGCTTTTCTTTTGTAATGGATTATTTGAAGCTGCTCTTTTCTTCAGTTGACCAGGCTGCAATCTGTAGCGCAAACCCACTCCCCCGTTCATTCCACAACCAAAATATGAACGACCCAGCCTGAATAGAGGAGTATCTGTCGAAATGAATTCTGATGGGAAGATAAGGGTTTGTCCTGCTCTTACAGACAGCAGACAAGTGCAGTTTAATGCAATGGGAAATGGCAATACATGTTTCTGCTTTCTTGAGACATTCCGTTTAATGGATCAGTGTTCCTTTCATCCTAGGTAAATACACTTTCAGTATTTATCCGGTAGCTTATCAGACAGTGTAGAGCAGTAATGCCCATTATACTGGGACTCTGAGTGGTATTGGTTTATGGCTTTTAAAATAGCGGATAATGTCGCTTTGTCTCCTAGACTTCTCAGTCAAGTTGGGGGAAAAATAAACACAACACTTTATAAACAGACATGGAATGAAATATTAACTGGGGGAGAGAACAGGGCTTTACTGTGATAAACGAGCAACAATTTGTTAAAGCAACTCTAAAGATAAATTCAGGGCAGCATTTGGCTGAGTAATCCAGTGGCAAGGTAAGACAGAGTTCCTATTTGTGAGAAAGGGCTTTAGGGCTTTGTCATCAGCTTTTATGGGACTGGCTGCACAGTGGCAGTCGGCAGTTTCTGTGGCTCCCAAGAACCTGACTTCTTTACAGTGATGCTGACTCGTTCAGCTCTGCTGCACACAAAGCATTCTGGAGCACCTTGTGGTGTAAGGTGCAACCTCAAGGTGAGGAAGGATGTCAGTCACTGTTACGGTCTGTCTTCAAAACTTACCCTTAATAGTGCACGTGGCAATGCAAGGTCATTATACTTCCCTGTCTTAAGTTGGCAAGGATACTTCAAGTATGACTAACCATGGAAGTATCACTAAAGCCACGAGCAAGTTGAATGTCATGTATTTTATCTTGACAGTGTGATATGTTAAGAGTTATGACAAAACATTGACTTCTGCTTCACCATCCCCTTCCATCCTCAGAAAGTTCTGTATTGCACACCCCGTCCCCACTCTGAGAAGAGTTTAACCCTAGGTTAATCCCACTTATTCCAGCAGCGGAGCAAAGCCAAAATGGGGATTTTTTGCACTGAACTTTAATGAACAGAACACAGAGTAGGATGTGCTGCTGGCAGATCAAGGGTGTCCTAGCTTCTGTGAGGTGATAACAGCAGTAAAGAGCAGAGCTTGCTGGAGGTGATTTTTTTTTTAACAGATTATTCAGCGAACAGCTGTGCTGACCTGCCTCCCACACAGCTTTGCTTTACAGCTCTGCTGCCTTGTAGCTATCCACAGTATGTGGCTGAAGACCTCACAGTGGGTGTCTAAAACCAAAAAGCTGCAGACTGCCTTGGGGATTACTCCCAGATCTTATCTGGGGATCAGAAACCTGATCCTCTTGGAAGGCAACCTGTTTTACCGTCATTAGACAGCTTGCCAAGCTGTTTACAGATTTTACTGGTGGCACTGCCTCTCCCTCAGAAGAAGGATGTTGAAACTTGTTTTTAATACCAGGAAGGGATCATGAACTTCTGAAGATGCTGGAAGTGGCTATAAGCTGTCAAGAAACCATCTCTAAACAGCTGCTCAGGTTGCTGTGCCTGTCAGCACCTTGCCTCAGTGTTCACAGTTTCTTTACTTGTGCTTCTTTGTTTACTGGTGTATTTCCACAGGGCACAGTACTTGGGAAGATTGAATTTGAAGGTCAACCCACAGAGTTTGCAGACCCAAATAAGCAGAACTTAATTGCAGAAGTTTCAACGAAGGTGAGAACTTTCTCTAGTCCCAGGTCTGTACACTCCAGGTATTAACTGTTCCCCATTTGCTCTGGGGATCATCCAGTTTTTCTAAACAATCTGGGGACCTTTTTTAAACCATTCACCTTTCTAAAGGTTTGGAGGGCTGTGACCTGCACATGGTCCCTGTGACTTACTAGGTGCTGTGCTGAAGCTTAAAATAGGCTACATTGAGATGGATGTACTCTGAACAGTGCTCTGATCAGGGGATTGTCAGTTCCGAAGACAGGACTGAGAAGTATTGGGGTTACAGTAAGAGCTGGTGTGGGTGGCACACTTTGAAACAACTAACCAAAAGAATGGTTGCTTTATTTGAATGAATTTCAGGAAAGCTCACATGTGATAACTTGTGCTTAGGCATAATTCTGTTGAGGTGATTCCAGAAGGTGTTTGCAGGCCTCAAAAAGAGACCAGCGTAGGAGTTCCCTGGCTCTAATATTGCTGGCATTAGCTGCTTTGTGTGTAGCTGTGGACTGAACAGCAGCTATGTTTGTACTCCTGTTAGCAGGCCATGCAAACTGTGCTCAACCACAAGCTGAGAAGAGCACTGTAACTCACCAGGTCATAGTAAACCAGGCTTACGCTAAAAATGGTAACTGTTCTTCTGCCAATGTGAGGGTCAGTGTCTTGAGTCATCGACCCTTTAGGGTTTTAATTATAGGATAGAGTGCCACAGGTGCATTGACTGAGATGACAACTGAGCATGAGTCCCATTTGCGAATTCCATGCTCACTGTGATGCTTGCAATTCCATTAAGATCAGTGAGGCTGTGGAAGAGCTCTGCAAATAATTGCTTGTGTACGCTTCCTCACACAAGCTGCTGTGTGAGCGGCATGGGTGGGAAATTGAAGCACAAGCCTGAAGCCAGGCTTGGACTGAAAATAGTAACAGGTTACCTGAAATGCTACTGGAATGCACAGGGAGCCTTGCAAGTCAGGAATCTCGCCAACTTACGCCATGTTTCCACTGTATTTTGAGTTAGGTCCTTGTTGCTACACGGAAGTACGGCAGTTGCTTATTGAGGTGTTTGTGATCTGTAATTGCAAGATGCAGGTGAAGTCATTTTGAGCAGTAGCTCAGCAATAGGTAAGGTTGCTGATGCTAAACTTGGCAATTACTAAGACCGAATTGCTCTAAAGATGCTGGAAATGGCTTCTAAAAGGGTGATATAATAAGATTAACGGAGCTTTGGTGATCTCATTATGTTTATAACTTCATTTTGTAGGCTTAAAAAGCAACATCACAAATGAAGCTGACAATGAAGGAAGCTGTTCAGTGTTGGTAATTACTGGCCAGGATAATCTATCTGTTTCTAAATAGCTATTTTTGTGTTAATCAGAATACAGTAAGACCTCATCAGTTGTACCTTTGGAGTGATTTTAATCATTATTTTTTTTCTTCCTGTCCCCCACATCGTTAGGTATTAGTGATATAGATTCTATAGACGAACACTACTTATACAGAGCAGGGAATGTAGAAAACTGCCAGTGTTTTGCAGGAACTTCTACTGGAGATTTATTTTGGTGCCTGTGATGTTTGGGGTCCTGGAGCATATGAGAGGTATTCAAACGCTTGAAACTAATAGGTTGCTTCTATCTACACATACAGTCCCACGTAGTCTTTTGGCTGTCACCACTGTTGCCAGCAAGAGTTTCTCTTCTTCCTGACTACTGGCTCAGAACCTTCCCACGTCATCCTCTCACACTGGGAAGTTTTTTATAGGATGTGCTGTGACCACATGAGGGAAATCCTCTGGCTTTAGCAGGAATATATTTTAACAGTTCCCTGCTTGAGTTTCTGGTCTAGCTTCTGCGTAGACATACTCTCGACCAGATGTAGGGGTCAGTGCTCTGCAGTACAGAGGAAGAGTAAGTGTGAGAAGTGGGGGAAGGGATGTGAAGACAGCAGCACCTAAAATCAGTTGGGAAAGGTGTTAACAAATCATAGCCTAATTAATTGGACAGGGGGAAGTTTTGAGGAGGAGGCAATTAAAATAACTCAAAGAAGTTTTGTTCCACAATTCTCTCTGGCCCTTAGAACAGCCAAGGAGAACATTTGAGAGAGATCTTTGGTCGTAATGTTTCACAGATTTTTTTTAGTAGGGGTGTTGTGAGGAACTGAGGAGTCCCCAAAAGCCCTTCCAAAAAGATGGGTGAGTTTTTCTGAAGGGACTGGCACATAGCACAAAGTTAATTTCTGTGAAAACTGGGTGCATCGATTCTCTTGAGATTGTTGAAGTCCATTTCCTAGAAGCTTGAAGGGCAGAAGGTAGAAGTCCCTTGGAGATGCTTTGCAGTTCCATCAGCCTGTGCAAGAAGAATCTGCTTGTGTACTCCTGACTGAAGATACTGTCATACCTCTCGAGACCAAGTTTCAATAGCATATTCGCTGTACTCATTCTCAAAAAGGGGATTGTGAGGCACTTTGCCATTGCTTTATGTGGTGTGAGCTATGAGATGTTCTGATGCAAAATCTCCTTTCAGCGTTACAGAGCAGGAGTCGCAACAGCAGTGGTAACACTGCTGGCTCTGTGCTGATTCTTGTCCCATTTAAAGGTGGAGTACAGACCAGCTGATGGCTCGTGAGCGGCAGCTAGAAATCTTGTAGTGAAGGCAGATGGCTTCTCACACCCTGGCTCTTCCACCTCTGCTCCTGAAACGGCACACAGTCACTCCTGATGATTATTGTGGGTGTCCTCACACAGGACATGCTCTTGCTTACATCATTAAAAATCTCTTCTTGTTTTTTTGAGAAGAAAATAATTCAAACAAGAACTTAATTAGGATAACACAAAGGGAGGGACTGTAATATTCTGCTAAAACTTCATCTTACGCTCCCTGTAGAGGGGATGTTTTTTCCTTCTGGCTGGTCCTAATCTTCCTTGAAAAGATTGCATGTCACCAGCACCACGGCATATTGGGAATGGATTTTAACATCTTTTCATAAAGGGGCCCAGCTGTGAAATTTGAATGCCAGGGAAGCCGATTAAAAGGGAGTTGTTTAGCTTACAAAAAATAAAAAGTAAAGATGGTGTACTGCACAAGAGGAAGGACACTTTGGATAAAGTACACTTATGAATATCAGCTTTCAGGAGCTGAGTGTAGCTGAAGGTAAGCACAGAGTTTGCTTTTAGAAAGTAGAAGGCTGCCTTATGTGCTTATTGATGAGCGGCATCCCATGCTGGCACAAACTGCAGTTACATAACCGGTAAAGTAATTCAGCAGGCTTCAGAAAGCAGCTGTTCATAAAGATCACATCAGTGCTAGAGCCATCTCTCAGTGTCTCCATGTCGCAGTATCAAGACCCATAAAATAGACGGTGGTTTGGCTCCACCATCTTCTGTTCTGGTTGCAGCCAGGAAGAATAAGTGGGTGTACTGAAATGGTCCAGAGGCAGGGGATGTGTAGTGACAATTTACTTCGTGGGATGGGAACAGCAGCTGGAAGAGGAGGTGCCAGGAGTGTAGTCTGATGTGTACATCTGCTGGCGCCAAATGAACGTATGTGATGCTCAGTGGCACCCAGCAGAGGTCCCTCGCAGAATATATCATATCCAGCCACGCCGTGCCTTGGTCCTGCTGTGACTGGAGGCTCAGGGTAGTGTTTAATGTGATGGAGCTATAGCTGGTGGGCATGAAGCAGCCTTGCTCTGCTGGCATCAGCACGATGACTTCCCTTCAGCTGGAAACCTCTCCCCATGCATCTGGCAATTCTCTTGGGCTGCAATGATCTGAGAGAACTGACTTGCTACTTCGCTGCTAATGAGCTGAAACACTGGAAAAAAGGTTGTCATTAGCTATGGAAACAAGTGGTTTCTTAGGGATTGCTCTTACTGCTGTAATCAACAGTATATAAAATGGTATTGTAACTTTTAACAAAAAAATGAAGTGTTAACATCTGTGGTACTTCTGGAGATTTCCTTGTAGGTTCCCTGTTAAGCACCAGTTGCTGCATGTTGGTGAAGTGTTATTTTGCTGCTCACCTTCCCTGTGTTTTGGGGAGCAGGAGGTGATCTGTCACTTAAGCATGGCCTTGCTTTTTGTAGGAAGTCAAGGTATATGGCAGAGGGAATCCAATTAAAGTTGTAGCAGTTGACTGTGGATTGAAGTACAACGTTATTCGTCTGCTGGTAAAGGTAGGTCAGTGCTTTATGTCCTTATCTCCTGTTCTGCTTTGATAAGAACCTTGCCTGTACTCAGTAGCCTTCCTTTCAGCTGGACACATTCATTCCGGTGGCAGTTTCCCTCCTAAAATGAGGTACAGGTGTTTCTGTTTTTAGGATGAGTTTTTGGACTGTGAGGTGTTTTCTGAACTTGATGCATGGTATTGAGGGGGGTGAGGAAGAGGAATTGTGAAGCAACCTTTCAGCCTTGAAGAATCCCAGAAAGGCGATCTTTAGAGAAGCTGTGGTGCCTTGTCTCTTAAGAACAACCAACCTAACATTGCCAAAAATGAATAAATGGGAAAATTTTTGCAGTGAGAGTGGTTGGTGAATGGCTGAAACAAGGAACCAAAGAAGTTGTGGAAAGTCTGTCCCCAAAGATGCTGAAAACTGCCCTAAAGTGGAAGTCACCCCTGCTTTGAGCAGGGATTGGATCAGATCACCTCTCGAGTTCCCTCCAGCCAAAGTGATTCTTTAATTCTAGGATTCCTTGAAAATCTTTTCTTATTGTTAGCACTGAGATGGAGCAGTCCTTACTTCTCTAGCTGTACAGGAGGAGTGAAGGTGGTATCCTCTCATTCTCAAGGTGCACAAGGTTCACCTGTTCCAGATTTCTGTTTAACGTGTATGTTCATCCCCTTCTAGGTGTGTAGGACTACTGCTGGCATGTTGAAGAGGCTGAGATCCCTGTGTTAGCAGTTAGGATGAATACACTGTGTGAAAGTGAATGTGTTACGTGTGTATATACACCTCTTCTGCATTCAGTTACTAACTTTCGCTCTCATTAGTGAATTTCAGAAATACTTGGCAAACACTGAGGTGGCTCAAAGATGAAAAATCCTAGCAGGCTTGTGGAAATACTCTGGACATAATTAATAATAGCCTCATTATTGTTCCTGACAAGGGAATGGCTAAAATCCCAACTCAGCCTCCAGACACACATTCATTTGTTCCTTTGCTCCCCTTATTGCTTGTCTTTCCCTTTGTTTTTCTCCCAGCGAGGTGCCGAAGTACATCTGGTTCCATGGGACCATGATTTTACCAGCATGGAGTATGACGGGCTCGTAATTTCTGGAGGTCCAGGGGATCCGATGAAAGCCCAGGAGGTGATTCAGAATGTCAGAAAGGTAGAGTATGGTAGCCATAGGCCATTTTAAAATATTTGTCATCTTTTCCAGGTGTCTGAGCCTGGTCCTTCAGCACCTTTGTGACCTTGTGAAAGAAGAGCCTTGATTTCACAGTGTTGCCATTTGAAATAATGTCACGCGTTGATGTAAAGCATCCCTGCTTATTCCCCTTGAGTAGACCAAGACACCAAGCTGTGCTCTGAGCTGTCCCTCTTGAGGAGAGGAGGAGTCTTTCCTTTGTAGGCTGTTGCCAGCCTTGTGTTCCACCCTTCTCCTCCCCAGCTCCCAAGCTCCGTGTGGGAACTGCAGCAGGGCTAGGAGCATAGCATGGGTTATGCTGGAATTGCTAAATGGTGGCACTCCAATATCTTCTGAAAACCTCTTCATTGTAGGTGCTGGAGAGCAATCGCCCAGAGCCTTTGTTTGGAATTAGCATGGGGAATGTAATCACTGGAATAGCAGCCGGAGCTACTTCCTACAAGATGCAGATGGCCAACAGGTACAGCAGCTCTTCTGCTCCCTGGGGCCCAGACAGAGCAGCTCAGTGCTGCACACACAGCAGCAGTGCTTTGCTTCAAAGTGCCTTTCCGGGAGCTAGCTTGGCAGTAACGTTATTTCTCCGTTCTAGCCATTCTCATTCGCCTTTAATTTAAACTGCCATGGTGTGCGTTGCTTTTTTTTTTTTTTTGAAGGTGCTTCGTAGAGTTTGAGTAACTGGTCCCCCACCAAACTGAAGGACAGCAAAGTTTCTCCCAGGTTTTATCATTTTGAGAATGGCTACCAGTACTGAAGTACTGCTGAACTGCTGTGTATAGTCCCTCAGCTATGAGCTCCTCCTTATTGTGGCGTTCAGACACATCCAGCACTCCTGTCCCCTGTTCTCTGAGCCTTTCCTCTCGCTTTCTCTTCCAGAGGACAGAACCAGCCTGTCCTGAATGCAGTGAATGGACAGGCTGTCATCACTGCCCAGAACCACGGTTATGCCATCGACAGCTCTACCCTCCCGCCTGGCTGGAAACCTCTCTTTGTCAATGCCAATGATCAAACAAACGAGGTGAGTGCATGCTTTCTCGATACCTACACATAGCAGCCTCTAGTAAACAAAGACTGTTTATTTTCCCTCCTTGAAGCTTGCGAGCTGGTTACAATTAGTCATCAAAACTAAACTTGATGACATGGCCATCTTCTTTACTTGGGGCCCTGCCTTACCACCCCAAAGGGGGCGAACCATTACCTCTGTCCATGCTAGCCCAAAGTGTAGGACCGCAACAGTGACCTTGTGACTTCCCTGGCCGTGTTGCCTTATTAACTTCTGTGATTTCCCCGCTGCAAGGGTGCTAGCCTGTGCCACTGTAATGTTGTGTTGGTTTTGTGTTATACAGCACAGAGACGGGATATTACTGGGGTCTGATTTGTTTTGTTAATGTAAATCAAATTCCAAGGCCTAAAGGTCAGGAGGGAGGCAGGTAACTGCCTCTAGAGAACAGCTTACAGGATCAGATGTAGAGGCCTCGTGCCAAGTAACACTCCACGTGGTGGGGGTCTTCTGTTCAGTATAAATGCCCCACACTGAGTCTGGCTGAACGGACAGTGCTGTTCCGGTATATCCTGGCTGTACTTCGCAGGATCGAGGAGCAGTAATTTCCAGCTGAAGGTTTCAGAGTAAGTTTGTTGTTCATCAATTCCTGTTGTATTTGTCCTTGCAGGTGTATTTAAGCAGAGACAAATGCTGCCAAACAAGGTATTAATACAAGGGATTTACAAGTGTCATTCAGTTTTTGAAGTGACTTCGTTTTGGCTGTGTTGGCACACTGAACCCTTCCATTCTCAGGCTTTTCATGCTAGTTTTAGCTGAATTTTGGGACAAGTGTGATGGTGTTTTCACCTAAATCAGGCGATAAGGCTGGACATGGGTCTTTGGGAGCTAGAAGCAGGCTATTTTATGTGACCTGAAGGAACCATTTCTGCAACCCCCAAAGCAGCATCAGGCTCCTAAACCTTTGTAGATTTGTCTATGTGCTGGAGATGGACAAGAAGCATTGCAGTTCTAGCATGGGGTGCACAAACAGGAACAGGACTGGATGGGCTCTCCTCTGCAGTCTGCATTCCTCTATTTGGAAGAGAAGAAACACTTCCTGTGACCAACCTGACACAACACAGTTGGACAGGGCCAGCATAGGTTTCCAAATACTGGCAAACTATGGAGTGAATATATTTTGAAAAGGTGTTAGTATGTAACTAGAAATAGAAATAACATGAGCATTCAGGGCAAATGTGGCAGACTCAGGATGTCCTTGAATGTGAGGGTAGAAACTCTTACTGTGGGCAGGAGCTCATCTCACATCCCTGTCTTATCCCAGCGTCCTGCCCTGCAGCCTGGGATGGCACTGTCACTCCGTAGGAGCTGCTGCAGCTCCTTTGTCCATTCGCAAGGGAAAGGTTTATATCTGAGCTATTTTTTCTGGGATTCTCTCTTAAGGGAATCTTGGTTTTCTCCATCTGGAATCAGGAGCCATGAGCAGTGACAGCTACAATGTAGTCTGCCAGTGGACTGCACTGCCTAGCGCTGTCAGGCCATGCGAATGAGAAATTGGTTTTGCCTGGCTCCAAGTGGAAATTCAAGCACCATCTCCAAATGCAGCTTAGGTCTTTCATACCATTGCTCATCCAGGGCAGGGGTCCCGCTATGTCACAGGCCTGCAAATGACCCAGGGCATGGCCTTGTGTCAGCATTTGAAGTGAGTTGTGGAAGTAAAGAGCATGACCAACATTTATTTCTTCTGTAGCAGCACCAGCCAGATCAGAGCAGTAAAAACAGTGAAACAACCTTATTTGAAGTCACCTTTTACTTGCTCTGTATGTTTTTGCTTCTTTGCCTGGTCCAGGATCTCCTCTGGAGGGAGACTAGCCTATGTGCTCTGCTAAGTGCATGCAATTTAATAGGGTTTGCTACTGTAATCAAAGTGATGTCTCTAGCATGCTTCTCAGCCACGCACAGCTCAGTGGGTAATACACTCATTGGAACATTAGCAGAAGAGCAAAAAGGCTCCTCAAGTAAGACATAGTTTGAGGACTGTGCATGAAACAGGTTTCAATTTGGCAGCCACTAAAAACATGTCAGCCCCTTGGCCTTCAGTGCTTACAGGGATAAGAGCTGGCTTTCTGTTCTCTTGCCTACTTGCAAGGAGTCATCTACGATGATTGTTTTTATCCCCGCAGGGAATTATGCATGAGACCAGACCAATTTTCGCAGCACAGTTCTACCCAGACGCAAATCCCGGGCCAACAGACACAGAGGTATTGTACGAGGATTGATCTGGGCTTGCTTTCAGGTGGCCTGGGGAGTGCAGATACGTATCAGCTACAATAACAAGTCTTTATGTTGTTGATGGTCCTAAATCTTGTTTTCGGAGAAGTCAGAATCCTCACAGAGGACCCAGTCATGCATAGGCTTGTGTCTGCTTAGCTTGATCCACAGCTAATTACAATCAGCAGCAAGGCGTCTATTGACTTCCGTGTGCTTTGGATCAATGATTCCATTCACATGATGCGCATGCTTTGAGTCCTGGTGGGATTATTTGTGTGTTGGAAGTTACTGAAGTGCTTAAGGCTTTGCAGGATCAGGCTCAAATCTCTTGTACCTGGGGTGATTGCGAAAGGAAAAGGATTTCATCTCACAGAAAAAACACTAGCCAGATGTTTTGTAATAAAATCATTAACTTTCTAATACATTTTAGTTCCACTTTCAAATTTTATAATTACTGTAGAGTTATGTAAATGAATTCATACTTCCTCACTCTGGTTCTCCTAAGTGAAATGAAATTTTAATCCCCCATCTGTGACTTCGCACAAATTCTATAACAACCGGTTGCACAGTCACAGAGTATGACTAAGCAGCAGCAGGGGACGTGGAAGGCAGAGAAGACACATCTGAACAGAAATACACTTAGCGTTTCTTGAGAAGGTGGAAGAATACGTGGAAGTGCTTATTTTAATCTTAATTTGATGTTGTTGATTAAACCTGCAAGTAAATCTCTTGGTATCAAGACAGTTCCTACCAATCTGACCTGTAAATCTCCGAGAACGTGAAACATTTGGCCCTGGCTTCTCCACGTATGTGCACTTCCACTGCTTGGGTGGTTGTGGGGACCTGGACCTTTCCTCGCTGGGCTTGTGGGCCCCATCGGTGGGGTGCAGTCACAGCCTGCCTCGCTGCGTCCTGCTGCTGCCTCTCATGTGGGATGAGGCACGTGGAAGCGGGAGAAAACTTCCCTCACAGCTGCTCTGGGATCTCCTCTGGAGGGACCAAACAGCTGACACTTAGACGCACCTGTTCAGACCCCAGCTCTGTAGCAGACTGCATTCCACATGGCTCGCTTGAGCTAGCTAAGCATCTGCTCTTCTGTATTTTAGCTTTCAGTGCACACTCTTTCCTTATGCTGCCAGCCATATATAAGCAGAGCTCACAGACATGATTTATAAGTGTTTTGTCCCTGATATGACCGCACTTCCTTGAATGCAGCTTTGTCAGATACAGCAAAGCCATTATAAATAACAGTCCCCTCTTCTCCAGTGGTGTGAATATGCCTCCAGAAGGCAGCGGAGCAGAGTTGATAGCTTGAGCTCACAAATAGCCTGTTTTTTCTTTCCTTCCTTGCATATTATTTGTTTAGTTCCACTTTGGAGACTAAATTCATGTGTTTATTTTTCCTAGTTCCTGTTTGACTCATTTATTTCACTGGTTAAGAGAGGGAAAGGCACTACCATTGCTTCGGTCCTGCCCAAGGCTGGAGCAGCAGCTTCTAGAGTGGAGGTCAGTGCACAGATGCTCTTTGTTCCTGCCTGTCAGTAGGGCTAGGAGCTTGCTGACTCCTGCTGAACCCACTGTACAAAATGGCATAAAAAGCAGACCACGGAGGTCAAAGGATTCCTCCCTGTACAAAAGGCCTGTCCTAGAGTCGTCTAGCTTTTCTTGTGTTGCTGGCTCCCTTTTCTTTTGGAAATTTGAAAGATCTGACATTTTATGTATTTTTCTTTCTAGTTCTACGAAGGAAGGTGCTCTCACAGCAGTATAGGAGGTGCCCAGGGATAATCCAGCCATGAGATCTTGTGCCAGCATCATAATATTGATGCCCTGTTGCTTGGCAAATAAGTCTGAAATTCCTAGCGTGAGCTGAATTTCAGACAGTTTTGCTGGCTTAGAAGGCAGCTGGGCTTTGTGGGCAGCCAAAATGGGGCACGGTTGTCTATGAGCACATGATAAAATTAACACATATTGCATGCCTTATGCATAAGCTGTGTTTCTCTAACCAGAGAGGTATGGGACAATTCCTGTAGAAATATTCTTAGAAGTAAAAACTGCAGAGTTCGTGGAGGTGACTTCTATTCTCTTTTTAGAGCTTAGGATTTTTAACTTGAGACTGTTCTGTGCTGCGCAGTCTCTGTTCATTTTGCTATCCACCACCATGAGACTGACTTTGTCCATTCTGTCTCACACCTCCAGGTCTCCAAAGTTCTCATTCTTGGATCCGGGGGCTTGTCCATCGGTCAGGCAGGGGAATTCGATTACTCTGGATCTCAGGCTGTGAAAGCCATGAAGGTGAGACAGATACTTCAGAAATGCTAACTTTATTTAATTTGTTTTCCCTTGTCACAGTGTTTGTCCAACTGTGTTATTGAAGGGGCAGGGAAGCTGGTAGAATAAATAAAAAATAAAATTACCCATTTTGGTTTAGGAATTTGTTGGTTGTGTGATCTGAGTTAACCACTCAGAATTACAGACTGAAGAGTGACATTCTTGAGGTTTCCATTGCAGCTTCAGATGCTTTGTTATTTTTGCTGTGTGACTGATCACTCCAGGCTTGTCATGTTGTCCTGCACTCTGGTCAAATGAAGAGGAGGAATATGGATAGCAGCACCTGAGCTGGAATCACTGAAACTTGTGGAGTGCTGACATTGCAAGGCAGACAAATAATAACAGCAGTAGAGCAGTTGGCTGCTATCAAGACCATTATGCAAAAGATTTTGAACCCCTTATCAAAACAGCTTTTCTAAATGTGTTTATTTTAAATGGAATGAGTGTTTTAAAGTTCACATATGCCAAGTTTTGTTTCCAGAGTGAATTCATAATTTTGAAAGGAATAAATGAAAAGTCATCCTTTTGGGTGACAATTGTCCAATAAACTTAATATCCCATCCCTGAAGTCCCCTTCCTGAAGCCTGGAGGGCTGTATTATTCTCCTAATTTGAAGGAGAGATTGTCGGGGTCCGTCTGACAGAATCAGAGCAGTTACAGCTGCTGCCCTCAGACGAGGTGATGATTGTGATCTGCACTGAAGCTAACCAAAGTCAGGGCCATTCTGTTCCTGCGCTGACCCTGGAGCCAGCAAAGGGGGAAAAAATCAATTACAGTAATCTTAAATACAGTCTGGGGTAGGTCTGCATTGGTCCCAATGTTACAACACATCTTGTGTTGTGTGTGCTCTGTGTCCTGCATTGCTATGGCTGGCTGCTAGCTTGAAGTGGCCATGTTGTCAAGATGATGACAAGTTAGGAGTGGAGGATCCCAGAGCTGGTGAGTGCAGGTAATGACCTGGGTTGGACAAGAGGCCTCTCTGTCCCTTCTTCTCTCTTTTGTCCTTCAAACTCAGCTCTGCTTTGTGGGGGAAAAAAAAGTGTTTTGTGTGTGTGTATTTTTTTTTAATGATAAATCTCCCTAGCTTGACCTCCCGCAGTGCTCTTTCCCTTCCTGTGGCCACCAGCCAGCTGCTCTGATCTGCTGCAGGCTAATCAGCCATTCCAGCAGCAGCACTTGCTCTTCCTGACCTTGCCTCTGGCAGTGTGATTTACAGCTGCATGCAGGAGAGAAGGCAGTTGGTCAGTAGCTGCCAGGAGAAAGCTGCAGAACATGGATGGGAGAGAACAGGGACAATTAACAGGAGACAAAGAAAAAGAGATTTCTTTCCTCTTAGACATCTTAGTTTTATTTTCGTTTAAGAAATCAATATTGATTCTCACTGCTGGATGTTCTGATTCACTCTGCTATGCATTGCTGTTCTTCCTAGTCTGCTGGATGCCAGGTCCTTACAAGAAGGTGCTGCAGTTTACATCCAGCCCTACACAGTTACGTGTGTGCCTCTTTTTCGAGTAAGATCCATGGAGCTGGGGCTGCCCCAGTTGGTGAATTTGTATTTGCAAGAATGTTCAGCGAAGGCAGGAACAAACTATGAACAGAGAGGCCAGGAAGCATCTGCAAACAGCGGAGAGTGGCTCGTGCTCATCTGAAAAATCTTCGTGATTACTTGGGCTGGGGATTCTCCCACCTGTTCTGTGTAGAGGTGGCTATTGCACAAAGGGAAGAATACTTCAGGAGGACTCCATTATTAATTCACTGCTTTAATTAAGCTGTGATAAGGATCTCCAGCTAGGATGGGTGGACATTGTGCGTAGTGTTATGCGCATACAACAACAACAAAAAAGGAAAATTAAAAAGGCAGAAGTTGAAGGAAAGGGTTACAAGGGCAAACAGCAAGTAGATTAAAATCTAGAATCCCACATAACTAGGCCTGGGGATGTGATATCAGTAAAAACTTCTCTCTTAGCACAGCGGGCATTAATTCTGCTCATTAATTATGTTCCTCACCACTGTCAGCTGGTCCGTAAGACACCTTGCCCCAGATCAGTAGGAAAGAAAAGGCTGAGATGTACAGATACACCAGCTTATTGGAAAGTGCTGTACCTTTCCCCTCCCCTGTTCGTTGCAGCCAAAGTATAGCTATGAATTTCTGAGCATATTTATTAGAGAAGGATGTTGTGGTCAGTGAACTACCCTTCTCCCTCAGCACCTGCAAGAAAACTACCCAGTTTGGAGTCCTTAGTCTAAAACTGACATCTTTTCTGTAAGGATTTTCTTTTTATTCCTTTCCCTGCTATAAACATTTCAAGGAAAGCACAGTTTTCCATTCGGTGGAAAAAATCCAACTTTTCATGGGGAAAAAAAAATTGTCAACTGAAATTTACAGTCAATGTTTAAAGCAGTATTTTAAGTTATCAAGGGAAGAAGCAGAAATGTTATCCAGTAACTGAAATAAGGAATCAGAGAGAGCACTGAGAAAGAATCTCACTGCTCCAGGTGAGCTGTGTATTTGTCAGGCGATCGCAGAATGTTCTCGTGTTTTCTGTGAAAAGAAGAAAAATAATATGTATACTACACCAGTCCCAGCAACTCTTCCATACCATTTGCTTGAGGAATAGTGGCTGACTTAATCTGCCAACCCTTTTCCTCTTCTTTTCTTTATTTCTGATCACAGTTCCTGTTTGTTCTGAAAGTTTCCTCTCTCTTTTCTTAGCCTCCACTATTCCTGTATGGCAAATATTTCTCTTAAAATGCATTTTGCATCCATAATTAGCGTTCTTTGTAAAGGGTTTATTCATCTGTAGAGGCTTATTGCCTTACCAGGCGTTGATGGAGATTATAATGAGTTGCCATAAAAATGAAGCGCGCTTCCCAGTACGCCTTTTCGACAAAGCAGTAATGCGTTGCTCTTTATCTGCCTCTGGTTGGTGTGTTGGATTTTCTTGGTTGTTTCTTGTTTTGTTTTGTTTTTCCTTTAAGCATGACCATATTCTGGCCTCTTTAGCAAAACTTGGTTGGCTTCCTCTTTATGCACTGGTATTTTGAGAGTGAGAAGAGCTGATGTGCCTAGCTCTGTCTCAAACTTTTCCATTGTTGAGCAAACTGTAGTGAAATTCCATCTGCAGCCAAGAGAGCTGTAAACCTCTTACAGTTATAGCAGGAAACATGATAAACTTTACTATCTCTTTATCTCACTTTCTCATCTGTGACAGAGAAAAAAGGGTATAAAGTTTTGGCTAACCTTCCTCTTGCATTTAGAGGCAGAGTTTATATTTTAGTGCATACAGTATCGCGAGGAACCAGGCTTTCCACATCCTGCTGTTGATGGAGCTGCTTCTTGAACTCCTTCAGTCCTTGCTGATGCTGTTAGCTCTTTTTCATGTAGGCTTAGCTTTAATGCAGATTTTTCATTTTTTAAATATTTTTTTTTAGGAAGAAAATGTGAAAACTGTCCTCATGAATCCTAACATCGCCTCTGTGCAGACCAATGAGACTGGCGTAAAGCAGGCTGATGCTGTCTACTTCCTCCCCATCACTCCCCACTTTGTCACAGAGGTCATCAAGGCAGAACGCCCTGATGGATTAATTTTGGGCATGGGTGGCCAAACAGCTCTCAACTGCGGTGAGTACAGTGCAGGTGCCTTGGCAGCCCTTGCAGGCCAACTCATTGCTCTCACCACACGTTCCTTGTGCAAATGTGCAAGACCTGTGTCTCTGCTGTGTTGCCTAGAGGCACAGGCAGAGATGCTGACCATGGCAGAATGAGTAATTGAGCTATGGACATAGCATCTAATCACTGTCTTCAGTACTTAAATCATTCTGGAAGCTCATCTCCTGGTTACCAGAGCTGAAGTGGGGGTTCTCTGACCACGCAGGCAGAGATCAAGCGGAAAGGTTAGCCTCATTAAACCTCCTTGCAACAGTATCCACCTGTACTGCTTTGTCTTTTAGATGACTGCCATGCAGTAACTTTAGTAGTAATCCACTGTTCCTTAGATTTCAGGGAAGAAATATTTGTGTAATGGTTCTAATATTGACAAAAAATAATAACTGTATCTGTTGATGATGCCAGACAAGTGGTCAGGTAGTCAGATATCTTCTGAACGCTTTCGTCTTCATTTACCGTCAGCCCTCAAAGCTGTGGCTTTGTTTGCTCTGCAGGAGTGGAACTCTTCAAGCAAGGAGTCCTGCAGCAGTATGGTGTGAAGGTCCTAGGTACATCAGTTGAATCCATCATGGCTACAGAGGATAGAAAGCTTTTTTCTGATAAACTGACTGAGCTAAATGAAAAGATTGCTCCTAGCTTTGCAGTGGAATCGGTAAATCAGACAATTTTGAAGATGTGATTACTATTATTGTTGCCAGAGATATTTAAAGAAAATATTTCTAGTTTTGTTCGGTGAAAACTAAATACAACTGTGCGTACTGTAGCTTGTGCACTTTCATCGGCACTTCATGGGGATTGGTGCTGGTTCACAGTGATTTAAAATGGATGAAAATGCTGTTCAGCATTTGGAAGGCCTAAGCTAATTTATCCATTGAAAGGAAGAGTAAATTAGGGTTGGGTGACTTCTGTGCTGCAGTACAAAGTTTTATAGAATTTCAGTGGCCTTTTTGTTTTTTTAACTTTATACAAGCCATTTAAGCTTAGGATTTCAAGTCCTCAAAAATCCCTAGTTCTGAAATCCCTCTTGAGGATGAGTGTAAAAAAGTAATTAGTTCAGTGGAAGATATGTTTGAGTTTGGAGGAAACAGTCTCAAACCAGGATGTCTGTTGGAGGGGTTATTTGATGCTATAGTCTGCGAAGACAGACCAGGTAAGGACACGAGAAATCAATGAGGATGGCCATGGTGAGGACAGAAGTCATCTTCTTGAGCCCATGTTCCGTTCTTCTGCTGTTGGGCAGAACAAAGTAATGTTAAGATGCCAACATCCCTCTTTTCATTTTGTCTTCAGACAGCTGAATGTCTTATTGATGGGATTTCCACTTAACAGAGTAACCTGAGTTGGTTGAATATATTCATCTGAGTTGTTCTCACTGTCTCTGAAATGTATTCCCATCTCCTTTAAGATTGAAGATGCTTTGAAGGCAGCTGAGAAGATCAGCTACCCAGTCATGATACGTTCTGCTTATGCCCTTGGTGGTCTGGGGTCAGGCATATGTCCTGATGAGGAGAGTTTGCTGGACCTTGGTACAAAGGTAAGTCTGCGACTGCAAGCTCTAGGAATAGTCTGGACATCTGATTTTTTATTTTTTATTTTTAAAATAGATATTCACCTGATAGTCACAGATACTGGAATTGTACGTACCCTGCCTTTCATCTTACCTGTAAAATGTTATCCTCATTCCTTCTAATGCCCTTCTCTTTTTTTTGTAATTCCTGCTACTGACTTGGGTAATGAAAATGATTAAACTAGTCTTCATCTGAGCAAGTGTTTCAGCAATTTTAGTCTGGGAAGAATCATTTTCACCTGCTTTCAGGAGTGAATGGCACATGACAGATATCAAAGAAGTTGAAACCTTTGAAGAGCTCAGTGATAATGTAGTGTCAGAGTCAGAAGAGCTGAGAGACTTAGCCTCTGCTGCATTTCAGTCTAAAGTATATTTGCTAAGTCAAAAGCTCATGTAAAAATTTAACGGGATGATGCTCTTCATAATTTGACATCTACCAGCTGTATCTGGCTGTGAAGAAACAACTTTCTGTTGGAAATCTGGAATTGTTTTCTTCAAATTTGCTGTAAAAAGTAAAATAATTTGGGAAAATCAAAAAAAAAAAAAAAAAAAGCTTTTTTCTTCCTGCCCCAAATCCTGGATTTTAGGAAATAAGTCTCCATCAATGTCTTTAAAATTCCTGCTTTTCTTTTTTCCTGATTTCCTAACCTTCTTAATCTTTCATGTATCTCTAGAAAGGAATATTGCTGATAGCTTTAAGAGCTGTATATGAAAATAGCTTTTTTTTTCCCCCCCTCCTTTTCCTCAACACTGTTGTCATGCAAACAAATTCTGGGGCCAGTGTACATAGTGTTCAGCAAACATCTGCTTAGGCAATGCCTGTCCCCGGGAGGCTCAGTGGACAGGACTGGCAGATGCAGGAGGTGGCAGCGGGTACTGTAACCCTATCTTATGGATTGATGGCTGAGGTTGGAAACGCTTCACTCACCCAAATTTACACACAGTCCTCTGTTTAGAGGAAGCAGAAATTCACCCAGAAAGCTTGTGAGTGCAGCTGTCTGGATGGTTTATATCGAAAACCTTTTTCAGTAAGAGAACGTGGTTTTGATCAGCGCTTTTTTCTTTGTGGTTCAGAACATCTCTGTTTTTCCATGAACAAACGTAAAGCAATAGCTTTTCATAAGCATCTTGCTTTTGTAAAATTTTAGGGATGGGGCAATGTAGTATTTTAGGAAAATTTTGGTCTTTGTGAAACTTTAGTTTTGCCAAAAGTCCGATTCTGTTTTACTTTAAAGAACTTTTTTTTTTTTTTCCAAAATTGATCCTGAGAGTTTCAGCATTCTGAATGAACAACCATGTTTCCAAATGGATAGTGAAAAACAGTTTGGGTGCTTTTGGATTACCTCAACTTTGGTTTCTCATTTCAGCAGCCCAGCAGAAGCACTCTCCTTTCCATTTCAGCTATGGAGATGGTCTGCGGTAGTTCAGTGAACCAGGTTTTCAGACACTGGACTCTGGGCAGGTTCAGACAACTGAACATCTGTAGGAGTATTTCTTAACAGCACAGCTGGCTCAAGTAACCTGGCCTTGAGTCCATGTCTCCTGCATCAGCTCAATTTGAGCGAAAGGAGGCAGTAGACAGTACCAGAGGAGAAGCATAGATTGTTCTTCAAGCGCAGTTAGGTGCTCCTGATACATCACCACAAATTCAGTATCACCACAAATTCAGTGCCTCCTTAGACTGGGTGAAGTGCCGCTCTTCAAACTATTTCTTTTTTTCTTGTGCATGAGTTTGGCAACTGTCCTAAGGGTAGCATTTGAATAACAGCTTGAGCTGACTGCAGAGGGGACAAGGCTGAAAACTGATTCATGTACCACATTAAAGGAAGAAGCTTTGCTAAGGGATGGATTGATAATGTGCCTGTTACTTTCTAAGTTTTTAAGCGAGATGTGATTAATGTTTTCTATCTGCTAATATTAAGGCCATTTATTCACTTAGATTATGCTCATTTACCAACAAACTGTATTTTTCATTTTTGTCTCTTGTGCTGAGGAGTGCTTGCAAGATTAGTTTCAGAATAAATCATGGATCTTGCTTCTGGTTAGTATGCCAATGATAAGCAACATTATTAGTGCTATTAATTAAGTAGTGTTTGCTGGCACCCACACTTCCCATCACTTAGTCATTTAGCATTCTGCAGAGTTATCCCACTGAATTCCCATGAATATCCCATGGGGCTGCCCATATGCACAAACAAAAGCATGTGTCTATTTTGTGATTGGAGTCTTAGATACTTTTGGATTCCTATTTGTTACTTACATGCCATTGTGAGCCCAAATGCCCTGCTTCTTTAACCATCTGATCATATAAATATTTTCTGTGCCTTTCAAATAAAGCTAATGATTTTTCTCTGAAGAAAAGCACGGAGTGCTTGTCATGGGTGCTATGAACTGCACTTATATTCATCTTTCAATTTTCCTGTTGGCCTGGGATGTCTGGAGAAGAACAGAAGCCTTAAATATGTTCTAACAAGGTGTAACAAAGCATGTTCTAACAAAGTTTTCTTTTCTACTGTTTTTATTTTATTTTATTTATTTATTTATTTATTTATTTTAACATATTCCTAGGCATTTGCAATGACTAACCAAATTCTGGTGGAAAAGTCAGTTGTTGGCTGGAAGGAGATAGAGTATGAAGTTGTGAGAGATGCTGCTGATAACTGTATTGCTGTCTGCAGTATGGAAAACATCGATGCCATGGGAGTCCACACAGGTAGGCGTGGGCACAAGGTGGCTCACTGGAAATGGCTCTTGTTTATTTTTATGCAGTACTTTATGTAGTTGTGTCAATGAAGTGGGCTCTAGAAATGCTCTTCGGGTCTCTGATGCAGCCCAGTAGTGTGTAAAACAGATATTGTTAGGCTGAACCCATCCCCATGATCTCATTTTTTCTTAAGATGGCTTTTGGCTTCTCCAAAATCCAGTTCTGGGACTCTATCTGTGTTTGTCGTTGCATCCACACTTTTGAACGTTAGTGATAACTTCATTACTGGCAATGGCTTAGCAAAGAAAGCGAGCTATGTGGCTAGAATGTACTGCTGCTGAACTGCTTCTCATTTTTCTTCTCTGCTGCCTTGTGACAAACAGGGGATTCTGTTGTAGTGGCTCCAAGCCAGACACTCGCAAATGAGGAGTTTCAGATGCTGAGGGATCGTGCCATCAAGGTTGTCCGACATTTGGGTATTGTGGGAGAGTGTAATATCCAGTTTGCTCTGCATCCAACTTCCCTGGAGTACTACATCATCGAAGTTAATGCCAGGCTCTCGAGAAGTTCAGCTTTGGCATCCAAGGCAACAGGGTAAGTTTATTTAAAGATCAATCACGAAACAAACAAATGAGCAAACAAAAACTGAGTGGGGATCGGAAAGAGAATTAAGGCAATGACTTGGACTGGGGTATTTTTTGAATACTTAAGTGACAGCTGCAAGGAAGAAGAGCTCCTGCATCTGCTGTCCATGCCATTAAGACAAGGAGTAGTGCGCATAATTTGCAGCAATGAAGACTAAAGGTGGCTACTGGGGCAACTGTGGAGCAGTTAGAGCTGTGAGATGTAGATTCCTGCATGGGAGGTTTCTAAGGGTGGTTCCTGTCAGCACCTCCTAGGAATGAGATGGGAGAATCGGTCCTGGAGGGAGATGGAAGAAGGAGTTAGTGAGCCCTCCAGGTCCATTCCTGCCTGCTGATGCTGCTGCAAATGGAAAATCTCCCAGGAGGCGTGTGGGAGGAGAGCCCACTAGCTCTCCTTACAAAGCACATCCACTGTATCCATATGTTGGCTGCAAATCATCTCTGGGACCCAGAGGACACAGTTATTAACGAGCTGTCTGTCAGATTGATGCAAATGGTATTGCTAGCTGCTTTGTTTTGTTGGCTAATCATAAACTAATCAAGATAAGGATGGTCAGAGCAGGCAGTTTAAAAATTGGCTTCCTAATTGCACTTTGCAGATGCTGTTGAGAGGTGCAAATTAATCTGTAATTTGCAATTTTCAACAATCCTGTGTTGTTGAAGTGCCGTAGCAGAGCGAAGCTGTGATGTTGGACAGTGGGTGTTGGATTGTTTTCTTTTTTGCATGACAGACTTGCAGCAAAACATACCTGTTTGTGTGGTCTCACTGCGGGCACGATACATCTTTAAAATGGTGGCTTTGTGGGTAATAAAGCGAGATCCAGACCTAGGTAGGTAGCCCTGCAATGTATTAGGGTAGGAAGCAGTACCCTTCTGTTACGTTGAGGAGGGACAATCACCACACATCTGGGATTCTCTAAAAACAACCAGGATCTTGCTTTGGAGTGATGCATTGGAAAGGCTGGAGCCACTTGGGCTCCAGGCAGCTTTGTGCTGAGACCTTGGACTCGCTTTGGGTGTGTTGAAGCACTGGGGGATTTCCGAAGAGCTGTTGCAGATGGATTGTGTGTGACTGGAAGCACCTCAAACAAGTCATTGTGAAACTGGCTTTCACGGAAATGTTGTAGGAAAATGGTCCTGAGGGAGGGAACTGTTTGTGCAGAGGAAGGTGCCAAAAAGCCTGTGACCCAGTGCGATACCTGGATATTCAGCAAGCTAGAGGCTTCTTGCAGATGGTGCTGGTGACCGGTTACCTCAAATATCCTTTCCAGTGAACGAGCAAAAGACTCTGGAAGATGTATGGGGAAGGAAATGCTTACAGTATCATAGTTAGGAAGTTAGGCTGAGGGCTGCTTGATGTATACAGCGCCTGATACAGAAATGCTCTGGCTGCTTACGCAGTGTGTATTTTATAATGGAGTGGTTCAGCTGTCAGTACCCGTCATGAAAAAGTAGGTGGTGTAAGGAGATGTGGGGAATATTGCAGGTGATTTTTCAAGATTAGACTTCCCTTCTAGTATTGGAATAAAGCAACTTGTTTTCTGATGAGGCTTTTCCAGCCAACTAAAAATTGTGAAGGATGACATCCTTAGCAAAACGAGAATAACAGGCAGGCTGACTGCATTCCCTCTGCTCCAGCTGGGCCAGCTTTGCAGACCAGTCATCTCCATTCCTAATGCCATCCTTGAACTAAGTCTAATTCTTTGTAGACTGTTGAAGCCCCGAGTATCATTTTTTCCTCTTGTGATTCCTGTGTTCAAATGAAAAGTAACATTTTTCGAGGCTTGGAGGAAGTATACAACTTCCTGCAACAGTGTGGGGAAGCCACCTTTCCTTCTGAGGAAAAAGAAAAGGGAGAATAAAGAAGGGAAAAAAATCAAGTTAATTTCCATCATCTGCTAAATGAAAAATATGAAAGGAGAAACACTGATCTCCCACTTCTGGGGATCGATCGGCCATGGTACCACACCAGGTCACTTGTGGTTGTAGTACTATGTATCAGACACCTTTTAGCTGGGGCACGGGGCATCCTGTTTAGGGAGTCTATCCTTAGGGCTATGAGGCAATTAGTCTAAGTGTTTTTACTGGTAGACTGCCTGACTGCAACCAAGCAGGGATTATGTCACCTAGCCACCTGCAAAGCACGGTCTAGGCCCCCAGAAGCTCAATATTTGAAGAAAGAAGAACAAAACCAACCAACTCATAGTTCTAATTTTACATGTGACAAAGTGAGGCAGAGGGGAATTAAGAAGTTTTTGGCTTAACCCAGGAACCTGATCCAAACGTCCTGAACTTTAGGGCTGTAGCTTAAGCTTGGGTCTCTGCTTTCTTTTCAACAGCTGATTTGTATCAAGAGAGTGAAGGCATGCAGGGTGAAATTCTCTCTGTAAGATGATCTAGGAAGACAGTCTGAGTTTACGCTTAACAGACATGTGCCAGGAACAGGGAACTGTTGCATTTAGTATTTCAAATACTTTAAATAAAGCAGGTTGGGGGGTTTATGAAGTTTCCTTGTCATTTGAAGTACAAGCAAATTGCAAAAGCAAATACTTCCCACTCTAGTGTTCTCTACCTTCCCTCTATGGCAGGTATCCATTAGCTTTCATTGCTGCCAAAATTGCCTTGGGGATCCCTTTACCGGAAATCAAAAACGTGATGACAGGAAACACCTCGGCCTGCTTTGAGCCCAGCCTGGATTATGTTGTTACCAAGATACCCCGCTGGGATCTGGACCGCTTTCAGGGCACCTCCAACCGGATCGGAAGCTCCATGAAGAGTGTGGGAGAGGTGAGTGTGAGATCCTCTCCTTCCCTTCCACTGCACCACTCGGGAAAGACATTTCTCTTTCTCAAAAGTCCTCAGGATATCTATCTTCCTGGGCCCAATGGCTTTTGAAGACATTAATTCCATTCAGCTGATTTGTATCCAGTACTCTATTTAACTGAAAGGAGTCTGGGCTGTGTCATCTCGGATATCACAGTAAGGATTCATAAATGGTTTGACTATTAAAGGAAGAGACCACTTTGGATCACCTGAGGTTTGCTTCATTCTTGACACTCGTGACAGGACTCCCAGAGTTATTCTTTGTGTGGAGTTCTGTAGTGATGGTTGACTTGAGTATAACTTCAAGAACTGTAGTTTAAGACTTTCAGTGATGTAGACTAACAACAGCTCACAGTTGTTCCCGTAGTTATCTGTCCTCCCTGTTAAATCCATATGCCAAACAGCCTACTTCTCTCTTGAACTCCAAACACAACATGTGATATGGCTCTGAAGGTCTGACTTATTTATCTTGGTTATTGAGTCTCTTATGTCTGGAACATGACAGTGGGACTTTTAAACCCTGATTTTAAGGTGTCTGGGACAATAGCAGTGTTTTCAGACCAAGTTTTAAGAGGGAGGGAAATGGATAAATTACCCTCTTAATTAGTTAATTACATATCAGCTACCAAAGCAAAATAATTAATTTTGTGGGTTTTTTCAGCTGCCTTTTTCTCCTAATGCTTTTCAAGTAGCTATTTTATTAAATTATTTTGACACGAGACCTTCCTAACATCAATTCTACCTTGCTTCACACAATGAGCCTTCATCACAATTAGAAGGATTAATTAGAACTTCGTTTTTCATTTGCAGTTTTGGCTTTTAATGTCAATGAGCTTTTTTTCAGTGAGCTGATGCCTGCTGATATTAACTCCTTCTGCATAAGGATTTTTTGGACTGTCCTGTGGAGCTGGAGCTCCTAAATGCAGTTGTCTTATGAACCATCAGCCGTGTGGCCATCACTTGCTGGCCATAGCCATTTGCAGGGGGAAAATACTGAGTCCTTCCCGTGGTTGTCTATCACAAAAGCAGAACCACGTGAATCCCCTGTCCTTCTCATCCTTCTTAAAACAGGATGCTGGGTAAAGAGAGAAGGGAAAGGGTCCCAACTGTTCTGGTCTACCATTGCCAGGGGTGAACTGCCACAAGGATGGAGAAGCTTAGGAGATGCAGCTTGCTGCTGGCAGAGGCACCCACCAAAAAGATTAGTCTCCAGGAGAAGAGGGTGTCCGTGACGCAAAGGGCTTCTTGCAGCTTTGTCTCAATTAGCATGTCACCATCATCTTCCTAGGCCTGAACCTGAAAGCAGATGGCAGCACCTACTGCATTTTTATTAATTGAACAGTCTGGCTTTGCCTGTTTTTTTTTTTTTTTTTCTCCAGAGCTCTGTTGTGCTGGGCAATGGGCTCGGAGCTGTGAGAAAAGAGAAAACAATGTTATTTTTTTCTTTGACATTTTTCAACGCTGTGTTTGAGAAGATTTTTATGTTGTTAGGGTTTTGCCGCACTGGGAAATATAAATGTAGAAATCTGAGAAAGGGCTCCGTTACCTCACAGATTTCCACAGAGCAAGTCTCTCTCTCTTACTGGACGTGAAGTCAGGATTGAAGGTGGGAAACCCCAGTGCTGCTGTGCCGGGGAGGAATAATGCTTTAAGAGAGCCCTCACAGGGGAGTGTCACTGTTCAACGTAATTTACAGGAAGAGGAGCAGATTTCTTCCGAACCTTAAAATTCCCGCTGTGAGTTTCTCTCTCTAACAGGTTGTTAAACAGAAATACCCTTCTGTATTACTACAGCCATGCTGCTGCATAATGCTCTCCGCTACTGCAGCGCTTCAAAGCAGTTTACGAGGAGAGCAGCGATTGCCTCTGGTTTACAGGTAGGGAGACAAGACCAGATAGGAGTCACTTGTCCGAAACTCCCTGTCGGTAATTACTGGCAGAGGCAGGCCTAGCGGTGGGACTCCTAAGGCTCAGCCAGCTGCACCTGTTTTAAAGCCAGTGAGGCTATCTTGGGGAGCGGGTTGAAGGCTGTAAGCTTTCTGTCTGTCCATCCTTGTGGTTTAAACTTGCACCCGTCTGTTACTCAGGGGAGGGCTGGGCAGCAGCTCACCGTAACTGACGTGAAGTGCTCTCCCTTACAGGTTATGGCTATCGGCCGCACTTTTGAAGAGAGCTTCCAAAAAGCCCTGAGAATGTGCCACCCCTCTGTAGATGGCTTCACTTCACGCCTGCCCCTGAATAAAGCCTGGCCAGCCAGCACAGATCTCCAGAAGGAGCTCTCTGAGCCATCCAGCACTCGGATATATGCAATGGCCAAGGTAAGAAAAGATCGAAAGTCCTTGACCGATGTTCCTTGAATGACTGCTAAAGGCTTGGGTCCACTGAGGTGGCAGAGGTCAAGCGTTCCCCACCCCCTTGCTTTCCTCTGTCAAGCATGCTTGAACTGTTTGTGTAGCATCTTTGCTGCTGTTGAAGTATAGGTAATCTCTGTCACGTGTAATTCCTCTGTAGAGCACAACGGCAGGGGAATAGATTTACTTTCTCTTGCTGACATCTGCATTCTCTTGGATCTTCTGTACTCAGGTGACATGTTTGCCTTTTGATGCAATCCAAGGCCATGCTTGTTGCGTTCCTGTGTCCTGGCAGTTCTGTCTGTGGCAGTGTTGGTGGAAATCTGGATCACTTGCTTTTGTTTATTCCTATAAGACACTTGCTAAATGCTGGCCAATATTCAGCCTTTATTTGCGCTGGCGGAAGCTACAGTCAAGTTGGCCAGTTTGGCAGGTTGCCATTAGTTTTTTGGAAAGGGATGGAAGAAAAAAAAAAAAAACGAAGCGAACTGAAACAAAGGATGATAGAGTGATAAGCTGCAGTCTGATGGTACTGTCTTCTTGCAGTTGTTTCCTTGGTATGGGCCTGAAACTTGAAAGCAATTAAGACTCCACATTAAATTTAGCACCCAGGAATCCCCTGTTCTTTGAAACAGGCTCAGCTTCTTCCCTAGCATTCTTTAACCTGTCTCCTGTCACAGTAGGCAAATCACTTCATCTTTCAAGGTTTCTGGGTAAGCGTTGGTGTTACTGTAAGAGGAGCGAGGGTACAAAATTATTTCTGCTTTCAGATCCATGCTGTTTGCCTGTCTATATCTCATGGTAAGTGTGGAGTTAGTTAATGTATAGAGTAGGGGCAATTTCACCTCTTGGCTTTTCTGCAGTCAACTTGTCCATCTGCACATACCCTCTGTGAAGGAAAGGGGACAGTTGTCCTCTGTTGCTCACACTTATTATTATTATTATTTTTTTTGAGTTTGCAAACCTGTTTTTAAGACCACAAACCTTCCTGGTAGGAAAGCCCACTTACTGTGTTTCCTATGGCTGACTTGGCATGGCGGGGTCTTCCAGACCCTTGTGCTCGTGTAAATAACTCATTACTCCAGTGGGGAGCTGGGGTTGTACTGTGTCTGTAAAAAGGTTTTCACGTTGCTGTCCCTCTTATAAATGATCTGAATGAAAAGCACAAGATGTTCTGTGAGCGAACGGCTTGTCCAGCTGTTGACTCTTGCTTTTCAAGCTGGGGAAATATGCGTCTTCAGAAGTGTAGAACATCCTTCAGCAGCTGCGCTTGGTCTCTATTACAGCTTTCTCTTGCAACTGAGGGAAAATCTTTTTTCATCACTCTGAGTGGCTCAGGGGGCTTTTATAAAGGTTAATCTTAGCCCTGTGTTAACACAGGGGATTTAGGCAGATAAAGGTGAGTTAGGGCCACGCTTAGCTCTCAGGGTGTTCCCAGCTGGTGGCATTTTCACTGTCAGCTATCAAAAAAAGCCAGATCAAAGTCTTAATCCCTCCCTGTAAAGAGCTGCCTCTGTCTGACACTGTGCACTAATTCGTCTCCATTAATAACTGAGGCGAGCAATATCAGGAAGGGGGACCTCCAGCAGCTGGGGCAGTGGGCCTGGAAATCCCTTTCCAGCTTGCTGACATTTAAAAGCCAACAGCTAGTCCCTATTAGCCCTCAGCTTTGTTTGAAACTGGATGGAGCCTCATTGTGTGTCTTCTCCTCCCCCCCACAAGCCCCACTTGCCAGCTCTCCAAGGCTTTTTGCTCCTTCTCTTTCCTTTTGTCTCCTTGAATGATGAAAACAGTAACTGTTCAGGTGAAAGAGAAGGCAGTGCAGCTGTCACTCAGAGTTACTGCTGTTGTAGTGAGACTCCCTGTTGTAATGTGCTTTTTCAAAAAAAAAAGGCCACTGGAGAGAGGCTGAAATAGATGACAATTGCTCTTTGAGCCCTGGCCAAGTGCTGTAAGGGTGTAGCTGCAGCTGATGGGCAAGGAGGACTGTTTGGGTTATAGCTTTATTTTTTTTGTGACTCTTAGGGTTTGTATGTAGGTAGATTTATGCTGTGGACTCAATCTGTACTGTTTCACACTGGGGTCATGGCCTCCTAGGTGTCCACGCTGCAGGCATGTTAGCTTACACTCGTGCTCCCACCCACGGACAGCTAAACACTTCCTCTGGGGAGCGGGGATGAGACTGAAGGAACAAGGGGGCCCTGGAGACAGCACGGGTGGCTGAGCTGAACTACTAAGGTAGCTTAGTTTCTCTTCCCCTCCTCTGATGAAAGGGAGGTAGGCATTTGTTTTCTTCAGTTCCCCATGAAGGACTTTTAAATGAAGTATCCTAAGCAGAATAAGTGTGTGGTCACATTACCTGTGTGCATGTGGCTCAGCGGCCCGTGACTGAAGGTCGGAGATCCCCAAACCATGCCCATACTTCGTGAAACCAGGTGGGCAGGAGGAATCCCACTGACATTGCAGTGTGAGCTCACCCTCCAAACACCCAGTGGCTGCTGGGTGCCAAGGGCACTGGCAACCTCTAGTGTGTGCCTTAAAGACTGGCACCACTGCTTGTGAGCAAGCAGGCTATTCGTTCAGTCAGCAACTTACTGCCTCAGGACAAGAGAGGGAGGCCTGGGGAATGACCTGGGAATCCTTTGCAGAAAGCAGAAGTTGCTTTGAGGTGGTGTCAGTATGTTGCAGTGCCCTGGGAGAGAGCTGTCCCCATCCCAAATTAAATTCAGTCATTTACTGTCGCTGTGGAGCACAGCAGCGACGTGGCCCACGTTTCTCCCTGCTGCCACAAAATCTCCCTATCGCCGCACGAAGCAAGCGGTGGCGGCACGACACCGACGTCGTGTCTGCTGACTGGGAGGAGTGGTGCCGGTGCGCACTGGCTGAGCTCATCCCCGGATTAATGCTGGGGTTTTCTTCAGTGGAGTTGCTCTGGCTTTGTTCCAGGGATGTTGCCCTGCAAGAAAACAATTAAGCACGGTAACAAATTAATGAGCCTGATTACTTCAGCTCAGCAAAGATAGCGTGCTGGTATTCTCATCATGGTTGATTACGGTTGTTTTACCAGGAGAGCTGTAACCATTCACCACTGGTAAGACCCAGGAAGTACCGGGGTAGAAGATAAAACTATCCATGCTGGGGCACCGTCTAGCACATTTCTGAGATATTTTTTTTTTAAATAGTGCGGTGTCCTGTCCGGCACTGTCTTTTGCATAGCTCTGTGAGGATATTGTAACCCCATTGTGTGGGTAGTTTGATAAAAATTAGAAATAAATAAAACAGCTACGGCATAACTGTGGCACCCAGGACTGGACTCTGCTTTACTTGAGAGGTATTTCAAGGCCATGTGTTCTGAGTCAGTCTAGTTTTTCAAGGGTGAGTTGAGACTTATGCTCCAAAGCAGTGAGTTGCTCCACAGCTGAGAATCTGGACCTTCCTGCTTAGTATTTGCAGGTCTGTGGTGACGGTGGGACAGAGATCTCAGTGACTTGGGGGTGAGGGGTGCAGCTGAGGAGTGAGTTCTGCAGATTAAACATGCCTGGCCAGAGGTAGTTAAGACACATACTCAGAGGCCACCGGGCCTTGCTGCCATCAGTTGAAGTTTGGCTGCTGGCTCTGTCACAAGCAGATCCTCCAGCTCTCCAAACAGGAGCCAGCCCTCGTTACCAGAGGGTGTGCAGAAGTGGCTTGGTCCCTCCCTATGTCCTGCTTGAGGGGCACATTTTGGGTTTCCCTCAGACCTTTGATTTGTTGACCTGTGCTGCTACTTATGTCTTTGTTCCACAGCTGCTGTTTGCTCTATTTGCGGAGCGTGCATTCATGCGTGGGTGGTGCTCTCCTCTTTTCGGCAGGCTCTGGCTAACAAAGTCCCTGTGGATGTCATTCACAAGCTCACGGCCATTGACAAGTGGTTCCTGTATAAGATGCGTGGCATTGTGAACATGGAGAAGATCCTGAAGGAAGCAAACAGGTAAGAGAAAACAGCTTTGTCCTAGGACACATTGCTCTTACTAGGGGTCTTTCTGCTGGGAAAACCGTGGTTGGCCCTGAGCACTGATGCAGTTGATGCTGAGGAGTTTATTTTGGTGCTCAGCGTGAGTGGAGTTGCCTTAAACCCCGGCTGACTGCCTCACCCAAACCGAGGAAGTGTCTGAGAATGCTCTTTTGGGGAAAAGAACTTCGAGGGTTCAGGCATCTTGCTGCACGTGGGGATTTTGTGAGAGTTGGTTTATTTTGGAAAATCCTTGCTGCGTCTGTGAGGCTGGGACGGGGGATGTGGACGGCCTGCAGTAGTAACAGCAGGCTGCACTCATGTACCTGGGACAGAGTTTGCCTTCGACCACGGGACTCATACCAACCTACTACACCCGAGGGTCAACTGCGGGGCTTTTTATTTGGGCCTGGCTGATGGATTTTTAAATTTTTCTGCCTTGCTGTGATCACGTAGTATGTGTTCATGTGGTACGTGTTCCTTTAGCGCTGCACTTTCAAACACCTATAATTTCAAACATATATTTAAATATAAATCTTCGTTCCTTAAGAAAAATGACCATCTAAAGCTAAGTCAGAAAGATAGCAGTAAATTAGAGTGCTCAGCTATATTTCAGCTCCAGCCTCTTGCTGACTTGAGCTTTCCCTTCATGGTTTATGAGGTTGGGAGCACCTCCTTGCTGAGTTATTGGTTGCACGCTGGCCAGCTTTTGTTTCGTGTTCTTGTTGTCTTAACCACGATTCACCACATGATGGCAGTGGGAGCGCACCGTAGCCAGCACGTCACCGACTTCATCTGCTGTGATTTCTGCTGCTTTGACCAGCTGCACAGTTTTAATTGAGCAGCTCTTGGTCTCCTTTGCCCCCCGGAACAAGCTGGATCTGGAGCTAAACAGAAATAAATGTGGAGGGAGATGTCAAAGAGAAGGAGTAGCTTGATTATTTACAGAAGTCTGTTGTTCAGCTGCACAAGCTTTTGCCCTCTAACATCTGCGTCATGTTGCATTTGTCTTGAATGCCTTAAAAATATACGCGCAGCTCCTGATGAAGAAGAAAAAGAAAAAAAAAAGCCCCAAATCAGTTTGATTTCCTTGCTGTTGGAGTGGCACTCTCTGAAACGGTGCACTCGGGACCCCAGAGGTTGGTCCCAGCCTCAGCTGCCCTAAATCCACAGATGCTAATCGTGCCCAGCTGCTCCTTATCACTGAGGTTCCTTTCCCTTTCTCTGCTATGGGTGGCAGGAAATAATAGTTCTAGTAATGCGACCAGTAGCCAGTGCCATCCCACTCTGTCTTTCATCTTCCTGGTGACTAAGCAACAGGCTGCAGAGCTGACCTGCTCCAGCAAGCCCATTTGTGGTATCCAGCCTTGCCTTTGTGTCACGCAGCCAGTTGTGTCCCCTGTAAGTGGATTCATGCAACGTGGCTCAGGCGTGCGATTATATCCAGTTTCATTCACTGGTCAGGGCAGCTTTTCAGTCTGGCATCCCTACTCAGAGCTTCCCAAGGAAGCTCTTACCTCGCAGGCTGCACCGAAGGGTGGGGACGGACTGTCCGGCTGCGTTATGCTCAAGGTGTGTTGGCACAGAGACAAGGAGTTGGGAAAAAGCTCCTGACCCGAGCTAAGAGATGGTTCCAGCAAGCCACATCAGGAAGCACATCTCCGCAATAGCCAAGGGAAAGCTAATTGAGTGATGCAAATGAGACTTGGCGTTCCTGCGCTCCTCCTGCAGCCAGCTGTTTCCAGTCCCCAGCATGCCTGGCACCGAGTGTTACCTGTGCTGTGGGATTATTTCCAAGTGAAAAGAATGGGCTGTGATACAATCGTCACTTCAAATCTTTGTTGGTGAAATACAGTTACCATAAGCAAAAGCATTTTGCTGTCCCCAGGCACTGCTGCTGGTTGCAGGCAACACTTTTTGTTCAGTCGAGCCCATCCCTTCCTTTTTGTCTCCTGGTTGGTTTGGGGGTGCTCTGCGCAAGATTTTGGACAAAGCTGTTCTTCCAGCTACATCCAGAGTCTTGGGTTGGGCCCGGCAGAGCTGTTGTAGAAGCTGGTCAGAAGGAGACGGTCTCTGCCAAGAAGAAATTCAGAGCTAGAACAAGCAGATATGGCAGGCGGGTGGGGAAGGGGGTTTAATCATTTCAGTCATTTGCAGAAACAGCAGAGTTTGGGAAAGGCACCCACTGCCTCCCTTACGTTTGTCCCAACAAACATCTTTCCAGGGAAGATTGGACCCGGTGCTTATGAGACTGTGTAGGTCTGGTCATGCTGCAGCAGCGTTTCAATTCAGCTCTGCTTCTGGGTCCTCTAAGGTGGAGGAAGTGTTGATTCAGGTGTTGGAATTTGTCTGCCGAAAGCAAATGGCCTGAGTTGAATGGGGAAAAGAGAGACATTTTGGGGGTACCTTCAAGAATATCCCCAGTAATATCACACACGTCAACCACACGCTTCTCCTGTGACCGACGTATTTCTCATTTTGAGTCAGAACTTGCATTGTTGTTGTTTTTGTCTGTTACCTTCGTACCTCCAGTAAAGAAATCTTAAGTGCAGCCTGCCCACTGCGCTTCCACATGCACGTATGCACATGGCGAGAAAAAGCCTGATCTCATGCTGCCAGTCTGTGACTGGACAGTGGTGGACAGCAGTGGCATGCTGTTATAGGGAGATTCTTTCCCTAGATTTGGCCTTGTCTGTCTCATGAAAGAAAACGGAGGGGAGGGCCCTGGAGTGACCCCAGTGGCTGTTTGTCACGCTGTCAGCTTGTGATCGAGAAGGAAATTGGAACAGATGACATCTAGGTGTCTGGGACGGCCAGGAGTGAGATGGGACTTTGAGGCCAGGGGTATGGGTGGGTGAAAAGAAGGGATAGTGGGGTCCAGTTCTCTCCTGGGGGAAATCTGAATGAGATCTATGGGAGGTTGGGCCATCTTGCAGTAGTCAGAAGTGTGAGCATAGCACTCCAAAAGGAACATCTTGGTAGCGATAACAGGCTGGCTGGCTGAATAGCAGTGAGAGAAGAGGAGCATGGTAATCCCCCACTTCGCACTGGAGCTGAGGGTACGGACGGTAAGGCTTACCCAAAGTCTCAGAGGCAGTCTGGCAGAGCAGGGAGCTGAACTCTGTCTCCTTAAAGCTCAGTTTCTCAGGTTAATATTAATAAGAACAGCAGATCCTGCATTTTGGTGGATAACAAGTTTGCTAGCCCGCTAGCGGTGGGGAATGATGACACCATCATAGTTTATAGTGTCGCACTTCAGAGCTTTGTTCTGGCAGAGGGCATGTCCTTGCTCTGTGGACAGGGCATGAAAACACCTCCTGGCCTGTGGGGTGTTTGAAAGGGGTAGGTGCAGCCCTGAGCACTGCCCTTCTTCCTCAGGAGACACGGGCTTGGAGGTGGGGAAGCAGAGGAAAGCGGAGTCTGCCTCAGCCCAGCACTTGGAGCCGGGTGCTCTGCTCAGCGGCCCGTGGTTTATTGTGAATTCCTTCTAGAAGCCCGTGTCTGTGAAAGGTGTGTTTTGAAAGCATGACTTGACTTCAAAACGTTGCTGCGGCGGAGTAGCCACAGCACTACAGGTGCTGGAAATAAAGCCCAGCTCCAGCAGGTGACCCAGGAAACAGCACGGAGGAAAAAGCAGACAGGCCATCAATAAACCGTGCTGCTCCGCAGGGGGTGCTGCACATCTGCTCTCCTCAGAAGCAGTTTTTCTGCTGACTTGTGTGCTTTTGGGACAGGTCAGAGAGCCCAGGTCAGAGCCGCAGAGCAGTGCCATGCCTCGACACGAGGCTGCACGGATTGGTGCTGTTTGAGGAGCTGTCACTGACGTATTTGTTGTTTGACTAACTGGGAAGATTACTTTTGTCTTCCGAGTGAACTGGAGGGCAGGCAAGACTGAGGAACAAATGAGGAATTCAGTGCATGAGGGGAATACCGTACGAGCAGTTACTCAGAGCCGTTTGTGCTTCGTAGGATCCAACGCGGGATGCTTCCTATTCTTACAGAGCCATGGGTAACTTCCCAGCTGTATTTTCCTTTAAAGCATCTGCACGTCTGTGGCAACTCGGCCTGCATTTTCTTCCCTGATACACACGGTAACCTGCCGTTGCTCTTCAGAAGCCCTGGGGGAATCTCCGCTTGCAGTGCTGCACGTAGTGCTGTGGGGAGTCTGTAGCGCAACATCCCGGCAAACACCTCAAAGGTCTGTCTCTACCTGGGGTGGGAAACAAGCCTGGAGGAAGCATCTAGGACCCGTTTGTTGGCAGTGCTGCTGTTTGAGCTGCTGCTTCAGCACATCGCTTAATTGTAGGTGTGAGTCGTTCGGGTCTTAGGGCACAACGTGAGGCTGGAACATTACTTACATCGAGGATCTCCACGAGGTTTATTAGCCAAAGATGTGAACGTTAAAGATGCAGAGCACTGAAGTGGTGGGAGTTCAGTGAGTGAGGCTTGTTGGTTTCCAGCTCCTGCTTTCCTGAACCCCCCTTTGGCCGCTCAAAAAGGGGAAAGAGGAGGGGAAAGATGGTAACAATCCACCTCCTTGAGAAGAGAAGCAGGGAGGGAATTTACACACCAGTCTCATTATTTTAGTTGTAGCATGTTCAAAATCATGTAAGAACATTAGGAGCAATCAAGGAAGTCATTAGGAAGCCATAAGGAGTCTTTAGTGGAGAGGGAAAGAGGAAGAAGACCTCTTTGCAGGCAATGCACCCTGAAATCAGGTAGGCTTCAATTCTGTGACATCCTGGGTAAAGAAGAGAGCCCTCGGGACTGGACATCAGGAATTCTGGCTGCAGCACTTCTTGCTTTTGGTCTGCTTTGCTTGCAAGAGCCAAACTGGTGTTGAATTCACCCCCTCCAGGTTTAGGGGGAGCTGAGCTCAGGACTGAGCTGGCTCACCATCGCAGATCCCCCTGCGTCCCCACGCCACGTGAGTAGCTGCTGGGATAAACCCGAGGTGATCTGCAGGAGGGTCCCGTGGGCTTACAGGGCAGGTGTGAACCAAAGCCCAGACGTGCCCCAGGTGCTCACGGCGCAGGCTTTGCCCCTCAGTTCCCAAACTGGTCCTGATTGTTATTTTTCTCTTAAATTTAATTTTATTTTGCTTCAGGCTCACTAGCGTGTGCCTAAGTAATGTGCAGGATGGGCATAAACATGCCAACGTACCTAAAATGAAGCAGAGCTTGATCTGGGGGCTAAGAAGAGTGCTGCTTTCCATACGGAGCTGGGGCTTTCTGCCAGCCCGTTTATTTAGCTTTGCTCCTAAACTGGTGGATCAGATGAAAGCCAGTCAAGTGGAAGAGAGGGCCGTGCTGGAGCGAGCAGCCTCTCCTGGTAATTGCAATGCTGCCAGCGTTCTTCCAGTCAGTTAATAGATTTCCCCAGGTCCTCTGTGCCAGGTGAAAATTTCCTCATTAAGGGGAATTTATTCCGTTTCCTCTTATCGTTTGTTACTGAAGAAGAACGGAGTGGATGGCGTTCCAAAGATGACAGGGTAGAATTTTAAACAAAGCAACAACAAGTCAACACTGGAAGCTGAAAAGGGGCACGAGCAAGGTTTGGGAAAGGCTTATATTGTTTATAAACTGAGAAATGGGGGCGGACTTGGCTTTTGGAGAGGTGAACAGCCACTGAGTGATTGTGGCAGCGTGGAAGAAGGCCGATCGGCTGGTTTTGAAGCTCTGACACTCCTGCCATTTTGCAAAGGTGAATGTAAGGAGAAGGAGTGTTAGAGGAATCGTGGCTATTTCATCTTCCCTTGTTTCAGAATTGATTATAAATTAGTGAGGAAATTCAGTCTTCGGAAGTCTTTCGGTCTGTATTTGAAGAGTAAGTGATGCTCCAGGGGAAGGTGGCAGGCGGTTATGTCCGAGTGGGTCACGTTTTTGGAAACGGCCAGGACTGAGACTTCCTCTTCTCGTTTTAGTGCTGGATTTCTGGTGAGCTCTTGAAAAGGCCAAACACACTTAAGCCTTCAAAAAGATCAGCCAGCCCTTGCTGGCTTCAGTGTCCCCAGCAAGTCTAAAGGGCTGGGTGGGAGCGGAGGCTGTGGGGACAGAACTAGGTCAATGCTGGATCTGAAAAACCATCACCCCTTCACCTCTGTGTGTCTGTCTTGCTATTGGCAATATAATCATCACCCTACCCACTGTTTGCGTGTTCCTTTCTATTCTTTGCATGGAAGTTGGGGTATAAATGCCCCAAATCATCAGTATTAGGAAATGGAAATCTCATGGCAGATCATGGTTTCAAGTGGTTGGAAAGCAGCGCTGCTGGGCCTTTCACTTGTGCTGATTTTCTTCAACTGTAAGATGGCAGAAGTCTTGCTTATATCCATGGGGTTGGGTTGTCACTTCTAACCTCTCCTGCCTCGTGGTGATCCTTGTGTGTTTCCTCCATATTAAGCTGCTTTCGTGGCAGTGAGAAAAGAGGAAACCCTTCCTGCCTAGGTGCTGCTTGAATTGACGTTCTCACATCTGTTGCGTTAAAGATGTGCTGAAAGCCACATCTCTTACTTTTATCATGCACTGGGACTGCTAGAGGAAAAACCCCGTTCTATCTCCCCTTAGGTACTCAGCTTTTCTCTTGCAAGGTGGCTGTCCTGTGCAAAACCAGTTCCCTTTTTCCATGGACATCCTAACGCGACATGGATGTGGCAGTAAATGTCCTGAGCTATCTGAGCTGCTAGCCCAAGGCAAGGAAATCATGTTGCAAAATCATCGCTGCTGCTTTCCTGCCCACCCTGCTGATGGGGAGGCCAATGAATGACGTTGTTATAATGATATATTAAAAAAAAAAAGAGTTGAAACCAGCTGCAAATGAAGGCAGTTTTCGTTTTCTGTCACTAATCAGATGGCAGCCAGCAACGTGTGTTTCCAAGATGGGAGGGAGGAAGAGCAAGGGAGCAAACATGCATGGGAACTGGCTCGTTTTCTTGGGGTCGTCAGGTCTGCTCGCTTGTACTTAAGGAATGCCAAATCTAGGAGAGGAATCTAGCATGGCTGCATCCTTCCTAACAGCTGGCGATGGCTAGCAGCTGTTTTGCCAGGGAGCTGGCAGATTGTGCTTGCTGTGTTTCCTCTTGTAAAGCACTCAGCCATGCCTTCAGTTCTGGCGTTCACACTTCACGCAAGCAGTCCTGCCTCTGAGCTGCAGTCAGGAAGGAGGAAGGGCTCTGGGGAAGCAGGGCAGTTGTTGCAGCGGAGGAGTCAGCGCATGGAATCTGCAGGCTTTAATTGCTGGGGTGCTGGAAGGTGGGATTGTCTGCGGGAAACCTTTCTGCTTTTAGGAGTAGATCCAAAACCCGAGAAGCTCACCCTGCTGGGTTAGGCAGGACCGTTTCCTTCTGGGAGCAGCAAGGAGCAGGATCTGTTGGAGTAAGGAGTGATGTGATGGGGGCAGTTCGAACTGCTGCCCAGGAGCTTGAACTCCAAAGCTTCTGGTCCCCAGTTCTGCTCTCAGAATTAGCCGGCTCAGCACTTCTGTGCCTCTCACCTGTTTAGCCTGGCTTCACTGAGGGCAGTGGAGCTGCTCCTTAAGCTGAAGTGGAAAACCCAATGACTCTTCCATGCTTCAGCTTCCTGACACATTCCAATATCGCGGCCTTACCCCTCTCCTCCCACTCAAATAACATAATGCTATTTATTTTAAAATACCATCAAGCAAAGGACGTAATTCAAAAGCTCTGATTTAGGAAAATTGCTTGTTTGTTAATCATTTCCTTTTTCCTGATTCAGAGCTTGCTTGCTCATAAAATATTGATTTATTGGGCAGGCAAGGATGCTCTTGGCAATGAAGATGAAAAGCAGAAGTGCTGATAAAAATACATAGGCTTTTTATGTTTTTCCAAAAGCAAAGCTTAGAAAAGGTGGCTTAGAAACGGAGACGGGCAGGAGCTATCAGGGGTATAGGTGGAGTCAAAACAAAGTGAAACAAAAATAGTGTAGGAGAAGAAAGTGTGCGATGGAGGGAATAAAGAGGGGCTGGAGACGGTGGAAAAATCAAAATGAATGAAAGAAACCATCGAGCTGCAGAGATGTCTGGGGGAAAGCAATGTATTTGAAATCAACAGCAAAAGTTCAGAGTGCTAAAAAGTGGGAGAACAAGAACAGAAGTAATGAGGGACCCTGAATGCAGATAGGAAACCAGAAAAAGCACCGTGGTTGACCCTGCCTATCTCCCTCCCCCCCTTTCATAATGCAAGAAGTAGCACAGATGACATGGGGGAAAAAGGCTGCCTGAGACCAGTAAAAGAGAAGAAACTGCCTCTGCACGTGGGAGATGAAGGCCATTTTTACTACACATCTCTGAAGTGACGTGGTTTTTCAAAGCAGCAGCCGTATCCGAATGCAGAGCAGCCCAAAGAGCAGGAAGAAGGGCGTGTTTGGGATGAATTGTGGTGCTTTGGGGCAAGTTGTCCCACAGCTCGGCAGGGTCAGGGGACATCTGAGTGGCTCACCTCGGATCTTCAGGAATTTCACTGATCTGTGTGCAGCGGAGGTGCGAGCAGTCATGGTTACGGAGCCAGCCCAGTGGGGTGAGGTTTAAAATTTGGACTGGGAGGAGAAAGGTGAGGGAGAGTTTAAAAGTTCAGGAGTGGAGAAGTGGGGATACTGAATCCAAGAAAGGAACCACTGTGAGTTTTCGGTGGAGGCTGTAATGGTAAAAGACCACACAGACATGGATATGGTGGTGGACAAGGCTGCCGGGGAGATCACGGGCCCAGCGTGAGGCACTCCCGTCTCAAAGTGAAAGAAACACTTTCCTTCCCAGCATCACTAGTCTGTCTGCGGGCTTTGCCTAGTAAGTATTTGCCTGGGACATCCAGCCCAAGAAAAGATCTTTTGTGTATGAGGAGCGCGTGGCTTAGCAGGGTTGTCTTCCTTTTCTTGCCGTCATGTGCATGCTCCTGTAGTGCCTGCCCCATGATGCAGTGTGGGAGACACGAGTACTCGTATGCCTTCTAAGTATTGCTGTAAAGCCTCACACATTTTTCTTTGTTTCATACCAGTGAAGCTGTTCCAGAAGAGACCCTGAGGAGGGCCAAACAACTCGGCTTCTCGGACAAGCAAGTTGGGAAGTGCCTGGGGCTGACTGAACTGCAGTGCCGGCAGCTGAGACTGAGCAAGAACATAGCTCCCTGGGTGAAAAAGGTACCGGGACAAACCTCGCTCTTTGGGGTGAGGGCTTCTAAGGGAGCAAGGAGCAGGAGGCTTCTCTGCCCTTACACACAGTCAAGGAAAACAAAGTGAAAACCTTGGCTCTGTTATCAGTGGGACTTTTGACATTGACATTAGAGAACAAATTTCACACATCTAGCTGTTACCCTGCACTGCACGCCTCAGCGTAGTGACATCGATCTATAGATTGAACATCCCCAAAGAGAAACAAACTATTTTTCATTTTCTGTGTGGCTGAGGTGGAACCACAGCTACCTGGCTTCAGGAAAAGGCTGGGAAGATGGATACTGGCCCACCGTGGGGTGACAATGAAAGGTGTAATATGTCTTTTGTCTTGGTAGTAACTTTTTACATGGTAGCTCTTTATTTGAAGCGCCCTGTTGTTTATGGGTTCATTTGCTATTCATTGTAATAGTACTGAGTGTAATGAGCTCATCTAGTATTCATGGCAGTGTCACAAATGCTTTGCTAGGTGTTCTGTCGCTGCATTTAAGGTACGGTGGTATTAAACTGCCACCAGCTGGGATTTTTGTCCTTAAAGTGGGGGGGAAAACAAACCAAGCTAGTCAATGTTTCTGAAAAAGCCCATCTGTATCCTCAGGCCCAATTCCAGATGCCAAATCTCCTTCTGTTCCCCAGCTGCTGTTTTCCTTCTATGTCCTCACCTGGCCTGCAGGAACGTGCCTGCTCTTGCACTACGTTCCTTCTCGCACATGGCACTGCGGTGCGGGATTGATTTGTGTGCCAAGGTACCCTTAATAAGGTCATTTGACTTACGCAGCAGTTGTGGCATCAAAGCATATGTTTCTTCCTGAGCCATGAAGTGCAAGTTGCAGCATTAGCACCAGTAATGAGCAGCAGACACTTACACAGCGCTAATGACATAAGGTCACATTCTTCATTATTCACAAGGATTTGCACTGCCAGTGGGGATTCATGAAAGTACTTGGCAATTGGAAAGATTTTTAAGCGGTAGCATGTAAAAATTCATGTCAGGGCTGCTTTAACGTTGTTCCCTGTTCAGTATGCTGGGTAGAAACGTTTCAGCTGTTCATTCAGGGAACATGAGCAGTAGGGTGACCTGGATGGACCAGTTACGGTGTATAACATGCAGTAAGGAGTTGACACAAACAGTTTGAACAGCCTGGTGGGCAAATGATTCTTCTGGACTCTCTGGTGACTAATTACATAGGAGATTGTTGAAAACTACATATAAAGGGTGGTTGAAAATCACTCTTGCTTTGTGCACCATTTAATTACCAAAGCAAGAGGTATGTTATAACGTAACTATGGAGTATTTCCGCTGCCGTTTGCTGCTCGGGGTGATCTCAAAGTGTTATTGTGTGTATGTTTGTGGTCAGTGTGTGAGTAAATGGAGCCAGGTGCGTAGTGTGGAGATCCAAGATGGCATAGCTGAAGAAGACAAAAGACCTGGATGAATAGAGGTCTTTGTAATTAACACTGCCAAACTATTCAGAGAATGAGGAAGGCAGAGACAAGAAGGGATTGCTTCTGGGCTGTGAAGATGTTTTACCACGCAGGTGCAGCACTAAGTTTGCAGCTTAGAAAGAGATGGTAGAGCCTCCTGGTGGCTGAACTGCAAGGCCTGGGGGCAGGGCAGGCATTTGCTGCGTTGCCGGCACATCGCAGGTCAGGTCACCTTCTGAGGAAGGGCACGGTGGGAAAAATAGTAAGTCAAAAATAGGAAAAGAGGAGGGGGGGAAGGAAACAGTACATAAGAAACTTGCACTGGACAAGTCACAGCCCCTGCTCTCCTCCCTACAGATCGACACGCTGGCGGCAGAGTACCCTGCAGTAACTAATTACCTGTACGTCACGTACAGCGGGCAGGTAGGTGCATTGGGGAACAACACTCTCGTTGCTGTCTAGTTTGATCTCTTTCCCCTGTGCTGCAGTTTTTCTGGAGATCTTGCAAATGCCTCAGTCTCTGTAGCAATTATTTTGAATGCTATTACGTAGAGTCCCCTTTCAGCAGGCCTGGTACTGTGTCTTGCCTGGTGATCCAGTGCATTTGTTGTTAATGCCCCTGTGTTGTTATAACTCTGCTTTGTAATTCCTGTACTGACATCCTCTGTGCACAGGTCAGGCGCTAGGAATGCAGAACTTGTCTCACTCATCTTGTCCTAGCATTTTTTTATGAAAACTTGTAGCTCCTTGGGCTGCTCGGATAGCCAAGTCAAAGGTGCTGGGTCTCCCTTGGCTTGGGTGCAGCACCACTAGCTCCAGTGGAGAAGCACTTCATTTACACCACAGTAAATTAGATCAGACTTGAGCCCTGCAGGATCAGGCTGTTGGATACGGGCTGAATGCCAGAAACTGTTTGTTCTGAGAAGCACGGAGTTAGGTGCTGCTGAGTGCAGACCCTAATGACTTTTCTCCCTCCTCAGGAACACGATGTAAAATTTGATGACTGTGGAGTGATGGTGTTGGGCTGCGGACCGTATCACATAGGTAAATCTTTCTTACAACTCCTCTGTTTTCCTTGCACCCTCGAGCCTTCTTTGGATATTCCTGTGGTTCATTTGTTCCTCTTCTCATACGGTGACAAAACCCTCTGGAGCACAGTGCACAGGACATCAATTCCTAGCAGAAGGTTTGCCTTTTACACTTGCTTGGAGACTTCATTTCACGCCCTGGAAAAACAGGAGACTTTTTATTACTTGAAACTCAGGAGCATGTCACCTGGTTGTGATTTCCACAAAGTTTTAGGGATTTTTTTTTAACCTTACCTTTGGCGAATGTTAAGGCATTCAGAATCTGATACCTCATATGGAAGTTTGCTGCCACACACATCTCAGATAAGTATACTGTGTCAGCTCATGACTACACTGCTGTACGTTATGCATTTTAATATTGTAAGCATAGGTGACTACAATAAAGATTTGGATAACTTCAGCTACTTTTGAACAAGCAATTCTCTGTACGCAGCTTGTTTCAGTCCACTCAGATGCTTATGCAGCGTAAGAGTTTCCTCATGGCTATGGATATTAGGTAGACAGACCATGCTGAATTCCTTATGTGACTACTTTTTCTTTTCATGGATCCTTCCAAATAGCTTACTGTCGTTGACAAGAAAAAGATTGGTTGTTCTTCAGAAATATTTTTGCTCTGCATCTCACAAGTAATAGTGATGGGTTTTGAAAGCTGAAACACAAACTGCATCCATTCGTTTTGCTTGGGTGGATGGGCCACGTGGTGCGCTCCTGGTGCTGCTGGTAGGATGTGTGTTTTTTAACTCGGTTTCCAGTGTGAATGCTGAGATGAGTGAAATCAGGAGGAACGCTCCGAGATTGCTCTTTCTTTGTTGTGAATGCTTCTGCCAGTCAACAGGCTGTGTATGATGGCTGCAAAATGTGAACACAAAAAGGGTGGCGGTTTTGTTTAATAATTTGATTGATTTTATGCAAATGCATTTTGTGCTGTTGCCTAAAACATTGTTTAGATCAAACATTCAGATCTGATACTGTCTTAACTTCTCTGTAGCTGATTAGATCAGGACTTTGAAAGAAGATCAGATCAATCTTTGAAAGAGATTGCAACTAAATGAAGCCTGCTAATAGAGGAAGCCATTACCTACACCTCTAAAAGATTTTTTTTCTAGGTGCTCTCGTCAAGTTGATTCTTTTTCGTTGTTATCCTTTGAAGGCAAGTGAGCAACATGCTTGGCTTTGCTCTGCACCTTCCGAAATACAACCATAATTGAGTGGGATCAGCTGAGCGTGAGCTGTGGATTGCTTGCCCCTCGCCGCCTGCCAGGAGGGGATCTCCTGTCCTCGGCAGGGAGCAATCTGATCAAGCTTTGTCTGTGTCAAAGGCAGCCCTGAAGAGTATAAATAAGCAATTGCACCGAGCCCCTTGACCAGCAGAATGCCCTGTTAATTGTATGGTGCACTCAAACTTAACGCGATCTAAACCTGGAAGTGAGTTCAAAGCCAGGCCTGCATTGTAGTAATTATCTTCTCCAGAGCAGCGTCTGGGTATGTTACCCCAGCCATTACCAGCATTGCTAATGATTTGCTGTCTTCACTTTTCCCACTGCTTGGATATGACCCTTACTTGATGCAGCTGGATCTGACCTCCAAATGTTCAGCGATTTCCCAGGGAGTATCCAAGGCAGCCTGCTGGGGACTGCAGGTTACCATCATGACCTATATTTGAGGTTTCTTTTGTATAAGAATGCCTGAATAATTGAGGTGGAATAAAAAAGGTGAACGGTGACCCTTCTGGGAAACATCCTGTTTCAAATTTGATTTCCTTGTCTTTTCTGTGAGGTTTTAGCTGAGGCCCAGGCGTGTTTTGAGATCCGTGTTTGACAGAAGCAGGGAAATAAATAGTGTGCTTGTCAGTGAGTGACCTGTGCCAGCCATCTGTTTGTAACTAGGTGTTGTGGAGGCAGCAATTAAGCACAGCTTGAATTTCCAATGCATCTTGTCAAACAATTATATGTATATATATATAAAAAAAATTATATCAGTGGTTAACGATCATGTAATGACTGTGAACACATCACGATGAGGTCAAGGTTTTCTTGCAGACCGTCAGCAGAACCATTTAATGATGTTCTTTAGTATGCATCATTCGCTGTTTATGGCACCTCTCTTGGATGTTAGTGTGCAGAAATTTATAGGATGGTGGCTGTTACCTCATGTATAGACTCAGGCACTGCCTGAAGCCTGCAGCGTTGCCAAAAGTTGTGCAGAGCCGGGAACTCGTAGAGTGCCAGCTGATTCCCTCTTTCTCTTGCCCTTAGAGGCAGGCACAGTGCTTACTCGGGTTAAGGACAGTTAGGATGTGCCTGCCTGAGTGATGCCACAGTTGCTGAGGCTTTTAAAGCAAAGTAAAAGGATCTCAAAGTGGCTCCAAAAGTTCATCCATCAATTTGCCTTACCTAGAGTCAGTGCCTGGGAAAGGCAAACCTTGTAATTTCTCTGCTTGGTTAACCACACTCTGCTTTTCTGAGAGGCAAAAACCACTTCAGTCTTCCGTTTTTCAAACAGCATCTATACAAATACTTCGTGTTTCCTGGGGTAAACAGAGCTGCCTCGTAATGTGCACTTATTTTGGTCACCTCCAAGTTCTGCCTCTTGAGTCCTTCCCATAGTGTGTCGGCTGAGAGGCTGCGAGAGCTGGAGGAGCTGAGCCAGCTTACCTGATGCTCTTGGAGGACCACGTTCGGGGATGATTAGTTTCTGTGGGAGGACAATTGGATTGCTTGCTCTGAGCTGACAGGAGGCAGTGTTGGCTTTTTTTTCCTCTTTTTTTTCAGCGTGAGTGCTGAGAACGTCTGTTTGTTTTCTTCTGTGCATCCATCCTTCCCTTGCCCACTTCTCTGTCTCCTGGCAGGCAGCAGCGTGGAGTTTGATTGGTGTGCTGTCTCCAGCATCCGCACGCTGCGTCAGCTTGGCAACAAGACCGTCGTGGTGAATTGCAACCCGGAGACGGTGAGCACGGATTTTGATGAGTGTGACAGACTGTACTTTGAGGAGCTGTCGTTGGAAAGGATCCTGGACATCTACCAATATGAGGTAAAGAAAAGCACGAGCAGCAACAAAAAGCCACCAAGTGGCCCAAACTTTTCAAAATTCATGTCACCAGCTTGCTTTGGCGGAGCAGCTGTGGGCGAGGAGGGGAGAGCTTGCTAGCTAAAGCTGTTTGGTTTGGATCCCAGTGTTGCATTTTACACATCGTTGATGTTCCTAGCAGACTGCTCAATAATGAATGCCAAATAAATATTAAATTATTTTGCAAGATGCCATATTGTGCAATATTTACAAGCAGATTTAATTTGCTGCACAGTCATTTATCGCACAAATTGTTCTGCCCTTGCAGTGCTGAGCTTTAGCACTTAAGCATATCCTTGACTTTAAGCGCAAGTGCTCCCCCTGAAGCAAACAGAACAACACTTGTGCATGCTCAGGAGCTTGCAGTCTCGGGCCTTACGATACAGTGGCAGCGTGGTGACCATTGTCGGCGTGCAGGCAGGCCAGAAGGGCATTTGATTTGCCATCAAACTGAAAGATGGGCTGGCTCCTGATCCAGACGTTGCCCGTGTCTGCTGGGAGTTTTCAAGTGCTCAGAGCTGCCAATACTAAGAGACAGAGATGAGTCCCAGGGAGATTTGATGATGGGAAGATCTATGGTGAAAACAGGTGGTTCCACTATGGAAAATGTTTATTTCTAGCTGGTAACACGCTTATCTTAGATTTTATCACTGAAGTTTTCAAAGGTGCTTACAGGAACTTTAATCTTCCTTGAAATTCAGTGTGAGTTGTAACTTGCTGAAGAGACTTTGAGGAGCCCAGGTCCTATTCAACTTGTGATTTCTCTTGTCTCTTTTCCAGTACAAGCCAATATGAGCTCAGCCCTTTTGTGAATAGGAGGTAGTTCTCAAAAAGGTTTTATGACCTGGCTACATCTTGATGACTCCCAAATATGGGAACAAGCAAAAGCCCATCAGAAGTCAAGTCCCAGTCCCTAGGCTCTGTTCTTAAGCCATTTTTAGGGGGGACCATTTTTAGATTGCAGCTTCATTCTTTATTTTTTCCATGTTGATTTACCTCTTCTTTAAATTTTCATAGAAACAGATGCAGTTGCTGCAAAGTGTTGATTTAGGGCGGGTTGAAAGACTCTGGTGGCTCACTGGAGTCTTAAAGGCTAATTTTTGAATGCTTTAGGAGTACCCCAAGGCCCAGCTCTATAAACATGGAACTCTTGTTTATTTAACCAAAACTGAACTTCTGAACTTGGGGCGTGGAGCAAATTGGTGTGACAGTTTGTCAGAGAAATAACACTGATGAAACACAGCATCTAATTACTGCAGGATCAAAAGAAGAGGTAGGCATAGGTGATGAGGAGCAACTACTCATTTAAACACGCAGGGCTGGCAATTAGCAAGTCGGGTAAGAAAAATATGTGAAAAGAATAATGCATGTGTGCTGAAGCTCGCAGCATCCTGCTTGTTGCAGCAGGGTTTGGTGAGTTGGAAGTCACGTTTCTCAGTCTGTAGGCTGACCTTGCTTATGCTGGGATGTGCTGTGGACCTCAAGGTCTGATAGCAGCATCCCATGCTGCCTGGAGCTGAAGGGGTTTGTCCTGGAGACATTAAACCCATTAGGGTCTGAGCCTAAACATCCAAAGTTAGGGTGTGCTGTCTAGTAAATCCCAAGAAGAAGTACTCAGCTGTTTTAGAGCAATTCTTAAGCAGTGGCCACAGGGAATGGCATTGTTATGCTTAATTTGTAAGTGAAGAAATTGAATCTCTGAGGAGGGAAGAGACTGCACGGAGTCTGATAAAGGATTTGGGCAGACCTGGGGACAGACTCCAGACCTCCAGCGAGGTATAGACTAAAATACACTATTTGCTGTGTCATTTTTTAAAGCATGAGTGAGCCAGATGCTAATGCCCTGTTAACAGAGTGTTTCCTCAGGCAAGTGGAGCTGGAAGTTGGTCCCCAAGGAAACAACAAAGATGAAAACTTAGGATTTGATTCTGAGATCCCTCAAAGATCCTGCAGATAACCTCCTTCCTATCCCAGTTTTGTATGGAACACATGCATAGTGCCAGGGCTTCAGTCCAGGCTTTAAAATTTTGCTGCTAATTAGCTTCCTCTATTTTTATAGTGTACAGTGAGTAGTGCCAGGGGGGCAAATACTCCAGAAGTCCTGGAGCATTGGTGCACCACAAGAGTAGAACCACCAGCAAACAAAGGACAAAGGCCTCATCCCTCAGTAGGGGTGGCGCATCAACTCTCTAAGCACTGTTAGGGTTAACATCAAGCCTTGGGCAGCTACTCCCAGTTTTCTAATCAGACAAATGAGGTTACATTCACAGGTAGGTTGACTAATGAAATGATGGGGACCCCAACCTGCCTGCCAAGTACTGCTCATAGCTTGGCACGGTGCATGTCCCAGGGACGTCCTCCGCTGCCCCTTCTCTTTCTGTCCCTTGTGTCCCCACCTCCCCCTCGCTAGTCGACATCCACAGCTGCTCTGACACACCAGAGACCGAGCTCTGCAGACGGAGCTGTGCTTTGGAGGGAAGTTTAATTTACTGGGAATGTGCAAAGTTAGGTGGTAGTCTGTGAGGACAACAATTAAAAAAATAAAATTAAAAAAAAATCCCTTCGCTCAGATTTATTGGCTTTTTGTTTCCAGAGAAGATGTTCCCTTTTTATTTTAATATCTCTCTGCTTGAGGGCCTCTTCTGATTCTTTTTCAGTTTCTAGGATCATTCTGAAACAATTCATAAAACTAAAGGAGGCTCTTAGGTACAATTTTAATGGTCTAATTTGTTTTCAAACTCAGGGAAAAAGAAAACCCAACTCTATTACTAATGACATAAAAGCAAGGTAGTAATAAAAAGAGTGATTTTTATAATAAAGGGGAAAATAATTCTCCCCAGACTTCTTTCACTAGATTATGTACAGTGTATATTTTAAAGCTTTCTGTTGGCAAGGATGTTACTCATTTTCTTTATAATTAAAATACGGCTGATGACAAAGTGATATGTGGTGGAGTCCGTTTTCAGTCTGCCCACGTTCCTCAGCAGTGCAGACCTGTTCCCTGCCTGGGCAACGGGCTGCTCCCTGGGCAAAGGCATTCTTTGGGAAAGAAAAGCAGAATTTTAAAGGAAAAAATGCACAGCAGCTGGGTCCCAATTTATGATTCTTTTTGAGTAAAAATGAGCATGTGATTCTTTGCTATCTGCTTGAGAAGCCATCTCCTCTGTCTCTTTGGAGGCCACGATGCTGTCCCAGCTTGGATGTAGGAGTTTTGATTTTAGGGGCGCAGTGGCTGGAATTGTTTTAAAGGAAGAAATAAGCAGCAGCTGGAGAGAGGCTTTTAGCTGGGACATTTGGGGGTGAAATATGTTTGGGATAGACTGTGGTGATGGCCAACCTTGGCATCAAAGCTAGGTTGGGACGTTATCAAACCTGAATCGTTCCAAGCTGTGAAAAGGGGTTTGCTTATTTGCTGTCTGGTTCTCCTCCATCTGGGATGCTAAGGAGTCCAGGGGCTGGAGATAAGTTCTGTGTTTTGGATGGCTCCGGAAGCTTGAGGGGATTTTAAACCCAGTAACGAAGACGTTTTTCTTCAGAGCTAGAGAAGGAGAGCTCTGATGCCATGGGACAGCCCCAAGTGGGCACCAAACAGCTTCTGTCCCTGCCCCACCCTCTGCTAACGGGGTGTTTTTCCCTCCCAGTCCTAAGCTCTTTGAGATGGCTGCTGTTGGCTAGCAGCTGCATGTCATCCCAGAAACGAGTGCATGGAGAGTAGGAAAAAACATCAGCTCCATCACTGTAGATTATTAGCATGCGAGGCAAATGAGTAATCTTGCAGACCTTGGGATAATAAGTGCTGTTTAAATGCCAGGCTTTTTTAGTGGGTCCTTATTATGGTAGGAAATTATCCACATTAAAGTTAAGCAGGGTTTGTTCTAGCATTTATCATCTGTTTTTTTCTGAGTCACTTCTAGTCCATCCTGCGCGTGGCTCACAGATCTCCCTCTCTAAATCCCTTTCAATCCCTCATTAAGAAGTTCCTCTTCCAGGAAGGCCGGTGGGGTTAACCTTCTTCAGGAAAAACACACTTGTTAATTAAAAGAACATTGATACTTTAAAGGATAGAGCCAAACCGTGGATCGCTGTGCATTGGATGTTGATTTATGCTTCTCATTTGCTAGAGGTGGGTGAAACTGTGTAAAACACATTTGGTTCAAAGGGGCCCATCGCTACAGCTGTACTGCAGGCCGGATTCTCCTTTGGGCAAACTTTCACCAGCTTTAATTTGGAATTAAAGTGTCCGTTATTTAATTACCCTGAATTATTAAATGATCTCAATTCACATCCTTATAATTGTTGCAGGTTCTCCAAAGCCTGTTATTTTTACTGCAGAAAATTTCCCCACCAAACTCTACTGTACTTGAAAGCCTTCAGGGGTTTATGTAAGGAAAAGAGGAAAAAAAAAAGGCCATAATTGCACCTGAAGTATGTACGTTTATGAGGAAGCTCAGCTGTCTCCTTGTTATTTGACGTTTATTATTTCCTTGCTTAAAATGTTGTGGTTACCCAGCCACAAACACAAATCGTGCCTTTGAGGCTGGAGGATGCTGTGTCACCTGTCCCGACTCATCTGCTTCGGGAATTTAAGGGCTTGCAAATAACCTGCATGGCAATGAGCATGTGTGAGAGTTCGGCTGAAATATTTGTTACTGCGGAGCGTGCTACCAGAAATGAAGAGCTAGGCACAAATAATGAAGACGAATTAAAATGAAGAGCTGAATGTATCCTGAGTCACCGCCACGGGCTGCCTGCTGGGTTGGGCTGGGTGAGCGAGGCTCTGCGCTGTGCGGGGCAGCAAGGGCTCAGCGGTGAGGGCTCCCTAAAGCCTGCCTTCTGGGGCTAGGGGAGGAAGTTTGCTTAGCACATAGTGCTCTTGGCATGGGAGGGGGAAAAAGAAGTCTTCCAGTTGTTTTCTGCTGGCCTTCTGCTGGACGTTACTGCCTTGCAACCCTAGAGCAAGAGAGTTTGTGTGAACATGTGCTACTCTGGCAGTCCCTGGCCGTGGGACAGGCTGCTTTCTCTGAAGAGCTGGTCTATGAGACAAAGAGGACCTAAAACATCCCGTGTGGTCATGCTGTGGTGTCCAGTGGCCGCAGCAGGGCTCGGCTGAAGTGAAGGTCTCCATGCCCACGCATGCAGGAGGAAGGGAGGGAGACCTGCCCCCAGCGAGCAGAGCTGTGAGTTTTCTTGCAGGCTGTGATATTTTTGTAGCACGGCTCCTTTCCTCTGCAAAGTCAGAGCATGTGTCAGCTCTGTGCTCATCCTCACTGGGAAAGCAGAAGACCCCCAGACATGACATGAAAATAAGGTAGTAGTCTGTGGTTGTGGCAGAAATGATAAAATCTTGGTTTGATATCAAAAGGGACGTGAACACTGCAGACTCCTTTGGTTTCCTGGGGAATTTGACCTCGAGTTACGGCTGCCTGTTGATGAAATCAAGGAGGATAGTGTGTTTTTAGAGAAGCTATGCTCTGAATCAGACTTTGCAAGCTGGATACCTCCAGATCAGAAAAGTTATCATCTGCCTTTACTCATAACAATCTAAAAATGAGTAATCTATACGCTGGGTCCCTAATTGTAACAGCTTCTAATGTTAAGCTAACTTGGACGTGACTGTGCTTCTTTCTCTCTTCCAACAGGGATGCAGTGGTTGCATTATTTCTGTAGGTGGGCAGATTCCCAATAACTTGGCAGTGCCACTGTACCAGAGTGGAGTGAAGATTCTTGGCACGAATCCTTTGCAGATTGACCGGGCAGAAGATCGCTCTATTTTCTCAGCTGTTCTGGATGAGCTGCGTGTGGCCCAGGCTCCCTGGAAGGCAGTCAGCACTCTGGTAAGTTGGAAAATGATCTGGGAAACGATAAAGTGCCTAGGTGTTGTGAGCGTCTGCTGGAGGGACCAACTTAGTGATACGTTTCAAGATTCTGAAGACATTTGACAGCTTTTTACTATCCTTGTTGAAGAACTTTTTGATCCTTGCAAAATGATGCTGCAGCTCAGGTGTGGGAGTGGAATGGGAAATGGAAGGGAAGTGTCTTCATATTATCCTCACACATCATGGGATATATAACTAGCAAATGTTAGCACCACTGTCAGGCTACTTTGGTTTATTCTGCTGGCCTTGAAAACTACTCTATTACATGGAGATTGCAAAGGAATCGAGACATGACAGCACCTTTTTTTCCCAGTGAAGCTCTATGGACAGGGAGGTTCTGAGGAGGACAACTCTGGAACAGAGGAGCTGTGTATTCTGTTCAGCCCAGCCTGTAGTCCCCTACATCTTTCTTTATTTCAAGTGCAAAAGCAGTTAGAGTGATATTTTGGAATGACTTTAAAATATGTTCTTGTTCACAGCATGTTTTCCCTCCCTGTCTTTAGAGAGATGCAGTTGAATTTGCAGGCTCTGTGAGGTACCCATGTTTGCTGAGGCCTTCCTATGTCCTGAGGTAAGGCTCAAACATCAGAACTCATCAAGCTGGGGGGTATGAAGTAAAAAAGCCTTTTTGAGGAAAGGGGGAGTCGTTTTAAGGGACTTGGAATACGCTGTGCTAGGTACATGCAGCATAAAGCTGCCAGTCTTAACAGGTGGAACGACTGCTGCCTGTACCAGTAAAGGCAGCCAATGGTTCCCTTATGTCCATCAGGCACAGATCAAAGGCAGAACCCCATCCTAAGAATGTCTGTTTAGCTCAATGCCTTTTTCATGTCTGAAGACCAAAAACGTGAGCCATCTGGGATACTCCTCAAGGTTCCTGAGCCTACCTGTACAATTAAGCCAGAAGATTGTTTGCCACCAGGAAAAACAGAAGGCAATGTGCTGAGGCCATTTATTGGGGTTGGCATCTGTTATCAGAAAATGACAGCGTGTCTTTTGAATTCAGCTTCTTATTTGCCAAGCTTCTCTGCTTACAGGCATGTTTTATGTCCCTACGCTGTGGCAGCTGTTTTTCTTTAAATAGACATTGTACAGAACTGCACATTTCCGACAGCTAGACTTCTTGAAGAAGTTACATCAGTGCTCACACAGGTTTTGAATGATCACTCTTCTCTGCGAGGAGTTGCTTCATAGCTGACTAGGCACAAAGAGGCAGTTTGCCGGGCACAATTTACAAGTGCAAATAAATTGGAGACAGGATCCTTTTCATATGAAAAGAAACATAACAAAATGAGGAGACACAATATTCATTTTCAGGGGAGAAAAAAAATCTTTTCATTTAAAACGGGGGAAAAAAAGCATTTCATATATGTTCAGCCTCAAGGAAATATCTTTTCGAAGACTGCTGATTGTGACTTTTCTATTCAGTTTCTGAAGCTTGCAGTGGAGTTGCAAAGCAGAGTTAAAAGCTAGCACTCTGATCAGGAGGATGACTTAGAAAGTACTCCTGATGTCACTTTCTGGATTTCTAGGGCACACTCCTTTTAGCCTGTTATTTCCATTTGTATTACATTAAGCAGAGCCCCTTTCCATGTAAGTATTTCTTAACGCAGTATTTCCAAGGTATTTTGAGCATTTCAGGGTTAGGGGAACTTCAGGACGGATTAGGGGAATTTCAGGGAGATGAAATATGGTTTAGTGGAAGACTTGTTAGCATTAGGTCAGAGGTTGGACTCAGTGATCTTGGAGGTCTCTTCCAACCTAGACTATTCTGTGATTCTGTGAAACCTGCAGAATGTCAAACTTGAAGAAATATAAAGTGAAAAGCCCTTGCACAGCGTACTGTCTGGCCTCTATTTGCAGAACAGCAGCAGTTCCACAGCTAGACTTCTTCATCCTTTGTACAGACATGGCCTTTAATATTTGCCAGTTGCCTTTGAAAACTAAATGCATTTCTCCACCATTTATGTACTGTGTGCACCCGTTCACATCCTCAGTGGTGCGGCTGACATAGGTCCCTGGATTTAATTGAACTCTATTGATCTACATCAGCTGAAGTTGTAGTCCAATAAAGTGTAAGCATGTAGGTACTTGTGGCTATTTATCTTAGGTTCAAGGGCCTGATTTCATGGGATAGGTCCTTCCTTCACTTTTCCCCACAGCCTCTGTGGGCTTGTCCAACAAAGCAAAGGGGAAACTGAGTGGCAGTAGTAGAAGTGAGCAATGTTAGGTCTTACGAAATAAATTTAAAAAGATCTTGCCTTTCAAAGGGACTGAATTACTGTCAACCCATGTTCTCCCAAATCCCTGCCTGATACTACAGAGAGCTACATTTCAATGTAGCTTTCAGACACCATATCTGTATCTGCTGTGCCCGTCCCCTATAGCCTAAGAAGACAGCCAGCGAAGAGCAGCCCGTTGTCACCTGCATTTGCATTGTCACAACCATCACCAGTGGCCTGGCCGCTGAAGAGCAATGGGGCTGACAGTGGGCAAGGAGTCTGTTTTGTCACGAGCTCCCAGCTAAGCTGCACGACATGGTGGAGGAGGCTGGGTCTTGAGAGGGGATATCTGGCTAGCCACCTCCTCCAGCTTAGGGGGAGCTTCAAAAGCTTGGGCCAGAAAGGGAATTTCCCAGCAGTGCTAAGGCTGCACAGCCCCAGTTCATTGCTTGATTTTTCCTCATGGTTCTGGAGGTCACCTGTCATCTCTGGAAGGCTGGTGGAGGTTCGTGAGGTACCAGCTCTGCCTTTCTTTCTGTCCAGAGTAGAACGAACAGGTGGCTTTAGCCAAGGTCTTGCTCAGCTAGCCTGCCATATAAAGGTGGTTGTGCTGGGATGTCTCATGCTGTAATGCTTCCCTTACCATCGTGAGGGAAGATGATCTGGTTTTGGTTTACCTTTTTTTTTGAATGTCATTCTTACAGTGGGTCTGCAATGAATGTAGTATTCACTGAAGATGAAATGAAGAAATTCTTAGCAGAAGCCGCCAGAGTCTCTCAGGTACTGGTATTTGCCCTGCCACTGCTTTTGCTTGTTGTGTTTGCTGTGTTTGTTCCACCTGTGCTGTGCTTTCCCTCTGTTTCTGTAGTGTTTTTTCCCCAACTCTCTTCCTTGCCTGGGGAGGAGCCAGGGAAATTCAAGTCTGACCCCTCCGTTCATTCCCTAAAGGGTGGATCTTGAATGCAGGAACCTTTGCAAGCTTCTGTTACAACATTTAGCTTTCCAAATCACGTACTGAGTTTCCTTTGGTACAGAAGCAGACTGGTGCTTGCTTACTGTTAATCCAGTGGGATTACTGATCTGCAGAGTATGTAAAGCAGAAGATGAAAGGTGTCAGTTTTAAATGTTTTAAATGTTATTTTGGCTTTTTTAGTGCCTTTTTTCCAGCAAGGGGAAGGTTTTGGTCTAGAACACTGAAATTTAGAAAAGGAAAAATCTGAGCAATTTCCCAAAGACCCGAGTGCTTCAAAACATAGTAAACAGCTCAAAGCCTGAGTGTGTTTTTTTTGTTGTTGTTGTTGTTGTTGTTGTTTTTCTATCCTTGCTATCAGTGTCAGTGTATAAGGGATGTTTGGAGAGCTGAGAGTGTGGGAGGAGGAAAAAGTGAAATGATTGAGCTCGAATGAACAATATACAGAATCTGGAGTCTGACCTTTCTACAGCCTCAGAGTTTGGCTTGGCCTTTTTGGGCTGTTTTCTTGTTCCCCACAGCCTCCTCCCCATTTTTTATTTTTGTATTTTTTTGGAATGATCCCTGTTCACAAAAGTGCTGTAATGCCATAAGCACTGCTCTCATGGGGAATCTTGGAGTTAAGTTGTTAGAGCAGCTCTCTGAAAACACAACTGGCTAAGGAAGCAGACACATTGCTGCTTACTCAGAGCATTTCTTAGGTGGTGGATTTCTTAAGTTTGAGCAAGAAGAAAAAAAAAAAAGTGTTTTTTAAATGTATGAGGCAAATGATGGAAGATTAACCTTTTGGTAAGAAAAGAGCTAGTGAAATGGAGACACCTTGCAAAGTAATAATGTCCTGAAGGATAGGTTAATGTGGAGGAAAGAAGACCACTCGGCATCATTTGCAAACAGTGGTGGAAAACAGATTTTCAGCGATGCTCAGCCACCCAAAACACTGAGCTTCTCTCTGTACTTCATTTGTATTTCCCCATGCGCTCACAGAAGCAAAGCAGACAGCAGTGCTCAGTGGGACAGAACACCTTCTTTGGGCATCTTTATGATGGTAGTGCCCAGGAAAGTAACCCGTGGTCAGCTTAACTTGTCACAGCTTGATAAACGTTAATTGGGCAATGATGCTCTTCCTTGCTGAGAGGTCTGAGCCCTGGCACAGGGGGCCCCGTGGGGAGCTGAAGGTGAGGAGCTGTGGGAGCGTTTTCCTGGGGAAAGGAGTGGGTGTTTGCATGGGGTCCTTGGGCTGGCCAGTCCTGCTGCACAAATAAGGCACCAATGCTTGCTGCAAGCACAACCAGCCGTACTTTGTGGCCACGCCGTGAGTTTTTGGGTACTCTGGCCTTGATCCTACAGAAAAGCGTGCTAGGTTTACATGCTAAATTGTTGCTAGTGTAGTCAGACTGCAAGGGGAAGACTTCCTTCTTCCTACAGTCTATTTGTACTGACAACAGCCTTAGTATAGTAGAAGCTAAGCAGGTAAAAAGCACAACAGAACGAACGTACTGTATTCTGCTTCTAAATTAAGGAGGTTTTTTAGCTTTGTCAAGGCTTTATGGGCCGTGACTGGTTCCAGTGAATTACCTATGAGCATAGAACTGAATGTGAGCATCTGTGTGGGACGCAGAGTTCATTTTTCTAGTTACAAAGCCTTATCTATTTTTGCTCCACCCAACAAAGCATCTCCGATAAAGTGCCTGACCTGCGATGTGTTGCTTTAGCCACTTTGCAGTGATGGTGTTGTCTCATTACGGTGTTTATGTTGTCAGTAATGGTCTAAACTTCTTGAGAGAGTTGAGACGGACTGGAATAGACAAGGTTGTGTGCACATATAAAATCTCCTGGTGAAAAACTGCAGCAAGACAGAAAGTTACATGACACAGGCCGCTAAATTTATGAAACAACATAGGCTGTGGCATTGTCCTTGCCTGTGAATTTACCCTTGCACTGATAAATGTAAGGAATTGAGTCCTGTAACTTTTGGAGTTGCTTTATATTTTCTCAAGAGGAGCCTTTTGAGCATGCATAGGCTGTCATTTATTCCATTTTATTCTCTAATAAATAACAGACAGTTAATAGTGGATGGGACAGGTAAAATGTTGAGACATAAAGCTGGCCTGGAAGAATGCGGATTAGATTTTTAACCATCTGTTGGAGTGAGTGCCTGGGAGAAGAAAGCATTGGAGAAGGTGCGCTGGCATCCCAGAGACAGGGAGAAGGAAGAGGAAGGAAAACTGTGTATACCAGGGAACGTGTTGAGACTCAAGGACAGGTCATTCCTGGCCAGCTATAATTACTGGCAATTTCTCCCTGGGAGACTTAGGAAACCAGGCAGAGAAATGAGAAAGGAATAAACAGGTTGACTAAAATATGTGACTTAACCAAAATAGCAAAAGGCAAGTGAGGTGCCTGTGAGGCTCACTGACAAACTGAAGGTCTCAGAGGTAAGGAACGTCTCTGGGAGACAAGATCAGAGGTCCCTGGATCCATGCAGGTGTTCTACTATCTTCCTTCTGTCATGGTCTCACCTAAAAGCTCTTTGTATTTTTCCCCAAATATTCACCGTCATGGTGACGCCTCATGGAGGGCTTCAGTGGCTTTGGGGAAATTAGGCCAAGTTTCCCCCTCTTATTTCTTTGGCAAGGATCACTAATCTTTGGAAATGGGGATAGGCCTTGTGGGATCCCACTTCCAAAGGTTTTACAGTGGTGAATAGTGAGCGCTTGGGTGATCCACAAATACTCTCAACTGAAAGCTTGCTTCTTTTGGTTTGTCATCGTGACAGGATCACCCTGTGGTACTCACTAAATTTATTGAAGATGCCCGTGAGGTGGAGATGGATGCTGTAGCCAAAGCAGGAAGAGTAAGAACTTTTGCTTTTCATTAATATTAAACTTTCTTTTTTTTTTTTTTTAAAGATCAACCATTTGCAAAAATATGTGAGTTTTAATGATTTATTTTATACAGCCATGGATTTGTGCCTAGAAGAGAAGAGAAACAAGAAAAGATGAATTCCTCTGAGGTTCAAAAACATCATGCTTGAAAAGCTCAGCCTACCTTATTGTATACACCTAAATAATTTCTTTAAACATTGCTTAACCACATGCCTGAGTCCTTTAGGATATAACTTCTATTGGATTCACAAATCACTGGCTTCGCAAATGACTTGTATCAGAATTGTCAGCATGTTTTACAGTATTACCACCGTTTTATTACTACAGCTTCGCCTTGCATGTCATTACTAATCAAATACAGTTTTCACACACGCACACAAAAAAACTTGTCATTTAATTGAAATACTGTTTTCAATATTTATTTTTAGCCAACAGACAAGATCATTGTTTTTTGGATATCAAGGTAGTGCACCTTGATGCAATTCATTTAGCTTAAAACCTTAGGGCCTGAGTTTCCTCTGCTTGGCTTTCTCCACTATTAAAACACCATGAAAGAGTAAGCAAATGTTTACAAATGATGGGAAATGACAACTCGTTTGTGTTTGTGGCAAGGAGAACTTAAAGAGCTGGTTTAAAGCCTAATGAGGCTTCACCTTCTGAGTCAGCAGTGTTAGAGGGGGTCGAAAAATCTCCAGACTGTGGTAGCTTCTATCATTTTCGGTTTGCTTAACCACAGTATGAAAGACACTAACACGATCCTCTTTTTCATATGCCCTGTGTCTGCTGTAGGCCTGTTCTTCCCAAAATCGTGGGAGATTCCCTTTTTGACCCACCTCTTTTGACTTTTGGATAGAGCTCTATTCAGGAGACTGCTGGTCTGTACACAGCAGAGGGTTTGGACTGGGGGGACAGTTCGTGAGAGTGTGTGAGGTGACTAATTACTGTATCACTGTTGTATGCAGGTTATCTCGCATGCTGTTTCAGAGCATGTGGAGGATGCAGGCGTTCACTCTGGAGATGCCACTCTCATGTTACCCACACAGACTATTAGCCAGGGAGCCTTGGAGAAGGTACGTTTTGCTCTCGCACTGAAAAGAAAAGGAAAATAAGAGTTTGAGAGTTCACCTTTCTCCTTGCTTGGGAGAACTTAAAAGAGGAAATCAGGAGAAATCAAATCAACGATGCTTTTTAAATGCCACTATGATTTCTGCAAACGTATGATTTAAGTGTGTACCCTGTGAATGGCTCTACTGTACACACTGCACCATACTGATCATCTGAATTGTACCCCATTAAATTAAGGAGTACAGGTACACACTTTTGGATTATTTTTTTCATCCTTATTAGGACAAACTTTCATAGCAGTGGAGGAGTGTCTAATTGATGAGTATGCTGTGGTCCATTTCTCCTAGCCTTTGAGTGATTAGGTCAGATGCATGAGTTTATGGCTGCCTGCCTTTTCTGGAAGGGATTTTGGATTGAATGAACCTCACGTTATTTTGACTTGTTCCTCTTTGAAGAATAAACATAGTAATACAGAGTTAGCTGTCAACATGCATTTTCGAAACAAAATGTGCAGTCCTCCATGATGTTATCCTGCCTGTGTTCCAACTCTATGAAAATATACAAGGCCTTGCTTCTGAAAATAGCCATCTTCTGGAGCCAAGCTATTCAAACACGTGTACTCAAATGGTGTGATTTCTTGACAACCTGGAAAATATGGCCATAGCATTTTCTCCCAATTTGTTCCAGAGTATTTCTGCTGACACACCTTCCACTTATCTGTGATGGGACAGGCTTGTTGGTGGAAGACTCTCGGGATGCCTGTAATAGCGAGTGGTTAATCTCGAATGGCAAAACATCATTATTCATTATTTCACAAAGGGAGTTATACAGGCTCCAGTGTGCAATGTAGGAATTACAACAGACAGGGCAGGCTTTTATTCTGTCTTTCTCTCCCCTTCTCACATGCACAGGAAGCTGTATTTTTACTTCTGCCCTTGAATGGAGCCCCAGGCTCTGGATTACCAGACAGATTTGACACTGTTTGCTTCTGAAAGATAATGCTCTTGCCAAAATGAGGGTATAGTGTAAAGCTATGCTATAGCAGAGAGATGGGATTTAAAGGCATACACGTGAGGTGATTTATTGACATGGGACTATTTTGTAGGATTTTATTTCATACATAATAACCACACACACATTGTTTTTTGTAGGTAAAAGCTGCTACAAAGAAGATTGCGAATGCCTTTGCCATCTCTGGTCCCTTCAACATTCAGTTCTTGGTGCGAGGCAATGATGTGCTGGTAAGAGCTCTCGTAACTGTCAAAGGAAATCAGACTCTGCTCTGGATAGCTCGGTGCGTGGTTCCTGTAGTCCCTGTCATGGAAGCTCTGTGGCAGTCTCAGCCGTGGGTTTCTAACCTGCCTTGTCTGATGGAGTGTGGCTCACCTGTGCCATCCCTGTGACACGCAGCTCTCCCTGCCTGGCTAGGAGAGAGCATCCTTCCCTGCCTGCACAGTGCTGCCACTGAGAGTGAAGCAGGTCTGGTTGCATTGTCTGTCAGCAATAGCTTCGTTTCACTGTAGGCTTTTGTCCTTCCACAAATCATCGGTGTTTAATGTGATGGACAGCACTGAGACCTGTGCCTCATCCTATAAACTGCATATCATTGCTTTCAGCTCTGTTATCCTCTCTGATCTTTAGCTGTGTTGATTGTTAAGATAAGTCTTCCATGTCACTGGAAAGAAAGACAGACAATTTCGGTGCTTAAGCCTTTAATAAAAGCTGTTAAGATAGTTTCCTACGTAGTATGGTCTTAGTAGCTATCAGTAAGAGCAGCACAGCAGGTGTCTGACCCTTTACAGGTAACAGCTTTCTGTGGTTAATGGAGGAAGGTCAGAGGAATGAGAACAGTTTGACTGAGGAAGCAGTGAATGGAAGGAAATTCTGCCATGTTATAGAAGAATATGTTACTGCTGAAAGATTCTGTTTGGGCTATTAGTTGAGAAGAATGTTCTTAACTGTTCTTCACCTTTCTGAATAACCGTGAAACAGAAGTAACTCCACAGAGGGACAGAATGGAGTCTTTTCTTCCTTGCTGTCCCTCAGTGGTGTTTGCCTTTTCTCTGGATAACCCCTCTTTCTACTCCTGTCCTGGCTTACCTCGTCTTGCCCTGGTTCATTACCCCTTCATTCTAACTTACAGCAATTTCTCTCTTGCTAATGAACTCCGTGGTGTGCTTCTCAGCAGGGTGCAGAACTTCTGTTTCTTGCTTGGGTCACTGAATGACTCCCAAATGTAGATGAGGAAAGTCAGTAACGAGTGGTAGCCCGGGCATTCGGGAAGTGCCATTACCATGGAAAAAGAAGGTGGGCTTCTAAAGCTTGTACCTAATACAAGTGCATAAATTCCCTTGCTACTTGTGCACTAATTTAGAGTATGGTACAGCACAATTTCCAGAGCGATTTCTGAATTAATCTGGGGTCCAGTTTTCAGACAATAGAGCTGAAACTCAGCTGTGGAACCCTGGAGTCCTTCTGTCTCAGACTGTCCAGTTCCCGTTCCTCATTAGTGTCTGTAATACCAAACACCCTTTCTGTGCTTCTTATTTGGCAATCTGAGGAGCGTCTGCCAAGAGGAGTAAGGACTGATTTCCAGAAACATGAAGTGATCTGGTTTTTCACTGCACAGGGCCTGACCCTGCTATTTCTCCTTTATTTCTCCATCAGGTGATAGAGTGCAACTTGCGGGCTTCACGCTCCTTCCCTTTTGTATCCAAGACTCTGGGTGTGGATTTCATCGATGTGGCCACAAAAGTGATGATTGGAAAAGAGGTTAACGAGTCAACCCTCCCCACGCTGGAGCAGCCCATTATTCCCTCCAAATACATTGGGATTAAGGTATGGTTTCAAAAAGCACATGAAAGAAAGTCAAAATAGTGTCAGCATTTATAACATTAACAGGTTATAGTATTTTAATGCCTGGAGAACAATTTACTCATTAGCCAAGGGCCAAATTGACCCTTACCAGTTTCTGTTACAGCGTATGTTGGGAATTTTAGAGACATCAAAGGAAAAATTTCCAGTGCTTATTAACAAAATCAATCTCCTTTTATTTCTTACTTTGAACCCACTCAATTATGTTTCTAAACTGCCTGAAAAATACATACCTGTGGGATTGAATGCTGAAGTTCAGGCTTTTTTGTAACACTGTCTGAAATATGTTCGGGCATGCACAAATTTGTGTTTTGAGTACCCCTAGATTTTATGTTCAAGATTTGGGGCGTGGGCTGTTGGATGCACAGAATCTCCTTTACATGCATGACCAGTTAGTTAAAGGGGGTGAAAGTATTGGATCCTTTGATTTCAGTGGGGCCAAGTTTTCACTCTTCTTAATTACTGTGCTTATACGGCACCCAAGATACTGAAGCGTACTTTAGATGTTTTTGAAAGCTTGGTGGAAGAAAAAGAATTAATTGAAGTACCTAATCATAAAAATCTAGAACAGCAGTGCAGAAAACATGATTGATAATGAAAATTGTTCATACAGACACTTTTGAGCTTTAATAGTTCACATAGTAAGTGAAAACTGAGGAAACAGAAAATAGTTAACATCTTTCTGCTAATAAAATCTTCAGACCTATTGAAATACAAGTCACATCCATGACCCAAGCCATCTCAGGTTATTTGCAAGCCAGTTAGCCTGGAAGTAATTTTACATTTTATTTTGATGCCACAGGTGAGTATTTTTCTGAAATTCCAATCTGAGATTTTTTTTATTCTTGTTTCTATAGATTTCAATTATTTAGGCTTAGGGCTCCTGTGCTGTTGTTAGCTAACCAGTCAAGAGTTTGGTCTCTCCTGGGAGTATGGGCTACAGAGTGGAAAACCTAGCTATGTTCTTGAAAACTTCACTACAAAGGCTTTTGTACTGCTGGTGTTCTGTATGGATTTGTCGGATGTAAAAACCTGATAATGCCTTTGGATATGCTAAACTTTGAAAAATATTCCTGTTAAACCTGGTTCTCGTTATTTGAGCGTCATATTTTTTGCCCTCTAATGGTTTTATTGCTAGGAATATTTGCATGGAAATGGGATTTTGTTTCTCCAGCAGTTCTTAAGTGCTCTGAAAAGAGAATGTGAAACTGGTTTCTTTCTCAACGTAGCTGCTCCTTTGTGAATTTGAACTCCCACCATTTTAGCTTTAGTGACTGAAATACCGTCTTGCCATGTTTGCTTTCAGAGTGACACAAGTACAGCCTGACCAAGTTTAAATCCTGGGTAGAGCATCACTGACTAAGTTTTCAAATAAGATTTATTTGCTTTTCAAATAAGATTTATTTGCAGTACCAGAGTCTGTTCCTGCTGATTCACGTTCGTGCTTGTGGCAGACAGAAGTTTAGGGAACTGGCTGGAAGGCTCTTCTTGGTTGTTCCCTTTCAAGACAAAATATGCATTAAAAATGATCCACCTTGGCTGTCAGAGCTTAGCTTAAGACTGTAGAGTTGGCTACTGTAAAAATTTTCTCTTACAGGAGAAACAAAACTGGTCTAAAATTCACCGAGACAGGTGACGTTTATCGAGAAACCTTTCTCAGAGAAATTCTGCTGTCACGTTTTAGATGGTCATTGTTAGGTGTTGTGAAACAGCAAGTGTCTTGTCTGCAGCATTACCTCAGAGACTTCCAAGCACAGAATTGTGCCTCTGGATTTAAAAGCAGAATATTTTTCTAAGCATCAAGGATGTTGTCCTTATGTAAATACCTGTAGTAGTTTAAGATAGAGAAGCCCTATAGTTATTTGCTAGCAGAAAGTTGTTTTGGAATGTCTGCAACATGTGGTCATTGGCCCTTTACGAGGGAGTTGTTTTGTTTTTTTTTGTTTGTTTGTTTTATAGTCAAGTTAGGTGAGATCTCAGAGGCTAACAAAGACTGCAGTGTCTTATATCCTCAGAATAATCATGAAGATAACTGAGAGTTATAACATATCCTTATGAAAGGTCAAAAAAGAAGTGATATTTATTTTTTGGAGGAGAGAATAAAAAGATGTGAAAATTATTTGCCAAGATTCAGCTACTTTCCACCAAAAGAGCGTGTTCCTGTGGAATGGTTTGATCCTGTGGATAAAAATTTCTGCCGGATAAATGTTTTCTCAGAAAAACTGACTTGCTTCAGATAGTATCTCTTCTTGTTTCATGAATTAAACACTTCACACACGTTCTGTTTCAAAATGGGTCTTAAAAATGATAGCAGGTTATCACAGATTAGAAATCTGCCATCAGGATGTGAGCAAGAGAGCAAGATTGCAAGAGTTAAGAGGAAGATTTATGGGTGAAATAGGTGTTTATTTGTTCCAGTCCATCGAGATGCTGGGGAAGCTCCTTTGCCAAGTGCTCCTTTGCTTATCAGCCTTGACCAGTGCTTCTTTTGGATTAATTCATGTCTGTCTCTTTCTGTTGCTTAAAATGTAGCTTTTTTTTTTTTTTTTTTGTAGTGATCCATTAAATATGGTTCATCCCCTTCTCACGCCCACCCTCTTTCTCTTACCAGGCCCCGATGTTTTCCTGGACCCGACTGAGAGATGCTGACCCTGTTCTGCGATGTGAAATGGCCTCTACTGGGGAGGTATCTTTTAGATATTTTTTTTTTAACAAGTCGCCTGTAAACATGAATCTTTGAAAGTGATCTTATTGCTGCCTGAATCACAATGGCATCTGTAGCTTCTTCAGAAAATTGAAAACATCTTTCTTATCTGTAAAAACACATTGTCCTGGAAAACCCGATTGATTCAGCCACTGGATGTCCCTCTTTACCTGCATGTCGGCTCCCTGACTAGGACCTGGTTGGTGTGACAGCCTGAAATGAGTTTGTCTGGGAGCTGTTGGGTTCTGGGAGGTTCTCAGTGCATCAGTCCATTTTATGAATCATCTGCTTCTTGACAGACAAGCACGTTCAGCTTTCCAGCCCCCCATTGGCACTTGCCAGAATAGCAATATCGAGATTTCAGGTCACGAGCCTTTGGTCTTGGAACGTGCTAGTTACTTAAAGGCAACAGCTACATGTGGGGATATTTTTGTTGTTGCCTGGTAACCATCAAGACATGTCCCAAGGCGCAAAAGGTGAGAAAGAACGAATAAAATGCAATGGTTGCAGTGTTGGCTGTCAGCGGGACGAGGGGGAGACGGTGCTGCTTTACCCACTCTTTCTGCAGCAGGGCTGTGAGGTGTTTCTGAAATGTGTCTGGCATACAAACAGCACGCTGTAAAGGCACAGAGCTGTTCCTCTTCCTGCGTAGGCTTGGCAATGATGGGAGCCCTTACTCTTCAAGAGGTACATGTTTCTATATACACCTTCTGAAGGGATACTAGCTAACATGGAACAAAGAGGTTTGTTTGAGTTCTTCCTGATCTTCCAAGAGCTTCTGCAGATGTATCCAAGATATCTCTAAACTTGCTTGCTCAGTTAACTTCTTGAGAAGAGTTGCAATAACAGATTTTTCTCTGGAAAGCCCACTTAGGAAGCGATTAAATCATGAAGCTATTACATTAGGCTTAACTCTGCTCTGCCATAGCTAGGCAGGTAGCAGAGCCTGGGCAGCTTCATTTGATGTGAGCTTGGGTATATCTCCATGAGTTCTTTTCGTTAGAAAAGACCCTTTTAGTGTGAAAAATCATTAGACCTAAATAGATGGTTAGAACAGCCTTAGGTCTCCTACATCTCTCTGGAATAACTTTATTTTGCTCTTTTTAATGTGTGGGAAATCAGTATTGCGGAAGATTTCCTTTCAATGTAGTTAATGGGCAGAAAAAAGCCAAGTGACTTCCATATTTTCAGAACAATAATGACTACACAGAAAACATTTGCCCCCATCCGCCCCCCAAAAAAAGGAATAAAAATGTAACTAAGGGCAAGAATTATCCTTCTGTGCTTTATATGGAGTCAGAGATTACCTTGGTCATAAGGGAGGGATTATTAACTTTTATGAGTTGGAAAGATCCATATTCACAAATGCCATAAAATGTGACAGTTATGAAGGTCTTTCTTATGAGTGAAGTAAGGATAATAACTCTCCTCAGGTAAAATGCTCAATTATTCCTCAAAGACATTTTTAACACGCGGCTTGATTTGGGCTTGAATTTGTCACATCTACCTGGGAGAGATGTGTTTTGCTGGAAGTCTCTGTTCCTGTAACAGTAGCAGACACAGTGCTGGGGATCCCTTCAAGTTTTGTGTGTGTTTTGATCCCACAGTAACAGTAATCCTCTCCTGGCAGGGTGAAAGCCCCTGGCCCAAGCATACAGGGTAGGGCTCTCCACCATCTAGGAAGTCTAGGAGATGCATAACCCCTCAGGAAATCAGCACAGGAGAACAGACTGAACACTCAAGGGTGAGTTTTTAGAGAGAAGCTGAGAAACAAGTTGTCATGACTTTTTTTTTTTCCCTCCCTTCCCTTGTGGGATTTTTGTTTGTATAGTTTTTTTTTCCACTTCAGAAGGTCTGGCAAATCACCATTTGTTCTTCGTACGTGACATTCTGGTTTTTGCTCACCATGGTAACAGGGAGACCATGAATGTGAGGGCTCACTCTGTGATGGGAAGGACCATAAGAGGAAAATAGGAGACCAATTCTCAATCAGCCTCCTTTATCTCATCTGTTTGTGTGTAGATTTGTTATTTCAAAGAGGAAAGCCGTGATGCTTTCTGCTTCTGCCTGTTTTTTCAACAAGTGTGGAGTTTGCCAGAAAAGGCAAGGGCTGTTTTCTATTCCTAAACTTTCAAATAACCTCTTTCTGTCATCAGAATTCCAGATTTGGATAAGCAACACAGTTCAGTTCTTGCAGAAATCATTATCATCTGATGGTCTGCAAGCAACGGAGCTCCACAGGCAGTTCTGAGTGATGGAGAACTGCTAAATGACTTTTAATGATTTATCAGGTTTTTTACTTTTAAAAAAAAAAACAACACATAAATTCATATGAATTGGCACATTTGTAGTTGTTTTCTGTGGTACATACTGACATTTTGCTTAAATTTCACGAATTTGTGAAATTCTAATGGCAAAACACCTTTTTATATTGAGGCTTATCTTCACAAGAAGCTTCCAGGAGTGCATGACAGCACAAGTGCAGTCTTACTGGAGTTTGCTGTGTCCATACACAGAAGCACGCCTGCATGCCGAACACTCACTGGTATTTAAGCATTATATAATGTTAAGCATTTTTAATGCATTTACAAACACTGGAGCAGAAACTGTGTGCAGTATTCACATAACTCAGCAAAATCGATTGCTGTTACTCCTTGGTGTGCCGTTTGAAACTAAAGCGTTGCCTATTCCTTCGTTATTGCTTCATTAAAATTGAGATTTGTCTGCAATGATTTTCTGATTTATTTTTTCCCATGCCTGCAGACTCCGTGCAAAAGCAGTCTTATTCTGCCCGAAGAACTCAAAAGAGGATATTTAAATACTTTCTTCTTGTTGTTTTTAAAGCAGTGTTCTTGGGTTGGTTTTGTATTTATTTTTTTCCCCTCATACCTTCTTCTTTGTGCCTTTCCTAGGTTGCATGCTTCGGGGAGGATGTGTACTCTGCCTTCCAGAAAGCTATGCTTGCCACTGGGTTTACGTTTCCTAAGGAAGGAATTTTGATCGGAATCCAGGTAAATCCTAAAAACCAAAGTTGAGGAAGGACTGACAGATGAACTGAGTAACTGTTGTCTTGTTTTCAGTCGCACGTCTGTGAATGTGTTCCTCTGCAATCTCTCTGGAAGTGCATTGAGACAGAGGAACACACACAATAGGGAGATATTTACTGGGGCTGGCTAAGTGTTTTTTCCTCTGGCTCCTGGTGGTTTCTGCTGCGAGCTGTAAGAGTTTGCTGAGGGCAGGACCCTCAGATCACTGTAAGCAGAAGCTTTGGAAAGTTAGAAGCCACGTTTCTGCAGGGAATAATGCACATAGATGATCAGTTCATTGAAACCAATTGAAACCACTTCCTGTCAGCGCACCGTTTCCATATCACAAAGCTGGACCTGCTAAGTTTTCCCCATAAATGGCAGATTTAATTCCAGGCAGAGCTGTAATGTCATCCAGCAGTGTGAAAGACATGCTGCTGCTAAGTTATTATGTGGCTATAACGCTCAAGCCACTAGACCTCCACCAGGTATGGCACTGTTGCGTTCCTCTCCTCATTGGAGTCACGATGGGAATTTTGGGACCACGTCTTGGATATGTACCCTGCAGGTCCAGGGACTCCATATCAGAGCAGACCTTGAAGTCTAGGGTTTCATCTGCTGTCTACATCCCTCACAGTTGCTATACGTGACAACAAGTTAAAACAGTGTAATTTCAGGAATGTCCTTCAGTGCAATGGCTTCTGCAAAGAACCTTTTACTTGAGTGAGTTCCTGATGGGTTGGCTTTAGGAACAGCCCTGTTCTCTTCATAGTGTTGTGTTAATAAAGAGGATATGCATTTCAGGATGGAAAGGTGGCAAGGCAGAAAAGCAAAAAAGGTTAAATCCTTATCGGGGCATAGTTACCAATGGTAGGGGATGCTGGGGGTAGATAGACCTACAAACTTTGAAGTGCACGTATGTTACTCAAAAAGAATAAACCAGACATTTGCCCTGTAACTATAACATTCCTGGGCTGCTTAAAGACAACTGAATGCCTCCTGCCATATCCCTGTTGTGCTGGTAATAATTTTATGCCATGATTGCATAAAGCCAATAAACAAAAACGTAGAGCCCCTGAATTCTCCTGTCAGACAACGGGGGTGTGAAAAATGTGTTGGGCTGTCTGTTCCAGCAGGGGATGTAAGGGACGTATGTGAAAAGGGGCCAGGAAGGGACGTGACTTCTGCTAACACAGATCACCACTTAGTCCTCTAGAAAAAATAAAAGATACAGAGATTGAAACCATTGCTCTAAGTTACATCAAATTAGCAAAAAGGTCTTAAAAGGTCTAAAGCTTGCTACCTGCTTTAAAACTTCAGTATGAGGCTCTGGGTAGTTGATACCTGTGTATCTAATCACTGCAGTACTAAAAAAAAAAAAAAAAAAAAGCCCAGTGCTTAAAATTTAAGCTTATTTTCCCGATAGCAGCTAAAAGGGAACAGGCAGCAGAGAGTAATTTTAGCTGTGGAAAGCATTTATGTAGCTTCGGTGTCAGTGTCTCTTAAACTGAGCCAAATGTTCTTTGTACAAAGGTCTTAAGGAAAAAGTAATAAAAAAATCAACCCCAAAAGCTCAAGCCCACAAACCTTTTAAAAATATCAAGATTTTGTCTTTTGTAATGAGTGGTCCCATTTTTGTTGGGAAAGAGTCTGAAAAACAACAGATCAATTGATGAAATGTCTCTTTCCATCTCGGCATATTTCTTACATAATTAAACTCTGAAACAAGTGGAACAGCAGTGCTGAGAAGCAGCTATTGCTCCTTCACCTCTCTGGAGTTTGTCACCTACCTGCTCTTCAGTGGTCTGCTTGAAAATCTGTCAGCTCTGCAGACAGAGAGGAGAAATTAAACCTTGTAAGAAGGGAAGGTTGACATCCTGACCTGGACCCGATGCATAAACTATGAGTGGTCTTCCCTCAGTAAAGGCTGAAGAAAGCAGAAGCCCTCCGCTGCAGAAAATAGAGGCATAGGTTGGGCAGAGACCACCGGCAGCCTGGTTCTTGTTTTAATCCCAAACACGAGGTCATATGTTTAAAACCGCAAAGGTGGCAGTGCATCCTCAGAAGGGAAATAGAGGTTCGGAAGGGCAGATACCAGGACAGCACTCTCCATGACTGCTCAATATTTAAAACTGCATGGCTCTGAGGGCTGATGAGGTGGAGGCCCTGGCTTTGAGGCTGCAGGTGCTATTATATCCTCTGCCACGGGCAGTCAGCTCAAAACTCCCCTTGTGGAGACTTCATTGCTTTATAATTAGCTGCTTCCTCTGATTTTTAGGGTGGATTTTTAGGTCTTGCAAAAAGAGAAATAAGAAGCCAAATGGTGGTAAATTCTGCTTCCCTCAGAAGTGTCTGGTTCAACATACTGAAGTCATTCAGTGTAGTGCACATTTTTGTCCTCGGTATTAATTATGTAGGGGTGGGAGGCGGCTGCCTAAGCAAGGACAGAAGTCACATAGATTCAATTAACAATAGTGGAGAGGTAGTATACCCAGCCTTGCTGAGAGCCTTCCATGTTGGTGTACTCACAGTTCGCAATTCCAGCGGTAATCCTATTTCAGTAGCCACTCAAAACTAATGCTAACAAAGCAGTTACCCTCAAGATCCAGCGGGCAAGCACTCCTTCACATCCTCTGGCCAGCACCAGGTAGATCAGCGCCCCCTGGATTGTCCCTCAGTTGTGAGCACTGCCTGGCATTGCAGACGTCAAGGTTCCCCAGAATTTTAGAGGCCTTGGACACTCCCAGGTTAAATGGGGCATGGCTTTCTTGTTAGACAAAAGAATTGCTGCCAGTTTATGAGAGCTGATAATCTGACCTCTTTTCATAATTTGGAGAAATCTGTGATGCTAAAGCCCTGAGTCTGCCATCAAATAATTTATATTTTATGCAAGAGGAGTTGAAAAGCTCATTTTATTTTCTTTCCTGATTGGGCTATTCAGCGCTGTCTCTGGGAGGGAGTGCATCTGTCTTACATCTGTGCTGGTGACCAAGAGATGCGGAAAACACTAATGGAGTATTTTATTTTTAAATCCCAGCACTCCGAGTCTGTTGTTTCAAGGTAACCTTCTCCCTCGGTTCCTTAGGTACGGAAAGCCTAGCATGCTCCACGATGGATTTGGATACAGAATTCAAGATGAGCACAGAAGATGAGCTGGCTTCATTTTGAGCCTGATCTTAGTGAGAACTGGCGTAGTGGTGTTTAAAGAACTGAGGATGTAGCCCTCTACAAATAGCAAGGCATGCTAGCAAACATGAGCGAGAGGTTATAACAGAACTTCTGCTATAATGGAAAAAGAATACAATTCTTCTGCAATAAATATTTTCCCACTAAATAAATCTGCTTGTACTTTTCACCTTTAGTAACTAATGGCTTCTTACACAAGTTCTCTCAGTCAGCTTGTAAATCTGAGGCTGCTCGGATGCGAGCTGACAGCTGTAATTTCTTTTCATGGAGAGGCTGTTTTATGTGTCACAAGTGTTCAGTACATGTTTGATATAAGTTTATAATACTGTTGTGAAAGCCAGCCCCCTGACCAGAAGGCAGAACGGTTCTCTCTGACTGGGAAGCTGCCAACCCTGTCACATTGTATATTTATATTCTCCAGTTAGTGTAGAAAGCAGGATGGCTTCAGAACGAGGTTCTTTCCAAAGCCTGTACTGCTCAAAAAAACCCTGTTGACTCCTTTTCTGTGTAGGAAATAGTTCACCCTTCAAAATGTTGCACTCAGCCATAAAGGTTAAGCCATGAGTAGCTTGAGAAGGGAGCGTGCAGTAATCTGACTTGCAAAATGGCCAGCTGAAGCTAAAGTTATAAGCGAGGTTCAGCCAGGCTTGGCAGTGAGTAGGGCGTGTGCTGCTTCCGATCTTTTCATTGCTGTACCTTCAACATCCAGACACAAGTTATGCTGGGATCAAACGTTTGCTCATCAGTTGCTCTAAGGTGGCTTGTTCATGTGCAGGTGTCTACGGGAGGTCGTCTTATCTCCATTTCTTCTAAATGATGTTAGACCCAGGTGTGCAGCTTGAATCTTTCACGGATGCCCTAAGTACCTGGCATTCATGTCCTCATGGGAACAGGGTGTTCCTGTCCCCCGAGTGGTTTTGTGTTTGCCATTTCCATGTGGCCACGAGAGTTAAAAATGAACTTGTGTATATATGGGTTCTTCGTTGTGGGAATCTGCAAACAGAGCATCCACAGGCAGCCCAATGCCTGTTCATGCTGTTTGCCAGAACAGAAGGCCAAATGTTTGAGCAGTGTTAGAAAAGATGTTTAATTAAGAGTAGAAGAGCCTCTGGTTGGTGTACTTGAGAAGACAATTGCTCTAATATTTCATATACAGGGCTGTTTTGTAATTGCAGTAGAAATTAATATGGGAACACCCTGGTGTTGTAATGAAATATGGCTCATCTGGGAGTGACTCTGGGCTTTGGGTTCCAGACAATTTTCTTGGAATGGCACTGGACAGGCATGTTCAGCCGTGTGTGCATGCACGTGCTGGGTACAGAAGGGTGTATTTGTCTCTGCACAGGCTGGAGGAACTCTGCATTGGCATACAAAATCCTGTTTCTAAATCCTAGCTTAGATACTTTATCTAATATTTTTCCTTTTTCAGAAGTCCTTCCGCCCCAAATTCCTCAGTGTAGCAGAACTGCTGTGTGAGGAGGGCTTCAAGGTAGGTGGTTTCAGTTACTGAGAGCTAGAGAGTTTTCAAAATTTGAAACATACTCAGCCTGCCATAGGAAGGGGAGAACTGTGGAGTTTATTTGGAGACAGAAAAAAAGGAAATTTTCAAAGTACAACAGGGATTTTTGGCTGAGTGATCTGTCAAGTCAGTAGGTATCACCCAACTAAAAGTTTCCATGATCGTTTAATTGAACAAGCAGGCCTAAGTCACGAGTCGTGGCAAGAACAACCCTGGCTCTGCTATCAGCCAGCAGCCAGGATACACTATAAAAATAAGTTTTCCAAGAAACAAACAAACAAACAAAAAAGCCAGGAAGAGGAAGAAAGACTTTCCTGTTATATGGAGATAAAGTCTTCACAGTGCTTCATCTTCAGTGATACAAGCTGCGGACATAGGAAATTTGAGGTGTTTACATCCCTTTTGTAATTCTTGCATCATTTTGAATCCACATACTTAATGAAAGTTAACAAAATGACCACAGAAGATTGGGGAGAGGTTTATAGTATTAAATATTTAAGCACTGTTTTCCTCAGTGGCATTAGTGTAACTACTGGATTTACAGTTTTGCCTTTCAAAACTTAGTGCCAGACAGAATTTAAAAAGTTGGGGGGGGGGAGCAAAAAAAATCATAAGCGGTTGAACGTAAACCCTATTGAAATTCAGAGGGATTCATTTTTCTCTAAGCCACTTAACAGTTTCTGGATGTGTTACTACTATTCACTGACTGTCATCCGTCAGCAGACAATAGATAACAGAAAGTTGGGAAAGTCATGCTCTTCTGTGTGTCTCTCTTTACGTGGAGAGACGCCCTTGTGATGAAAAATGCCATCCGAAATCACCTCTGACAACAAGATTTGTGTGATGGGTCATGCTCACATGAGTTAAATGAAACGTTTCCGTATTATGAGGCACACAGTAACCTTTTCTTTTCCCTCAACAGCTTTATGCCACAGAAGCAACCTCTGACTGGCTCAATGCAAACAGTATCCCAGCAAACCCTGTGGCATGGCCATCGCAGGAAAGCCAGAATCCCAGCCTCCCTTCAGTCAGGAGGTAGGAGTGATGCTCACCTTTTTGAAATTGCATTAACATCCAGGATATCAAATACAAGGGGCAGATTCTGGTCCTTTTGGGATCACTAATAGTGATTTAATGGGACTTCAGGATTCAGTGCCTGGAATTGTGACAGCAGGGAGGTTTTAGCTTAATTAATGGACATCTTATTGAACAGTCCTATTTAATACAGCATGGATGTATTGCTCCACGTTATATTTTCATGCAAGAGTATGTGGGAACTGAATATGTAGCCTGTAATAACAGTCCATCACGCCTTTAACAGAGTTATGCTGAGCTGTATGAAGGCTGAATATTGCTTTGTGTCAATGAATAGAACAGAAATAAAGCCCAAATTCTCGAATCCTAGCTTGGTGCCTGAACCCCTCAACCCTCCCTTCTTGGGATGTAAGACTTGACATCAAAAACCAAATGCAAAAGAAAATTCTCAGTGTTGTTTACCTGCATGCCTTTGTATTCATTATAGTTTTTCATTAAGCAAGATGCACTGTGATACTATCTTGTGCATTGTTTCTTCAGGCTGATAAGGGATGGGAAAATAGATCTGGTGATTAACCTGCCCAACAGCAACACCAAGTTTGTCCATGATAATTACATGATCCGGAGGATGGCTATTGACAGCGGGATTGCTCTACTCACTAACTTCCAGGTAATTCCCATGTTGTTCTTAGTCACAGAAACCTTCAGAGCTTTGAAGCACTTCCAAACACTAGGTTCCAGTGTGTTTGGACCCTCATTATTCCTGATAAACAATATTGTGCCAGAAAATCACGGCAACACAATTGTTTGAGTGTATTTTCTTTTTGCTATTACGCAAAATAACATTGCTCAAAATGGAATAAAGAAGAAAAAATTATCTTGGGTCCTGTAGTGCAGCTGAAATTGTTGCTGTATCATTTTCAATTCAGAGCAAACTCCTTGCACAGGATTCCCTGCAACATGTTTAAATTATGCATGGAAAGAATTTTTTAGTGGGTTGTTTTTCTAGTTCATGGTTCTTAAAGCTTCAAGCAGGATGTAGTTGAGCTTTCTTGAATTGACCCATGGGTCAATCCAGTTCCAGAGTACCATCCAAATGGAATTGCTGCCTGTGTATTTAGTCCAGTTGTGGTCCCCAGTTGCAAGTTGTTATGTGTTTGTAGCTCCTAGCAAAGCCCATTCTCATACTGATAAGGGAAGGGATATTTAGAAATGAAAGTGGGACTCCTGCTGCCAGTGGTAGCTTGACTTCCTTTGCAAGTGGCTTCAACTGTCACAAAAGGGCCTCATCTGGCTCTCATTAAACACAGCAGCCAAATTCCCCTTGATTTCACTGGGCACTGATGTAGAACCCAGTGACTTGAGCTGGTGTCCAGCTGTGCAAACTCTGCTGTGATTGGAGTGAGTGGAGAGCAGAGAGAGTGCCAAGCTCTAAGTTCCTAGACAGGATGATGCCAAACATAATTAGCAGGAACGGGGAATTGAAGACCCATCCTTTGCCTCCTAGCAAAACACACACTGACAGCCAGAACAGGGCTTCTGGCCAAAATTTATTACCACACCTGCTTGATGCAGGTGAGCACTTTTGATTGCAGAGTTTGAGTTTGAGAAGAACAGCCCGTGTTCTCTTAAAGGCTTGGGTGGTAGGGGGAACAGCAGCTTTCATGGGACAGAATTGTCTTGCCAAAGCAGCCCACCAGCCCTTCGGATGGGCAGGAGGGCTCCAGCATGCTGAAGCTACCAGTGAAATGAGGCCACCTTGAAATTGGTATTGACATGGATGGACGTAGAGGAGTGGACCTGCACAGGGCAGGTCCAGGGTGACGCTGGAGAAGTGTGGAGCCTGCTCTCTTAGTCTTCTGCAGAAGGCTTTGCAATGCTCAGTCCTCCTCTGCTTTGTATTGACAGGTGACAAAGCTTTTTGCCGAAGCTGTCAAATACTCTGGGAAATTGGACTCCAAGAGTCTCTTCCACTACAGACAGTTTGACAATGGAAATGCTGCATAGAAGAGCTATGTCCAGCCTGCTGTCTTACTGCTTCTGGCACCACGGGAGTGGGGATCTCAGACCATCCACCTAACCGTGCATTTTATAGCATCTGCACTGTTTGTCTTTCCAGCTTACACAAACTAATTCCCAGTGAATACTTCTGATTGTTCATTGGAAACCCATCCTCTCCTCAGCCTCTCCACCATCTTGTCTCCATTTCCACTTAGGAACAAATATTACCAGATGGGTAGATCAGGACACCACCATAGCAGAGGAGATGGAAGGAGATACAAATGCTTCTATATGGGAGTAGCTCCTATTTTTGATGACCAAACCTGTACCTTAGAAAGACCTTTTTGGGTCCGTACTCCCAGCTGTTCTCATGCTGAACTGCTATAGCCTGGCCCCAAACTTGCATAGCAAGATGTCTAGCTCCTTTATATAGCATATACTTTATGTAACAGTTAGAAATCCTCCTGCTCAACTTACACCATGGACACCTGTCATGGTACAGAACTGCTGAGGGTTTTGGGGTGTGATGGGGTGTGATGGAAGCTCTTTGAAGATAAAGGAACACAAATTCCCCACGACTCCCTGCAGTAGCTAAGGGACTGATTTGCCTACTTCTGTTTTAATAACCCTGGCTAAGCATCTTCTTCTGCAGCCTGCAGATCTGATGAGAGACAGAGGCTACGTGTGCATACTGGAATTTCTTCCACGTTTTGCTCAGTCCTTCAGGCTTTTATTAATACTAAGTTTTAAATTCTGGCTCATCATTCTGAATTCAAGCTGCCGTCACTGTATCGTAAAAGCTCTCAGCTTTGTGTCTGGCTTCAAAAGTAGGGAACTCCCCGAAGACATCTTTGTACTGTGATTGTGGGCATTAAAATTGAGTCTTCTCAGAATGAGGTGAAAGTGTTGCAGTGCTTTAACCCTTCCAAGTAAGTGACCCCTTCACTTTCACTCCAGCCCTCTTTGCTGCTTTTTCAGCTCTAGCAACACCTGCGAATGCTGCCCACAGAGCAGACTCCCGCTGTGCCACGTGTTGCATATTATCACGTACTGGTAGCACAGCAGAAGGCTTTAGCAGCTCCACGGCCAACAGTGCTTCATCCTATATATGTATGCAGCAGACACTGTACCTGCCCCTAAGTGTTTACCAGCTAGGGACCACACATACGTCTTTTTTCCCCCATGTTGCAGTATGTGCACAGTATACCCTGGGGCTGGAAGATTCAAAGCTGGACTAATGCTAAAACATTTCAGGAAGGTTATTCAATCAGATGAGAGCTGTTATTGAAAGGTGCAAAGGAAGAGACAGAGGTTGTGATGACTTTGGCTACCCTGGGGATCCTCAAACAATGGATGCTGAGTGCCAGGACCAAATTTAGAGCTAGGTGTAGACTTTATTTCTGATCTGGTTGATGTTCCAGCTGCTCTGATTGTGGGCTTGTCATCAGGACTAACTTCTGCAATGAACACAATCCTGCCTGCTGTGCATAGGGAGAGCTTTGGCACTTCTAGAGTAGAAACATTATTAAACAAACAAAAACAAAATCAGAAAACAAAACCACCAATCCAGAAGAGACCAGAGCCATCAACTGTTCACCCATTCACCTGTGAAAGGAATGACTAACGGTGCTTAATGAAGCAGTACTCTCTAAATGCATCCTGCACTTTTTTTTTTCCAGTGGCAAAAATCCCATTAACAACTGGTGTCATCTCACAGCTTCCCAGCCTGCCTTTACCTCTAGTACTGAACAAAGTGACATCTTCAAATGTCTGTATTCTCTTGGTCTTCTTTTTCTGTTTTGTAACTTTCCTCGTGAGCTGAAAATGAAATAAATGCCCTGGATTGTCACAGCCACTCATTCTTGAAATCTTCATTTTTTAATAAAAAAGTTTGTTGTTTTTTAAGCACTGATGACAAAGCTCTACATGTACATCTATCTGTGCAGTCCTGTTATTTATTGCAGCAGCTGCAGGTACTTAAACCACAGCTTCTTCGGTGTCCACAGACTCTCATAAAATTAGAGTGGAATTTAGTAGAGAAACTCACCAGGGCTGAATGTGTGCTGAGTACTCTGTAATTATGCATTAGGGTTAACATTTTGCTGCTGATGCCAGTCCCTTCCCTGCTCCTCCAATGCAGGTGTCACTAATACTCCCCACTTAAGCAGACCCATACATCATCCTGAGCTGTGCTTTCCTACATCTCCTTTTGGTGCCTCTTCTCCTTCCCCTGCTGAAGAAAAAAGTTTTTGTTCCCCCCAAGTGATGTAAGATAAACTGTACCTCGTATAAAGGTCAAGAGGAGCCAGGAAGTCATCCCCAAGCTTACCTTGTGCCAACAATGAATGCTATTTTTTTCTCTATATCATTTTTTGCAGTAACATTCTTTGCAGTAACAACAGGACCGACACTCTAGGAATTTTTTTAAATACTTACAGTTGTTGGGATCAATGCAGATGTGTAAAAAAAGAAGTTACAATTAGTATCTTTTCTACCATGCTTATCTCTGCTTTCAACAGATTCTGCCTTATAAATGTGTGTCTTATTAATCTTGTGGAGAGTGACAATGACTGATGAAAGAAGATACTGTTCAGAGCAAGAAAAGGCCATTTGCTAATCTATGAGCTGTCAAATTGCTTTATGCTTTTTTAGTATCTTCAAAAAAGGGTTGATAAAGAGACACACAAAGGTATAAGAGACTGTGAAGCACAACTTCTGAGATCAACGCAAGAAAAGCTGGCAAGAGCTGTGCTGAAATATGAAGGAACCTAATTTTAATAACAGAGATGTGTTTTGCTCAGTAGTCCTGAGTCGTTCCCTGGAGCTGTATCTCTCCAAGGGGACTAAGTGCTAAGAAGCTCTGGAGGCTCGACGTAGGGAGGTCAGGGTTGTCACCCAGTTTTTCACCTCCCTGGATTTACTCCTCTGCAGCTGGCATCATTTAAATCACTTGGAGATTGGAGCAAAGATAGTTCGGAGTACTGAAAGAAAGAAGAAAAGAAAGTAAGAGAGGGAAGACAACTCAGCGCTATTACTTCCTGCTTTCTTGGCAGAGGTCTTAGAACACAGGGAGAGGAAAGTGTTCGCTTTACGTAAGTGAAACAAGCAGTGGAAAGCTTGGGAAACTTATTTGCTCCATTTGTAACTATCAAAATCAGGTTTCTGAAAGTCATAGGAAGTACACAAGTAGGAAAGACTTCATGATCTGAAAAAGCTCTTGGCAGCGAGCAGAGCAATGCCTTGTTTGGCTTGCAGGTTTTGCTGGGCTGGATGTTGGGTTAAAAAGCCTGTTTGTGCATGGGATCTCTGTGCTTGCATCAGAGCCATCTGACAGTCTGGCTGGGAGCTTACCACCTCTGTGTCTGTATGGTAAAGTGATTCATAAAAGCAGGGAAGGGATTGTTAGCGCTACACCAAAACCCACAGCTGCAGTGTGCCGTATCAGCAGCTCGGTGCGTGCCTTCTGCCTGTATCCCAGCCAGATGCAAACAACCACGAGCAGGAAGTTGGGCTTGTGCAACAGCTGAGATGAGGTAGTAAAAGGAAGGGGCACCTCCGTCTCCTCCTGTTTATAGCATTTATAACACCAAATCGTAGTCAGAGCAGCCCTTGACCTTGGGAAGCTTTCAGCAGACATAATTACTGCTGTCGTCTCTGCAAGGACAGGAGGCACTGCAATGCCATATGAAGCATGCGAGTGCTACTGCTGTAGCCATCTGCAGGACGTTGAGATCTGCTGCCAAATATTACCCACAGCTTCTGGTTTTGTTCCTACTGCATCTTAATACGTAACACTGCATAATGCAATTTATAGGGAATAATCTAGTTACAGTGGAACATTTGTTTCACTCTTAACCGTTGAAGAGAATTTAAATACGAACCTTTTAATTTGTCCTAATTAAATGGAGAACATGATATTTTGTCATTAGCTAGGTAGGCTAAAGTCTACCTTATCCTCATAATTAAAATATATTGAATTCAGCAGAGTGATAATACCAGCTGAGATGAACTCTTTTAATTCAGGGAAGTTTGCAAAGATGAAACTGAGAGACAGAAGCATTTGTTGCAAATTGCGTTCGAGCGTTATGATGATGTACTTTGGGGAAATGACAAATATTTGTTAGGGAGTAAACTAGTGCTTTGGGGTTATCACAGTCTTGGATGAATGCTCTGGTTCATCTAAACCGGTATCCAAGAGGAGCAAGTGCCAATCGTTTTACAGGGAGCTGCGAGGAGTGCTGAGAGTTTGTAGTTCTGGCACAACTCATTTTACCAGGGGAAGTTTCTTGTTATTAAAGGTCAAGCTTTTACTCCTGTAGCATGAAATTTCTTAAACACTCCAGATCTGGTTTCTGTCAGTCTCTACTGAGTTGCTAACACTAGTGCAAAGCCAGCAATAATGTGCTGATTTTACGCTGCTTTTAGCCTCTGGTGTAAATGATTGCCCAAGTTATTTATTAAAGAGAATCAGATGCTTTTTTTCAGGAAAACAAACATTTGCTCTTCCAGTTTTAGACAATCTTGTTCTTTTTTCTGACTTCCTGAGCATTACTAAATACTGCCAAGCTCTTGTACTCCAAGATCTCTTATAGTAATGAGACCTCATTAGAGCTTAAAATGGCCCTCTGCTATTTACCATCTCTGAGAGAGAGGCATTGCAGCCCATTCCCTTATGACAGAAGCATCTTAGAGCAACTTTTGGAAAAGTGGGTTATGTTTTGACCAAGCATCATGTGGCACGGGATGAAATGTTTGCTGCCTTTCAGGGTTTATTGGAGACAGAATGATGAAGATGGGAAATAAGATGACATGGTCAAAAGCTGACCTTTACTGAGGATCAAACCTGAGCCCTTAGTCAAATTTTAAATGTATTGATGTGGCCAGCTGAAAGCAAATCCATAGTGTGTTCTTACTGCAGGCAGGTCTGTGTTCTTAGTGTATCCTAAAGTAAGTGTTAAAGTCTTTCGTAGTGCTTCCAGCAGCTATAAGGGTACCAGTGTTTATCTGTTTTGCAGCTTAGCCTGTTAATCCTGAAGTGAATGCCTCAGCAGTGCTGTATCACTGACATCTCCTGCTAAGATGCTACATGAACACCCAGCACGTAGTGCCTCAGTAATATGGGGAGTCTCTCCTGTGCACTGCTGATGCGGACAGCAAATTATGGCTGTTAGATCTTGGCAGAGGTAAGCAGAGAAGTTCTGTCATGGGGAAGAGGAGGAGGTATGTGCCCATGTCATCATGGACACCCATAAGGTGTAGTACAGTAATTAACTATCTCAACACCATGCAGGCAGACTGAGAAAATACAGACTCCTAAGGGCACTTAGGCACAGGTCCCAGAGGGCATAGATAAAGAGTACTGCGGAAGAAGGACTGATGTTTAAGCTACTGGGCAGATTCCAGATTTGTTAGCTTGCATTTATTAGTAAATGCTTTTAAGTCATTTCTGATAGATACCTTAGCATTACAGGTTGTTAGCCTTTGGAAGGTCTGGAAGATGCCTCAAGTGCAAGAGAAGTCTGGCTCTGTAGGGATGGGGGAGAAAAAAAGAGTGGAGCATCAAAATGAGACATACCAGAGTTTAACTGATGGTCCTTCTCCATCCTCGTGCAGTTCAGGCTGGGTGAGAGGAAATGTGCTGCTAGACTGAAGGGGAAATAGTTTATTTGAAACTTCTCAGTGGCATCAGGACCAGGGTGTGAATGTGGACCACAGCCCTGTCACCCCAAAGCAGGAGCTGCTTGGCTGTGCTGTGTTCCGGACTAGCAGCACTGTTACTCCCCAACCAGAGCTCTCCTACAGCTCCAAAATCAGTGCATGATGAAAATACCACTTGCAATTTCTGTTTTTACTAGCATGAATGTAGCTGAAATGAAGCTGGAGACATCCAGCTGTTCTGAGATGGGAGGAGAGTACCTCTGAACATATAATAAAGATCTGAAACCTCGGCAGAAAGGAAAATGCTAATTATACGAAAGCATATCCAAGAGCTGAGTTGCTCAAAGGTTGTTTTTCCTGTCCTGTGTGAATCTGAGTGCAGTAGGACCATTTCAGGTATTGGTGCAAGCGTAGGCATCCTTAACTAAAAGGTGATTTTTTTTTTTTAATTAACTGCAGGAAAAACAGCCTCAACAAATTCTTTTCGCTATCTGCCATCAAGAAAAGCCTATTAACAATAATTGTTGGGTTTTTAGTTTTCAAAGAACCCATAATTAAATTTTATTGTCTCATAAGTGATTAGAATTAATTGCTTCCACACGAGCTCTGGTGCTCATTATCTGCTTTAAATTGGGAGTGGCTTTTTGCAGGATTCCTTCATTTACCCCAGTCCCTTTCCGTTACGTTCCTCACAGAGTAAATCCATTGCTCCAAGGAGTTTCAAAAAAGTGGCAGGTGTTGATTTATCATCTTTAACAAACCACAATTAACAGAGCGGCTTCTCCCAGTGTTTAAATAGAAATACTTTGTTTCATGGAGAAGGTGATGGAGAAATCCACTGCCACATGGGTTAGATTTTCAAATTCATACATTAGGACTGAGTGCTGAATTTGAAGTCCCTTTTAAGTGGTTTTATGGTGCTAATCTGAGGATTAATCCTGTGTAGTGGAGAGGATGTTTTACACCTTTGCTCATGAGCTGCAGTGTGGTAGTTGGCTTTAGTTACTGTTGCACTGATTTAAGACCCCTTTCTCACTACTTTGCTGGGCTTGACTCTGCCCTTCCAGTCCTTAGAGCTGTGCCTTTTATTAAACTTGATTAAACTGGGTCCCAAGCCTCCTGTCCAAGAGTCTCAACCCACATAGCAGCTTCCCAGAGCTGCAGGCTGAGCGCAGTGCTCTCAGCAGTGCTCCTGGGGCTCAGCTGAAGAGGAGGGCTCCTTGTCCTCATACTTCTTTGTGGGTTGCTCTCCAAAACACACATCCTGCAGCTTTTCCCTCCATGCACAATGGACCTGTTTTGCCTTACGTCTCTGATATTAAAGTGTAGCAACAGGCAGCTGTATCAAATCCATTTAGACAGAGAAGCCAATCCAAATCCATGCCTAGGCTACTCACATGTGGTTGTTCTCCACTGCGGAGAGGAAAACTTAAGGATGCCTGAATCATTACAGGGCACTGCCTAAGGCATCTGGTGAAGGGGGTTGTATAAGAACAGTATAAAATAGAATATTACAGTGTTTAGTACAGTGTGACTTCACTCTTAGACTGTATTTTTAGAGGGTTAGAGTGCTTTAGAGGATGAATTTAGGAGATGTTTTCTCTCAATCCAGGATGCTGCTCTAATGGAAAAATCCTACACAATTTTCATACACTTGTCATTATAGGAATTATATATAGGGCTCTTTGTTACAAACAAAGAAAATACAGCAATGACTTCCTTCCTCTGAATTGTGATAACTTCTGGAATTGAATGGCTTTAATTTTATTATCTGTCCTGTAGAAAGTTATCAGTGTCTATTCAGCTCCGGGACACAGCAGAAGGTATGAGTGATTTGCTCTGTAGAAATGGAAGTATGAGGGGGTAAGTAGCGTAGTCACAGAGAATTTATGTAGACAGCTTCCAGTCCAGCTGAATTACTTAAGTGAAGATACTAATAAAACTGGTTTCATTATGTGTAAGAGGCAGCAAGGAGTGTCCTCAATTGCTCGTTTCAGCCACTGATCTGTCTGCAGGGGCTTGGGTAAGAAGGAGCCTCAGGAAGACCAGGAGGTGACGTTCTGTAGGGAACCTTGCAAGGCTGTATGCAGAACATGCATTTACATCACTTTGTGATTTAGCAGCATCACACAATCACTTTGATCCCTGCGGGAAGGGAAAAGAACAATGAACTTGAGCCCCTCTGCAAGGAGCTGAGGTCTGCTGGAGTTACCAGGCATCATCTGGAGACAACCTGGCCTTTGTTGCAATGCGGTAGCCGTTGGAGTGTGCGTGCATTGCCCATTGAAGTGCCAAGGAAAATGAGCCAGCTTCATTGACTGATGTCTTTGGGGAACACCCTGGCTGTTGGGACGTGGCTCACACTCCGTGTCCTCAAGGCCACTTATGGCTCAGGGCCAGCTCAGGGTAACTCCAAGCTCACTCCCTGGTGACTCCCCATCCCTTTTCCAGCTTTTTTTTCCCCCCCAGGTCTGTCGGTTGTGCCACCAACAGCAATTCACTTTTCACTTCCCTACAAACCTTGCTGCAGGCAAGTGAGCGCTAGCATCAGCTGGAAGAGCGACGTGCTGTTCCTAGGGCAGCAGGTACAGCCCAGCAGCTTGGCTGCCAAGAGGGGGCAATCTATTTGATGACTTCATTGCCTTAAGCAGGTCAAACATTTCAATTCTTACCTGGGGTCACAGGGATCTTTGTTACCCTGGAGCAGGATCCCAGAGCGAAGCTGTGTTTCTGTTTTGCCGGCTGGTTCTCAGGCGCCCAGGGCACATCTCTGTGGTCTTTCCTCTAGGCTGCGGTGCTGGCATGCCACAGCAGGCTGTGATGGGGGGAAAAGGATTCACACAGAAATCTGAACTCCTTACAGTTATACTCTTTTTTTTCCTCCAGTGTCTCTGTTTTTAAAGAACACAAGAAAACCAGGAAAATATTTAAGTCATCTTTTGAGGATCGTTTTTGTTTACATTTGTCTTAAAAACATAAAGAAAGAAGCTCCTAAAACCAGGCTCTTCACAGCAAAATGGGTAGCAAATAGTGCCACTTCAGTAAATGTTGCCATTCATTTTTCAATAAATTACCAATTTATACTTCTGAATGCGGTAATAAAAAGAGATAAAAGGCCAGAAGAGGAGGAAAAACTTGGGAGGTTTATGTTTACTGCCAAGCATTTGGTTTTATGTTTATCTCATGGAAAGTAACTCCGTATATCATGATAATTGACTTCACCAAGTACCTTTGGGGGGGGTGAAAAAACAAACCTGCTACAAAACAACATCTTGTGTGAGAGGAGACCGTGCATGGTTTTTCCACTAAGTAAAACATTCTCCTTTGAATCAATAGTTTAAGCTTTTTACAATGTTCCTATTTTGTGGTTCATTTGCCCAGTTGGTGGCTGGGAACAAGCAAGGTCACGGCATAAATAAAAGCAAAATGTTTATAGTTCCCTTAAACCCCAAACAAATCATCGCTTATCTACCATCACTCCAGACTAATTGATTCCTGAGAACTTTATGGAGCGAAGGCATTTTCCCCCCACTGCTTGCTTCCAGCAATTTGCTTGTTCCCATTTCAGCTGCAGTGATTTGCAGGCAGCTCTTCGGTGCTCCCGACCAGGAATTTCGGACCGGAGTTGGCAGGGGCCACTCGATTTCTCCTTGGTGTCGTGGGGCTGGAAGCGAGAATTGTTGAGCAGCTGAGACTCTGAATTTTTCCATCGCCCAACACAACAAAAGCAAGATTCGTTGCTGAGCTATTTTGGAAACAACATTTGTGGCAGCTCCTGAGTCAGGCAGGAGAGCAAGAGGATGGGATTGTGGCAGGCAATAAAAAATCCCTGCTGCTCCAATAAGGACTTTAATTACTCACCTCGTTACAGGTGAGACCAAGGGAGGCTGGCAGCAATGCCAGCTCCAGCACAGCTGTGGAGGATTTATTTTTCTCAATGATGAGTGGAAAAGGCTGTAAAAATACTGTACAAGGTTGGCTAATAAACTGTATTTTATTAGCCATACTTATTAGGAGTGTTTACAGGCTAGTGTGCTGATAGGCATTTTGATGAGGTAGTACTCCTTAATTGCAGTCATTGTGGGATTGCAAAACAAAGGCTGGAAAGCCAGAAAGCTGGAAAACATAGCACATGCATATGTCAGGTCAAGATTTATAGCCAGATAGCGAATAGCTAGCTTGGCAGCAGGTGTTTAAATTGTTACAGCATTGGCTTCGTCAAGTCATTTGTGGCTTGTTTAAAGCAGATTGATGGTGCTGATGGGCAGATATGCGTGATTGCAAGGAAAATGCATTTATCTATGGGTCTCCTTGGAGCATCCCCTGGGGTCTTGTAGCAGACTGGTGAGCTGATGGTCCTCCCTTGTTGTTTGACTTCTGTCGTATTCCTGGTTTCCTTTGGTGTCGTTGGGGAATGCAGGCAAAGAAAGGAAAGCTCTGGGCAGCCTCCCAGCCAGCTTGATGCAATGAACCCATTGCAAAGTTGAGAGTTAATTTTTATTTTATTTTTTGGTCCTAGTCCAACAGCACTGAGTTCTACCCTGGTTTTCCTTGTCTGGATTTATGGTACCATTTAGCTCTCCTAATTCCTGCTAGTGAGCTGGCCTCTTGCAGGTTGGAAGCGTTTTCTAGAGTGCTTCCAGCCCGTAATAGCAGCGAGCTTCCTGGAAGCGCCGCTTGGTGAGGGGTTGTGCCGTCCTCGCGTGTTGGCAGCGTTTCGTCTCAGGCTATGATATACCAATAGCAACAGTCATCTAATCGAAGTAATGACAAGCTAGTGGGAAATTAAGATTAATCTGAGAAGAGGCTGTGTGAAAACACCTTCCTGCTTATTGTCTTTGGCTCTCTGCTTCTTGCCTCTCAGTCACACAACCAGAAACGCGCTCTGCTTGCAAGTACAAAGGTTTTACCGATTTTTTCTCATTGTGCATCCTTCGTGCCCTCCCTCTTTGCTGGCAATCCTGCAAATCCTACCTGAGCTGCCAGGCTCCTGCTGGTTTCTTTACTCTTTACTCCTAATCTCCGGTAGTAAATGTCCTGCAGGCAAGTGACGTCCTCGGTGGCATCTCTGCAAGGCTGTCGCAGGCTGACGATTCACCCAGTGCACCCACATAGTGCTTAGGGACGAGCTGTGAGCCGTGTGGTCGAGGATCAGCTCCCTGCTGCTGTCCTGGCCAGGGCAGTCCTGCGCTGCTGACAGCTGGCCAGGGAAAAGCGCTGCGGGAGCAGGTAGCATTCGGGGCAGTAGTCACCTAGGACCACGATTTTAACGAAATGAGGTATCTAAAGATGCAGGTCGGTGGAAGTTGCATACTTTTGTAAATCCTAATGTGTATCAAAAGCAATTTGGGGATTCTTAATCCCATTCACATCTGTCTTTTCATCTCTGCTTCTCCCTGATAAAGAGGAAAAAGCAGGTATTGCCCGTTCTGCTGAAGAACGCATCTGTGAATATCTGTACTGGGGACGGAGTTTCTGACCTGCAGCCCAGTAAATCCCTGTGGAAGATTTTCCATTAATTTCTTTGGGTTTGATGCGGATCTCTGAGGGAAACCTCCCCAGATATGAAGGGATCAAACAGATTTACAGCTTCTCTTCTTCTCTCCCTGAGCTGACACTCCTTTCACTGTTTGCATCTGGGAAAAGAAACAAAAACACATATATACATATATATACAGATGTCCTAATATTTTAGGATGTAAGCAGTGGCTTTAGGCTGTCATGGGGATGAGCTGCATTCATGAATGGTGTAGTAGGTGCTCAGTGTACTTTGCTGTGAAGCACAGAGCACAAATGAGGTAGGCATCCAGGCAGCATGTGGCCATGCTGCCAAACATCTCTGCGCTATGAGGACAGGCAGCACCCAATTTCTGGTTGAGCTTGTGAGGAAGTTTGCATGGGGTGTAATTATGCTAAGCAGATTTTCACCAGAAACGCTTCTGCAGCGTTCAAGTGGCTGATGGATAGGATTTGTGTTGTGAAGGCGTTTTTGTGTGTCTCCTTTTGGCAACATCTTAGAGATTGCATGTGACTACTCTTATTTTGAAAAGAAATTGCTGTTCTCATTAAACTTCAGAAAGTGGTCTGGGAAGTGGGTTTGGTTTTACAAACGCAGCAGAAAAGTTCTCAAATCTCTTAGTAAGAGTGCTGCAAGATGGACTATTTCCAAAGCTGACAAATTAAATAAAAATTTCAACAGCTTTATTAAAATTATTTCTTTTGTGCCAGCGCTTTAGCATCAGATCCTCAAACAGTACAAATAAGCAGAACAGCTGGACCATCTCACTGCCACTGTACCAAAACCAACCTCTTTCCTCCAGTCAACTGCAGAACAGGCTATCGTTCGTCATTAACCCTGAAAGGGAAGGAGACACTTTATTGACTCATCGATATTCCATCTTTTCTTAAAGGTCACTTATCTAAGTATGGAGTAAGTACAACCTTGTGTATTTGTATGGCAGCTGGAAGTTATTTTTTTGTGAGAACAATTCATAAAAAGAAGAAATCCAGCAGAACTGTCTGCATGTCTCACAAATCAGATGGGAGCTCGTTTCCAAATGGACAGTCGTCGTGCTTCTCTTTTCAGTTCAGAGACTGCAGCGGTCATTTGTCTAGCTGAACAGAGAAGGAAAATAACAAGAAGGGGAATTAGGGTTAGGTCTGTCAGCCTGGAAGTACTCTAAAACTTGAAGTTACGAGCGAGTTGGTTTTGCTTGTTTGATGAGCACGAGAGGATAGTGGCCATATGTGTTAACATCTGCATGGGAAAATCAAGGGCTAATCAAGCTGAATGAGTGAGACTCATACAGCTCCATCTCCCTCTGTATGCTGTGTGTAAAATTGCAAGTGGCCATTTTGTAGGATGTGCAGTGAGCAGCAGAGAAAGGGTTTGTCGGACTTTACATTTGAGAGAAGGAAAAGATTGAGACTAAACATCCAAAAATACCTTGTGGGAAAGTGGACGTTGCATGCCCGTGGAGTATGCTGTACTGTATCTTGTGTTCTTCAGCACTGTTGACAGCAAGGGAGAAGAAGGAAAATTCTGCATGGCAAAATCTCAGAGGGAGCTTGTCCTTTGCCTAGAGGAGGTTGTGCTGCTCTATGAGGTTCACATATGTGTAGTAAGTTGGTGATTTATAGTCCATAGTCCTAGAAACCTTGGCACCCAAGTATGTGTCTGACTTCACTGAACTGCTTAAAACCTCAGCAGAATTCTCCCCATAAGGTCTCAAACCTGTCAAACTGAGCTGAGCTCTTCTAGTAGGCCACATTCTTTATGACCCAGCCTGTGCCTGCAAGTTCACAATGGTAGTGCTAAAAATATCATGCCTCTTTCTAGAAAGTATTGTCTTAAGGAAAAATAATACTGTTGAAGTCATGCGAGGATGTGTGCAATGAAGGCAGGTATCTGAGATAAAACCTCCTGAGTGTAGCTTGCAGTCATTCACAATCGTTTTCAGCGAGTTAGGAGAGGAATTTGACTGGAGTTGATGCAGTGCTTTGAGGCTACAAGTGGAGTAGAGATATTGAGAGACTGAATCTTGGGGCTGCTAGGAGTTATTACAGAGATGTCACGATTGACATTGGCCTAGTGGGGCAAACTGTGGTGTAACGGGATGGATTTCTTCTTCCAAGCTTATATGACCTCCACGACAGTGAACATGTGAGGACAGGACTTTGCCTCTACAAAAAAAGGTTATATACCAAACGGCACTGTTACAAACACTGAGGATTTGGAGAAAGTCCGGAGCAGGTAAGAGCGTGGCCCCTAGGCTGCAGCAGCCTTCTCTCTCTCTTTTTCTCCATCACTCCAGCTTTCAGAAGAGACTTGGGACTACTGAGGAATTTTGAAGCTGGTGGTCTGATGAGCTTGAAATCCCTCCCCCAGCAGTGTCCCTGCTTACAATTCCTAGCTATCCAGCAGCTACTTCCTCTCAGATTATTGGCTTTTCGTGTTGCTCAAGTGCAGCCTTTTCATCAGATCGCATATGTTCTGATCACTTTCTGGCAGTTTTTCTTATTGTAAATAGAGCCCATTCAGTCACGGTTTATGTAACCACCGTCTAGATAATACCGTCCTAATGACCACTTTCCCCGGAGAAACACAATTATATCTCTTTCCCCCTTTCTGCCAATTGCGTGTGAGTTTGCCACAGAGCCAGACATGGCCCCACTATTGTCCTAGTGCAGATGGGTGGGAGCCACAGAAGCCCCAACTGGAAAATTCCCAATCTCTGGGCAAGAGCACTGGTTTCCTTCTGTCCCCTTTTGGGGTTCCCACTGAACGAGCTGGAAAGAAAAACCTTTCTGTGCCTTCAGACTTCCTCACGTGCTTGAAGGGACATGATTTCAGGGGGGCTGTGGAATATCAGGTTTGTGTGTAGTCAGCATGCAAACAGGAAGTGTACCCCAAAGTCTGATGCTGTTTACACGGACTGCAGGCTCGCTTTTGCCATAGGTATGCACTGCTTGCTTTTAAGACGACTGCCAAATTCCTTGCCTGTAGATTTGGCTGCTTCAGAAGGGAGGTAAAATACTCCCGGGACTTCCGCTGTAACCCGTGTGATCTCAGGTCACCCAGAAGGCAGTGATAATTAGCCAAAATATCAAAAGAGGTGCAAGAATTTAATTCTGTAACTTTCATGCACAGCCAGGAAAATTGAAGGAGGAGGGCCAGAAAAGTCTCAGCGAGGGTGCTGCCTTCCCACGGGCAGTGCTGGGTGTGCTGGTACTGGTCTAATGCCATCCTTGCACAGGTAAATGATGTTTGGCTGGCTTTAGAATAGGCACAGTGGCCTTCTGTCTGCTTGCAAAGGGTGATAGAAATATTTTCAAAGAAAGAAAATGCACGTATGCAGATACAGACAAGTGATCGAGGGCGTTCAGAAAGTGAAGTGTCTCTCAGAGGAATACTGATGTGTTTAGACGTTATTTTGGTTTTAGAGAAGCAAGGCAAATTGGGCATTTTTCCCCTCTCAAGTCACTAAGTGTCCCTGCTTAGAAATTGCAAAGGCAAGCTCTCAGATAAAGCAGAACAGAAAGGAAGTGGGGGGAACCCAAAGTGTCTTTCAAATACCTTCATGTCAGTCAGACAAACAAAGTTAATTATCCTTCTGTCCTTTTCTGGTGGGAATAACTTCTTTGCTGCCTTATTTTTTGTGGGAAACCCCAGATCCCCTGCAGACAGTGCTTGTTGTCCTTGCTTGTAGAGCACAGATTGCTCGTTTCAGCAGGAAGCACGTGGACAAGGTGGAGCTCCTTGCCTCAGCCTGTGGATGCATGGCCCGAGGCTCTCTGTTTCGGCAGGGGGACCCCAGGAACCGTGGTACAACAAGGACTGACAGCCTGGCTGGAAGTAATGCACGGCAAACGTTTCCAATTAGGCAGTGAGAGAGAGAAAGGGGAATCACATCTTGATGTCTTCACCAGTTGTTCACGAGAGCCCGCTCTTCCTCTGCTGCTCCTCATCGTGTTTGTTTCTTAGCACTCCATTGTAAGCACTGTGCTGCGTGCCATGCCTGTGCCCCTGGGGAGGATCATTACTGCCTACAACACGTGGCTAATCTGGAAATTACATGACCAGACAAACGTTCCCCTAAACCGAGCAAAGCGAATCACCTATCAACTGCTTTAGGCTGCAGCAGGAAGCTCGCAAACTGTCACCAATGAATTTTAATGTGAAATATTTATAAATTCTTTTATATCTTTAATATTCTGTGGAGATGTGGCTGATGCTGCAGTTCTTAAAATTGCACTGAAATGTGATATATGGCATACACAATGGTCCCGAATATTTCAGTGTGTCTCTCCGAGTCACTGCCAGCATGCTGGGGATGTTTTCAAGGTAAGTCTGTGTGGGAAAAGCACTGCTGGCTCGGTGGTGCGAGTGTCAATGCCAAGCCTTGTGACATTGGATCACAGCTTTCATTGCTTCCAAATGTCCTGTTTCTGCTTTGTTGCATTGCCAGTGATGCCCCTGTGAAGAGAAGTCAAGCCCATGGCTCCTTCTTGGGCCAGATGGCCTCAGACCTGAAGGTCAGGCTCTGATCTCACTGCCACAAGGCTGGATCCACCACGGCGTCACGTCACCCTTCGTCTTGATCAAGTCCCTCAGCTAATGCGGGTAGGTGACAGAGAGCCCCAGGTTTGGCTAGATGACCAACGAGGCCTTTGTGGCTTGCTGCAAAGCTTTAAATCCCTCTGTGGGTCTTGCAGTGAATAAAACCCTGGCAGGAATTAGCCCCAAATGACTAATAGCAGCTGGCTCAGACAAAGGAGTCGGCAGCACTCGGGCTCGCAGAGAAACAGCAGCAGGTTTCTGGTCCAGAAAAAAAAAGAGGGAGAGTGAACCACAGGGCTCCGAGTAACAGGCTGGCAGAGAAAATACATCCCCAACAGCAAATGATTTAAACAGGCGCACTGATTTTGCTGCTCTCTTGTGTCAGCATCATCTATCTGTTGCTTTAGTTATTTATTTATAAGGAAGGGGTTTGCAGGATAGCAGCCAAGTTGTAGAAGCTCCCAAAGCCCAGGGGACTGATTTTTATGCTGCAAAGGTTGCTCCTGGCAGTGGGTCCCCCCAGTTGGATCAGACTCTGGCCAGCGAGCTCCTGAGTAGTGTGAGCAGGATCCGACCTCAGGTTAGCTGGGCTGCAGCATCTTGCTCTGGGATTCCCATCACGCTGGGCAGAAGCCCACCCTGTTTAGCAGATTACTTACTGCATGCCTTGCAAAACCCTCACATGTCTTTGTTCCCAGCATCTGCCCCAAATTTCAGATTTAAGTGGAGGTAAAGAGAAGTTCTGAGCCCTAATGTTGGTGGACAGATGCCCCTGGTCGAGGCTGTCCTGACCCAGGTGACGTGGGCACAGTCACATCTCAGTGCAGTGGCTCCCCAGGTTTTGGTGGGAGATGCTGGGCAGTGCTCTCCAAACTTTTCCAGAGTTTTCAGATCCTGTTCTGCACTCACATGGCTCTGTGGCAGAATAACCCTACCTGGTCCTCTTCCAGCCATCCCCAAGCTGGCCGCAACAAACCAACTTCACATGTTGCTACCAGTTAACACGGCAGCCCTGGAACTGCTAGAACGAGGTTTAACCTTAACTTACCCTTTATTTTATAAAGTTTTACCTCTCACTGCAGTCAGAGTACAAAGCCCTGAGTACAACGCCTCCAATAAATCCTGTTTAAGATAGGCACCTCTTCCCAGCCCAGCTCTGCCTGTAAGAGAAATGGGTGATGATGAAGCCTTGTGTTTGTTCAGCCCTGTTTGGAATTTACAGCACTATGTAAATGATTTATTGCAGCCGTAAATAATTGATGCCTCTGGAAATGGATTCCTGTCAACAATACATTCAGACCCAGGCCTTCATTTCAGCCTCATGGTGGCAATATGCATTTAATGGGGAAATTGGCCTGGTTGCTTTAGGTTCTTATTTATGTCTTGAGATGTAGTGCTTATAGAGCTGGTGGTGGTTCCGCCTGCTGTAAAAGGCAAGCTGTGGGGTGGGTGAACATACAGAGCCTGGGATGTCCCGTGGGTCGTGGCCTGCTTTGTGGAGGGCTGACACAACTGCTGCGTGGGCTTCTGGCTGTACTGTGAACCTGAAAAGTGGAGTCTTCCCAGGAAAAGGGCAACCCCAGAAAGTCCTGACGGATGCGGGTGCACATAAACAGGGAAAATCCTTAAAGAAAATCTTTGCCACTCTTCTTATTTCCACTCAGCCTGCCTAAGCTTGAGGTGGAGACTCCTTAACTTGCATTTCCCCTAAAAAACTTCTAGTTTTGAGACTGTTTCCATTCATATTTCTATTTTGTTTTGGTCATCTTGTGTTAAGGAGGTTGGAGAAACATCTTCTACTGTGTAGACCACGGCATGTCAGTGAAAGCTTCTGGACAGGAGTCTTTGTCTGGCAGGCCCAGAGCTGTTGCCTTGTTACTAGATTTAGTTCCTATCTGCTTCTTGTGGTGCCAGCAACTTCTCTTCTGTTGACAGGCACTGGATGCTTCCTGGCGGTGTGAAACCAGGACCCTTGAGGGCTGTGGAGGAGCTGGCTGTTTCCCTCGAGGGCAGCCACAGTCACTCCCACCAGGGAAGACATCAGCGTGGAAAATACGGGGATGCTGAACTCCTGAAGGAGTGGGCATTCGTCTGCCAGCTCCCCACCACCATGCGAACTGACTGCAGAGGAGGAATTCAAGGAAGGAGAGGTTCGTGGCCAGGAAGCACAGATGTGCTGGGTAAGTTTGGGTTTTGATACTTATATTTTCAGCCACATGGACCTGTGGTCTCAGCTGTGGCAGTAAGTGTAGTTCTGTGAAGTGAAACACACTGCTTATGTATTTTGAAAACTAGTATAAAAAGCTTGTATGGATGTATGAGTAAAAGTAATATAAAAATAATTCAACTTGTCCTCTGGAGTCAGTAATCCCAAATAGCCAGAGGTTAGGTGTTTCACCTAGTGCCTGATTCCTATTTGCAATCATCTCATTAAATGCCTGGTTCTGTGGTGACTGCATCTCCAAAGGGATTAGCACACAGAATACAGAGTAACTGAGACCTTGCGATCACTCTATCACAAATATCAATGGAAGGAAGGAAAAAACTGTTGTTTTTTTTGAAACAAGATGCTTCAAGGGAAGGAATTGCCTTCCAAAAATAGAAGCCAACGCTTTCAGAAGACAGTTGTGATTTTAAGATGTCACTGTTTGATGCATAACTTGGTACATCTTAAGGGCCTCAGATTTTAGAGAAGTGATGTCTGTCTTCACTGTGCTATTTGCTGAGTTGCACGTAGGGACCAGCAAACAGTGCAGAGGGAATATAAACTTCAAATTCTCTGATCCAAGGGCCCATATGGGAAGGGATGAAGTCTTCCCTGGGTGTGCCCCTGGAACGTGCCCTTGGACAAGTGGGCCTGGCCTTCCGAGATAGCACGATACCTTTTCTGGAGTTGTCTGAAACAAGGTGGAACAGACTTGATGCTCCAGATGGCTTTTTTGCTTTCTTCTTAGCCACTCCTGAAGAGAGGATTTTTTTTTTTTTAATTTTATTTTCCTTGCGGCTCAAAGCAAAGCCACCTTTGAGCCCAAGGCATGAATAGGTCAGCTGAGATTGGTCTGCTGGGGGCTATTCTCTGAACTCTTAGCCCTCCTTTTCCTTTGGGTAATTTTCTGGCTGACCAGGATCCAGTCTTCATTATTTTCTGTCATATGCATCATGCTGGTGAGTTTGTCTTTATCACAAGTCTTTCTTCTTGACCTCTAAGAACACTGAGGCACAGGGAAGTGCTGCTAAAGTCTCCGCTAATCATATCATGCCTACAGCACCTGCTGAAAATCCCTCCAAATGCTAGCAAGAAGAGTCAAAGGGAATTCAGTCCATTACTCCAGTCCTAGCTGCAAAACAAGCAGGGTAAGCAGTGCCTCGCTAATTCAAGCATAAGCAAAGCTGGACATTTGATGGCATTGCCACCCATGCAGCCTGCTGCTGACAGCTCACAGCCTTGCTGTTGTGTTTCGCTGTTTGCCATGGTGTTTTGTTGTTTGTTTGTTTGTTTTTTACTTCCAGAGATAGCTATGTAATTATAAGCCTGTGGTTCCCCTGGGTGTTAGGTGCTCACACGTGTTCCTGGCTCCTATCTACAGTGAGAAGACAGCTGTGCCAGTCCCAGCAGACAGCTCCATGCAAGTATGGAGTGAACATGAAGCAGATCCGTGAATGAGGCTTCCCCGAGTGGTGCTGGTGGCTCAGTGACTGCAGCTCGGAGCCACCGTGCTGCTGATAGCTCGGTGACAGTTTCACAGGCAGTCAGTGACCGTCGTGCCTGAGTGGGCCAGCTGAAGGGTAATGGGATTTAATTGCTCTTTGGAGCAGAGGAGAGAGGGATTTTTCTTTCTTTTTTTTTTTTTTTTTTTTTTTTTTTTAAGTTTTGGCACTGTGGGCTGCATTTAAAAAACTCTTAATGAGGTGAGGTTGGAAGGGGAGAGGGAGTGGAAATGGTGATATGCCTTTGTGGAGTGGGATGGAGCAGCTTCAGAAAGCAAAGAGAATTTCTTCGATGCATTTGTAAGTGGTTTTTGGACTGCAGGGCAGGTGTTCAGCTGATGCAATTGGACTTGGAGAGTGGAGCAAGGCGGGTTTGTCCTGCTTCTGCCCGTCTTCTCTTTGCATGTCCCCTCCTTCCCACTCCCTGTGGCTCCCAGGGACCAGGCTTTCACCATGGGCACCGCATCAAGGCTGCAGGGGCCCTGCTGCCTTTGGGCTCCCAACTGGTTTGACGTCTGGGGGACTCTGTGGGCCTGTTTTACCCCCGACTGGCTGTGCAAACCAAAGAAACCACATGGTAATTTAATTTGACTCCATCTCATGTGGTTTGGGTCTGTCTGTGCAGGGAGGAAATGCTGAGGGCACTGGCAAGGCAGCGCAGAAGTGAATCCGACCCGGCAGCAGCACGGAGCCCCTGTCCATGTGGAGTCTGGCACCAGCACAAGCTTTCAGCCTGCCCCTTAAAACTTCATCTCAAGGAAATAAAAAGAGATGTCTTGGCTCCTTTCTCCCCCAGCAAGTGTCCTGGCGACGGAGAAAGGTCAGTGAGGGTTTTCCCTTCCCTTCGTCTTTCCCGTTCTTCTTGTTTGGCACAAGCAGCCCTGGCAAATCCAGTTGATTTTTTCATTTTTCATTCTTGGTGGTGCAGTCGAAGCACTAACTACTGCCACGGGAAACGAGCAGTGGTAGAAGCCTGTGGGGGCCTGGGGCCACTGATGGATTGTGCAAGTCAGGAGAGTAAAGGAGCAACGCTTTCCATACCTAAAGGTACCACAAAACACACTGCTTGGGATGAAAACATCCACAGAGGTTTCTTATTAGAGAAATGTTCATCTGTGTGATGAATATTTGTGCTTCTGTGTTTTGCAAAACCCTTGCAATTCCTTTTTTAAGAGTGGGCTAAGATAAATTCATTATTGGTGTTTAAACATTTATTCCAAAAGCACCTTTTGAAATTCAAGGCTGCATTTAGCTTTACCCCCTGGCTTCTTGGTAATGGTTGTATTGTGTTTTGTTTTGTGCTTTAAAAAAAATAACTTCTACCGAATTAATCTCTCATGTTTCCATCTAGCCAGGAGATAATGAACTTGTATGATGGTCTTTTATGGTGTCTGTTAAATACTACTTTTGAAGCAAACTGTGTTAATGACACGGGTAATTAAACCTCACGCATCAGGATATAAGATGACTGGTGGCAGGCTCCGGATGGCTTTATTCCCACTGTCCCTGGGCCAATGTGGCTAGGCACAGATGCCTGGAGCCAGTGTATGGAGAAATGTCACCTTTCTCTGGAGCAGTGAGCTTTAGAAAGCCTGGGGTTAACAGGGGCTAAGACATACCCCTGATCTGTCCCAGTGTGCCAGATGCCTTGCGTAAAGGTCTGGGTGTCTCTACAAACCTTGGTGCCCTGATATGTCAGTCTGGGTCCTGGCAAGGGGATGCTCCTGCCTGGAGCAATTCCTGCACGTTTTACTGCCACAAAGCATATTTGGCAGGGCCTTGAAATTAAAGGGTGGCTCTTTCCATGTGAATATTAAAGTCATCATCTCTATTAGTCTGTAGTAGCTGAAACAGTCTCCTTGGCCAGAATTAATGTTCACAGCCATGCAGGCACTGACGGGCACCAGGAGCATCCGTGCGCAGGTCAGGGATCAGTTGGCCCTTTGCTGTCAAGAGCAGAGGGATGACAGTAATGAGAACTGGTGGAAAAATCTCACCCTGGGTCTTCTCTTTTCTAGCTTCTTTGTCTGTAAAAAGAAAGTGGAGCTCCCTTTTTTTTTTAAATATTGCCTAGTAAATAGATAGAGATTAATTCCCATCCCACAAAAGACAGAGCTTCAGCTTAAGAGAAGAGCAAGCAGATCATGAGCTGCTAGGGGTGGGATGCATGACTTGTTGGGGAAAGTGATAGTGTTTCTTTCTTGACCATTTGCACACTTTCCTCCTACCCCCAGCCTTCCTCCCCCAGATAGTGAAGACTGTTTAAGGGCAATTCGTGTCACCCTTGTATGTCATTGACCCGTGCTTGCTAGCACTGTGGGGCATCTATATTTAATATATATATGGGGCATATATATACAAGCTTATTTTCTGCAGTTCAGACTACCACCACTCTGGCTGGGGGTATCTGTATCAAGTGGGCACTAAAGATAGCATCATTTAATTGTCTGGAGGAAAGAGAAAAGCAATGAAAAAAGAAACCCAAGGGAAAAGATAAACTGTAGATAAGTTTATATTTTCTCTTCTGAACAACAGATCAGAGACCTTCTGTAACAACTACATCAGCATTTATTGTGTCTCTGATCCAAAAGCTGTCTGATAAATTCTAGCTAATTTCCAGACTTGCTTTAGAATGAAGCAGCGATCTCTTCTGAACGTCTTTTATATGCTCATTTTTATTGTAAAGCTGTAAAGTAATTTCTTTTAAATTATTTTTATGATTTGCCTTCTAATGTCCTCCAGCATTATGCCTTTGCCCATCGCATTAACTGCCACCCCGGGCTGGCACCCTGCAGCGTAGTCCTGAATACTGAAAGGCAGCACCAGGCAGTGCCTCGGGAGTCACGGTGCTGATGGGAGCTGTCCCCCCTGTGCTACAGAAGGTATGTAGCCCTGGTCCCACGTCCTCTGCAGGGCTGGACAGCAGGCTTTCCCTGGCAAGGCCGTTTTGGCTGTATCTTTGAAGATACTGGCTGGAGTGGGAATTAGGCATGTAGATACCTTGAGGCGTAATGTTCTTTCCTCTGTAATTGAGTCCTGCCCCAGCTCAAGCTGCTAGACACTGTCCTCATAAGAACTCAATAATATTTTCTAATAAAAATAGCTGCGGTTTTATCTTGTCATTATTTTATTACAAGTACTTGCAGCAAGCATTTTTAGACCATAGTCTGCTTTATTTGCAAGAATTCATTATTAATGATGGGTATTAACTCTTGCAGTATATTCCCTTAAAATATTTTGCTTTTCGTAGTTATATGCCCTACACCTTTAAACTGCCACTGTGCCTTCGGTCAACAAATCTAACCAAACCCTGCCTGCTGGTTGTGAGTCTTGTGCATCAGCCCCTGCTTCAGGAGCCAAGGAGGTTTGAGAGCTGTGGTGAAAGTGAGTCAAACCCAAAGCCCCAGAGGCACGGATGGGTGCAAACTCATCTCCTACCTGAGAATGAGGTGGTAGGGTCAGCTCTTCCTTGTCCTGCCAGGCAGAAAGATGGGATGTAGAAATGAAGGACTTCCCCAGTTTGGAAGCCAGGGACAGACATGAGCCTCCGCTGAAACGAACCCGTGTGTTGTGGCCTTCATTCTAAGCCCCAAACCTGCAAACTGAACATTGGCAATGCTGTGTTAGCCACCTCTGAAGGGCTGAAGTCTAAAAACCCAGCAAAGCAAGATGCTCTCCTTCCTCCCACTCCCACACAGTCTCTGAATATTTCTACAGGGGATTCTTCAACACTGGGGGAAAAAAAGGAAAAAAGAAGGAGCCCTTTCAAGGACTTTGTTAATGGCCCAGGGACTGAGCTATGCCCCAGGAGAGAGAGCTGTCGTTCTTACACAAGAGCTGCAAAGGCTGCTGGAAAAGCACATGTACCCAAGAATATATTCATTATGGCTTTATTAAGCTCTGTGCTCATATGCTGAAAGGTAAGGACGGAGTTGTACTAGTTGTGATTTCTTATCCCTTTTCTCCCCTTCCTCCCACCTGTTTTTCCACATTGTAACCTGGAGTTCCTGGTGCCCACCAGCCTGGTGAACTTTAGAAAGGAGAAAAAGTGATCCTGTGTCAAACAGAAAAAATGACCTTTCCCCAGTGGGAACTGCTGAGGATCTCCTGTAAGAGAGTGAATGTTCAGTCAAGAAATAGCCCCCGTGGTTTTGTAATATTTTGTTGGGAGAAGGGGGAACCACCCCGATGACACATCTCTAAGGACATGCAGCCTAATTAACCCCACGTCTTCCATGCCATCTGCTGAGCTTCATGTTGCTTTGCAGAATTCATGGAGCCCCTTTGAACCGGGTGCTCTCTGGTGCTGGGGCGGGCAGCACAAGCCTCCACCTTACGGCTACAAGCCCAGGGAGAGGTGTGTGAGAGTTTTCTGCAGCTGTGTAAGTGAAGGAGAAGTTATATAATAGAAAATCAGCGTGCTGGATGTTGTGAAGGTGGTGTCACTTCGTGATGAAGCCAGTTCTTCTCTCAGGAAGGGAGGGCAGAATTTCTGAAGTGCTGAGCAAGCTCATACATAATGTTTAGTACTGCTGGCCGTTCACAGAGCTGTGTTTGTGCTTCTGGCACCCTCTGCATGCAGAACCCCATGGAAACTTCTGGAGAAAACAGGACATCTGTGGATTGGGATACTCTTGCGGATGAAATCAGCATATGGTGCAGAGGCTGGGAGACAAGAACTTTGCATAACCCGATGTTAATTTTGTTTGCAGTGTTCTTCGCACACAGCGTAGTGTCTAGTTCATGAACCAGAAGTGGCACTATCTCAGCTTAACTTAGAAGACTTGAACTCAGTAGAATCAAGTAGAAACTTCCTCATCTCTCACCAAAGAAGAGCAGACGTTCACATCTCAGTCTCGTTATCAGCCATCTCTGACCAGGTCAGTGACATGTGTCCAGGTGTCTCAGAGAGGTAGTATATAACTAGAAAACACTTTTCTTCCCATTATTGTGCTGGTTAATCAGTATAGCAAAAGGAGAAGCAGTTTGAAATGCTTTAGGCTGTTTTGTCATCATCAGTGGTGGCTATAGGATAGCAACTGGAAAAAAAAATGGATTAGGGGGACACCAAAAAGCCATATGGTAGAGCAAGGGAGGGTTTCTCTCTTGAAGCATGGTCATTTGGCCCCAGTGCCATGTCCCTAGGCTCAGGAGAATAAGGCTTAGAGACTCGCTTTTTAACTCTCTGTGTCTCATGAGCATTCTTAAGTAGAATTAGTGCTGTGGCTGCTTCCAACGATGGGTCTTGGTTGCGTGGAGCTAAGGGTGGGATGGGAGCTCCAGTTTTGGGGATGCAGTCTTGTTTCCAGCTGAAGTTTAGGAAGCAGAGTGTGTTTTGTGAAGCCATTACTTCAACAGATAATGACCAGGTCTCACCCAACTGAAACCTCCTCGTGCCTCAGCAACTGCTTTCCCTTCCTGGGAAATGATGAATTGAGTAATCTGTGTTGCCGTGCTGCTGGCTGCGAGGTTGTAAATCGCACGCGTGTGCTCCCAGAAATATGAGATCCCACATTGGTTTTTAAAGAACTGCCGCAACAGTAACGCTGATAAAATCTGCCTCTCGCGGGGAGCGCGTGCTGAGCCAGTCTGTGCTCAGACAGGCCCATGCATCAGCGGGTGACGAGCACACGCGGCCGACGGCAGACGCTTCCCTTTAAGGGCTGCTGAGCCGAGTGAAATATCTCTCCTCGAGACATTCTGCGGTAGGTTGGCGTGTTACTGTACGTGAACTATCGCCGAGGCGGTTGCAGGCAAACAGGAGCCATTTAGAAATGAAATGGGAATGAAATAAACCACAGAAACAAAGGCTTTCTGATTCAAAAGGATGCCTTTGTCTCTCGGCCCTGAGCGTCACCGCGGATCGAGTTGGTAGCTGCTGCCTTGTCCATCTTCTTGCTTGGCTTGGCACCAGTCGAGAACCGAGGTCAGAAATTCAAATCAGCAAAGCCGCAGACGTAGCAGTGCAAGAGCAGCAAGCTCATTTTTTATCACCCTCAGCAGCGACTTAGTGGGAAGTCGGCAATGTCTGCCTCGCAAGGCAAGGCTCAGCCTCTGAACGTGTGCCTCGTGCTGACTGCTGGACTTCTCTGGCAGGAAAAGTGAGCCTTGCTGCCTCCCACCTGTCCTCCAGGGGCCATGCTGTCCACTCATAACACTTCAGTGATGAGGGGTGGGGGCGTTTCAGTGACTTCCGAAGGCTTGTTATTTTTGTTTCATTGTTCTGGTTGAAGGAAACCCTGCAAGATGTTGTACTGGTATAACTGGGGGGATTGGGAAGGGTTTGCCATGTCATCCTGGTGCCAGCAAGAGGACCAAGTACCAGCACGAGCCCAGAGGGAAAACACAAGGAGTGCTTAGCCCTGGAAGCATCTCATGAGGAGCGTGGGACCTGGACTAACAGGGAAAGGGAGGTGATGCCATGCTCTGGAGGCTGCACGGGGTTGTTGCTTGGCCTGGAGGCTTGGCCTCGCCTCATTCCTCTGGGAAGCCACAGTTCGTGGTGTGATCTTGAACAAGGCCTCCCAGAGGCTGGCCGTCACCACCCAAACGTGGCTGGAGTCCTTCTGCTGCGTCAGTCCCCCAAGGAGAAGCACAGGCAGCCTCTTAAATGCTGATTTGGCGATACAGTCTGGAGGGGGACTGGAGGAGCCCATTGCCTGCATTAGCAGCGCAGGGTGGAGCGTGGCAGCAGCCTGTGCCCTCTCACAAACAGCCGCCCGCCCCGTCTGGCCGCTGGAGAACCTGCTGTAGCACTGCTAGAGGGAAAAGTGACAAAGCCCCTGTCGAAATGTGGCTTTTTCGAGCTCTCTGAATGACAGAAAACACCTGACATCCTGCGCTGGGGAAGGCTGCCTCACTCTTTCAGCATTCTGACAGGGGCATTAGAATGTATTTATAACAGCTGGGGATGGCTTGCCCTGAGGAGTGAACTTAATTCTTAGTCTGCCAGGCACTCCGTTGTGACTGACAGTGATTTGTCCCCTGTGTGTTCATTCTCCTCCTTGCCCTCTTGCGTTCCCCTCGCGTTTTATAAAGCTGTATTTGACAGTCTAATTTCATATAACTAATAACATTATGTAGTGAAATGAGCTTGAATGTCTGTTTCTCTGTTCAGCGCTGAACTACTTGATGAACATTGGTTTTCCCACCTCTCCTGTAGAGTCATTGCCATGGTTAAATTTTCTGATCTCCCCTTAAAATAAATATTTGGATGAAAGAAGCTCTTCGGCTTCCTTCTTCCGCGCGACTAAGCCAGGGATGTGCCTCACACAGCTGAGAGAGCCGTGAGCTCTGGTGGCAAGCTGCAACAAGTAACTAAATGCAAAGCAAACCTAAAATTGGTTATTTTAATTTTTCAGGTAGAAATCTTGACAGCACATCACAACCCTACCAGATCTCGACGTGCGAACAGAATAAATGCAGAAACCCACTGAAAGCAGAGAGAGGGCTGATGCTGGCTTTGACAGGCAGCAGGCTGTGCCTCTGCAGCTTCTGGTCGTTCCTGGTCACCCCGTCCTGCAGCCACAGAGATCTGGAGTGTTTTACCCAGGTGAGAGCGACCTTTCTTTACTCAGATGTGTGGTGTTACAGCCCCTGGGGAGCGCAGGAACAGCTGCGGCAATGCAGAGCTTCAGGTTGGTGTGGGATGCCCGAGACAACTGACACTTCTGGTTGCCTAATTTAGAGGGATTTTCTTAATAAGACTCACCAGGAGGTTTGTTGCTGAGGATATATATTCCACACAGGCTCTAACTGCAGTGAAATGAGTAATGGTTTTTGTAACGGCTTTTTAAAAAGATTTTGCTCGTGGCCACCAAAATACCTTGGGGCAGTCCATTCCACTGACTGAGTCTATGGGGAGAAATTTTCTTTCAGTAGCTCATCTTAATATAGCAGGGAGATGAATCTCCTTCGTATTGTGTGGAAAAGGTGCTAGCAGGAGCATATGTGTCATCATCAACCTCTTTATCCTGCTCTTGATGCTCTAAACTTCTATCATTCCCTTATTGTCCTCTTTAGAAATCCCATCTGCATCCACCATCCCTGCAAGGAAATTTCAAATGCGGGTCACTTCTGAGGAATCTGAACTTGCCAGACCCATTTTGAAGCTAATGCTTTTAAAATCCACCCCTTCCCCAACTTTTTCTAAATCCCCGAATCTTTACTTTTCTCATCACATTGCACCTATGAATAATTTGTTTTGATCAAATCTTCCTTCAAATTCTTTTTAGCTAGGTGCAACAAAGCTCTTTCAGTGAAAAATGCATCTTTTACAATGTAACCTTGCCCCCTGGCCTCATGGTTTCCCAGCCTGTCTCAGACATGGTTTCTGAATGTTAGCATGGATTTTCCTGACAAAATACAGAGAGGAGGCACAGTTCAAAGTTGGCAGCCTCACAGACCTCTTCCGTTCAACAGAGCAGGGCAAATGACTCTGCTTATTACCTGTTTTGCAGGATATCATGGCACATCCTTCAGAAATGGGAGAAAGATATCTTTTTCTACTCATTGCCTGTACCTTGCCATGAGAACACAAAGGGCTGTGGCTGGTAAATGCAGCATGCCTCGCTCACCTGTCCCATCTCAGCATGTGCAGGCACACTTGGATATCCCCACCTGTATATACGAGGTGGGTTAGCCCTAAGCTTGTGTACAGCATGTGATAAAGAGAAATAAAAGCACGGAGGAGGGAATAGATGGGAGCACCCCAGCAGTAAAGCCATTTGCCCTCTGCCTTGGCCTTTGCTCCTTGTCCATGTGGGCTGAGACTCAGAGAGAAGTGGTGGTCCCATCTGATGCCTTCAACCACCCCTGCTCTATGGCTTGTTTGTAGCCACAAACTGTGTGAAATGAATTTGGGAGATAGCTGCAATTGCCAGCACTGGTTTCTCCTAAGCCACAAGACGCTGGATGTTTCCTGCTCATTGAGGGATTGAAAGGAGTGGGATAATAGCTCAGAGGAATTTGGGCATGATCTGCCTGTATGTTGTCCATCCTCTGCAATGCAATAAAATGGCCGTAGCTGAGAAAGAAGATCCCATTTGCTAGGCATGCTCTAAACAAGTACCTGCTCCTGCACCTGCAGATTTACAGGTAGCCCAGGGATAGAAGGGGGAGAAACTACCCCAGTTTATGGTGAGGAAGCAGAATCCTAACAAGAACAAACAGTATTTTTAATAATAAATGTAGCCATGTGGAGTAATTATAAAGATGGCAAGTGCTAGACTGTGAAGAGGTTACTTTCTGATGTTTCCACTGACATCAGTTCTTTTGGCTGGCCTCAAAATCACAGTTTATACAGCCTAAATTAGCAGAATTGAGCTGCAAAACTGAGAAAAGCTGCAGATCTTTTTTTTTTTTTTTTTTTTTTTTCATTCTAGCATTCTCTATAAAGTTGGCTCAATGGTTTTTTCCTCTCACGTTCATTAATATACATTCTAAATGCTTAATTTAGAAACAGACACAGTCCTTGATCACCGTCCTGTTTACATTTCGACATTGCACTCAGAGCAAAGGGACCCCTCTTGTACTTCTTCTCCCTCCTCCCCTCTCCAAGCTCTGTCACCCTCCTTCGGGATCTCTTTTCAAAAGATCAAGAGTAGAGAAAAGGCTTCAGATGCCATAAATATTGCAGGAACCAGTGTTCGTCAGAGAACGGCCTCCTTCAAGATCAATATGTCTTCCTGAGGGGGCATTCAGTCCTTCAAAGTAAACAAGCTGGGAACATTAATTCAAATGCTTTTATACTAAATACATATACATGAATTAGCCTGTGTGGCTGTGATAAATAAGTGTTATATAAGTGAGGTATAAAACAAACCACACACGCGAAAAAAAGCAGACTCTGCAAATTCACTAGGCACAAGCCAATTTCTACTGTAGATCTGGTGACCGAGATAATTTTGTTAAGGGGCTAAAGAGAAGTTCTCTTAACCTTTGTGAACAGATTGATCTGGGCTATCAGAATCTTTTCCTGAGAGGAGGAAAGCCATTATGCTGACGTGTAAGTCGGAATATTTGGCAAAATGTGCAGAATCTGCACTTTGCAGTCTGTCATTGTCTGTGTTTGGAAATGTGGTTGTTTCTCGGAGGGAGGATGGAGATGGGGTTACCTCAAGGAGGGAAGGAAGAGCCTGTGTGTCTTTATTTCTTTCTGGGCCACAAATGGAAGACTGGCTCAGACTGAAGTCAGGATTTTTGAGCAGGTTTTAGGCTGCCAGTCCTCCTGTGTGACTGCCCTGTGATCATACAGGAGCCTGGCATTAAGACGTGGCTTGAAGTGGAGTTGGGCTGTATCTTTTGATCCTTTCATTATTGTAATAGCAACTTCCCTCCTCCTGGGGTCACAAAGTACCAGGACAAACGAAACTTGTTGGAGAAGGCATCCATGGAAATTCAGGAAAATCAGAATGATCCTGAATGGACTTTTTGGGCCTGTTCTTGTTCAGGGTGGTGCGTGTCCCTCAGTGAAACCCTGCTCTCCTGCAGCTCTGGAGGAGGTAAGCGTTCTTAGGCTCCGTGTTATTAACCCTAGATAATTGTTTCAAGAAATTGCCTCCCTTATAAAGTATTAGAGGGGAGAAAACAAAGAGAAGTGTTTTCATAGGGACAATAGGTCAGTCAGAAAAAAAAATATGTTATTAATTATGACACATTAAAAAAAAACATTTTAGACGTGAATCTAAATGAGTATGGGAATTAGCAGGAAAATAGCCTTGTGGCTATGACTTCAGATCAGGCACAGCTGTTTATTAAAAAAATCACTTTTTTTTTTTTTTTTTTTTATTGCTGGGGTTTGTGCCTTTTTTTGCACCCCTAGATTTATTTAACGAGCCACTAAAATGGGAGTTTCAATTCATCTTAACTCTACCTTTAAACTAATAGGCTGAAATCTCCAGGAGGCTTTCTGCTGGTGTTTCCAGTTCGGGGCTGTAACTCTCTGAAAGGAAGACTAAGTGGATGTGAAGCTACTAGCCAGGACAGTCAGTTTTCATGTGGACATTCTGGTCCTGACATGCAACAGATACAATTCAGAGGAATTTCATACAGGAGGGATAGAGAAACAAGCGGTAAATCCAGCAGGTCTGGTAAAGCTGCTGTGAGTTATTCTTTGGCCTTGGGCAGCTCCACAATATTGATGTGCGTTTTGTTCATGGCCTTCCATCTCACAGATCCATCTGTGCTGCCTGCTGCGCTGGGGATAATAAAGTCTCCTCAGACATTTCCCAGGGTCTGTGATACAAAAAGGCAAACACTCCTTCTCTCCATCAGCCTCGTTCGACACCAGTTTGTTGGAATCGGTCTGTTTGCTTAGGACCGTGTCCACTCCCTGCTTCTGAAAATGTTTAACAGTAGTGTTCCTCTGAAGAGTGTAGAAACAGCCGTGTGTGCAGAATATGTGGAGGAGTATCAATTCAGGCTAAAATCGGTGTAATTACATATATTTCAATCAAGAACTCAGAAAATATTTGCAGTGTTGTAAAAAAAAAAAAAAAGTGGGAGGGGATATTTGACTAGCTTTTGGACTTAGTGAATGGACATATTTTACACTCTCTATGTGCATCTCTGGCAGATTGCTTGCTGAATTTACATCGTTCTCCTGCAAATAAGCCTTGAGACAAATTAAAATAAAGTAAAAGCATCCAAACAACCTGGAAGGGAGGTGTCTACTGTACAACTTATTGTGCAGGATAAGCATACGTGTTTCGCCAAGCAGCGCACCATCATTTGTTCTTTTGTTAACTCTAGCACTTATTATGTAACCACTGTTTAACTTTAATGAAAGCCCTCGATAGCTGCAATTCTTCCTTCCCAAATCAAATTTTGATCCAAAGCCTCCTGCAGTCAGTGCAAAAACTCTTGCTGACTTCAAGGGTTTTGAGTCAGACCATAGTGAATTTTCTAGACAGAGGGAAAAGCAGTTACACCTTCTCCAACCCACTCTTCTCCCATTCTTTCTTTTGGCTTTCATGGTGATGAGCCTGAAGGTGCTCTTCTGATGTGATTTTTTCTTTTCAGAGGATGAATTCCCTGTGCTCTGCCCAAGGACAGAGAAACATGACATGTCCGTATGGTCAGTGCTGGCATGGAAAGCCAACTCTACCTGAGCAATGGGCTAATAAAGTGCAAGCCACCTGCCTGGAAGCTGTGAAACAGGTAAGGCTGGGTTTGTGCCCAAGTGATTTAATTTGCTGCTAAAAATCTGTTCCTCAGGTTTAGCAGAGCAGTGGGTTACTGGTACCAGTCCAGCAGGGAGCACATCAGGCTGCTGAAGGCAAAATGAGGCTTTGGAGAGCCTGAAAGCTTGATGACAACAGGCCAGATCCCCACCTGGATTAGCTCTGCGCAATGCTCCCCTCAAAAGTTAGTTTTGTCTTTTTGGTTTGGGATTTTCAGTTTATAGAGAGCTGGGCTCACCCAGTCCTCTGAGGCTATGTAAGCCAGGCCATTGCTCGGCAAATGGGACAGACGAAATAAAAGTGCAGCAAAGGGTTTCCTGGAACTTCCCATTCTTTTGTAGTTCTGGTTTCCTCAGTTGGCTCCTGCTACGTCAGCGCTGTGACTACGGGTGTGGGAGACACAAGCAAGCAGGCTGCGATTTAAAGGTTAGCTGCAGAAAGAGGTGCTGGTGTGTGGACAAGCAGAAGCCAACACTAAAAAAGGTCAGCTATTTAAATGGCCTGATTTAAATAAGGCACACGTCAGGCTGTACTGCCCCCAGAGGAGATTCCTTGTGTGGGTTTATGAACTCTGGGAAAGGGGACAAGTTAGCCCTAATTATATTTTGTTTAATCAGCTCTTTAAATAGCGAACTGTTTTCTTGGCTCTCTTCCTCCAGCGAGATCACATCTTTATACTTTTGACCTTTTTATTTTATGCAAGAGGCTCTCTTGTTGGTTTGGGCCATACGTCTGAATCCAGACAAGTCAGCTGCACTTAGCTTGCTCTTATATCACCTCTCTTCTTGGAGGAGAGAAAGCCCAAGGTTATTTATTTCCCATGTTCTCACTATTCAAAAATACAGAATTTCATTTTTTTCTCATTTTCACTATGCAAACTCAGGAAGGCCCTCTGGATTAAAGGGCTCTAAAAGTTGTAAGATAAGTAGATTTCCAAACAATACCAGGAATATCCCGTACCTTTTGCTTTGAGCATTATTTGGAGAAAACCACAGCTCAGCTATGTTCAAATTAAGTATTACGCCTCTCATCCAAAGCCTCATCCAGCTCTGAAGAAATGACAGGAGAGCAAAGGAACGGACTCTCTGAGAGGTCCATGGAGTTTTCTCCACCATGAACACTGAGTTCCACCAAGCAGGGTCTAGAGGTAAACTGGCTGAAGAATAGAAGACTGAAGTGATGTTCTTGCCTTTTCCACTGACTGGTTTGGGAAGAAGTCAGACCTGGCCTCTGTGTAGCTTTCTTTCCAAAGAGCTTAATATTGCAGTATTTATTCTGGAGCCCATCCACTGGCGGATAGAGATTTTTGTGTTATATCTTCATGTTGCATCTTCATGTATGGAAGGTGGAGACAGTCCTATCACTGTTGTTGTAATCTCCTTCAGAGTATTTCTAAGCATTTCATTTACTTCTCAAGAGCTTGGAACACGATAACAATTGTGGATTTAACAAGAACAAGGAACTACAGAACAGCAGCCAGGTGGATTTTAATCTGGTCCTTCAATTTATCTTCTAGCTGGACTCTTGCTTAGCAATTGGAAGTGTTAGCAATGGCCTTTTAGATCTTTTGCCCTTGGCTGGGAGCAGTTCCTCTGGCTTTCCCTCTTTAAAAGACACATCCTTACAACAATTTAGTCCTCAAACCACCCAAAGAGATCTTTGCTATCTTTCCTCTGTTATGATGTGCTTCTGGTTACAGAAATTTTGAAAAGAGGGTTGTCAGAAAAAGCCAACAGCCATCATTGATGCTGTGGAAACATATCCAGCCAAACTCTGTGCCCTCTTTCTGCTGCCCTCTCTGCATTGCATGGTGTTGGGGAGGTCAGGTCTCTGGGAAGGCCACTGCTCAGAGTGCTGTTCTGTGAGCTCCGTGCTGGGCTCTGCAGCTCACGTGCATTAAATCTTCCCTGACTTCCCCCTTGCTTCCAGGGGGGAGCAGAAAGCTGAGAAGAGCAGCAGTAGCCTCCATTTCTAGGCAGTCACCGCCACTGCCTTTCTTCTCCTTTCTCCCTGCCCTTCCTCTCGTGCTGATGTGCACCTTTGGGAGACATCTCAGGGAAAGGCAGCATTGTTTCCACAGGATTGGTAAATGCAGCTTTCCTAAGGGAGATGTCTGTAATTCTTCAGTACCAGCTGCCCCCGTCCCCTTGCCGGCACACAGCCCATTTGCACTCTGCTCCTGAGGGGACAGACGGGCTGAACGGAAGGGACAAAGCAGCACCAATCTGTACTTCAGCAAGAATAGTGGAAAACAAAACCAGCCTGCACTGAAGGGGTCTCCAGGCATGGGAAGGGAAGTATTAGTAAAAACCATCAGCTTTGGAAAACAGCAGAGCTCCCTCGCACCACACATTCCCTTCCCTGTGTCTCCGTGTCCCAGAGGAAAGCGGCCCCACAAGGCTGAGCCTGACTGCGCCAGGCCTTCCTCTCCCTCCTCAGCAAGGCAGGGCAGGCTCCAGGATTAGTTATGCATCTGACTGTGCCTCTAATAAACTAAATGTAATTAAAAAATAGAGCAGGGCCATTGCATTTTAACAGCTTGGAGCTTTCCCTGTGGAAGGATCAGCAAACAGTGAAGGAATATGAAGATTCAGCTCCCTGGCACCTGCTGGGCAGCCTCTGTCAAGATTAACAGCATCTCGCCAGGTTATTAGAGTGAACATGAATACTTTGGAGGCTCTGTGGGTAGTTATGGTATCACGTTTTATTATCTTCCACTGAAATGAAATTACTTATTGTAATTGCTTGTCAGTCACAGGCCAACAAATCTGACAAAGGGAAGCTTTTGTGAGCGGGGAGCAGGAGACAGAAGGGAGAAGATGGACTGAGCCAAATTCTGCTCTCATTTTTTTTGTGGAAAGTGGGGGGAAAATATAACCAGGGAGGGGCGGCTGCTCCTTTCTTTACATAGTGAGCTGAGACGATTCTGACCAAATGACCTAAATTGAGCAAGCGTCCGTGAGAGCTGGGAATGGAAAGAGCGAGCTAACCCCGGGCTGTGCGTTAGGCTGGGTGGGAGCGGCTGCTTTGTGGGGAGTGCATCAGCCACGGCAGCCCAGCAGAGTTGATAACATCAAATATTGTGTCTCTTGGAGGCACTGCTGTGGTTGGATGCTGGGGGAACACCAGGCAGCAGGAGGTGTACGCCTCGCACGTTGCAGAAATCTGAGTCAGACAAGAAAATGGTCCATTTGGATTCGCTTTTGGATGGCTCATTCCATCCAGTTAGACTTAAAGGAGGGAACAGCAACTGGGAGCAAAGGTATTGGAGGCAGAGGGGAGAGCCGGGGAGTGCTGCAGGTATTTGGGAGTGAAGATTGCTCCAGCAGATCCATGCACTCCTTTGAAAATAGCTCAGGGAGCCAAGATTGCAGGAGCCCAATAATCATGCATTATCTGTTACGGTGCAAGGGAGAGCTGCGATCATTTTAGCTGCAGGCAGTCAGCAGTTCCAGCCCTACCTGGAGAGCAGAGCTTGCCACTGCTGTCGAGGCAGCAGTCACCTCTGCCATGTGAAAAGCGTCTCCAGTACTTGCCCCAGCAGAAGGCAAAGGCCTCAAGGTGCAGTTGGGATGAAAATGTGCTGCTGTCAAGGCTGGTGGCCACAGTGCTAGCCGTTTGCCAAGAAATTGCATAAATCTGCCAAGTAAGTAACCATGTTACTCCAGCCTTTTGAAATAGTTACAGTGAATTCTGATTTGTTGTAACAAAAAAAAAAAAAAAAAAAAAAAAAAAAAGATTTGGAGGGACAATAAACACAGGCCCTCCCTCCAAATCTCTAAGTAAAAGGGTGGCCTTAGAAGGGCCCTGTGCCTTGTGTGCCAGCAGTAGCCACAGAAAAGGGTTAGGCCACAGGAACGAGGCAGTCATTCAGTATTTCCTGAGTCTTCATGCTGTTTTTTGCCTCTTGCAGCTCCGACTTCCAATCAGAAGTATTATGTTTTTGTATTGATGATGCTGATATACCGCCCCTTTATCCAGTCACTGTTGGAATGGGTTTCGGTTTTAGGATCTGTAGCTTTCTGCAGTATTTGAAGCATGTCTCTGTTTATTCTAAACTTGTTGCTTCCTGACTTCATTTGATGCCTTTTAATTCCTTCTGCTGTGGCTCATGCATAAACATAAAATGGCATAGCAAACATAGCAATGGTCACCTAACTCTTGAACCAGTGAGATCAAACCAGTTTTAACCATGGGAAATGGCTGCTTCTGTCTTCTTCACATGTATAGAAGCAAAACATAGCGGTGCACCTCACAGACTGTGTTGGAAGTCCAGCATCACGTAGATCACCAGTCCCAACAGTTCTTCTATGCCACAGCTAAAGGATACAGTCCTGCATTTACAGAAATGTAAACGTACTAGATGCTGTTCCAGAAGCAATGTTCCAGAAGCTCTTTAATTATTGTTTTGTCTACTGTATTTAATTTCCTAGTACATGAATCCTTGTCTTGAGATAGTTTTTGCTATGTAATTGCTGTTAACGATTAGAGCTCAGCATTAATTAAACAGATCAGTTTTCATTCTGAGACATTTTAGTTAAGATGCCTTAAGGCTATTAGACTGGGAGGGGGTTCTTTCTTTTTCTTTTTAAGCATGTCTTCATTAGAGCTTATGTTTCTTTTGTCTGCAGATGAGGCTTCTCTGCTTTGCACTGCAACGTCAACCAGAGTACTATCACGTTACCCACCGCCCCTCTCAGCAGAAACTAAGCTCCAGTATTTTATTAGAGACATAAAGGGTGCCTAGTGATACAGTTACAGCTTATACATTTGTTAGTTTGGTTCCTGTCCTACTGGCTGATTTTTGAATCATGAATGATAGTAGGATATCGACATACCGATTTTACATCTTAATCTTAAAACTAGCTGTATGACATGCACTGGTGTCTTCAGCTGAGCTCTGTTGTTTAACAACATCACTTCCTCCTTTTAAGGTTATTCTATGATGAAGCCTCTAAATGGACTGCATATCGTAACAATTGCAATTTGTTTTTTTAAAATAAAAACAGAGGAAGTCATTGTAGATGTTTGGATGTCATGTATAACACAATATGAAAAATGTTCATTTATAACACAAGATGAAAAATGTCATTTGATAACTCCTATTACAGCATGTGACTTGCATGTGAGCTACAGCAGGCCCTGATGAAAGTCGTCCAATTCTGATATAAAGTGGAGGGAAATACATCACATTCCTATGTTCCTGTAGTTAATTATCTCCATCACTGAAATTGTGAATCTTATTTTGAATCAGAGCCTATACATTTTCAATTTTTTGGTCCCTGAATCTTGTATTTTTTTTCTGTCTGATGTATGTAAAGTTCCCTAACCTAATGGAAATCTTCACTATCAGAAATAATTGTAGGTTAATCAAGTGTTATGCCCAATTTGAATTTCAAAATGGAATTGATTAAAACTCTGTATGGGGAGGTTTGAATGTTCTAGAATTTCATGATTTTAGTAGGTAGGACATGATTTTAGAAGGTAGATTGCTTCTGGAATGAGAGAAATGGTATCATCTTTAAGGGGTAGGAGTTGGCTCTGTAAGTGTCCGATCAGAGGATCTCACTGAATGAGCAGGGCCAGGCTGATTACATGTCCTGTGCTGCTTATGCCATGCTTTTCCAGGAATGCAGGCTGTTGTTACCTTACTTCCCATTTTGTTGTTTATATTATTTTCCTATTTTATTGTTATTTCCTATTGATCTTTGGGGTAAAGATAATAATGTTTGATGGATCATTTTGTGCTGGATAAAGTATGTAACAATGTGGACATCATGTTAACTGGGTATTGTGCTTTTTAAGGTGATCTGATAGCCTGTTTGGTGTGAACTTGCTGACCATGCTGTGCATGGCTGCTTAGAGTCTTGCCTTAAGCTGATTTTGAAGAAACTAGTAAGAGCTTGGGTGCGGCTGCGAGTGTAGAAATGGCTCCAGATTTTCTGCTCTTTGCAGCAATATTTAACCTAAGAGTTCTCCAGCTGACACCAGATTCCCCAAAGTGCCTTAGGTCTTGTGGCTCATAGGGTATTGGGAAAGGAAAAAAATATAAAAGCAGCAACAAAATACAACCTTTCCTTGGTTTTCTGAATATCAGGTGACAGAGGCCACCAACAAGAAAAAAATAAGAGACCTGCAAAGTACTCCAGCCAGTTCCAGAATTGAAAGGTTGTCCTCGGCATTACACATTTGTAAGTACTTTGTCTTCCTTTGGACGGCTGTAAATCATTTGGCAAAATTTTCCATTTCCTTACTGATTATTGATAAGACAGTTGGACGAGGTGATCTTTGAAGGTCCTTTACAATTGAACTGTTCCGTTCGTTCCATTCCGTGCCATTCCATGCCATTCCATTCCATGCCATTCCATTCCATTCCATCCTCCTTTTAGTCATGTTACATAAAACAAATTCCAATTTAGCTCTTTTTAGTTTCAGTCCATTGCATCGTGCTACAACACACAGAGCTTGGTCACGTAGTGCACCTATTCACCTCCTAAACACTGATGGCTACTTGTAGCTGTACATATTTTTAACCTTCTCTTTAACATCCCCTCATGCACTGGTCTTTACCTCGTAGAGGAGATTGTGTCAGTCATTAGCTAAATGTTGGGTTTGTTTTTGTTTGTGTGGGACAAATACCCACACTACAAGGCTGGGTTACAATTTCATCTCTGTCATTAACGAGTCTTTATGTTCACACTTTTCTTCATTAGCAAACAAGTATGTGGTATAGTGAAGTTGAAAAAGAGCTAAGCTGGGATTCTGGTCCTCGCTTTGCCCAAACACCATAACCAGGGCAGCCTTCGCTGTCACGGTCTAACCCCGGGGGCCTTTTTTAAGGCTCAATTAAGTCAACTGGGACCATTGATTTAAAGTGATGAACAGGCTTTTCATTGCTCATGCGGGTAAGGTTATTCAACTGCTTTGCAAAATAAAGTCCTCTGGATGGAAGTAATGGCCAGGAATATAATCTCATCCTGATTCCCCGGTATCTCTTTCCTTATTTGAAAAGATTTATGTGATTTTTTTTTTTTTTCTTAATATCATTTCCCTCAGAAATGAAATTGTAACCAAATACATTGTGATACAGGTTTCAAGGCTCATTTCCTTGGTGGATAATCTTAAATCTCCTTTGCTCTAATTCTTTAACACTTTCAGAGTCAGTAAATTACAATTTGGTGACAGCAGTTTTTGCTGAGTTTTTTTTTTTTTTTTAATGTAAGATGTCCTCATAATGAGGGGACTGCGATGATAAAATAGTTATCTGGTATTTTAAAATGATTGTTTATATGTGGTTTACCACATATTCAAATGAATTGATATAAACAGTGATCTCTGTTTAAAAGGAGATATTTAAAGCTCTTAGGAACACAGCTGGCTTTTTTTTTTTTTCCTACCTAATCAGATTAAGTGTAATATACAATGCTTTTCTGTAAAGAAAATTGGAATGCACTTCTCATCAATTCAAGAGGAGCCTGTGGCAGTGTTTAAAAAAATTAATTAAAAGTTGTTCTGTTTTGAGGAGCCAGCCTGAAGCGTGGATCCTCCTACACAGGTTTACATTTCTAAAGCCTGCCTGTGAGACAGACAAGTACTGCTCTGAAATGCCGCAATCCTGCTCATTCACACCAGTGGTTTGCACTGTTGGCAGAGCAACTGAGAGTAGTGGGGGACTGGCCATACTTGAGAACACTCCAACCTTACTGATTTGGTATTATAAGGCTCCACGTTGAGTTCCCCTCTTGGATCAGGAAATTTCATCGGGGGAAATCAGAGCATTTGTAATTAAGCCTCTTTAATGAGATCCATTGCATGGGTTTCTAGGTGTTTGCTATATCACAAAAGCAAACCAAACAGTAGACCAGGCAGAAGAACCAGAGAGGAAAAGGCCAGTCCAAAGAACAATGCAAGTTGCATGTACCTTTGGAAAATTAACTGGGACTTTGAAGATCTGCATTTCTAGTCTCAGTGCCTCTAGGACATGGGCAAAACATTTTGCTCCCACTGCTTTCAGTAGTTCCTGTCTCACTGAAGATTGGGAGAAGCCATTGCTACCCTGTCAGCTGACCATTTGGTGGCCAGAAAAAAAAAGGGGGGGAAATTAAATAGTTGTTCTTAAGGGCACAAAAAGAACTACTGCTCTCACAGGTAGTCATTGGTTATTAAGAAACAACATCTCTGATTTTTTTATAGGGCTTGATGCTCTTTACTTTCCTGAAGACTTTTCCTTTCTTCCTTTTTTTTCCCAGGGAGTGATTATGTAGTTGGAATGTGTGACATCTTGCTGAGAGCAAGGGGACTAGGCTATGTTTTCATGCAGACAATGCAAAGAATGCATGAAATGAGAAATCAGATAGGTGCTCTCTCTAAATTCTGTAGGTCTAGTGAAGGATCCTTCTTGAAGAGTAGTAGGTAAGGGAACAAAGTAAGAGCCAAAGAAATTGAGCAGCCTTGAAATTGCTCTACTCTCCTCTTCATGTTCCTGGGGCTAGGGACACTACATTTACACTGAGCGGTGTTCTCTCCAAAAGAAAACTAAATGGGGCATGAACAGCAATTCAAGTCCCCGGGGAAATATAAGGAAACTAAATCAGATTGAGCATGTAGGAAAGAATTGTCAAAACCATCCCAGGTGATAGAGTTATGGGAGAACAAGGAAGGACGTAGACAAATGTGGAAAGGAGAAATAAATGTTGGGTGCTGGGAAGACTCCTGTGTCAATCCAATTGGTACCAAGGGCATCCTAACCTTCCAACGCAGGAAGAAAGTTGTTGGAGAGGCAGGTGGCTACTTCTCCTCTGCATCTTCAAAAAACAAAGCTGAAAAAGAGGTAGGTAGTTAAAAATGACAGCTAGGTAATTCTGACTGCTTACTAACTGAATATCCTGGCCCATGATTTGCATGTGCCAGGTGAAGAAGCAGATGAGTGTATTTTCTGGTTACTGAGGGAATGAGATGTTACGTGATGTCATACTGGCCGTGGCCAATATACGAGTGTGCACTCTCAGGTCAAGTAAACCCAGACAAAACAGGCTCACTGCTCTGCAGTCATTTCTGGTTTAGAAAAAGGACTATTTTATGTTCCAGACAGGGATCTCAGTTAAGGACTTCCTACTCATATGCTATCCACAGATCCAGAAATTGAGATCAGTGCATCGTTTGTAGCTATGACTGTGGGCAAGTCAGATTGCACAACTGTAAGAAATGAATTCTTTGCAGTGAAATGTATCCCTTTTTACTGGGCTGTCTCAAGGTCTGTATCTCATGGAAGTGCCACCTGTTTTTTTGGCCTTTGCCAGTGGTGCGAATTTTCCAACAAATGCGGCTGTGAGCATTATAATTCAGACAAAAAATACTTTCTGGGGAATGAGAAATCCCCCAGATGGATGACAATAGGTAGTCTGTTTTGTGGGAAGAGCATCACTAAATCCTAAGGGAAACCTTTAAATGGTATCTTTGGATGAGAGGAATGCAGGGAACAAAAGCAGCTATACCCTCCTTGTGAGGCTACTTAGAGATGACATTTTGAAGAAAACTGCCTATAATTGAAAGAGACATAAGCGAATGATCATGAAAAAGGAGCACCCTGTACGTGTAAGCAAGCAGGTGCAAAAATGAGAGTGGCAAATTCCTCCTCCCTTTCTCTGCTCCTCCATCCGCAAATAAGTTAAAAGATAAATTGTTTAGAAGGGAATAATGGACATGATGAATTAAAATTGAAGTAACAAAGATTAGAGAAACAGTGCACAGAGAGAAAAAAGTAAATTAAAAATACACCTGACTGCCATTGTGTGAAGATCAAGATCCATTATCTAATTGTGTACTCTCTGATAAGTATAAGGGGTGGTATTGCAGATGGGTCTCCAAGTTAGCCATGCGGTTATGTTCAGAGCTGGCTGCAAGCTGGGAAACCCCTCTTGCAACCAAGTCCATCTACAGTGAGTTTGTATGGGATAGGTAAGTTTTTCTTTTCCATCTGAACATGAATAGATTACCTGACCTATTATTGAAATGGAAAGGGAATTCCAATCTATTCCAAAAAGAAGCATCTAATCATCTTGGATGAACTGCAGTGACAGTGTACAGCTTTATGGTTCTCTTTCTGTGTCATGGCTCTAGGCAGTTTATGAGCAAGTCTTCTCCAGAATGTGCTTCTCCTCCAGAAGGACTGGTTTTGTTCCCCACAGGAAATGGGAGAGTGGGGGAAAAAAAAAAAAAAAAAAAGAAAAAAAGAAAAAAAAAAAAGACAAAAGACAGGGAGCTCTTCATTCTTCATTCCTGAGTAGCTATTTAAATTCAGGGCAAGAGAAGCCCAAAGTCCAGAAAGGAAACTCATTTTTCTCTGGTCAGGACACAGCATGGAATGGAAGAGGTACAAAAAAGGCAGAGAATATATACAATTCCTGCAGGATAAAGGTCTTGTCTCAGTCAACGTTTACTCTCTGGATGAAGGAGATGAAATCATCCCAAATGTACACAGTGCTCTGTCTCTTCTTTATACCCTTTCCCAGAGGTGCAGTCTGAGGTGTTTCAACCCACAATGGTGGTATTAAATTGCAGAGTACAAGGATTTTCCTGTGCTTCCTTCTCTGGCAGAGAACAGTAGGCCACTGAGTAGGTTGTAGCAGCATAGATGAGCTCTTCAGTATCCTCACATAGCACTCTGAAAAGGGGGTTAGAAGAGGGGGAATCACTTGTGTTCCTTGTCTCAGATGGTTGATTGATTTACAAACACAGCAGATCATGTCTGCCAATGTCAGCCCAACAAGCAGTTGGTCTAGTTAGATGTAGAAGTGGCTCAAAATTACCAGTCTTCATGTTTACAGTGATGGGTTTTGTTAAATATTTATGTCCAAGAAGCTGTCCTCCTCCAGGAAAAAAAAAAAAAAAAAAAAAAAAAATCAGCTGTCATTTTGATTGAAAATAGCGGGGGACTATTGCGTTTAACTGGTGATCTGGCTAAGCAAATTTAGCAGTAAAGATTTTTATAATACTTCAACTTTTTATTAAAAAGTGGAAAATTAAAGGTGATGAAATCCTGCAGAACTTCTCCCCGGCTTTGCTGCTGTATTGCTTGGTTTTAGGAATTGCAGCAAAACAGTTCCATAAAGCCCTCACACCACAGGGCTGGTGCAGGGCTTGTGTGTTCACCTCTTGCCTTGTGTAAGATAACCGCTGAATTCAAAGTTGTGGAAGCATGGTTAGAAAAAATAACTTTGATATGTTTATCGTAAATCTGTGAACCAAATAGCCTTTCAGCTAGGTGTTGTCCAGGTATTTTAATGCTTTCATTGTATTTGAACTTACAGTGCAGTGCCTTGCTGCTTCTCTGTTGCTGTAGCTGTCTTGAAGGAAGAACTCAATCCAGCCTAAATTCTTGCTGTTGGTACATTGCTGATTTCAAAGAGCAAAGGTTGTTTTCAGAGAGGTTTCAGAGGAGTGTGTTTATTACATGTATTTCAAGCAGATATTTGCAGCCAGTAATGCACCTGCTTACCATAAATACTGAAGTAACAAGATGTCCATAAGGCAGCATGATTTTTTTTGTCCATAGCATTGTATAATCATAGAGTGGTTTGGCTTGGAATGGACTGTAAAGATCATCTAGCTCCAACTCCCCTGCCATTGGCAGGAACACCCTCCACTAGATCAGATTGCCCAGAGCCCCGTCCAACCTGGCCTTGAACAATTCCAGGGATGGAAGTGTTCTCCTAGACCATGACTGTAACAGTGCAAAATTGGCTGCCCTGGTGTTTGGGTAAAAACAGTATTTCAGCAAATGGTTTTCCTGAGATCCCCAGTATTATATATTTAGTCCCTATCAAATCTCTGAGATTTTGTATATGCACAGATGCCTTTCAAAACAAATCCCCCCCCCCCCAACTCTAAATATTTCCCATGCTTGCTGCTTCCTGCATCCAGCCAGCCAGCCACTAATGCGCTCTCCTGCACATCACCATGTTTGTTGCAGCCAGTCTCCAGACTTCATCCAGAGAGAACGTGCTGAGAACAGGCTGAAATATTTTGGAATGTGTACAGAGACGTGAATTAGGTTGAACCAGACTATGCATTAGGAATAACCCCTCTCTTAGAGAAGAGGGCTAACTGCTGTTCTGTGCTGAGATCAAACAGCAAGAAGAGGGGTTAAGAAAGCTGAATTTTGAAGTAATGGGGTAATAGGAAAATATATTCAGAATTAATGTATTCATATAAATACTGTACAGTACATTATTTGCCAAATAGCATTCATTACTCTGCAGCAGAGGTCAAATAATGGAGAAAATGTATTTGTGAATAAATTATTCAACAATTAATGCAAAATATAGCGGCTAAATTATTCACAGAGACTAATTCAACCAGTTCTAATTCATTTCCATTTTGAAAGTGTTTCTAGGTACATCTACATGAGCATTTCAGCTGGGGTCATGAGTGCTTTTATGAAGTATGCAGTTCCGGCACGTATTGCTTCATGGCCTCAGAGCTGGATTTGGGGCAAGGTGGACTGGAAGATGCCCTGTTTTACCCACCCCAGCATGGTGGGCCCAAGTGATGGGAAGAGAGTTTGAATGGGAGTTACTGTCTGGAGCACTGTTGTGGTATCAATCCATTACTCCTGCCTCTGCATACTGCAGATTGTTGAATTTAATTTGCTAAGACCTGCATGGAGCCTGATAACTTTTGTTTAACTACATAAATCCATAAAAGTGTTTCTTCTTGACTTGAAGACACTAATAACCTAATGCTTTCCTGGGCCATTTCTCCTAGTGTTTGACTACCTTGCTATTGAAAAAGAAATCCGCATATTATTCTTAAATTGAATTTTGTTTCAGGAACAGCTTCACAGGAAGTCATTATGCTCCTTCTTGTAAACCAAATGTTTTTTTGGTGAACCAAACCCTCTCTGGTTGTGGATCTTAACATACCTTTGCAGTTCAATAAGTGGTTCTACCTCTGTCAGCTTCAGCCTGCCAGATCATTTCTTGGTCCCTGAAATCATGGATCCTCTTTGCTGGGTGTGTTAGAAGAAACGTAAACAGACCTCCACAGGGTATTTAATTACTAGTTTGACTAATAACATAGGCCTGGAGTAGTGGCACTGCTTCTATTCTATATAGCCTCTTTTTTTTTTTTTCTAAGGTGGGGAATCCTCAGCCCCATTTTGGATGGTGTTGTAGCCAATCCCCTCACACAGAGCCCCCTGACTTCAGGTTGATTTTTAGAGGCTGATGGAGAAATGCATGTCTGAAGGGCTGCAGGAGGAGTGAGGATTCCCTGGTGCTGCTGTGATGTCAGTCAAGTTAATAGGAGTGCAAGATGGAGCTAAGAATTACATGCGTATTAAGGAGGTTAAGACATGTCAGCAAAGACGACTTAAAAAATGTCATTTTCCACAGTTAATTGCAGTTTATAGTAACAAGAAGCAGTTCGTGCTTCCTTGAGGTAAAATCTGAAGGCAGAGGAACACAAAAGACAAGTGTTTTGTATTCACACATTTCAACGCCCTGTTCCCCTGGGTGGCAGTGAGGAGGCTGTCCCACCAGCCATGCCCACAGCTCATGGGCTCAGAGCCCACACGGGTCACTTGTGAACTCATTCTGGCTTGAGGCCATTTTTTGGTTTGAATTTTGTTGTGGTGAATCAGGGTTTCTGGGCACCCTGCTGAGGATTTGGGCTCAGAAAGGGTCAGGGCACAGGTAGGCCCCACCACAAGGCTGGCGGCCATTTTGTGCTCCGCGCAGGGGCAGGCTGCACGCCAGGCCTGTCTGAGGAGGGGGGGACGCGAGGAAGGCACTCCTGAGGTAAATGGGCACCTTGGGCAGCCCATGCCTCATCTGCAGCTGCTCTGGGGTTGTTGTAGGGCTGCTGGAAAGAAAGAGAGTGAGAATTGACAGGTTATCTAATGCTGTGTTTTAAAACACAGAGCTCTGCAAGATCTGGGAGCAGGCTGCCATCGAAAGCATGAGGAAAATGGCGTCGGAAGAGGTAAAATTCTTTCTGTTCATAGTGGTTTCCTTCCTCAGGAAATCATCAGCGACATGTGATGTATGGTGGCTGCTATCAACAAGCTTTGTTTTCCTTTGAAATCTGCCTGCTAACACTGTTTCCAAGTGTTAAATGCTCCTAAAACCCCAACATTTTTAAACCAGACATTTTGCCAGAACCACATACGCATGTTCAGAAGGGCCTGGAAACCAGAATCTTTGTGAATTTTTGGCCAACAGCACAACGTTGTGAGCATTTGTTGATAGCTGCTTCCAACACAGACAGGGCCTGGCGAGTTACATCAAAATACCCTGGCTTTCAGGAACTGAAGCTGTGGTATTTATTTGGATTTACTTTTGGGATATGGGATTTAACATAGTCTTTGTTTGATACAGTGGGAATCTTACCTGAAGTGAATGAACAATTTTATCTTATTCACTATTTCAAGGGCATACCATTTTAAAATGGCTGCAGGCTTTCAATTTTCCTTAATAGATATATTTTTAATTTCTTCCATACATCATAACAGAAATTTGGAACAGGTCACTTGTTCCATTGACACAATTTCTTATTCCCACTGAACTAGAATCCCCAGATTTGCAGTATTCATTTAGGCCTTCATTATGTGCCACTGAAGTATAATGAATACACGGATGCCTCAGCAGCAGACCCAGATGCCTTGCAAAATAATCATAGAAATTAACCAGCCCAGGCAGGAAATCTACTCTCGCCCTTACCATGATCGTATTGGTATTAATCAGGGGGAAAAGAAGCTATTAACTGGCTCACAAAGAGTATGAAAGAAATTATTCATTTCCAGTGAGTGAGATGCTGGAGTTTTCACTAGAAATCTGTGTTTTATGGTCTCAGAAGAACCGCAGTTTGTGCTGCTGCCCAGACCCTTCTCCCATGGCCACTGTGGGCCTGGAGAGAAGCTTTTCAGCAGGAAAGCCTGAGGACAGGGTCTCGGCATTCAGTGGCACAGGGTCACAAGCACCTGCTCCGGATGTGCTGCTTCGTTCAATGCTTTTACAGGAAACTTAGCATCAACTTTTACATGAATAAAATGCATTAGGCTTTGTAGCGTCTCATGCTGCATTTTTCAGAGGTTTCCCAGCACTAAATCTGCTTTTGTGTTGCAGGTATCGGGAGTAACTGCTGAAGTCTCTAGTGCTACAGCAATGAAATACTGAAATTGGGTGTCTGGAAGAAAAGAAATCTGTTTCAACTGAGCTCTGGCTCAAAAGCGGGTTACCATGGCTTAATGAATTATCCAGTGTTCGCTGAACAACATGTGTCCTTACGTGAAAGGTGAGATAAAGCTACATTAGAGAAAGTCTCTTTCATTAAGGTTTAAAACAGCTAACCTGTGTTTGCCACATTCTGAGTGGATGTCTGGCTGCACTCGGGTGTCTGCCTGGTGATCAACAAGAGATGGCAGTGTTTCTGTGCGGTGGCAGCGATTCTATTGCTGGATCTTCATTTACCACAGTGTCTGACAGAAGGGTGCTCTGACTACACAGAAATATACTTTTTATAATCAACTCTAAGAATATTATGACAGACGATTAATAATCTGACAGCAAAGTAACTATTTTTAATGGCTTTAACTGAACACTTTATTTCATCTTTGAACCAATCCTCCCTTTAATCCCATTACTGCAATAAAAGTTTGGGTAGCAGAATACGTACTGCCTTGCTCTGCCTGCAGTGCCTTGATGAGACCCATGCTGGCAGGAGCAACGTGTTCAGCACTGACACAAAAGCCGCAGGGTAGAATTGACCTGCTGGAACACTTCAAAATTTATTTGAGGTGGTTCAGAATTTATTCTTTATACTTTTACCTTTACTGCTGAAATTTGGCAAGTGTGTCAGCAACTTAGTTAAAGATGTCTTAATTAGCCTTGAAGCAATGTCTGTTTTGTTTGGTGATTTTTGTTTGTCGATGCCAGAGGTGTGAGGATGTACACCTGGTTTTTAAACAGGGACACTGAGGTGAACACAGTTTGCTCCAGAGTGCTGTTTTTTCTGTTACTCAAGATACAAAATTTCATGCAGATTCTGCTGACTGAATGTAAATAGTTAGCAAAGTGAATGTGAAGCATTCCCAACAACTTCTGTGAGCTTTAGATGTGATTTTGCGTAGCCAAAACCTGCTCGTTGGTAAATAAGCTTTCTTGGTAAGGCGTCTTCTGCTAGTCTGATCACTGGTATAGGCTTCTTTACTCCTGGTTTCCGCAGTTTTCACTTGAGAATCTAAAACCAAGTCCAGGGGAGACTTGTATTCTGATCCTTAGATAGAGCTTTTGAAAAATCATAAAGTCACTCCTTGTCTTTAGAGACCTGTGTACCTGTCTGCTAAAACTATGGCACTTTAGCAAGAGGCTGAACTCTGCTATAAATTCTTTTTTTCCCTGTACTGTGTGCCAGCATATAATGTGTGTATTTGAAGGGGGGGGGGGAATAATGGAATATTTTGAATGATCATTGGTAAATGTTACATTGTACATGGCTTAAATCTAGAATGTGACAGATAGTGCAGCTGGCTGTGATTCAGGTAAGGCACATGAATGATTCACGAGGTTGGTAGAAGCGGAGTAGGTAATTCTTTCATCTTGATCATTTTCTCCCTGAAGCCAAATATCTCGCATACAGTGACAGCTTTGTAAAATAGTGTGATGGCCAGTAAGGATAGGGGGAGCTTAGAAGAGACCTGCTAAAACAGATTTGATTTGGATATAAGAGATGAAGCCTGTCTCTCTTTGTCTTGCTCTTTTTTTTTTTCTTTTTGTTTTTTTTCTTCTCCCCTCTCCTAGCATTCTCACTGGGCACGCAGGGAATTGTTAGGAAGGAAAGGTAGCTGGCCTAGAATGCTAATAGCTCCGCTTTGATAAGTCTGAGAGATGTTTTAATTAGGAAGAGGATGCAAAGACTTAGAAGAATGTTGTTACTCATGTAATTTGAAAACCCTGGAAACAATCCTGAGGGGCAATAGCCTGAGGAATAAATACAGTTTATCTATCTGGCAAAATGTAGCCAGATGTAGCATATATGTGAGGGTTTATGAGGTGGCTTGATAGGAAAATACCTGTGTGATTCTCTTTCAGTTGGCTGTTTTCCAGACAGAAGAGCCCTAAAATGCACTTAGCATGTTTTTAACTGCTGCCGCCCTGAACCTTCTCACTTGCTTTAACAATGTAGATAAAGAGCATCTTTTGAAGCTGAGCAAAGCCCATAATCTAGCGGACATGAGATGTAATCCACACAGGAGTCCGTGTGTTTAGCTGGAGGAGAGGGGATCACTTGTTACGTGGCTGAACATCAATACAATTCATTGCTGGAAGCTGAATCTTACCAGAGAGGCTTCTTGATGCCAAACCTGGCCATACAAGCCCACCAGGGGATTGCCAGTCACATCAAGAAAGAAGGGCTGTCTCTGTGCCAGCCTTAGTGTAAATGGCATGTTTGGTTAACAGTTCTGACGTCAGAGGCATATTGTTCTTGTGATCACCTCAGAATCGATGCCAGACTCAGTATACTCTTGATAGGATGATTTAACAGGACTTAAAATTTACCTCAATCTCTGTCTCTACCTCCTTTTTCTTTGCTTCTCTTTTTCTTCCTTTCTTAAGTCACCCCTCCTTCTTTTACTGTTTTGTTTTGTTTTGTTCTCCTGTTCCACGTTTGCCTTAGATCTAACCGCAGGCCATCAGCACAAGGCTCTCCCCAGGTCACCTTCTTTGCATCCGAAAGAGGAGCTTCATGAACCAGTGCAAGGAAGGCATTGTTGCCTTCCCTCTTGCCTGCAGTGAGCTCCTCAATACAATGATAAAGTACTTATATTAAACAAGAGAATAAGATTTTTGAGGCAATAAATAAATCATCTCCCTGCAGAGCAAATCGGTAAACGTGAACAGGGTAAGCTTTAAGCACTTCCAACCTCAGGAGCCACAGTGCGCATAAGGATTTGATCCAACCCTGCTGAAGTCAGTGAAAAGAATCCTGCAGGCTTCTGGGAGCTTTGGATGGCGGATTTGTGATTTTTGGAGAAATGTGGACTATCAGTATTCTTATTCCCCCAGCTGCCTCCTACAAAAAGCTAAGCAAATCTCACATGGTCTGGTTTCCCTCTGATCCCCAACTGGCACTCAGATCCCGCAGTGGCAGTAGGGCGAGTGGCAAGGCGGATGCTTGCAAATACCAGTAATGCCACTTCTCCTTCTTTCCAAATGTTCAGTGGGTTATTTGAAATATTTTGCTTTCTGCTGCTTGTTAAGTTTTACATTTTGGCAATTTACATTTTGACAATTACTTTCAGTGACAGCACTTCAATCAATAACGTTTACTGTAATTACGAGCTTTGTGAGCCTGTAATCCACAATTTTGCATTTATTCCACCAGACGTTTGTCGGTCATATCATTTATAAAGCTGATCAGAAACTAGGGTTTCCTTTTGGACAGGGAAAAAGCTAGCAGAGGTATTTTGAGAGCTTTGGCCTTTAAGGTTACCTTACTCTATCTTCTTTATTGGCTCTGGTCACAGAACTTTTGTAGTGGGATGAAAGCAGACCTTACTAGAGGGAAAGGCATGTTGCTCAGCAAATCCACTTGCAAGAAAGCTCAAAAGCAATTACACTAGGTAAACAAGAAAGGGTGTTGTAGATCTTGTCCCTTTTTCTAGCTGGGTTCTAAATGCAAAGCTGATGGGATTATTTGATTTCACCCTTCCAAATCCTACTGTGTGTTATCTTTGCACAATGACTTCTGTGTAAGCTTTAGTGTGCATAAATACATATTAACAAAACTGATGCAATGAAAGCAAAATGGCAAGCATGGAAAGCAAAGCATTATCATGCAAACATCATGATTTATTTTTTCCTTTGAAGGCTAAGCCCATTGGCTTGTGTACTGCAGGAATTTATTATGTTTTTTCTCCAGAGTGCAGATTCAAAAGAAATCTAATGTGGTACGGAAGCTGAACACGTATTATTGATTTAAAGGAATGAAGAAAGCTTTGTGTGGTTGTGATCCTGATTTTCACCTGATCTAGCTGCATTTGTTCTCCTGATTTCTGTCAGATGTTAATCATAGAGCAGACTGGAGGGATTCCCTGCTTTGAGAGCTCCACCTCTGTTTTCTTGTATGTGTCAGTCCTTGTGAGTCTTGCGGCCAACATATACCATAAATTTCCCCACCCAGTAATAAAATGCATGCTGTGTGTTAGAAGGCATGATGAGGACTTTCAGCAGAGCTTCCCATGGGACAAAATGGGAGTCTTTCTGCTTTCTTCAGGGGAGTTCCTAGCAATCAGCAGGAGGAGGAAGGAATGCAAAGAGCTGTGTAGCAACCGTGATGACTCCTCATTGCATCCCAACTGCCATGCAGAGGGGCGGTAGTCCCTCATTTTGCATACCAGATGGTGCCATGGCTTCTGGCCTGGAGTTTTTCACCTCTTTAACTCCAGCGTGTAACATTTTGGAAGGAAGCAAACAACATCCTCTAGAATCAAATATACAAGAGGAAATTAACTAGATGTCTCTCATTTCTGCATGCAAAGTAAAGCAAAAATGCTCCAGGAATTAAAAAACTGGGCTACAGATGCTGATTCCATGCTGGTGTCAAGTGTGTTACTCACTGAATGAGCATGCCACTTTCCACTGTGTCCAGCTTCTGCCTGTGACTTGTACAGTGGGCATGCAAACACCTCTCCGTATCTGTTGCTCAGGTACCAGCCTTGGCCTCACCTTCCTTATCCAACTGAGATGAGGCCCCAGAGTCATATCTAGGGAACGCGAGCTTTACTTCCGTGTAAAAGTTGAGGGAATCATGCCTTACATGATTTGTGTCTTACATTTCTGATTGCGGGTTTGCTTTTATGTTGGTGGAATATATTGAGGTTTAAAGCTTGAAAAATGCCCTCTCGTCCGGATTCACTTGCACATTCATTGCTCACCACCTCGTGGTAAGCAGTTTGCTGTATGGAGTAGCAGTAGTGCTGTCAGTTATATCTAGTGTAATTAGCACTTAAAGATAGGAACTCTGGATTCAGGCCAAGCCACTCCAATTTTACATCGTGGCATTGATAAACAGGAAAACTTCACACTCATGACATAATTTCACCTTAGGCTTGGGCAGCTTTCTAATTCCAGCACGATGGACCTTCTGCTGCCAGGGTGGATGAGGGGTGCAGGTCCACATTGTGGGCAGGAAACGTACCACGAGTACCTCGCTGCAGCAACAGCATGGCCAAGCTCACTCACGTCATTCATAACTCTGCTGTCCAACTGCATTTCAATTCAGCCCCGTTTGACATTTAAACATCCCACAATAGTAAATTCTATAAGGTGCCCGCATGCTGCATAAAGTGGCGTCTTTCATTTGTTTGACTCCGGCACGCTGGTAATTTTATTGCTTGAACTCCTGCTCTCGTATTATGAATCAGAAGAAAAAAGGAGAGATGGATCATTTCCATATTATGCCCTTCATAATCATAAATACTTTAATAAAATTGCTTCTAACTGTACTATAAAGTGAGAATGCAGATTTAACAGTGATTTACAAAAGAATTGAACAAAAAAGACCGTGTCTTTCTTTTTTTTTAAATTCTTTATGATGGTTAGAGAACAGGAGAAAGGATTGCAGATGTAATGTTTTTTAACTTAATTGTAGCTGGAATGGAGTTAGAGAGAACACTGTGGGTAAAATAACAATTCAGTCAAAATGTTATTGTATCAAAGCTGGAGGGTTTTGCAGAGGCATATTTATTTCTAGGATCTTCTTGCTGGGGACTCTTGGGTCTGCGGCAGAAAGCAGTGTTTTACACGCTGACCTCAGATGCAGAGAACTTGTGTTGAAATTATTTTTTTAGGATGAAGGAAAAATAAGAGAAGAAAAAGGGGCCTTTTAATTTGCAGTCCTGGAACTTTGGACCTGGGATTTTTGCACTGCAGATGTTCATACTGTTTTTTAGAAAAACAGGCAAATGTACGTGTCCTCTTGTCTGGCAGGAAGGCACATTTTGGCATCTTAACTCTCACCTGGAAATAGCCATTACTGCCTTCCGCTCTGGGCCCTTCATCTTCTCTGGCTGTGCTGGGGAAGTCTGGGGAGCTCTGGGGGATGGCTGCAGAGGATTCCCAGTACCTGAGGGGTTCAGTCAGTTGTTTAGGAAAGATTTCTGTAGGTATTTGTTTTAAGGTGTGGCCTAGGGGACCGGTCACAATTTGGATTCTGTGGAGCGGAAAGGGGGGCCCTTTCCCTGAGGAACCTGAGTCGTAAAGTAGGTGAGGCGGAAAGTGCATGGGAGGAGGGAAATGCTCTCCTGGTTTTATAGAGGGGACATGGAGATGCAGAGATATATAACGATCACCTCGAGCTTGGCGGGAGCCTGCAGCTGAGTCAGAACTGCAGGTCTAAAATTGGCCAAGGCTCAGAGGAGTCCTTCAGCTCCTCCTCCAGTCTGGGGAGCTCCTCTGCCTGCCCCTCCAGAGACAGCCAGGAGGTCTGGGGGCAGCAGATGCTCCTTTTATGTTTACTGGCTTATTTCCTTATGCCAAATGGAGGTAAGCCATGCTGGCTGTCCTAAAGCTCCTGATGAAATACCCACCAGGTAGTAGCTGTGACACCATGCAGATGAAGAGCCGAGGGTCTTATGTCTGTGCCAGCTGAGGATGGGGCTTCAGAGAAGTGGAGGACAGGGCAGAGTCCTCCCCTCTTCTTGCCTGGGAGAGCACAAGGCAACGTAACATGCTGAATCCAAACTATGAAATGCAGACGTCTTGGCTTAGCCCTTCTCCAAACGATTGCTGGGAGTCCTTTGTAGGCAAGTGCCAGAGAGTGGTGCTGAGTATAGTACGATATTATTAGTATGATAGTAAACTATGAATATAATGCACATGGTACTTCATATAATAAAATGACTGAATAATGGAATAGAAAGTAAAGACACAAGCATGAATCCCCAGCCTGTTTCACCTCCAGGTATTGGTACAATTAGGTATTTGCTCACACCTGCAGCCCACCAGGGCATATATCTGACGATGAGCCCCCTTTCAGTGGGCTTGGCAGCTGGCACCAGAAGGACTTTGGACTTCTCCTCTCAGCTCAGCAAGAGTTTGCACTGACCTCACTGCAGCCAAGAATGCAGCTGGGACTGGTGGTTTGTGTAACTGTCAGAAATCCTTAAGCTGGGTCCGGAAGTGCCAGGCCAGGACCACAACACTTCCAGGTCAGGGACAAGGATTATGATGCAGGATGACACCAATCTGGGGGCTCTTTGTGCTTTCACAAAGAGTGGGGAGAGCAGCAGCTATTTGTTACTGATGCGTTATCCCCAGATCCGACTGTTGATGGAGGGGGGAGGACATCACTGCCCCTTCATTGCGTTTGCATTCTGCTCACATTGCTTGGCATGAAATTCAGCTCTGCTGCAGTTCATGAGGCTGTTACCACTGATAATAAAATTTTACCCCTGGTACTTTCAGGGTGACCAAGGTTTGTGTTTGGTTTCCATGCAGAGATTTGAAGGACACGAGAGCTGGAAGGTAGGCCCCGTAGCTCACTTTCCTTTTCCTTTCTGCAGGGCTTAAGAGAAACAGCTCCTCCTCAAAATATCAGCTCTTCAGATTCTTTGGCTCTTTGCTTACCGTGAAATAGTCTTGATTTAAGGGACATAGAAGCAGCTGGAGTCGGGTTGATTTTAGACCTTTCTGAATTGTTTCCTAAATGTAATGTAAGTTGCAGGGAGAAATTTACAGCTGTATGAGAACAGGCATTTCAAAATGTCAGATTGTGTCTGTAAATTGCCGTCTCTGGTAATAAACCCACCTGTCAAGTAACTGGCAATCGTAGCCTACTGGTGAATCTGATTTTGCTGTATGCCGTTTCTTGAATGAATCAGACAGAGCAAAACTAGCAGTTCTTTCTCATATTCTCGACAAATTTTTGGAAATTCAGGTGAGAGGGCAAAACTGGAGCTATGAAGTTGAATTCCCCAACTACAACTCTAGGGAAATAAAATTATAAAGCTATACCGTTAAGCACTTAAATCAGAAACTCTTTAAAGCAAGATTTATTCTTCAAACCATCTTCTTAGCCTGGTTGTATGCATAAGAAACAGTAGCCAACAAAATCATCCTTTAAATATTTGGTTCGCCCTGGATTATTATTCTTCCCGAGCATTTTGAGCACACACATGCAGTGTGATGTCTGATGGGCTTTAATTCTTTCAGCTCAACCATCTGATCTGAAGAGGGAAGCAAAATTATAGCCATAAAACTGTACCCTCTGATTCACCTTCCTGTTCTATTTATGATTTTTGCAAGTGGGATGAATAAACTCCGTAGTCAGCTTTCGGATGGGCGGGTGTATGGTGAGCTCATTTCTCTGCACGTGCCCTCCAAACAGAATAGTAAATCTGCCTATTTTTGAAAACACTTCACTGCAATGTTGTAATTATAATTCTTTGGGCATGTTTGTGTTTAAATGTGGTATGCTGGAGGTGAATGAGACTGAAAGGCACTCCTGGAGTGGTACCCGTGAAGGTCGTGTGTAAGTTAATTAGAAGTCAATTACATTAAAACACTGAAAAGATAGCAGAGGTGCAAGTCCTCTGCATTGGTAATTATCCAAATCTGCTCCTGGCTTTTCTGCCTCTCACCAGCATACCCCCAAAAAAAAGGTAACCAGGAGAATTTGCAATGTGGCGTGTTTTTTAAAAGAGCAATGATATCGCCCCAAAATGGTTGACTTTCAGAGAAAGTGTGCCTGTCTCTCTGCTTTAATGGTTGCTGGAGCATCTGCCACCTAAACTGAAAAAAAAATGATCTATATATCTATATTTCTAAATATCTATACATCTTGACCCTGAAATTCTGCCAGCATCCTAAAAAAAAAAAAAAAAAAGATCTACAACTTGCCCAGATAGGTGGGTATTTGTTGGCTAGGTTTGTTATTTTTGATTGATTGATTTATTTAGCAAGTATTCAGGCTCAAGCATTGTCACTGCTTCCTTGGCAAGGAAAACCACAGCAAAAACATTGTCCTGGGATGTAAGTGCTACTGGCTGCATGTCAGGTACCGGCAGCCAGAGGGGGTCAGCCCCATGCTGACTGGAGAATCTCACAGTCTGTATCAGTAAGCGGTGGAGACTCTGATACGCAAGGATTTATCTTCTTAATACTAATTTGTTTCAGCATATCTCAGTCCTGGAGACTTTCTGCAAAACTGTGTGATTTATTTTAGCCTCCAACCACCCCTTGCCATGGATGGTGATACTTTCTAGAGCTCTTCACATTTCCATCAATAGTTCTGTGGTAAAATCTTTGCAGGGAAAGGGAGAAAAGATATGTTTTCTCTATGCCTTCACATCAGATTTGCAAGGAAAACTGCCATCTAACTGTACTTCTCAGGTTTTCCCCAGTAAAGTTCAGGGGGACCCTGCAGTGCTGTTGCTCCTCTTGTGCAGTGGAGGAAACAACCAGGGGAACTGAGCACATGCTGGAGGCCAGGGAGGGCTCTGAGCTGTGAGCCACTTGTCAGCCCTGTCCAGGTGCTCCCCTAAAGGGCGTTCATTTGGGCAGAAGGAACATCAAGATGTAGCAAATAATACACAAGACGGGGGCTGGGGGATTTAACCAGATAGCATCTTGTATAATCACTAATTACAATATATCCACAGCCTAATAAAGAACCAGATTGAACAGAATTGGGAGACACGCCAGCTCGGTGCTGTGCCAAAAATCAGCCTGGCATTTTAAACCCCATTTCGGTCATTCTTTTCCACTCAACAAAGCACTTTTACATGTGTTTACAAAATGCTTTGTTGCTGTGGGACATTAAATATCCGTGCCCGTGGTACGCTCCGATCTGCTCTCCTATACGCGGTGCTTCACCTGCTGCGGTGTGCTGGGGGACTGTTTTAGCACAGTTGTATTGCTGCAGAAAATGATAAATCCGGCCTCTTTAGGAGTGTTATAAAAGCACTTACACAGATGACATTCCTGAAGCTCAGTAATAGCACAAATGTATTGAGAATGTTTCTCGAGTATTTAATGATCTCATAGATCCCCCTCCTCCATCTCTTCCCTCACCCTCTACTTGTAACTTCTGGCAGTGGGGATGGCTGCGACAAAAGAAAGTAGATTTTTCCCTCTTCATGATAGAGCATGAAAATCCAGCTCACCCGAGGGAACCTATGAAATCACATAAGCTTCAGACATCTAAAGATGCTACAGGTTTTACTGAGAATGCAAATGCTCTGGTGAAGCTGTTTTAGATGTTCATAACAGCAGCTTAATTCAATTAGCAGCGCTGGGAAGTGCTGCCCCAGCCGAAGGATGCTCCTAACAGGCATGCTGCCGTTTCTTACGGGAAACCTAGTGGGCTGGGGGTAAAGGAGAGCAAATCTTTTAGGGAGTTCCTCTAGGAAAGCTGCTATCTATCACATACCTTTGTCCCTTGTTTGCAGCCTGAGAGGCTGTTGGCTAGCAAGTCGTCTGCGTAGTGGGAAAAGAAAGGTCGGGGAATGGCATTTGTACTGGCAGTGAGCCTAGAGAATATCCTAAACCTAGCAGCATGCATTTGCTAGTGCCTCTCTTCAGAGCCACAGAGGTGTGCCATGGTAGACACACCTGACATGGTATGTATATATAATCATCCCGAGCACGTGCTGGCAGGTGCGTTTGCTAGACACTCACGCACAACATGCATGCACAACAAAACAGATAACGTCCTTAAGCTGTCTGTAGCAGTAAGGCTGTAAAGAATGAAATCAGTTCTTCTCTTTTAAGTGACTCCACTTTAATCCAGCTGTGAAACAATAGCAGGCTTTATTGGTGCAAAGGGACTTCCCTTGCTCCTTGCCTGTGTAGTTCCTGTTCTACAAATCAATAAGAGACTGCAATATTTATGTGACATCTTGAAGTCCTCTATACAAAAGCTTACTCTAACAACAAATGTATGAAAATTCCCTCCACTTTATGACCATTAGAGCCTTCAGCTGGGAAATGCCAGGAAAGGACTGCTCAGCTAAAACATGACCTGCGGTTTTTCTTGAATGAAAGAGACATTGATGTCGCTAAGTACTGATGCCCTCAGAAAGATGTAGTTAAAGAGCATTTTTATTTACTTCACAGTGTCAGCCTCTGTGCCAAGTGAGTGCCCACAAATTAAGTCATCGTTGACTAATGACTAACACAGCAATAACCAGTTTCTGCACCAGTTCTCACCTCTAGGATTTGGGGAAGATCTCCACTGGAATAGCACTGAGAAAAAGGAAGGTTGCTTTATGCAGTTCTTCTTGGTAAAGACCTAGATTTACTAAAGCTGTGCCATACGTTCTTGGTAAGGTTCTTGTTTTGGTCATCTGCTGTGTCTGTTACCCAATTCCCACTCTTTAATTTCTCTTGTAGATTAATATTAACTAGTGCTGATTTCATTTTTTATTGAGACATTCCCAGAAAAGAGGGGATGGGTGGAAACCCAGTCCTGCCCTCGTATCTTGCACTTAACTTAGACCTTTAATTCTGGTATTGTTATGTGTTTTTAGACCTAGATCAGCAATTAGTGAGTGAAATACAGCTATCGCAGAAGAGAGATGTAATATTCCTGTTTGCTCTTTTGCAAATGCTGTGGCATCTCAATTAAAGATGGTGGTGTTTTTTCAAAAGCTGCTGAACAGACTATTTTTAGATCCAGAATCTGGCACAGCCCACTAATGAGAAGTTTGTTTCTTGCTGCTGCTAGCCATGGCCTTTTTTTTTTTTTTTTTCCCCTCAAAACTTTGTTTAAAAGCCAAGTAAGTAAATATTGCTGGGCTCTTGCCTTTTTAATCTGAATATCAAATCATTCCCATGAGGAGCTTCTGTGTCTTCTTGTACAGCTATACTCCTTAATAATCAAGGGCCAGCATTTTAAAGTGACTGTTACTTCTACGTGCTCTAAAATCTGGGTGCTTAGTTTGATGTGTTTTAAAGGGCTTTTCAGATTAAAGGGATTTTCAGAAAGTCCCAAGCCACCCACTACTGAAAAATGAGGTTCTGACTGCACAAAATTCCTAGCCAAACACTGCTGCTTTTTTTGTTGTTGTTGTCTTATTTCATTTTCCCTCTTCTCGAGCATACCAATCAGATAAACTTGCATATATATATAGATATATATTTTGTGCTCTGCTACCATAGAGGTGCTGTAGAGATACTTCTACCATGCCCAGAAGCTTGGCAGAAGAAGTGAACTCCAAACTGCCACTGAACAAGAGGGAGTCAGAGCAAAACTCATTTCCGAGAGCAGAACATTTTGGGGTCAGGTTATGGCCCTGCCAGTCTCTGCCAGTTTTGCCATCACCTTCTGAGGCATCTGGCAGTGCCTTCAGTGGAGCAGAACTGCTTTCAGCCGGCTGATGCGGTTTCCTGGGCACCTTTCTTTGCAAACCATAAAAACATCTGCAGCACGAGGACACTTCCCACCAGATTTTCACCCCGAGTAAATCCCTGCACCCCCATGAAAGTCAGCAGAGCTGTGCTGATTAATGCCGGCTGAGCGTCCTGGGCAGCGCCTTGATGCTGACGGGACATTCAGCAGCTGCAGGAGATGAGGGATATGGCTAATGGGCTGTCATAAAGACTCCAAAGCTTTCCAGAGAAAAGAAAAGTGCTTAATTTCAATCACTCTCATGTTTAATACTGCATAATGGAGACCGTCTATCACTGGCGAGGCTTTTTACTAGTCCGCTGCTGTTTCAGTGCTAAAGAAAGTATGGTTCGTAGAAAGAGGCTTCTGCTGATTTTTCAGACTGTATGCGTTAAGATGAACAGCCTTTGATTTGTCGTGGAATTAGTCATTTAAAATAGATGGTTTCATAGTTAAGTGGCCTTACTCAGCGTGGATCACTGTGTGAAAAGCCACACAGAGCCAGCCTCGCTTGGTGCTCCATGTGAATCTGGAGCAACACTTCATCACAGTCAGTAAATTTAATTTAAATAAAGTAAATCCAACGTGAACGAGTCTGGAATCGAGGCTCATGTTTTCAGACATCTGTGGTGGTTTCAGACCCGGCTGGAGGCAGCTGAGAGACTGCCACTGGGTGATTTTAACAGCCCACAGGAGAGCACATCTATAAAAATGATGGAGTGGCACTACTCATTATCTGCAAGCTCTGAAGGTGAAATAGATAAACTTCACAGCAAAAAAAGAGAGCGGGGCTGCGAGCTGATTGTAGGATGTGTTTGATGCAAGGGGAGGTTTCCCAGGTACTCCACCCTGGGGACAGCACGGCCCTGCCCTGGCCTTGTGCCCTGGAGGGTTTGACATGGGTCCTAGCCAGGTGCATGGGCTCCAATCCGAACGGGAGTGGGAAGAAAGCGAGAAAAGCAGCTGGTTATCCAAGCAAGAGGTCACTTCAACAATTCGGGTATGCGTTTGAAAATGTCTGTTACCGCCTTTTCTCCGCATAGCTCCTGCTGCCTGGCCAGATGGCAAGTTGATTAGTAGCCCAAGCAGCTCTGATGGCTTTTGCCAAGAGCTCAGGAGTGAAGTGTGCTGTGGTTTTGCATTCCTTTTTTCCTGCCCTCCCTGGATGCAGTAGCAGAGAGCTGATAGCAAGGCAAAGCAAAGCACATTCGTATGTCCTCTTTTCTGTGAGCAAAACTGTGTTGCCAGTTTGTTGGAGGATTTCTGATTAGCAGATGCTGGCTAGAATTACTTGGACCTTGGAATACAATTTGGGGCCTCGTGTGCAAGTGGAGAGGTGTGGAAAACCCTGATGGCATTCAGTTCTGTTGATTTAAATTTAACCTTTATTAATTTTTTGTAAGCAATGCCCATTTACTGTGGAGGAGCAGAGCCTGAATTGCCTTAACATGCTGGGCTAGCTATAAATCAGCTTGCCTCCCTGACAGCTAATATCCACCAGGCAAGGATCTGGCACATGCTGCTTTATTACCTTCCGACTCTCCTGTGATAGTCAGATCCTGCACAAGCAGCAAACTCTGGTGGGCTCAGGCAAAGCAGGTCCTTCAGGAAACGTTGCTTGGCAGGTGAAGGGTAGCACAGTTCTTCCCCAGCATTCCCCGTGCTGACCCTACAAGTGCTCCAGTTGGGGTTGTCGGGATGGACGGAGCTGCTGCTGGTTCTTCTGTGGCCAGCAGAGACCTCCAAACCCTCCGTGACTCTGGAAGGTAATGAGGCGTTGCTGTGCATTCCAAGCGCTGGCTGCAGCATGTGCCGGCGATGTGGCTATTAGCTCTCAGCACTGCGAGTTAATGACACAGTGAGGTTTGCTGGTCGTGTCCCCATTACTGGTGTTAGCCATGCTGTGGAGACCCTTCTTCAGGCCCTGGCCAGTCATCCGGACAGAGGGTGCAAAGGTCCAAGTTGTCTTCTCCTCATACGTGACTGTTTCTCAGCACAGAAGTTCACACCCTGCACGCCTGGCTGCCCGGTGATTCCAGCGAGTGATCGATGAGCGGTGAGGGTTGGCTGCTGCCCTTGCATCTTCCACGGCTTTTTCAGTCTCAGAGTTGAAGGTGTGGTGCTAAGGTAGGCAGCTCCAGGGAAATCGCTGTTCCCTATTTTCTTCCCTCTCACTTATAAAATTAAAAGGCTCTTGAAGCTTCTGATCCTGCAAATGAGAGCACTGCTGGGAATTGGAGTGCATCATTGGCTTTATTAGAGCTAGTCCTGAAAGTAAATTTACTTAGGTGTAGTTAGTGTTTGCAAAGGGAGCTTTTGCTCCTGTAAACTGTCACGCAGGGGGAAGAGGACTTTGGAAGCATTTTGAGGTAGAAATGAGTCCACAAGTGCACCTCTAAGTCATCTGGAAGCTCGTAGCCTCCCTTAAAGGCTAGCACACCTTCAGAGCAGCGAGCTTCTCCCACGCCGTGTCGGCCAGCGCCTAGCGCGCGGCCCAGCCAAGTGCAGCAGGGAGGAGCCGGCTGGAAATGTCGGCTCAAAAACTGCAAATGCTGCGTTCAGTCTGGGTGTTGCTGACATAAATACGGCTGATGAGCATCTCTGCAGCTGCCTGTGCATTTACCCCAAATCCGCAAAGCCAGCGTGACAGGGCTGCGTCTGGTGTGTGTCCTGAGTCACGGTGCTTCATCTTTTCATACAGGACTGTTTTCTTTTCATTCTGTTTTAGGTTAGTGTGCCAAACGTTTCAGCACGTGTAATTTGTTCCAAAAAAAACCCCAGCACTTGGATGATGAAGATGTGGTCCTAAGTGATTTGGAAGTGTGAGGTATAGCAAAACCAGGGTAGTCGATGACTGCGATACTTCTGACTCTTCTGGGTCACTGTGGCATTTCTCGGGAGTTGTATGCGGGCTGAAATAAAGCAGGTGTTTAGTCCATTTTGATAAGGAAATGTCAGCTTCAGTCTGTGACAGACAATGAAATCAATAAGCTCCACAAAGCACTGAGCCGGGGAGCTGGCCGAATAAGCAGCGGGTTGAATCCCACGGCTCCATTTGTGTCGTCGCAGCCGCTCTGCGCCCCTGCGAGGGCGAGGCGGTGCACTGGGTGCTGGAGAGGGGCTGCGGGACTCCGGGTGCAGCGCACAGCCCCGGGCGGGCTGGCCTCAGGCAGCTCCAGCTCAGCTGGAACAGACCTCTGGAGCTCAGGCGTTTCTTCAAAGCTAGCACAAAGTTCAAGGCACTCAGGGCGGGCCTGTGTGGGAGGAGGGCAGGAGTGCTTCGCAGACGTCTGCTGCGAGGCCTTTGTGTCCCTCGAAAGCCAGGAAGCACGCGGGCTTTTAAAGTGGGATCTTTTCAGGGGGTTTTGACTATGTTCATTAAAGCTTCCTAGAAAATTCACAAGTAGGGTGTTTTTTTCTTGTTAGTCACTTTGAGTCAGTTATAGGATGAAAATCAGGTATCTAATTTTCCTTAGTTCTCCCTTCTTAGCATTTTCCCCACTGCCTTTTCTTTCCAGCACTCCGTAGCTTTGGGGGCATGGGGTGGGACAGGGAATCCCCGGTTTTGCCAGCCTCACGAATCTGGTGAAGTCAGGGCACTTTCTCTGTTCTGCTCCTGCACATATCAATGGAGCAACGGGCAGTGATACCATGAGTCTGACCAGCTGCTCCTGCCCTGGCAAGGGGACATGACCGAGTTCTCATCTCCAGATCTTCCCAAGGGTGGCACATCTCCACCCAGCACTGGGAAAGCCAGCTCTGAGGATCAGTGAAGATCATTTTAAAGTTCAAGGGAAAGGGTTTGTTCATCTGTACTCGGCATGGCTGGTGGCCCTGCCTGTGCTGTGTTGGTGCCTGCCTTGCTATGCCGTGTGCTTCTCTTCTCAGCCCAAACACCAGGTCAGAGAGGAGGTGAGGAACGGGGGGACCGTCTCGCCAAAGAGGATGCTGCCCTTCTGCATGGCGTGGAGCTTGGGGAGGGCTGCTTGGGATCCAGGCACCCGGTCCATCCCTTGTACAGATGTAGTGATTTGCATCCCGTATAGTAAGCCAAGGGGATTTCAGGAAAACTACTGAAGTGTGTAGGAGGATTTTGATGTAGGGGGTATTATAGGGTCAGTTGGCCCTCTCTGGCTGCGGTGTGACTTTATCTGTCATGAATGTTCTTGGAGTTTCACACGTCTTCAGTGTGGATACAACTTCTTTGTTGGCATTTTTTCCCCCTCCATTCTTCTTCCTTTGATAAAACCACTGGGTGGGTGGACTCTGGGCTGTGTCCTGTTCTCCTGCTCATGAGATTCACACTCTTCTTACTCCGTGGACACCAGTAGCATTGCTCTGGTTCACCCTCGTGAGCTGGGAACAAAATCAAGCCTTTTATCTATAGCGAGGCTGTGGACTCCTTTCAAAATAATTATTTATTTTTTATTAAATTGCTGTTCAGGGCCAAGTGCTGGGATTACTTTTCCCCTTTTTCTTTCTCGCTGGCCCTACGGTCAGAGGGTGCTGTCTGAGCAGAGCTTCTTGAGACAGCAGCCCCTGGTGAGTGGCTCCTGCTGTCTGCACGGAGGGCACTCAGCAGTGCCTCTCCTGATACTCAGTGGTCTCCTCTTTGAAACCTCCACTGCACAGCTCAGCGCCCAGGCGAGCATGTGTGCAGCGCCACCAGGCCCTGGGGAACCACTGCCTACAACAGCACCTCTGCTGAATTTACTGATGGGTAGGAAATGCTGCAGCGGCGTGCGGTGTCCGTCGTACTGACCGGCTGATGGATGCGTGTACACGTGTGTGCACAGGGCTCGGGGCTGGCCAGCCTGCCGGTGCTAGTTCTGCCGCTGCATGTCCTTCATCAGAAGAACAGGTTTCATACAGGGTCATCTTAGTTTCTGCTTCTTATGTTCCCTGCTCTGTGGGAGTGTGTGCAGTTTCATTAAATGTAGCGTTTCATCTGTCGTTCCTCATGTGACGCACCCACATGCCCACAGAAGTGCTCATGGCAGGCTTATGAAATGCGGCCGAGCAGATGAGACGCCTCAGTGTTCATGTGATGCAAAGTCTGCTTTCCTTCCAGCTCCTTGGCTGCTGTGGGGCACTCCAAAGAAATTTCCCGGCTTGTTTCCTACACTCTCATCTAGCTTAGGGTGGGTTTTGTTTGTTTTCTATTTACTAGCCATTGTTCCTTTCAGCAGGACTGTCTGAGCCTGGATGAAATCATACTGAGGACTTTTAACACCAGGAAGTATTACAGTTCCAAAATTATTTTCTGATACTAAATAATGTGTTATAACCTCATTTTAATTTAGTTCCACCTTCTTCTCTTTTCTCTTTCCCCTTCCCACCCTTCTCCCCCTGTTTATAATCTCCAGTATTCTCCTTACACAGGAAAATGTGCATGATCTTGTCACAAAACTAATTTATTCTTCTTGGACGACAGAATAGTAAGATTTCCTTCTGCATCTGCAATAATAACATAATTAAATAAAGTAATAATCATAATAATTCTGGTGTTTTGCTGTGATAATACGATGGCCATTGCTAGTGTGATCAGCATGGCGATGTCTCAGTGCTGGTAAATATTTGCGGTTAGCATGGAGCTCTGTTTTTCTTTGTGCTGCTTTGTTGTTGTTTTTTTTTGTTTACCCACTTTTTTTTTTTTTCCTTTAAATTCTATTTCAAAGAAATATAGAAAGGGCCACCGGAAAACTTCCTGTACCTGAAACTTCATTACCCACATTACTCAACCTGTGAAAATTGAATTCCAGCCAGGTTCCTTCTGTCTGTCACACTTGCTGGCTGTTCGTGGACCTTTGTGGCTTGAGGTCTTAGGCATCGACATGCTGAAATTTGTAATGAACAGCCATTACTTATGGATGGCCTGGATGTTTTTCTCACACCAGAAGGCTTCAGTCATTCATGTCTCACATCCTTCTCCAGGGACGATGGGCTGGAGTGACCTCGGGCAGTGTGTACTCTTTGCTGCCGGAAAGGTAATTAAAAATGAGAGCTGGTAAACAGGGCTGTGGCTGGCTCTCGGTCGCACAGGAAGGCAGCCACCACTCCTGTGTCGGATTTCTTCCTGGCTGGGGAGAATGTGCACGAGTGGGAGCTTAAGCTCAGCGTGTTCTGCTAAATCCTCACAGATCATCAGCAAAAGTCCTCTCCTTGCTGTCTGCTGGGATGGGGCGTGAGGCGGTAGGACACAGGAGCGTGCCTGTCTTCTGTTTCAGCTCATCCAGCAGCAAAAAGCAGTACACATTTGAGCTAATATCTGTGTCAGGCTTTTGTTTAGTCTTTTATCTGTTGTTGTCTGTGCTGGAAGGAGTCAGACGGGGACAGCGTTCCCCAGAAGCCCTTCTGGCACAGTCTAATTAAGTAATAATGCAAAAGGTATGGAAAGGAAGTAATGGGCGTTGCTCCCACTAGGGCTTGCGGTGAAGATGAAGCGCTCTCAGCACTTGTGCTAGCTGGGTACCGAGCTGCTGCCGTTAGTGGGGACACGCAAGGTGGATGGGGGCTTGACACTGCTTGGGTGATAAGGTGCGTGGCCTGCAGCTGGGGCCTCGGGGCAGGAGAGAAACAGGCACATTTTGGCTGCCGTTGTCCTTATGCACTTTGTTCTCTTATCGACTTACTAACTTGCAAAAGATGTGTTTTGTGTCACGGGCCTCTGCTTGGAAAGAGGCACAGCCAAGACTGCTTCTGCTCCAAAATTCTGCAGCTCCTTTCAGCTCCCACGGAAACAGCAGGAGCCCGGTACCACTGTGCTCGGAGGTACTTCGGCTGTGTGTCCACCTACCTTTGATTCCTGGAGATGCTGAATCTCCAGGTTCAGGTTCCCAGCAACCTCCGAGTGCTTCTGTGGCTCAGCATCCTTTCAGAAAAAGCCAACTCAGTGACGAACAGCCCGTGTGTTGTTTTCTCTCCCATCATGCAGGCGAGCTGCACTGCAGAGTAGGAGGGGAAGCACATATCTCAGCAGGGCAGTGGGAACGGGCAGCAGCCTGGCACCCCCTTCCTCCTGCCCCAGCACCCGGAGTGCCGGTGCTGTGGAAGCATCTCTCTGGCCACATAATTAAACCTCAGCAACTGCCCGGTATTCTAGAGCTCGTCCTCCCAGCCCATCAAAAGCCCATCACTCAAGAGGGATCCTACTAATTGCCTGTGGAGATAAGCAAGAGGCATACGCAGTAAGGCGTGTCGAGCTTGCTGCTCCCAGCCCACTGAAATTTGCTTCCAGAAGGCTGCATTTACTGAAACCGATGTGTGGGGCCAGCGAGGACTCGCAGCTGTAATTTGCACCGCCTAGCATGAGTCAATGATGATGGGATGAAATGTTACGGCAGGGTATTGACCTCTCACCGCCACAGTTGCTCTGGCGTTTGGAGTAAACAAATGTTAGCGTGGAGGTGGTGATTCTCTCATAAACAGGCAGCAGGGAGGCTCGGATGCTGTTTTGTGACAATGAATAGATCACGCTGAAAACAACAGATGCTGATTTCAATAAAATAATAGCATTTTCAGGCAATGGTTTTCTGCAACTTCAAAGTGCTTTGCAGGCCAGAATTAATAAGCTGATGTTACTGAGGGTTGTTGCTGCACAGCACAGCGATAGACCTGTTTCATTGCTCACTTCCAGCTTAGCCCCTGTTCCTTACTTCAGCTCACATAAACTACTTTGCACAAAGGTAGCTTAAAACACCCGTTGTACTGGCTTTTATGAATGGGCAGAACTCTGAATGACAGGGGTTCCAGATGCATTATCGTGTCGGTTATTTGGTAATCTGGCTGATGGACAGCCCAGCGTGGCACTGAGCACAATGTATGATCTGCAATTAATAGAGAGGTCTTTTTCAAGTCCTTGCAGTTGGAGAATGCTGATTGTTCCAGCCTCTGGCTCGAGCTGCAATCTCGGCAATCCTCTTAGCTGGGCGAATTTGTGTACTAAAATTGCTCCCTGCCCTGATTCACTATTCCAAGATCTCTGAGTCTCAGACATTCCCTGAAGAGTAACAAAAAGCTAAAATGCAAAATTGAACAGGACAGTAGACAGAATGAGAATTTTCTTTTTCCTAGTAGCAACATGGCAGCAGATATCTCTGTCTCTATTTCTCTATTACGTTGGGGAAGGAAGAGAAAGACAGCTCTTTTGGGGTTACACTGTAAACACACTGCAGATTGAACAATTGTTTGGTAAGTAATTTGGTACAGAAGTCTGGTGGAAGACAAACAGTTTAAAGCTGTGTATCATTGCACAAAAGAAAAGCATCAGTAAATATTTCCTTTTCCATCCACCATTTTACTTATCTCAGGGGTCTGGGATCCCTCTGTCGTCACTGCCAGCCACTTTCCAATACTCACACCTCCTGGTTAGCGAGTCTCCATTGTCTGGGAAGTGCCTTTTCCTCCCAAATCTGTTCTGCAATGTAAACATTGCGTGTGGTCGAATAAAGGAGTCCGTGAGAGGTTTTGGATCAACAAGTGAAACCTTCTTGTAATACAAGCTCTGTGTTTTGCAGTCCCTTTTCCTGGCAGTGAGGTGGATTTCGTGACCCTCGCTGTGGGACGCTGTTCCAGATCCTTGCTGCTCCAACGACTGGAGGTGCTTTCCCCTTCTTCCTCAGCAGGTGCTAAGTCCTCCCTTCCGTAAATGCAGCTGGGCAGGTGGAGCCATAGTGAAGCTGGGACCTGTGAGGTGGTCTGAGGTCAAAATTAACTTGTTACTTCAGTGCTTTGAAGGGTCTCATGCTCATTGTGTAGTGGCATCTCTCTTTCCTTGTTTCATTTTTTTTGTTGTTGTTGCTGAAAGTTCTTTTATTATTTATCTGCATTTCCTCTAGAAGTGCCCAGGTTTATTGGATAGACAGCCCGGGCTCCGTATGGGGGGAGCGCTCCTGCCCTGCAGCAACAACAGCTTTATTGGCTTTTGAAATAGAAAAGGCTCAAATGTTTTCGGAGACCTGCAGATGGCACTGCCTTATTGGGCTATTTTAGCACCGGTCGCATGTCCCTCTGATGGGCTCTGGGTAATCTTCAGTCAAAACGGCTCTTCTTGCAGCTGAAGTAAATAGTTCAAAAGCTCTGGCTGTGGGATGTTTTTCATTAACAATGAAAAATAACATGGAAATTGCTAGGCACCTTTCCCCTTCCTCTTCTTCAGGTGGTTTTGTTTTCTGGACTTCTGTTCTTTTTGAGGTTTATCTTCAAAGGGTTTTCAACAACTTCTCTGTACAGCTGTTTTTTCTCCCCCTGACATTTCCCTGTGCCAATTAAGTACCAAGCTGGCTGCGGAGTTACAACCTCTCCCTAGGAGGACCCTGCTAGCAGAGATCAGGGGAGGGAGATTTTTGTTATGAGAGGTTCCTGGAAGATTCCCTCCACCCGAGGCAGAAATGCCCTCCTTGAAATGGCAACATCAAGGACAGAGAGGTAGGGATGCATCTCACGTTGCCGGTGCCTGTTTCCTACTGCTGTAATTGCTTTGTTTGCACACATGATTTGGTTCCCGCAGCTTTTCCTGCAGGTTTGCCAGGTTTTGGGGCCATCCACGAAGGGTATCTCCGATACACAAAGACGGAGCTCTGCTGGCCTTGTGCTTGCAGCTCCCTGGCCACCCCGCAGCAGCACCCTGGTGATACACGTTGGTTTCCTGGGGTGCTTGCCCAGCCTGCGGGAAGCTGCTGCCTGTGGTGCTTGGTTCTCCACAGGGCAGTCCTGCACCCTCCACGATGCTTATCCCGGTGTCTCCCAGCCCATTTTGATGTTGCCTTGTGTCCTACACCATTTGCAACACGGAGAGACCGTGACTTGCTCAAAACATGCTGACGTTGCTAAAGTCTGACAGGCAAATGGAGGTCTATTTTCTGTGATTGCTCTCTCTGGGATTTCATGGCGGCCAAAATGATTTGTTTGCTCTTGCAGCATTTAACAGAGGCAGCAGCTATCACATGTGAGGGATCTGCCATATTTCCCGAGAGTCAAAATAAAATTCATCCATGGCGAGGTGTTCTTGGTTGCTCTCCGCGCATAAATCCTCCGCTACCTTGCTTCAAGGTCAATCGGGTATTTCATGCCTCATAAGTGGTTTGCTTTCTCAAGCGACTGGGAAGTAATGCTGCCCAGACATATCAAATCTCTGATTTCAGTGCTTATATTTCTTCTGAATGGAAACACTTGAATTCTGCTTTGCTTCATCACCGATATGACTAACAACGTATGCACACGAGCGGCTCTGGACAAGCTGCTTTCGGGATGACGGCCCCGCAGCCGTTTATAGGGAACTCCATTTTGTGCTTGCAGGTGGAGAGCTGCTGCCTGCGTACATCCAGTTTTGTCATGTCTAGCTGTCTGGTGTGGAGGAAATCTTTGAAATGCACTGGGGCTCTATTAGCACTCCTCACTTGGAGGATCTGAAATGGAAGTTTCATTTCTGTGCTGCCAACAAACTCGGTGGAGCTGGCTGTTACGCTGAAAAGTTTAACCTGCAGGATGAAAGGCAAACTTTCCGCTTTTGACGCTTTAATGATTTCCTTGATTTCTAAATATATTTAGTGTGGTTTTGTACATTTGTACGCGCAACCTTAGGTCTGAGATTTTTTGCAAATCTCAGCTCCTGGAGACAAGTGATCAATGTGCAAACATCACGTTCAGAACAAAAGGAGACTAAATCCCTTGGCTGTGAAGAAAAGCCTGAAAGCCAACAAATGGTTCAAGATCCAGAAGACAGTCATCGGTAAAGGCAGAAGTAATATTTTGGTCTGAGTGTTACAGTATCGGCAGCATCAAGTTGTTGAAAATGTTTCATTTGGACATGGCTTTCTTAGGTAGCCAGTCCTTTTCATGACTGCCACGAGTTAGAAGTTAGGTCACTATTAAGTAACGGTGTTTTATTTCAAAGATTTCTTGCATCTTTGCCAAATGTAGGTGGGCGGTAAGCTGTACATCCTTGCCACAGTGTCTGCAGGATATCAAATCCAAATTTTTGCTATGGCGATGACAGAATTTTCTGCAGGCGAAAGAACCATCTCCAGAATCATCACTGTTATTTTTTAATCTTTAAAACAGCTTTTCCACCCTTGCTTTATTTTGGGAATAGCTAAACCATTACAACTGAAATCCCCTCTCTTCCTCCAGCTAAAAATGCTGCCTTGCACAGCACCTGTCACAGAAGGCTTCAGTCTGAATGGGAGCGGATGAACAGAGCTAATAACCAAATCAGGACATTGTAATATAATGGGAAAATGTTCCCTAACAGTAGTAGTAATCAGTGAACTTTGCCTTCAGTTGGATGGGGTCAAGCATTAAAATACTTCTTAGTTACTTGAGCCTTTCAAAAAAAGCCCTTCACATAATTTTGTCATCTTATTTTTGAGTGCTAGAATGCAGAGAGAGAGAGGAATAGGTGAAAGACATCCAGAAACGTGAGCATGTGTAAATACATTTTTAGGGGCTCAATGCCTTTAATTCTGTCTTTCTTCTGCTGTTAACCTCACTTGTTCCATCTTTACTTAGGCAAGACCTGTGGCACAGATCTTTTGTCTACTCTGCTCAGTGTGTACATTTAAACATGCAGAAATTTAAGGTGGGAACAACAACCACAAAATTCTCATCTTCCTCATTGTCCTTTCTTTTTTTTTTCTGAGGCATGCAGAAATGCTCAGCATTGAGCAGCCTGCTACTTTGGCAGCCAGTGGCCCTCCTCCTTCCCATCATAGCTACTGCACAGGTAAACTGACCTGGTGGAGGAGCTGGGAGGCACAGGGCTGTTTCTCAGCAAGTTCTGCTACACCGGGTCCTGGCAATCAGACAGGCACTAGCAGAGAAGGTCTCCTTACAAGCGCCGGGGAACTTCCCCCAAGGAATGGTAGATAGAGATGTTGGTGTGCAAGGAGTGTTTCGTGCTGTGCTCCTGTGAAATTCAAGACTTTTGCCTGTGAATATTTTCTTGGAGTCATCTAATTGCATATGAACATGCAAGGAGGGGGACAACACTGCTTCACCTTCCTTCACAAGGCCTGGGCTCCTGCACTTGGAGGCTTGGAAGACTTGGGGTCAATGGCACAGACCTCTAAGAGCACCACGTAAGAAATGCTGTAGCTTCAAGGCTTGGGGTGACCCACAGGCTCTCCTTCCCAGCAAGCACAAGCAGGCACAGCTGCGGCAGGGTGACATGACCCTGCCCACAGCCCAGCAGAGGATACCCACCCTCAGCTGAGGGTAGCGAAGGCCATGGCACAGCTGCAGGAACGGCTTGCCTTGGAGGATTTTGTAATGCTTTGGGAAATTCCCGGTTTGGGAGAAAATTTGGAGGGCTGCAAGTGGTAAGAAGGTGCCAACAACACTGGCATGTTTTCTCTCCTGGCTTTAAGCTAAAGCCAACAACAAATATTGTTTCGAAGGGCCACGCTCGATTTTTATATCTGCTTAAAATCTTGACTTACAAATGGGTTCCTGTTATGTGCTTCTCTAAAAATTAGATTTAAAAAAACCCTACCTTTTGATGTTATTGACTTGCCAGCCCTGTCACTAAAGCCGAATTGAATCTAGCACCTCCTGATTGTTATCAACTGTTCTTGGTTGGCTACAGTGCATGATTGGTATCGATCTTGTGGGAATAAAACTAACAATGCTTTTGTTTTTGGATCCGGAGAGATATTTATCTTTTCATCTGTGACTATCATTTCTATAAAAGAACGAATTCAGGTCTGTAAATTCACACTGCAGTTATACATTTTATTATTTCCTACCAACGATTTTCCCAGGAAGTATTGAGCAAGATGCTGTGTTTTTTTTGTTGTACAACTTTCCACTCTGTTTTTGTCTGGTAATGTTCCCGAGAGCTAATGGATATCGATACGTAGGATTCTGGGAGATGGAGAGGGGTGAAATCCTTTTAAAGCCTTGGTCTTCATCATCTATCAGAACTATATGATGATTTAGTTTTTATTGCATATATATTTTATTTGTATGTAGTATTTAGGTCAAATGCACAGCTCTTTAATGAGCGTATTGATTATCAGGTTTATGAACCTATCAGAAGGGGAGAAGAGACATAAATGTAATAAATAAGCATTACTCTTAGTTCATCCTTTCCCATCATGTCTATTCAGAGGGCTTTTCTGCATCAAGCTCCATCTGAAAAGGGAGAAAATGGTCAGATGGTCAGACCCCTTCTTTTTTGCTCATTCTCCCACAAAGTGCCAGGGCAGGAGGTCCCTGGGAAGTAGAGGGAACAGAGCAGCTGTAGGTGACCAGATCCCTCCATCTGCCATGTTCGCCCCACCTAGCAATCCCAAACTGCAGGACGCTTCAAGAGTACCGTGTCGCTTTGGTGGGATGAGACAAAAGGAGACACCCTCCCTGTTTTCCTTAGCTGTTTGTTTGCTGCCAGCCTGGGGGAGTGTGCTGCCTGGACGAGGCTGCTGCTCACCATGTAGAAGCCTTCACCTCCCTGAGTCTGGTCCTTCCTTAGGACTGGGGCTGTAAAGTCCTGCCTGGAGCCTGAAAAGAAACTAGCAGGTATGGAGCTGAGCATACAGATCGCTTCAGTCTGATGATGTTGTCTATGCTGTAGAATGAAAAAAAGGTTGTTTGCCTTTCAGGCTGGGTGTGGAAATGACCAAAGATAATTTGTTGTATCATTTATTGTAGTATTTGTTGCTCTGCACTCTTGAGGTTTCGTAGCATCAGTTTGAGTTTCATTTAAAATAGTTCAAGAGGAGCCCATGTCATGGAGCAAACTGAACTTTCCGTGAAATGTATCAATTTAATGGGGTCGGTTGGATTTACTTTCCTTTCATTAAGATGTGCTCTGCCCAATATGGCTTAATGCTTATTTACATATTAGGAAATGTTATTTCTAAATTCATTCATGTCATTTCTCTATTCATGCATGTGTAATAATAACTTTTAACTCATTTTATGTCATCGCCAGTGAATAGGAATTTAAACACTGCCTCCCAAGATGCCAGTGCAGTTTTGCTCGTTGACCTAAATGCCGTACATCGAGAGGAAGTGTAGCCAGCGGTTTTCTGAGACATTTTTTTTTTTCCATCAAAATGAACTTTTCTAAATAATTTTTCTGGGAAAGTACTGGACCACAAAATTATCCCTGAAGTGCCACTGTCCTGGAAAGATGGATTTTTGATAGCACATTATGAAAAAATATTATCAAGTGAACTTCATGTGGCACCAAATGAAAGCACCTTGAAAATGTGCTATTTTGTGGTTCAGGTGAACACCTGTAAAAGCGTCAGCGGGTCAGGAATCGACTAGAAGCATCCTCTGAATTCTGACTACCGAAGGGACAGTAACAATGGAAAATAAAGGCTGTGCTCACGGTGCGGCGGTGTGCCTTTTTACACTGCATTACGCCGTAAGAGAACGATAGGCAAATCTGAGGGGGGGGAAATGGAAAGTGCCTGGAGGAGGCTGCGATAAGAGTTTCAGAACACCTCTCTGAATTCTGCATTGCTAATTTCTTCGGTTTGTTTGTATGCACAGAGAGAGCTGGTAAAACAAGACAGAATAATCTGAATAATTGCCGCGAATGGAAAAACATGCGGTGAGGAGATATAATGAGAGATAGACGGTACATTAATGTGCGAGTTGCAAATGTTATCAAAAGGTTATCTTCAGCTGCTGGTGCAAGCAGACAATGGGAACAGCAGCAGTGGCTCTGAAAGGAGGGCTCGTGCAGGAGAAGAAATGAAAAGAAATTCCGAGTTCCTGGTTTTCTGAGCTTTGCATGTGGACTTTGGGAATTCAGACAGCTTTCCCCATGTGGAAGGTTTGAATGATCAGTAGGAGATAAGGAGTCGATCTTGCAGGCTGCTAGGAGAAATTCTGGAGTGGTAATATTGTGCTCTCTGCTGCAAGTACACAAAGGTCGTTAGTTGGTAAGCACTGTGAACGTTTAAAGGCGTAACTTGATGTTAGTTTCATTGCCTTTTGGTGGAGGAATGGGTTCTTGGGATATGAGATAATTACACTTCTAGGTTCTCCTTCATCATCACGGATGTTTGAAACTACCTTTTAATGAAAATGTAATTTCCTAATCCTGCGAGTCTAGGAGCTGAGGTTTCCAAACTGTTTTGAGAGCCAGCATTAAGTTTGTAGCAACCAGGAGTGCTGACTAGTCGCTGTGGTCACTTTGTGCCTCTTCAGCCCTTATAAAAAGCGACCTTCCCTGTAAGAGGACTGTGCATAACTCATAGTACAGGCTGATAAACCAAAGTCTGTCCCTGCCTTGAAAACATGTGTGTCTCAGGCAGCAAAAAAGTGGCTGGAAATAAGGCAGGAGAAGAAGCCAGAAGAAAAACCAGGCGTAACTGCTGTTTGGCATAATGCCAGTTCTTAAATGTTTTTCCTCTTCTTTTTCCTTCCACCAAGGAAAACCATACTGTCTGAGGACCGAGGCTGCTGTAACAGCAGTGACAGATTTGTGAACAAAAGTGCTTCAGAGGAGGCTGTTGGCAGGTACCTTGATGTTCTGGTCTCCCAAGACCACTTGGTCGTGGCTATACATGCCTGTGTTTCTTCATTCCCTCAACATTGCCTTCTCCCATATTTTTTTTCTACTGATTGTCATCAGTAGATTAACTTCCCTCAGTCCCAGAGTCACAGAGTGTTAGGCACTGCAAGGGACCTTGAAGGATCATCTAGACCAATCCCCCTGCTAGAGCAGGAAAGAAGCAGAACTTTCAGTTCTGACACTTTGTGACTGTTGAAGATGGGCAGGGAGCTGTATTTTGGGGCAAATGCTAAGAGCAATTTCAGTCAACCTGAAGCTGAGTTTGGGTTTATTTTTCTTTGAACTAGATACACAAAATTCTAGAGCAAATAACCTGCTGGGAAGTTTAGCAGTTACAGTATTTACTCAGTCTCAGCAAGTCTCAGGTTGGTTTCTAACTTGCTGTGAATCCTCCTTTTCCCGTCCCTACCAGAGGACTTCATTTTCCTAGGGAAAAGTGTCCTCGCTCTGTCTCTCTGGCGTTGTTCCTTCAGTAAATCAGTGGGCAGTCATTGCAGTCGGTGCATTCAGTGACATGTCCTGCTGACACTGCAGCGAGTCCTTCCCATGCCCTCTCTCTTTGCACGCTTTGTTCCATCACACTGACCAGCGCGGTGGCCAGAGGTGGTGGAGAAGACTCTCCAGTGGCCCCTTGCAGAAGAGGGCTGTCATTCACACAGTGGTTAAAACAGCCGGGCGAAAGGCAGGCTCCCAGCCTTAAATCAGGCAGCAGGTTTCCCTGATCCACTTTATTAAAGTTAGCATTGCCTTTCCTTTACACGCGAGCACGCGGAACAAAACATTTCATTTCCGAGCAAATGGAATGTCAAGTGGAATGATGTGGTGGGGGGATTCAGTTCTGCAGAGATAAAATAAATAAATAAAGTTTGATCCAGGGCTGTTTGTTTAATTTTTTATTCTCTCCCTGTGTCTGTTGGTTCAGCATCTGAACCAAAAAGCCAGTTCTTCCTACAGCCGTTGCGTTGGGGGGAATACAGATGCAACAACAGCCGTATCATTTTAATCTGGGCTTGTGATTTAGGGGTGGCAGCGGCAACTTTTGTGATGTCTGCAGATGTCTAAATGCTATTTTAAAGAGCATGATAGAAACATGAGTATCTGGATATTTGTTGTTTGTTCATAGTTTAATTGCATAGAAAGATCCAGGCAGAGAATTGTACATTTTAAAATCAGAATTATGACATTTGAACATGAAAATTTAAATTAGTTCCACAGACTCCATTATCTGACTTGCTTGTGATCACACGCGTGGCTTGGCCCACACAGCACCACGGTAAATTGGGTGTTTGGGTAGCGGTGATTTACTGTGTTTTGAAGCAGTTTGTTCCCTCCGGATGGGAGACTGCAGCCCTCGTCCTGCGGCCGGCCTCCTGCAGCGTGTCCCTGGGGAAGGCAGCTCTGCTCCACGCCCTGGGCAGTCACTTCTGCCACCTCGTGCCTCAGGTCTCGGTCTGTGGAACGGGCTTGCAGTTCCCTGGCACACTAGGTGAGAAATCCAGTAGCCCCTCAAATATCCATAAAGTGGCCTGCTTCTCTGGGTTTAAGGCAAAACTGTTTTATTAGTTGCATTAGTTGCATTTACAGCAATGAGTGGGGATATCCTGCCTCCCCGGCCTTGCTGCGTGCCTCGGGGCAAGGCAGGGGGCTCCCTGCAGGGCCCGACCATTTGTCCTGCCTGCGGGGCTGTTTGGAGATGAGGTGACATTGTGTAACTGCTGCTAGCTCCTTTTCAGCCAGCAGGCTACTCTGTAATTCAGCCTAATTCTTGGGTTTTACTTTTATTTTTTTAACAATCATTGTTGCAGGAAGGCATTATGGCACTCCAGAAAGAGGGGATAGGTGGCCTGGGGATTGTTAGCCTATGTCTGTAAATCCAAGTTAAATACAGGGTTGTAAGAGACTGAAATCATGTGCTTCTGCAGAATGTGCTGTGATTTAGCTCTGTGCAGCAAATGGAGCCCAAAGGCCGAGCAGGGATCCTTACCCAAACTACGTTTGCGACCAGAAGTGGGACCCTGGCCAGGTTAAGGATGAGTGTGTCATGGCAGCTGCTTAGGTGGGATTCCGGGGAGGAAAGCACAAAAAAATATTGTGTTGTGGGTAAGGGGAAAACTAAGGCTGGGAGCAGTGTGGGACTATAGATTAGGGATAGAGTTGGAGCCGCTGGGAGTTCCCCAAGTGCTGTTAAGGGGCTGATAAGGTTTTGAGAGAGGATCAGGGTTGGCCTTGTATAGATTTTGCTGTTAGTTTCATAATTGCTCTGTAATTATTACAAAGAAGCTGTAATATTCATTTGTAAAAGCCTGGTAACCTGAAGAGCTAAGTGATGCAGCCTTGCAGCAATCCTGGAGCAGTGAGAGTCAAGAATTATTGATCCAGACATCCCAGAGGCATTGCTCCCGTTTTAATCAATGACAACTTGATTTCACAGGGTCCGTGGCTTCATTGCAAGTGCCCTCTTTTTTTTTTCATTGCAAGTGGCCCTCTTTTACAGCTGCTTTGTGACCGATTTAGAGGCTCTTCTCTTTAGGTTTATCATGTAATCTGTGGAGAGAGCATCCTTCTGGGAGCAGCCTGTAAGTGTTGCAGGCTGGCCCCAGAGATGCTGGAAACTGAGATCTATCCTCAGTCCCTTCTCGTGTTTATTGAGCGCTTATATCCAAGTGGCCAGTTGGTGGCCAACTTCGGACAGCTGTCACGGCTAAAAGCACTTCTACAGGTGCCTGCAGTGGTGTGGGCACTGGGTGTCCATCCCGGGCTGCTCTGGGTTGGGTTAAACTTCACCCTCTTCTCCGCCAGGAAGTGGACACTTCAGCAAGTAAGGGAGCATCTGCAAGCTCAGTTCTTGTTTTTCTTGGCATTTTCCAGCTGCAGTTGAACTACGTCTGAGGAAAGCATGTAGCTCTCGGCTATTTTCTGAGGTGGCTGGGCTTTAGTCAATGGTCACAGAAGCAATACCAACTTAAATTTTTCTTATGAGTCCAGAAATTCTTGTTTAATTAAATATTCCAAAGCAACTAGTGAAATCTTTAAAGGCAATTCCCGTTTCTAAGACATACTTAGTGCAGTATAGTATTCCCAATTATGGGAAAACTCACTGTAGGCAGCTCTTCTGTAACTTCTAAAAGGGTCTTGTTCCTTTTAAAAACCTTCCATTACTGTCTAACTGCACTGAAAAATTCTCACTCTTCAGAATTATTTGCGGTGTATTTCAGAAGAATACTATGTCATTTATAATCCAATGAAAGCCCTACTATTGACTAGGGGGTAGTCTCCATTAAAATATTAAATCACCAGGAGAGATGCATTAACTCCGACTATTTCGATAGGTCGGTGTGACTCTAGCTACAGTGGTGGGGCACTGCAGCCCCGATGCCGTCCCACGGCTCTTAGCGACAGCAGTCCTGCTCCCACACAAACAAAGAGCAAAATCTCAGCATTTCCAAAACTCGGAGCCCCTGGGAATTTTACCGGGCTCAGTGAGTTCAGAAGTTGGCATCTGTTGTTCCTAATTATTCCATAATAATTAGTGATGCAAATCCCACTTGGGGAGGATCTTCCCTGTGCTTTTAGAAACTAACAACACAAGACAGAGCCCTCGGAGCCGAGGTTCAATGCTCAGTGAGGTGATTATGCAGTTATGTTAGTAAGGAATAGAAAGAGTGAGCCAGCTGCCTCTGCCGCTCCTGATAACACAAAGAATGGTATTTTCTACTTGTTGTGACTTCAAGACAAAATGCAAGGTAATATCTGATGCATCAGTGATTTACAGCTGAGAAGGTCTATGTAGACTTAATCTTTTTTGGTTTTAAATACCCATCTCCCCCCCTCGAAAATGCTAGCTATGTTAACACAGCTGAATATTAGGATGATTTCAGATGAAAATAATTTCCAGTATGTTGACAAAATTATTCCAGTAATTCTGTTCTTGATCTTATCTCAGATTATGTCTGTCAAGCCTTACCATGAGAGAAGATTTGGGCCCTCCGATTCCAGTCTTTTCGGTAAATGTTTATCTCAACTTGAACATTCTAGTAAGACACAAAATTATATCTTTATTGTGGAGTTACAGTAATTATAGTATATCTCGAGAGATGGCGAATCGATCCAAAGAGGACACATGCTGTCTGAACAGCAGTTATCCTTAGTGCAGGGTCAGAATAGCCTGGGTAACACTGGGGGACCGTGCAATTTGGATCATCAGGCTAACTCCTGTTTCTGCTCTGCAACTCTCTGTTCTTCATCAGATATTTCATTCAGTACCTGAGGAATCCAGACCACAATGAACGCTGTTCAAACTTTTAGCAGTAAATAACAGATGCAATTTCAATGAGTCAACATTTTCTGACAGAAGTAAAATGTGATCAGGAAATCCCTGACCTGATCTAAACCTTCCTGAAGTTTTGTTCAGTGTGTAAATTTTCTTTATTGCGGAGTTGTAAATCATCATTTTACTACAGACATTGACAAATTCTGCTCTCCTGATGCAGAAACAGCGTTGCCATCTCTTCCAATTAATTTTCATCATCTTTCTCATAGTAATTGTTGTTTAAATCTCCTTCACCTAAATTTCTCTGAATATTGCCTTGGGGTTTGTTTGGTTTTGATTGTTTGTTAGCTTGGGGAGTCATTTTCTTTCGTTTTAAGCATGTTTTCTACCCATAAAGGAAAAAAAAAATTAAAACCCAGTTGAACTGTAAGAAGCAAAAAACAAAGTGTAAAAGAAAAGAACAAATAGCAATGCTCCCCCTCATTTTTTCAGCCAATTTCAGGTAGCTTTAAAACATTTCCGTGTAGATGCTGCTATCCTCATACCTCCTGTTGGGAGTCAGTGTGGGAGTTGGGGGATGGCACGCTATGTATGTCGTCCGCATCATCTACCTCTTACTAGACTGATGTTTTATTTCCCATGTAAGTACCGTGACGTTTTTCCTCTCTTCCCTATTCTCGCTTGCTGCTGGCTGTTTTGGTTATGTAATTAATTGCAGAGGTATTTATTAAAAGAGGGTTTTTCTTTCAAGATACTTGGTCCAACCTTTGCTCTCCCCTGCTGTTGTCGCAGTAAAGCGCACTTCCACAATTAACCATTAAGTGGGGATGTAAATTAAGCTGCTGGACTCGCAGATAAATGAAACTGTCACATGTATAATTGCTAGGCAAAGTGGCTACAATTTTAGCCATTTTCATTGGCCTATTATTGCAGTTTTCTATTGCTAAAATAATAAATCATTGTTTCGAAAGAGGTATGTTCCCTATGAGAGAGAGGGAGAGAACTATTGCATATGCAATAAGGTGGGATGTTGGGAGATTTTTAAGCAGTGCTTTTGTATGAGAGAGCTTTGGCAAGGCCCCAGGCCCATTGTAAGTTAGCAAATAATTGTTTCGATGGGATGCAGCGCTGCGCTGGGTGCTCTGCCAGGGTGCTTGAAGGAGATGCGGAGAGCGAGCGTGGCGTGTAGGCAGGCTGGGGAAGCACCGGGCTCATGCCCTACCAATGTCTCCCTGGTGCCCAGGCTGGGTCTGTAGCTCCACATAAACTGTCCCTCGGTCTTCTCTGCTCAACTGCAAGCCTTCTTCAGGGTCTGGATCTTAGCACGCGCCTGTGCCGTAGTTCATTTGGTGATTTGCATTGGGACATATGGCAGCACTGTGGTATAAAACACAGCAAATGACTTTAAAAAGTCTTGGCGAGCTTTCATTTTTCCCCCCAAAGTAATTCTTCCGTAAGGTTTGTTTCCGCTTGAAAGCAAGTGTGGGCGTATTTGATCATTTCCTTTCTTGTGCGACATCCAAGAGACTTATTCATATGCCAGGTGACTGGAACATATCTTTCACTTAGAAGTGAAATGGGAACAGTTTGGTACCTGCTTCTGATGCCTTTTTCAGACCACTGTGTGTAACTTTAGCCTCTCTGTTATTGTGCAGGTATTTGGAGCACTCGGTAGTGCTTTCCTCGGTATATCAACTGGATGTTTTGATTAGTTAAAACTTCCATTTGAGGAAAACCCAAGATTAGAAATTCAAGTTTCATTAACTGTGCCTACAGCAGAAAGTCATCAGAGTTTCAAATAGGTCTCAGGAGCACAAGAAGCTATAAATCATTTAAGCTCGTTAGAAAGTTGTTTAAGCTCTTTTGTTTGCTATCCTAAAATTCTCTGTTATGCAGTATTTTATCCTCTATGTAAGATCCCTGAAACTCCACGTTATTATGAAAAACAAATGCAGGTCTTTGTAATTATTTGTTCTGTTTCATGGGGGAAACTTTTGAGATGTCATGTGAAGGACCTATATTGCACATTAAAAAAAAAAAAAAAAAAAGGACATTAGGCAGTTTTGGGCAAAATTACTGAGGATATTCAACCCGTCAAAGAGAGAGATGTTAGGCAAGTGATGGAAGCACCTTCTTTAGAAAATTATGCCACTTTAAGGAGTCTCCAGGGGGTCACTCCAGCGTACCGTTTGCTTCTAAAAGTACTGACCTTAGTGCCTCTGTTCACCCTAAAACTAAAATGTAAGCCCTAAACCTTACCGGTAGTATTGATAAAGGAACCCTATCCCAGACTGCAATTCCTGCTTTTAATTGGGGAATATTACATCCTATAGGCTCTGAATAGATCCAACGCAGTTGCAGGTCCAATTCGATATGTGAAGTGTTTGGTCTTTCTGCAATTTCCCAATATTGCAATTTTCCCAGAAATACTAACAGATAAAGATAAAGCAATTTTAGCTGTTCCTCAGTGGCATTCTCTGTACTGATTTCAGGCTCTTCTTGAAATGCTAATATATCATCCTCACCGCTGTACTCTTGCAGCCTGTTCCCCGAAGGGGATTCGGATTGCCTTCTTAGTAGCAGATTATTTCCTGATCACATTTCTCCTATCAGGGAATCCATGTATTCAGCAAGAGACCGAAGCACAGTGATCATTTTACAATTTAGCTTTATCTAGTCATCTATTAGCAAGTCATATGATATTTCAAGTCGTTTTAGCTTTGATGAGGAAAAGAGCTCACCAAGACATTAATCACTCAGTAGTTTGTATACAAAGCAAATCAGTGCCTCAAAGCATCTGAATAAACTGCTGTCTCTTTGCCTAAAAAACAGATATTTTTTCTATCAAGGGCACTGGAGGATGTTAACAGATGCCTTCATGTGTCTACTTTGCTGGACCATTTAATGCTAATCTAGTGTTAGATTACCTTTCTGAAACTGCTAATAAAATCTGTTACATTACTGTGTTTAGCTGAGGCCCCAGGGCTTCGGAGATGAGATTTCTATCCACTGACAAATCATGGCTGGGTGAAAACTCAAAACAGATACTTTTCTGCATCAGGTGTGAAACACACTCGCATCCTAATCCCCCCAAATGATACGGTAATGGAGAGATGTATAAAACGTTTGTTTATTCCGCAGAAAAGATTTAATGTGGGGATGAGGGCAGGGGAATACGTATCCTTGAGCTATATGCAACTGCAGGAAGGCCAAAGTGGATGTCAAACGCTTTCTTTCTGGTATGTTAGTGCTTGGCACCCAGGCAATGCAGATTTTAAGGTCCATATACCATACAAAGTGGTAAAAGCTCAGACCCTGTTTGTTTTTCCAGCCCTGCTGGTCTCACTGGTGCAAGCAGTCCTGGGAATTCAAAAACCTCAAATGGAAATGGGTCTTGGTAAGAGATTTTCAGCTGCCATAAAGCACTCTCATGCCTCAGTGTAATTATGGCTGTTCAACTTTTGGGGTAAGTACTGCAAGAGTCAGTAAGTAAAATGGACCCTGGAGAACATCTCTCCATATGGCAGCACGACTGGAAGACTGAGATTTTTCCAAGACTAATGTGACCCATCAGAGCTTTGTGCTCGCGTTATTGATGGAGTTACTGTATTGCATTAACTGCCAAAATGTCTTCCCGCTTAACAAATGACAAACTGCGTTTTACAATATTGGTATTCTTGGATGATTCCCCTGGAAAACATCTCAGATTCCTTCGTGCAGGGTGCCTTTGGGGGTCTTTAATGTTTTGGATGGCTAGTGGTAGCTAGAGCCCAACAGGAATGCAATTTGGAAGGAAGCTCCCGAGTTTGATTTTTCACAGCGTTGTGCCTTGTGCAGCCCTTTAAACCTGGGTTCTGAGAGCAGGAAACAAAACACCTCCCAGGCAGAAAGTCAGGACACCACGCTGCCTTTGTTCACTCTGTGCCTTTGGAGTGCCACCCGAAACTGGAAACCAGCAGGAAGGAAAGGCTGCTCTTTCTGCTTTCTGAGCGGTGCATCCAGTTTCTTCTACTTCAGATGGCAGCAGATGAGCTACTCATCCAGACTTTCTTTATAATCTCTGCTGAGAAACAGGCATTTCTACAGCATGATTCATCTATCTGCCTCAGATGCCTGCACGAGGAGGAGGTGGGACACACCGCTTCCCCCTGCCACCTGTGAGGGGAGGCTCTGCAGGCCGAGTTCAGAGGTAGGCGTCTAATCTCCTCTGACGGAGATCTTAGCCCATATGTTCAGCCCCATCCCCTCACTATCTTTCTTGGCCCTTTCAGAGAAAAAGGCCTTTTCTGAGACAGACTGTACGTGTGGTTTTTGGCAGCCGAGCACTCGAAAACACAGAGCCCAGTGCAAGGTCCTCAGACTTAGAAGAGGAAATTCCCAAATTAAAACCTACATTTCTAAGGCTTGCTTCTTTCGGAGATGTGCCTATCCCGGTGGCATCAAGGATCCTGGCTGATGTTCAGTGATGCTCTTCCAGCAGAAGCTGAGCTCTGCTGTGGTTGAATTACCCTTCACCAAAGTGGGACCCCACACCTAGTGGGATGTCGGTTCCCACTGGGTGCTTCCACAAGGAGAAAGCAACTTCCTTTCAGAACCGGGTGTGATAAGAACGGCTGTGGGCTTGATTCCCTGTTGTCCGCCCTCGTTGCAGCAAGGATCAATCCTACACATGGCAGTTTTCTGCCAGACATTTTGCTTCAGCAGCCCAACCCTCTCTTGGGATGCTTTGCCTGGGTGGCCAGGCTTTCAGCTGGTTGGCAGACTTGCCCTTTGCTGTGACTGTAATGGGAGAAAAATGAAGAATGACTCAAAGGCACCCGCTGAAATAAAGAGCCAAATAGCTTTGTTTATAGAGGGGGAAGGAAATTAAGGGTTGGTGTGAAAAAAAGGCTGGGAAATGAAGTGAAGATAAACTAGAAAAAGGCAAGCAATCAGTAGACTGGATGGTCTTTTTTTGTTCTTGAAAAGTCTTTGCTCTTATGAATACCGGTGACCCTTGAAGGATCTCTCTGATTGATGGGACAACTCCAGCTAAGTGGGGAACACAGCTGTACATTTTTCATAGGTCCTAGAGACAGGCCTGCTAGCAAAGGCTCAGTAGCAGCTTGGATGGCTCTTTTCTAACCCTTTTGCACTGCTAATAGACGTTCTGCAGGCTGCCAAAGGAGGGATAATGAAAATCAAGCCAAGGGAGGTCTAAAAACCTCACTCCATCAAGGACAGCGTCTGCTGTGTGAATTGTCAGGAAAGGTTTAGATATTGGCACAGCCTGCTCTCCTGGAGGCAGGACAGTCAGGCAACTGAATTCTCCATAAATTTTCCTGTCATTCATCTGCCAGGAGTATTTTTCAGAAAGGCTGCTGTTCCATCCAGGTACTCCCCTTTTGTAATCGAATGATGATTTATTATCCAAGCAATGAAGAAAAATATATTGCCTCGGAATTTATGAATGCGTAATGATATGTAAGCCATAATAATGAATCACTCCTTTCCCTCCCCTCCCTTCCCCATGTATATTTGGATGTTTATTTCCATATAAATTTCCATTTATTTATCTCTTCCTAAGTTCTCCTTCACAAAGGGGAATTCCCAAGTTAAGGTGCTGGAGAGTTTGAGATACCTGAGTTAAAAAACAAACTGCATGCCTGCCAGCTTTCTGCTTCGTTCTGTACTTTTTTTTCCCAATTCCTGATCCTCATCTGAGCCATTGCTGCCTTGTGTCTCCCTGGCAGATGTCATTTTGACTCATGCAACTATTTTTGCAGTTGTGGAGTATTGTCCAAGTGTGAGCGCAGGCTGAGGCGACTCATGCTCCTTGACCACCTGGCTGCTGTTGCGTGGTCCAGCAAGGACCAGCACAGGCACAGCCAAGTGCTGGATCCCCTGTGGGCTGTCCTGGCGAGAGGTGCCCATTGTGTGTGCCCTCCATGCCACGGTGTCACATGCCTTAAAGGCTGTCTAGTCCAGAGTCTTAAGTATTGCTTGTACTTGTAGCAAGACTGAAGGAGCCAAGAGCCTAACATAGCCCAGGCTGTGAAGAATAAGAGAAAAAACCTCCTCTAACACCCTCAAGGGAGCAGTGTTGGAGAGAAACTGAAGCCTGCCGTGAAGTGGTATGACCCTGGTGATGTGACTCGAAGTAACTCCAAATTACGTGCTGCATTCAGGTGTTGAACTCAGCTATCGTGAAGCCTAGCCTTCAATGCAGGGTTATATTTTCCACTTTAATGCATTATTCCATCTGGACCCATTTTGGAAGACAAGGCAGTGTTCAATGGCAGAGCCATTACGAAAGAAGGAATCTATCTGAACTAGGTTGAAAATTGAGGAAATCGATTCAGTGCAATGGCCTTGGCCAGTGCTGTGCTCCACGAGACGGGGTACATCAGGGTAATTCCATGATGGGGAGAAGTGACACTGGTGAAACCACACCTGATTTCCCCTCTGCACACGCTCCCCAACCTCTGCTACTGTTTGCCAGGGAAATGTCTAGCTAGGCTGACTCTTGCGTTTATTTTCTAGAGTTATTTTTGCAAACTTTTGTGTGCTATTTACGAGCTTCCCCAGTTGGTTACTGTTATGCTGGGCTTGAAAGTTAGTTAGCAAAATGTATTCTTTTATGCTGGAGATGTCAAAAGAGCTTTATGGAGGTTAGAGACCGAGATCTACCAAAATTCAGAAGGAGCTGGGTAGCTAGCATAGAGCAATTTCATTGACAATCCCTGGTTAGGCCATTTTGTTAGAGTTGGTATATTCAGAACAAGTCACAGAAAAAAACTGTTGGCCATAAGAGCTGTAGGGAACAATCCCACAGTTCTGGCTGCTCTGTTAAAGTCTCATAAGGCAGGATAGACAATGCAGCAGGCTTCACCCCTGGGGGGCTACAACATGTGGTTCTGAAGGGATTAATAAACCCACTGTATTTCAATGAGTGCTGTAACAAGACGGTATTGCAAAAGTGTCTCAAATACTGAGTAGGACTCTGGCCAGAGGCAGGCTCTTCAGTGTCTGGAAGTGCACACACACAGGCGCTCTTAGCTCGCTCAAGACCAAGTCGGTCTTTAGCAAAATGAAGACGTTACTGGAAAAACATAAAACTTTATCCATCCTTGCAGGCTGCATTTGCATTTGAATGTTTTTTATTCTTTTCATGCTCATAAAAAGTGTTATATTAAATATTAATATGGTATTTTTCTTGTGTTACTGTACACTTTCCACATACCTGGAAATTAACTCCATTGTAACCACAATAACCTCCCAAAAGAAGACAAAAAAACCCTGTTTATACTAGTGGAAGAATATCGCAAAAGCAGATTGAAGAGTTTCATTTTTCCACCGGCCTGCCAAATTCCTTGACTGACATTACTAAAGGTATAGGTATGACTATCTCTATGTTCCTTTATTATTAAAATGCAGCAGAACAACAGGGCAGGCAGCGCTTGGTAAAGCACAGCGATAGAACTCCTAAAAACCTGCTTAACAGCCTTATCTCATCTCAGGGAGCTTCACTCTCTGGAGGTAAGCCCAAATGAGCATGAACGTTTTGAGTCGTGCTGCAGGGTGCCTTGACCCTGGCTTTTCTGCAGGCCTGGGACCTGTGCATGTGTGAGGTGGGACAGGGACCACGTGAATTTTCTGGCTGGCATGCTGGAGGCACACCAGACATCCTCGTTCATGCTGCCATGATCTCCATGGCAGGCAGCTGCTCTTGGTTCTGGTGCGGTGCCTTTTGTGCTTATGCTGGCTTGAGCAGAATTGGGTGCACTTTGCTCCCCATAGCCATACCAGTGCTCTGATTGTTTCCAAGTTTTTCAGCATTAGGTTCTCGTATTTCCATGCAAGACGTGAATATGAGCATTTAAACTTGATTTTGGAGCAGCACGGAAAATGAAGAAGGCAATTTTCCGTAGGTATAACGGACTTTGGACACATGGTATCTAAAAGTACAGTAATTGCATTTTCATGCTCTCATTATAAAATCTACCAAGGTATCTCAGGTGTCGTCCCTCATTAAAGTGCTATTTTATCTGATTGTTGGCCATGGAAACTCCATGTCAAACTTCAGAGCTATGGATGAAGCCTCTCTTCTTCTCAGGAAAGGACTGATTTGTTTAGGCTCGCTACTCTTTTGTTATATAAAATTCTTCCTGCCCATTTTGCACCGATTAAATAAAAATAGGGAGAAGATTCTCTTGAGTGGTCCTGGTTTGCAATTTATACATTGCATACCGGCTGACTGGTCTTGTTGGGTTGACCTCACAGAGAAGGGAAAAGCTGAAACAATCAAGACTATCCCTGGCTGATAAGAGAGGAACTGCTGACTCGGCTCAGGCACGTGTTTGAATTGCACATGCTAAGCTAACAGACTACAGTATTTACATGACTTCACTAAACACTTAAATCTATTTTGTGGACAAAAGGATTTTAAGTTAATTTATTTTGTTGAGAGAATAATTTAAGCAAGTTAGCATTTTGTTGACAGAATTATGATGAAATTCATTTTGTCTGCATAACTGATTGGACAGTTAGCAGAATGCATTTTCTCCCCAGAATCCAGTATGTGCCAGGACTATCAAATACGGTTTCCTCCACGATTTCAAGTTGTTCTGTCAACAGAATGAATACAAAATCCTTTTGTCTACAAAATGAACTTAGGTGTTAATTGTTTGTCAATAAGGAGTGCAAAGCCAAATGATCCTCTGTTGAACACTGATAAAAATGTACAGGGGCGTGTGTGCGGGGTTGTGCGTGCGTGCAGACATGCACAGCTGTGCCCCTCGCTTTGTTGTCAGAGTCCAAATGTCACAAAGCAAGAGCCTGGCAGGGAACGGCATCTGATCCACGCCAGGGCTAGGCATGGTCTGGGTATCACGGTCGTGTTGGGAGCATCATGAGGAATTAAGTCGTGTAGAAATGCAGAACACGGCGGCTGGGGAGCTGTCAGTATTTTTCTAGCAGGGATTAAATCCTGTCTCTGTGAGCATTGATTCTGGTTCGTCTCGGTATGGTACAGTACACGCGGGGATGCAGAGGTTTTCCTACCTGGAAGAATTGCGTCACAAATAGATGTGGCTGATGAGGAGCAGCGAGAGGATGTGTTGTATTCAGATCATGCTGGCTGGGAGCTGAGGCTTAATGAAATGAACTCATTAGTTTGAAGTCCTATGGGGAAACACCTCTTAGAGACCATGAATTGATTTGAATCCTGTTGACCGCACAAGCCATCCTCTCCTTCTGGACAGACGCAAATTAAGGAGGTACACCATGAACTTTGTGCCCATAAAAGATGGAAATTTCACTTAAACTCTGATGGTAAACACAGCTGGGCTTATCTGAAGCCCACTGATGGCTTTCATTTTATTTTTGCCATTTTCTTTTTTTTTTTTTTTTTTTTTTTCCTTAGTTTTGAAGACACACAGTGTTCTCAAGTATTCATATACTCAATTTTGAAGGTGCCATCTGGGATGTCAGCTCTCAGCACCTCTTGGGTAGACCAGGGAACATAATGGAGAAAATGTTGTGTGGTTTTCTCTGAAAATATTATATTTTTGGAGCAGCCTGCCTAGCAATAAATATCTGGAAAGGAACAAGAAAAAAAAAAAAAAAAAAAAGAAATATTCCCTCATTAAAAGTATCATAAAAATTGCACTTTTTTTTTTTTTTTCCTTCCCTTCTCCTCCTTTGTGCTTTTAAGAGGGTTAAAGTTAATGGAGGGTAGAAAAAATATGAAATAAAGCTATGAAGAAATATGACAGTGTCACAGTGCAACATCAAAGTTCAGCCCTCTAATATGTTTTCATGTTCAATCAGGAGAAAACAACCAACTAATCCCCAAGTTCATTTATACTGCTTAAAGTACCCCGGCTTTCAGCTCTGCTAATTGTCAGAAAAGCCAAAAGGAAAGAAAAGCAGTCCCTTTTCAGCTGTGTTTTGTCTAAATATTCTAGTCACTGCCAGGGTTTTGAGGTTAAGGAGAGGTACATCGGGTATGGAGAGGCGAGGTTAAAGGCATGAAGGTTGTTTCTCCTAATGAGGTTTGTCATTTACAAGGCATAATCATCTCTGTTTTCTGCAAGGGAACATTTATGTCAAGAGCACTATGTGAGACACTGTTTTCACGTTCTTTTGCAGAATGTGACCTTTCAGAGAAATGCAGCCATACCTGACAGTTTAGGGCTGCTCAGGCACGGCACACGTTGCAGCAGTGCTGGCGGGGGCTCAGCTGACCGTGGGACCTTCCAGCTGACGTTGGACACAAGGAGCAACTGACCTCACATCTCAAGGTGACAACTCCAGTGGGCCTCAAGTGCCCACTGCTCTTTATTAAGTGCATTTTTTACAGAGCTTCTAAAACGTTTTGTTACTGGCTTTTGCCTTTTGCGCCCTGGTGTGAACAACCGGTCTGTGGGGCAGAGCAGGAGCCACAGCTGGGGTTTTGCAGTTGGATTATACCACTTACACTTCTTCGGTTGAGTGCATTATGCTGCGTCCTGCAAAGAGGCACAATTGCTCTTGCTGCGGAAGGTAAAGCAAATCAGACGTGTCAGTCTCCCTTGTTGCTCAACACAGCCACTAATGACTGCAGCATATGTTGCTGCTTCCCAGGCCACTAGGAACTCGATGCATCTGTTACTTCTGCGGGAGCAAAGCCCTGATTGTCAATACCATCATCCCTGTGCTATTTAGTCAGCAGAACCATGGTGATGTTAACCCTCGTCTTAGCTGGTCCCAGGGTGGCAGCTCAAGAAGCATTGTGTTGGAGAGGGAGCGCTGGGAAACCCATGGAGTATTAGGTAGCAGCTGGGGACCATGACACGCTCATCTGTAATGCACAAATGATGTAAGCACCTCGCAGAAATCCCAGCCCAGAAATAAAAAGGTTGCAAATTGCTGATGTTATATTAACATGGGTTTGCAAAGCACTCACTGGGGGCTGCAGGCACAAACTGTCCAGGTAATAAAAAAACAGTGCTAATAGTGCTGAGGGACCTCTTGCAAGCCAGGATTTTCAAAACCATGTGGCACCTGTCACGTGGGGCGTCTATAAATCCGATCAGTGTGCTATGAACTTCACACTGCAAGACCGCATGCTTAAAATGGCCCGTTCAATATAAAATGATGAAAAGGGCTTTAGTCACCTTTGTATTTCACATACCTCCTCGCTGCTCACTGACTCACGTATTTGCATACTTCCCAGCAGATCACACTGCATTTCCTTTTTGCCCTGAGCTCAAGTCTGCAGTATAGGCAAAGTCACACCTATTCATAAAACTGATTTTGTGGCCTGATAACTCTTCAGGGAGAGTGGGATTTTAATGCAGGCAAAAGCAGGACACTTGGAAAAATAATAATAGAAAAAATCTGTACAATGTGCTATAAAGAGGAGAGAGGGAGTACTTGCTATTAAACTTATGTTATACCTTATAATGAAAACAAAATTTAAGCCACTAGAAAGGGCAAACACTGCTCTCTCTTGCCTACATGAATTTTAGCTAGTGGCTCCAGCATAATCATCTCCTAAATGACTTGGCTTACATTACACCTCGCTTTCTAGGTGAAACCAGAAGTGTCACTTTTGTACGTTGAGGTGATGTAACAGACTCCTCAGTATATAAATTATTACCAGCTTCTTTTAAGGCCCTAATAACTAAGTGCATGAATGACTGCAGCTTCTTAGCAAGGTCTACCTGCAAAGGTCATGTAGCATTATTTTGAGTGTAAACCACAGAAGTGGTTCCTGGAAAGGCTGTGTGGTATTTTGACACGAGGAGCATAAATGGCAGTAGTTATTCCACATGTATCACAAAGAATGGCGATGCATGTGGTTAACAGCTTTGTGTGCAGCAGCGAGGTTAGATCACCCTGGCTGCGTGCAGGCCACCAGTGGTTTCTGCTTTTCAGGGCATTTGCTCTTGTTTTGTCCGACAGAATCCCAAACTAATGGAGCTGTCGCTGTAATGTGACAGGTAGCTAACATAAAAAGGGGGCAAGATACATGACTCAGAGAAGCACTCGGTTGGAGCTATCTCATTATTCACATGCAGGAAATCAATCAGAGTGGTGTAATTCAAAGGAAAATGAAATAAAATAATATATATATATACTTCACAGTCTATACAGGTGAGCATTTTAAACCTGTGCTGGAGAGCTTTTCTTGCTCTGAGGCTATTTTTTTCTGGTGTTACCACAGGGAATACCACAGGTTCCACTTACCTGGAGCTGTGTGCCTGCCAGGGCTGTCTCTCCATTAGACACTCACAGCACCCTCACAAAGCAGCCGATTCTCTCTCTGGACCGCTCAGCACCAGACAAGGGTCCTGCCGCCAGCTCCCTGTGTTTGAAAGGTAGTGGGTGCACACCTGGCAACTGAGGGGCTGGAAATGTACCACATTAATCTCTTCTTAAAGCAAGACACATTTTCAAGCTCACCTTTAGCCTGATTGAGGCCCCACTATACCCACTTTTGGGAATGTTTTTCATTCTTAATGACCAAAGAAATATCCTACCTTTCTTTTTTGGCAAAGAGAGCTCAATTATTTCAGTGAGAGGGGCAGCATCAGCAGTGTTAGCTTTCTTCTCTTTTTATAGCCTAATGAAAAAGCATAAGAATGATGCTTAGAAACAATAGGGTTGACTCATAAGGGATGACTGTATGTGACTCATAAGATGTGAAATTATTCCAGAAATTTGAAGTATATGTACATGTGCTAAGAGTTGGACTTGAGGGGGGGGGTTATTTTTCATAACTGGAAGAATACTTACTGAGTATTTTGAGATGTGCCTGTATACAGTAACATGTTCTGTACCGTTGTGTATGTGACTAATAAGATTCAGTGGCCTTTCTACGATATTCCCAGTCCTTGAGGAAACTGAGCATTAATGATGCTTTCCACAGCCTTTGCTTTAACTTGGAAGACTACTGCGGATGGCTGGTACAGGGGGAGCTGTAAGTTTCTAAAGAAACTTCTTTTGATGCGGATAGCATGGGAAGGAAGTTCCCAAACCAAGGGTTAACTTGGGAGGATCCACAGAATTGTCCTAGGGTTTCTGCAATGATTGGCGCCAGCTTTGCCAGTTTTCTTTGGAAGCTAGGAAAGCCTGACTGAGATGTCTGTGCAAGGGAAAGTCACACCCTGAGGGTTAATGGTTGATCCCTTTAAGCAGCACAATTAAGCAGCAAGCATCCCTGAGTGACAAAGATACCTTTTAACTGTTGCAGCCTAACAAAGCCTTGTGATCCGTCAATTGTCTCATTCAATTAGAAAAGAAAGATGCCACTTGCTTTCCCTCTGCCGAGCATGTCCTTGCTGTCAGTTGAGTGCAGGCACTTCCCTGACATCCCAGGAGCAAGACTTGGGGTCTGTGCTGGACAAGCACTTACCCAGGGAGCTTCATTGGTTTTCCAGCCCAGAGGAGGCATTTGCAGCTCATCATTACCATGTGTTGGCAAGAAAATGGCATTAGATAGATTAATGAAATGAGCCTGCTTGAATGGGGTCACTAAACTATTGATCAGTTTCCCCTATACCTGCTTGATTTTCCTGGGTCATAACCAGAGCTACTTTTTCCTTAAGAAGAAGAAAGCTCACGGGATTACATCTGCCAACATTATTTTCAAATACTGTGACATGTAGTGGCGTCTTGTCCCATTAATTTGCAACTTGGAGAATATAGAGATGTTAAAAGAATAGGTCTTGGTAAAAGGGGATAGTTCATAACACATCTGAATTTCAGGGACCTGTTATTCCACTCTTCTCAGCTTGATGGTTCCCTTTATTTGGCTGCACGTGACACAAACAGCAGCTTTTCCTTATGTACATATAGGTCCTTTCTCACTGCCCTTGGACTCTGTGCCAAGGTCCTGTTATCAACGTGCACGAACAACCTAACCTGTCTTTGGTATGACATACCAAGCATCTCTTCGGTATGGTTTTGATCTAAAATTAATTCCTCCTGTGCCACATACAGTTTTTAATGTGGGCTGTGGGGTTGCCATCTGAGAAAACCAACCAGCTTTGCAGTTAATGCAAACAGCCAAGTTACCTTCTCTCCTTTTTTGAAGAGCAATCAGGTGGGCTGGGAGGGAGACCATCGATGAAACTCAGGTGGTCTTTAGGCCACATCCCAGGTGACAGTCATTTCCAATATGACCTTTGTATGTTGGGCTGTGCACATGCTTGTGTGGGAGGAGGGCACACAGTATTTTCCTGCAGTGCCAGGTGAGCTGATGTGAAATCATAGGTTGGAGGATTTTATTGGGGAAGTTGCACCCTGTGCCTGCCCAAAGAGCCCCAGCCTGGCTGACGTGGTTCCCAGCATGCCACGGATGTGTGTTCAAGCACTGGTCACCTCTTCTCTCTGTACTCCACTTGCAATTGCTTATCAAAAGGAACATGAAGAGGTTGTCACAGTAGCATGCCATGCTATAAATAATGGCTTTGCTGTGCCGAATATGAGCCTTTCAGTGACTGGAGCAGAGACAGCTGCTGACAGAAGGCTGAATTGTTCAGCAACAGCAGACACCAGGATTAAGCGTGAGATTTGGAAACTGCCTCATAACTTGCACAGGAATGTTAACGTGTGACATCAAGGATTATACGTGTTGTCAGGCATGCATTCTCACAGTGAACTTGCTGTAGGTAGGATTTCCCTCCTGGAAAAAAAATTAAGAACACAGATTTGTGTAACTCTTTCCAAGTTCCTAGCCTATTTTAAAGTTATGGTCTGTCGCTCCCCTTTACTGCATGCAGCCCTTATCCCAGCTCTAGTCTGGCTCCATGCAGCAATGCTTATGATCAGGTGGGCACATACCCAATGCAGATGGTGTTTTAAAGAGTGAGGTGTCTTCTGAAAAATTCTCATGACATAAATTGACCCTCTCAGTTAAATGTGTGTCCAGCACTTGATTTGTCCACCAAATGCATGTCATACACAGAAAACTGTGCTCACGTTGGGATTTAGCATGCATTGGAGAGCTCAGTATACCTAGACTTGCACTTTGAGGTATGAACAGCTGGGGCACAAGAAGGGGGGAACCTGGCAGCCCCACTCTCTGCAAGGAAACTGCCCCAGGCTCTATCCAGGGTGATTTGCTCAGGGGCATCCAGCCTACAGGGTGCAAGTCCCAGCATGGCTACCGCTGTTCTGCTCGGAGTGGCTCTTGGTGCAGTTCTGGGGGGGGGGGGGGGTACATATAGTAAATCTAATGTCTTGGAGACTTTGCAGGGCACACAAGTAGCTTTCTGTGGTAACTTGTTTGGAAAAAGTGACCAGTGTTAGATCCCCATGGCAGAAAGTGCAGCAGTCCAACAGCTTGACACAGTGCTTACAACCACAGGTTCATCCCTTCTCGCCTGTACCAAAATCAATAAACAAAGTCTATATCAACAGCATAAAAGAGATTTGGCAGCAGATCCAGCAGGATTTAAAACATTGGCAGGAGTTTAAAACCAATCAAAGCAAATCCACATTATTTTTTTTCAGGAAGGCATTCACTTTAATTGTGTCTCAACATACATTTGTACATGTATAGTGAGGGAAAAAAATGTTACCCTCCATTTTCCCTTGCCTAATTCCAGCCCATTATTCATCATTAGCATTGGTTAAAGAAGAAAAAAAAAAAAAAAAAAAAAAAAAAAAAAAAGTTCTTTATTTCAGGGAATTTGTTGAAAATCCAGTCATGCTATTCATTGTTTTTTTTTTTTTTAAAGGCTTAGCAGCAGCATCAGATTTGATGAAATATTTTGTTGAAGTTTTAAACAAGCAGTTACCCTAATCGGTGATGGGCTTTGTAACCCCGTCACCTTCCTTCCCTCCTCTTCACCAGAGGCTTTTAGGAAGCACTTAACTTTCCCTACAGCCTAATTTCTCTGCTGAGAGATTTCTTTTCTTGAAGACTGTCCTCTCCGGGGACAACTTTTACAGACCCGCCCCTTCCCCACACAGGGGCCTCCACCATCATTACGGCAGGTAGCACCAGGTTTATTTTCAGGTGCCTCAATTCATTGGATACTCAGAACAAGAGCATTCAAAGGCCTCGCACCGGGTGGGTTTATGGATTTAGAGGCGAGCCCTCGGCTGCCTCAGGCTTTGCAGCCCTCAGGGCAGGGCTCGCCTCAGGGCCGCCATTTGGGAGCGCTCACGCGCCTCTCCTCAGGGGCGGCAGCGCGGGAAGGCGCGGCCCCTGCTGGCCACCGCCGGTTCTGGCCGGTTCTGTCCAATTCTGGACGGTCTGGAGCAGTTCTGGGCCGTTCTGTCCAGGTGCTGGAGAGCCCGCTGTGGAGCCGGGGGAGAGCGTGAGGAGGAAGGAGCAGCAGAACAGCAGAGGGGAGCTGGTAGGGGCTGGCCACGGCCCCATGCCCTGTTCTGAGGCGCAGGTATGGGTGGCACTGCCTTGGGATAACGGGGTGTGTGGGGACGGGGGGCCTCTCACTGCTGGTTTAGTTTCTTGCTCTGCAAATCTGTTTCAGCTGGCAACAAACTAATTTTCACTCAGTCTAGTCGGTTTCGCCCCTGATGGTGGCTGGTAAGTGATCTCCTTGTCTTTATCCTAGCCCCTGAGCTGGTGGGCACCAGAGTAGGCTCCCCAGGGTGGTGATTGCAGCCCCGACACTGGCGGAGATCAAGAAGCATTTGGGCAATGCTCTCAGAAACATGGTCTGATTTTGGGTGGTCCTGTGTGGAGCCAGGAGGTGGGCTTGAGGTTCCTTGTAGGACCTTCCAACTCGGGATGTTCTGTGCTTCTACTGTCTCCCCTGTCGTGTTTGAAGAGAGAGGACTGACAGCTGGCAGCCAGTAGGGCTGCATGGGCATCACAAAATACAGGGGGCTGTGGTGTTCGGGGGGGGGGTCACCCTGCTTGCAGTGTGACAGTAAAATTGAAGGACCATTTTCTCCTCTCCTGGTGCACAGATCACAGCTGGGATCTGCTTGTTTCTGCCATGGTAGAAGACTGTGCCTGGCAGAAACTCAACAGTTAGTTTTCAAGGTCTTCCTAAAGTCCTTGTGCTTGTCTGGGATCAAAATCGGCCTGTTGGACTATGAACATTTGTTCTGTGGCTGATGCTTGGCTTTGGAGTTTTTGTTTCTGTCTGTGAGGAACCTTGAAGGGCTTTGAAGTTCAAAGTTGTGTCATGTTCACTGGGGTGCAGACCGCGTATTGACACTTTAAAAGCTGTAGATAAGTATCAATGAGGAATAAGCTATGGGTTGAGGGTGGGCTGTTTCTGTGGTAGATTTCTGCAAAAAAGATTTTTCTTCAAAAGGCCTGAGAGAGAAGAATAATGCCTAGGGGTTTCAGAAACTAGTAACTATTGTTTTAGGGATGAAATCTTATTTCTCACATGAAGCTGGGAAGCAGAGGCATCCGTCTTTGGGGGTTCTCACAGACAGAAAGAACATTTCTGTTTATGAAGTGCCCTGGCCTGCACTGGACATATTCCTGTAGGGAGTGATATCAAAACCTACCTTTGCCCACTCAATATTTAAAGCAGTCCACAGTAGTTTTTTTACAGCATAGCAAGCCATGAGTTTACCATCTACATACAATTCACATTTTGCATGTATAAAATGATGTATGTGCCTCTTTATAAAAGTATGAGTAGAAGATCTTAATAATAAAGGGTGGAATCGAGGTGAAACTTGAACAGACAAGTCTTGGGGGGGGGGGAACAGACCGATGGACGGATGACTCCAGGTGTTTTTAATCACAAGAGGAGGACAGATGGCACTGAAGGCCTTGCCAGGTGTTCCTGGTCCCAGTTATGAGTGTCTGGTCTCAGCACAGTGGAAGGGAAAAAACAGGAGCAGGGAAGAAGTCCTTTTATTCAGGTGGGATCTGACCATGCAGTGAGCAAGAGGAGGGTGCAGAGCCATGGAAGAAAGCCTGGGTGAGAAGTGACCCACAGCTAATTCCAGGGCTCCTGCCTCCACTCGCGGAGTCAAGCGAAAAGTTGCTGATCCTGTGCAGGGCCTGACCCTGGTAAGAGAGGATTGGAGCTGCAATTCATTAAGGATTTGTCTCCTGCTTTTTACAAGGGGTACAGTGTAGTTGTGTTTGTTTTTTTTTTAATATATACATATATATTTTTAAAGTGCAATGGATGAGGGAAAGGGTTAGGCTGTTCCTTAGGCAGTGGCATAGCCTGTGATGCTGGAGGGGCCAAGAAACATGTTGAGATGTTACTTTGGGGCATGGAGGAGAGGATCACATGCCTCCATCACAGCTCTCCTTTCCCCTGCTCTGGGGATAATTTCTCAGTTTAAGGGGATTCAACTGCCACTTGTGTCAGGGAAGATTGAATTTACATGTTATGTATATCGAGTATGTTACCTGTAAGGGAAATGTTGTCTTGTTTTCATGCCAAAATGAGAAAGACACAGATAAGAGTGGAAATAAGAAAACTTTCATAGGCAAAAATAGGTTTGGTATTTATCCAGGGTGGGCAGAACGCTGGGAACAAGTGCATGTGAATTACAATAGATGTGTCAGTGCTTTCTTCGCTGTGGTGTCCTGGAACTCACAAGCTGTTTTTAGTTGGTGGTAATTTGCCAGACTTTAATTGCTTGGGTTGATCTTTTCTACAAACACAGCCGTAGGCTGGTATTCTAAAATTCCTATTATTTTAGTCAAGGCTGTTCACCTGTTTTTAAAAACAGGGCATTGAGAATACTGCTCTGAGCTACTGCACATCCTGAAAGATTCTGGAATTTGTCTTTTGAGCACCTTGGTTGGTGGTGGCTGCGGCATCCAGCGTGTGGCTTTCTGCTTTGCTGTGCCAAGTTAGACTAAGCTTAATGAAGCGTTAGGGGAATAAAGTTTGCATGAGGTGGAAAGACCTGTTGGCTTTAGCAGGGAAAAGCCTCTGAAGAGTCGAAACCCTAGGAACACGTGCCATCCCTGTCCTGCAGGTAAGCAGTACCTGCGGGTGCAGGATTCGCTGCCACCAAGTGAGTGCCTGGCCCAGGACTGCAACGCGCAGTCAGGGTCTGAAAATGCTGCAGCTGCCTGCCCCGGGAGACACCTTCAGTGCCCTGTGGGTTTGCATCTGTGGTCCTGCTTGTTTTTGCAGAGTTCCAAAGCAGAGTGGAGGGGGGGCAAATACAACGAGGCTTTAGTGCAGGTGTGCTGTGACCTCAGAGTGCATAATGTTGCAGTACTAATAATGATAGTTACCGTGATCCCCAGCTTGTGCACAGAGTTGCAAAGCTGTTCTGGTGCTGAAGTTCCTTTTTATGATAGCTTGGACGGGAAGAGGGTCAGTCACTCCAGTTTCAGTACAGCATTTCGCTCTCAGAAGGGTTCACTTGTGCTGTATCAAATAGGAAAACAGTTTGAAATATGCAGTGGATTTTGAATTATAGATGTCCAAAGCCTGCAGAAACCACTGAACCCTTCTCACTTATCATTTATAGCATCAGATCAGAATGCTTTGATTCCCCAGAGAAGGTCCTGAACATATCATGCTTAAAATTTAAAGACATCAGGAAGGTGTCCAGAGTCTCTGTCTTCTTGCTTCTGTTCGTTATTGATTTGCTTGTTAACACTGGAGATGGATTGAACCGAACCCAAACACTCCTGCACTGTGGATCCTAAGCGCCGTGTGCCCCGGGGTGGGATGGGTGTGCTAATTGCTGCCATGGGCTCCTGGCTGCCATCTCCTAGCGGGCTGATTGTTCCAGATCAGCTTGAGCTGAGCGGTGCCAACGCCACTTCTGCAGCTGGAAAAGCTCCTGAATACAGGAATATGCAAACTGTCCTCAGCGCCAGGAGCAGAAAAGCTCCTCTGTAGAGCAGTAGCACTTTGTCTCGGATAGCGTTCCCCATATCTGTGGGTTCACCTGCCAGGGTTCTTGACTGCAGGCTTGTGGCTAGGTGGGTGGCCTCTGAGGCCACCTATAAAGGGAACAAATGAGAGAAAACTTAACCTAGCTTTTTCCTCTTCTGAGGAGGGGGAGAGTGAATTGCTTTCTGGAAAGCATGCAGAATGGAGGTGCTGACCTGACGCTACACATCCGAAAGCTCTGAGCAACCTCATTGCGCATCTGTGCTGAGCCTGCTTTGAGCAGGGCTTGGACTGGAGAGCTCCGGAGGTCCCTTCTACCCTAAATGATCCTATGATGCTGCAGGCCTCCCAGAAGTTTGTTCAACATCACTCACCCTTTCTGCCACAGGCTTTGCATACTGAGTGGGACTGGTACTGAGGAGAGCTGGAAATGCAGGCCGGGTATGAGGGACTTTCACCAGGTCCTGGGTGTCCTGGCACCCAGACCCACGGGAGCGTCCCACAGCCTGTTTTCTTCTGCAGAGCTGGGTTTATGGCAGGGGTTGATAGTGAGAAGTTCCTGTGCTTCTCAGAGCCCTAGGAGGGAATGGGTTTCCTCTTCTCTACAGCCCCTCTTTCCTTTCCCTCCCAGGTGCTTGGTCTGGTATTGGCAATGCAGCTGGAGTAAGGCCTGCACGCTGCGATTATTACCTGCGATTAAACCCTGAAGGAAAAGGACAGCTTTTCCACATGGGATGCTGGTATCATCTGCTCTGAACAAAAGGTAAAAGTCAACCTGTTCAGGGGCAAATCAGTCTGGATATTTGTCACCCTTCCTGAATTCTAAATTCAGTCTTTGTGCCTTCAGTTTATTCGTTCCTTTAGTCCCTATTCATCTTCCCTCCTTCCCCCTTTTTAAAACTATTTTTCAGATGCCTAAATGAGCGGCTTTGCAAAACACACAGTGTGTTTTCCTTATGTTTTTGCCCAGTCTAAGAATAAATTATAGCTTAAACTTGGGAATGCTGCATCTGTCACTGGTTGTAAAGCGGCCTTGAAGAATTTTGCCTTGGCAAGCCGTAATTGCTGATAACTGCTCCTTTTATGCAAATCTCGGTGCGCGTGGGACTGCTAATGTGGTGGTGGGCTCAGCAGAGGCACGCAGCTGCAGCAGGCAGGACAGCTTCGCGGGCGCCGCTCTGCATTGCAATGGGATGCCCCAGGAAGCTGGTTTTTAAATGATTGTTAGGTTAGAGATCTGTAAACAAGCTCTGTGGTGTTGAATCCAACCCAGAAAAACTGACTTGTTTAAGTTCCTCCTCATCCCTAAATTGGTCTTCTGCCTTTTCTAAAAAGGCAAGGAAATTACCTTTTGAGCTGTGGTTGCTTTTATTGCCTGGCTCCCTTGCCTTCGGTGGTAAATACGACTGCAGTACGATCACACTGCCTGCCAGCTCGGCTCGTGGAGCTCTCACTGAATTACTACTCCCATCTTACCTGCTGCTCCCTCATCGTGGGAGCACTTCCTGCTTGGCAGAAGCCAGAGGTATTAAGTTGTAAGGCTGCCAGTCCTATCCTTGGCCTCCAGATGTGGTTACGGTGCTGAGCGCGTGGCCTTGCAGCCTCTGAGCTGCAGTAACCCCTTCATACCCTGCAAGAAATAAGGTGATTCACCCTCTTTCTGCTCCTTCAGCAACAGAGTGACTGCTTAAGGGGTGGTAGCTGGGAAGAGCATTAAGATAAAGCTGTGTGCTTTGCGGAGCATCCTTTAGAGCAGTCTCTTCTTGCTTTCATGCTTTGCTGAAGCATGTTGCTGGGAACCTGACCGTGCAGTTAGCAGGCTCAGAGACAGGTCCTGTCACAGTAACATCTCTGAGCATTGTGTGCAAACCATTAGCTAGCTGGCATCTAGCTGCCGAGGTTTGCACTACCAAAACTGGAGTGATTACAGAGCACGGGGGGCTCAGTGCAGCGCATGAAGCATATGTTCAATGCTACATGGCTAGTAGTACAAATTGTCAAACCTGACTTATCTGGAAGGGTCAGCAAGCAAGGCAGCTGGGCTGTAGGTGTAAACCAGGTGTAAACCCAGCAGGAGAAAACAGCTCAGGTTTGGTAAGTCTTTGTTCTCGGTTTGTTAACCAGGGAATGACTGAGTGGGTATTTGTTGTTTGTGCCGCAGTGGCGCTTCCCTGGGTGCTGCTGTGGGAGGCTCCTCGTGCTGGGAGGTGGGATGCTGAGCATGGATGTGCCTTGCACGTGAGAGCCAGGCACGTGGTCTCAGGGAAGGAGAGGGCTCTGCGTCGTCAGCTTGGGAACGTGTCCTCCAGCACGGCCCTGCTGGGAAGGCTGCTGAGTGAAACTCCTGCCCCTTTACAACCACTTGTAACCTGGAGTATGAGAGAAAACACTGCAGCAAATCTGTGTGGAGCGGTTGCCACAGGGAGGGAGGTGGGGAGCTCTCAGTGGAAGCGTGAAATTAGGCATCACCCAGATGTTCGGAATGAATCCAAGCCACGTGGTAAGTAAGCCATTTAAAAATACTTCAGGAGCGAGAGGCTATCCTTCCTTTTTACATGCAGTGGGGTTGTTTTGCTTGGAAATTGTGGTGGCACTCTATGGGACACAAGGTAGTGCTGTCCAGGAGCCGCTCAGTGTGTGCAGCTGCTGTACAGGGAGGTGTGTTACCACCTTGCACCCCTGGGACTTCTGTCAGCTGGCTCCATTTGCATTACCAGCAGCTCCCAAGAGCAGAGGCGATACTTTGTTGCTGTAGTTGAGTTTGGCAGGTACAGTTATCAATGCCACCATGTCTGTGTCTTCTCATTTATCTGTTCATGGCCAGGCTCCTCCTACTTTGTCAGATTTCACTCCGTGAAGAAGAAATAGGGTCTTGATTGTACTCCAGAGTCTGCAGGGAGCATATCGGCCTGGGTAGTTCCTGCTGGCTCCTGCTCTGTTTCCATCGCCTGTGGTGCAGCAAGCTCTTTGCTCCTGTTTGCTGGCACACGTGTGTGATACCACTGCTGCAGGCTGAGCTGGGGTACAAAGACCACAGTAAAACACAAATAGCACACCTTATTTTTTCCCGGCTCTTTGAGTCCGTCTGGGGGGTGGTTTTCATCCATCCGTTTACAGCACAGCTCCATGAAAACTTTGGGGCAGCATTGCTGTACAGCAGCGTGACGTGTGGGGCAAGGATGGAGGACTAAGATTAAATTGGGATGTTAATCCCATCTGGTCCTCGTTCTGCCTGCAGTGCTTATGGGATTTGGGCCACTAACTTAGCTCTTGCCTGTGAAATTGGAAGAAGGTGAAGGTCTTACCACTGCGCTGTCACATCTGTCAGACTTCATACAGTGTGTCTGGGCTTCTTTGGAGGCAAGGTGCACAAGGTCTGAACCATGCCTTTGCAAAACAGAAAAGGTGACATTGGGGTCATCCCTGTGAACCTGCTAACGAACTGATTACTGCCGTTCTAGTAGCTAGAATAGCAATGGAGGAAAAAAACTGAAAGCTGGAGACAAAAATCCCTCGAAGGCACTGTTTTCGCAGGAAAGGCTAAATATGAGGTGAAATAAATTTTACTGTGATTCTCTCCACTTGTTCTAGACATACAAATATTGTATGGGTAGCCCATATTAATTCCTTAGGGGTCTTCGTTACAGTCTGAGGAGACCAGGAATAGTTGGTAGGATTATGCCCATTAAGGAATGATTATTCCCATTTTCCAGATGCACCATATAGATTCACAAAGAGAATCATTTTGCTTAACAAAAGTTCTGAGGTTATGGTAGTTTGGAGTCCTTGCTCTTCCCAGCACTATCTCCCTAGCACAAGAATGCACCAGGCATTTTGCTTGGAGACTAAAGGAGAGCATTAAGGGAAAAGGAGTATTTAAGCTTACCAACCAGAAATGGTGTCTCACGTACCTGACAGAAGTCAGTGCCGTCAGATGTCTTGGCTGGCAAGCACACAGCAAGATAAAGAGAAGAATCAGATCTTTGTGTGGTTAACAAAATGGTCAGTAGTGAAAGGGGGAGGACTTGGGGGAATTTTGGAGGGACAACCCTGATGGTTAAGGCTACCAACCAGCTTGCAAAGGAAGAACGTTCCTTTGTAAGGAAGAAATTTCCCCCCAGCAGCTTTTTCTGCAGCACTTCTTTCACTTCTTTTGCTCTGGAGAAGCCAGTGTGTGTGCTAGCTCCACCAGTGTTTGTTCTGAGTCACAGTGGTGCTCCTTGGGCTTGGCATTTCAAAGCCTTGCACTGCTGCCTTTCCAGTACATGATAGATTTGCCTGGAGGAGAACATTGCATGGGCATACACTGAAGTGTGACTCCAAAACGCTGCATTTAATATTGTCTAAGACCCCCGCAAAACATAATGAGAGCAGATAGCACATCTAGTCTGTTCCCCTGATAACCACCTTCAGCTAGCGGTAGCTCTGAGGCAGGTTACTGCAGGATGATGAAATTAAATAGATAGTTTACAATTCCTGGTGTAATCATTGTTTTTTTTCCTGTTGAGACAGTCCTGGTTTAGAGCAGGGAACGAGGAAGGTGGGAGCCTTTGTGAGCTCCCATGGCGGTCAGCAGAGCAGCTGGGGCACCCGTGTGTAAGTGGCGGTTACCTCTGAGCCTGGAAGATCACCACAGACCTTGCTGGGAGCTCAGCCCTGTCGCCCACATTGTGTTCAGTGAAGAGGCTCAAGCAAGACAGAGGAAAAGGTGCTCTCGATGGTCCAGCTCCCTGACTACAGTAGTGCCTGTAATTATCTGGAAACAAACAGGACTGGAGATACCTCCCACGGTCACAGGCAATATTGAACAAGTGGTCTGCTTACTGGGGGCTGTACATACAAACCATCAGCCGATTCAGCTGCGTGGATGACTGGGCCCTCTTTATGTATATAAATCTGCAAATGTGTAGTAGGTTGTAAAATTTATGAGCACTTCAGCCCTTATAAATTTTTATCAAGTGTGGCCTTTAAAACCAAAGGTTTTTATTAGTATTACATGCACATTTTCATTATTGTTAACCCTCTGCTCACTCTTTGCATTATGGAGGGAGTAGGAGTAGGGAGAGAAAATAAACCTGAAAGAAAAGGTAAAGAGAAGATTTAGTTCATTGGATGAAAGTAGTGTAACCACTTTCAGGCCCACAGATTGGTGGACTAGGGCCTGATATTAAAGATTATATAATCCAGATGGGAAGCGTTTGGAGGAGGACATTCCCATTAAATTTTAACTGCCCAATGTAGTGTCGCTAAAATAAAATGTGTCTCAAATAAATCACTGTTTACTACAGCTAAATGGAAATCTAATGCTTTTTTTTTTTTTTTTTTTTTTTTTTTTTGGCCAGAATGTAACTCAATAAAGAATGTAAGACATGGTGATGTTGAAATATGCTGGCCTGACATTTTGAGGAAGGGAGTAGTAACGTAAGCCTTAAGCAGCATCTTGCTGCTCTTTCTTGCCTTTATCTGTGACTTGGATGTCGCCCAAAGGAGTCCAGCCAAAGCACGTGCAGGGCTGGAGGGTGCCTGAGACCTGGTGGGGACAAAGCGATGTAGAGCAGGGCTGCAGGGCAGAGGCACTGCAGATCTCCAGGGACCCTGGGGAGAGTCACGGGGGTACACAGGACATTGGATTCTCACAGACTTGTTGATGGGGCACAGAACCTTATGCCAGTGCAGGTAGGTTATCCATGCTCTGTTGCAGGCTTTGGATCAGTCCTCACTCCCAGGAGTGAAATTCATAGAATAATGGAGTGCATCGTATCATAAAAGTTCATCATATGTTCTCATGCCTCTATTTGTATTTGCCTCTCTTCCCATGCTTGCTTTTTCTGCTGTGGAGTCTTTTTTTGTAAAGGAAAAACTGCTGGGATGATGTCCTATTACTTAAAGTGCTTGTTCTGCTACATGTACACGTAAATTTAATTATATTGGCCATATGAAAGATGCATGAATGTTCAGTTTTGGGAAGTATGCCAAGGATATCTTCTGCATGTGTAGCTGTTTGATGTAGGCTTGTGCATGGTAATTGAATTACTGATCAAGTACTGTATCAATGAAATAATCTTGGTAAATTCTGTGTACTTAAGTAACTATAGCCTTGAGGCTGTAGTAATGGGAGTAACCCTGTTACTGATTTTTGTTGTTGTTGAATACACATATTTCATACCTTTTAATAAGAATGCCCTTTTCTACCTGTTTCCATGTCCTTCAGGTTTTTCTTTCAGTCACTTGTGAAGGGTTTTCCTGTCACTGCTTATACTGGGGGACTTCTCAGATGTCCTTCTCACAGCCTGCTGCTGCCTTCCTCCTCAGCCAGAGGGAATTCTGCTGCAATGCTGCTTTGGTTAAACACTCTCTGCTTTCCCCCTCCCCATCCCACAGCCCTTGTGGGACAGGAAAAGCAGGACATTCTCTTTTTTCTTATCTCTGCTTTCCGTACAAAAAGTCCTCATTCTAATTCTGCAGGGGTTTGTGGGAAAGTCCATTTACATCTCCATTCTTTCTGCTCTATGTCCTTATCTCTCTGTCCTTATCTACCCTTCATATTGTCGGAGACACTTCCTGTTACAGGACAGGGGCATGGCAGTCGCAAACATAATCCGTCCTCAATGTGTCCCGGGTGAATTATTCCAGGCCAGAAGCGTGCATTGTGCCAGATGCAGACTCACAGAGAAGTGTGTAACTCCTTACTTCATCTCTACGAGACACATGGGACCAGAAGAAGTGAGTCCATGAAGATCCTGTTATTATTATTATGGTTTCAAAAGTAATTAGTTTGTCTTTCCCCTCCTTTCTTGTATGTTATTTCTCTCCTCTCCACGAGGCTGCTCAGTAGGTAGGCTCTGGTCCAAGGGGCAGCTAAACTGATGTTCTTCACAACGTCACTATCTAAATGCAGAAAAAACATCTGAAGAAACAGTGAGCGTCATCCTGGGATCACTTTCTGCAGACTATTGTTGAAGATGCTCCCAGACACTATAGGATGGCAGATGTGGTAGCTCGTGGCAGTAAATCCATGTAGCTAAGATGCAGCCCACTTCCATGTGAGGACGAGTATGGTATGCAGTGGGTAGACTTGGGTAGAAGTTATTTTGCAGGTCTTCATTATGGAGTTGGTCCAAATCCCAAAGTGAGGTCTGAGCACTTAATTGGCACTTTTCTTAGAGCAAAGCTGTTTACTTCACCCTTGTCAGTACTAGACATGGCTTACAGTATAGATGGCAATAAACTAAATGACTGATGAGGGTCATTCAAACGCAGTTTTGGACGTAGGCATTATACATGAATTCCTGTGGTGTGGCATTGGCAAGAAAAGTGGTCTTAGAAATGGACCCAGAGCTCCTGTCTTGAAATGCAAGATTTATGAAACGCACTTAGTCGATTCCTTTTGATATTTTAGAGACTGAAGATTTTAAAGAAAATGTCTGACTTCTTGAAATCATTAATTGTTCATTGCATTATGCATTGTATTGTTACAAGTTGGATCTGATGCTCTCCTTTAGCAGCTATAGCCCCTGGTGGCATGTTCCTGCAATTTCTTCATGCTTTCAGGAGGTTTTCCAGTAAAACTGAACCTCAGCATCACGCTCAAGAGATGTGGTGTGCAGAACCTGCCTTTTCTCTGCTGGAGCAACAGTGCTTGGGGACGTATTAAGAATTTCTCCTGGATGTGGCCGATGCATGGGGAATTGAGTGACCGCTCTTCAGGTGTATTGAACAAAAGCTTCTCTCTGGATGAGAGCCGCCTGATCCCTGATCACTGAAATAAATCCTTCAGTGATCGGAGTCTCCTGGCAAGAGCTGAGCGGGTCTTGGACTGCACAGGCTGGCTTGGGAGGGAGGAAGAACGTCAGGGAGATGTGGTGAGACCTCCGCTTAGCATTGTGCTGCCCCGTCCAAGGGAGAACCGCACGCTTCACTTTGCATGTTGCTAGTGGGTCTTTTTCAGCAGTTGCAGCTGCCAAAACCAGAGGGTCGGGTTTTATTCTTTCTGTGGGATCTTGTTGCTTTTGTGTTCTTTTTTTTCTTTTCTTTTTTTTCCATTTAAATAAAAGAGGAAAAAGAAAAATCAAAATAAGCAATTACCAGACATTAGTATGCTTCCACTTGCTGCTTCTGTCCACATTTTTGAGAACTCAGATGCAAATCCCCCGCTAGCAGGAAGAATCCGCTGTTAGTTCTTTGATCCCTATTAGGGCTGATGCGTGAAACAAAAGAGGGAGGAATGTTTGATTTTCTTAAGCTTGGATGACCCTATAAAAGACACACTAGAAACAATGTCTTCACTAATAAACTGAACAAAAGTGATGAAAATACTTCCAAACACCAGTTTCTAGATAGTGATCTAGCAAGCTGAGCACTGCAACTGTTTGTTCTTTGAGGTGAGAAAAGCCAACATTTGACATCACATTCATACAAATAACATCCTGTTTCTTGTCACTGACAGAAGGTGGTGCAGGAACTTAAATTTCAAACTGTTTTTTCCACCTTCTTTTCTTTCCCAAACTACTTTTTGTGGCATTCCGCCTTGATGCAATCAAACTATAGTTTCATTCACTTCTTTTTAATGTTTCATATTAAATAGAGCAGCCAAGGGAGGAAAACGGCCATCTGAGGCTGTAGTGTATCATTCTTGGTCCACTCCTTTAAGTCCTTGTTTTTTTCAAATCTTCAGAATATTTAATTGTGTTTTCAGGTCAGGATGTTGTCAGGACAGAACCTGTAGTGGTAGCTTGAGCATGGAGGGGATTTAACAAGGGTGCAGGTGTGAGCCTCCCAAGCATCCATCAGCACTCTCCCTCTCCCTGCTTCCACAGACCTGGAGCACGTCTCAGTTTTCTCCTGCTGCTTGTGTTTCCCAAATGCAAATGACCACAAATTTCTTGTGAGGGAGCGAGTGCTGCAGAGGCCTGCTGCATCACCAGCATCTCTAACTGCTGTGAGGATGCGTGACCTCAGAGGAGCGTGTTGACTCAGAGCAGCTGGGGGCACAACCTAGCTCTCTGCGCTTTCTCCATCTGCCATATTAACTTGATTCAGAGCGGCAAGGATTATGGTGTGGGGACTGCTACCTAAACACCGGGCAGAAGGCAGTAGCAAAGATGCATTTATGGTTATTTTTACACAATTCCGTGGCCAATGAAAATGTCTGAAGTCTGTATAATGCTTTTCACCCAGGGTCGCCGATGTACAGATTCTGCTAGACCTTTAAAATCAGCAGTGCCTCGGGCTTAGTGGTGCTGTCACTTCCCTTTACCCTGGCTTTTTCCCAGTCTCGTACAGTTCAATACTTGCATCTCCCTCACCACTGCTGTGCAATTTGGCTCCAGTTGCACTAAAGCCCTGAGGCCAATTCTGTATAAAAATCAGCCAGTAGTACCACTGGGTACTGTTAGTTAAAATGCAGCTTTGCCTCGCTTTTTGCCGCAAGAAAACATCCCTGTATGACCCGGGCCTGGAAGGGGTTGTTGTGCGGCTTCCCCTGGACTTCTGTGCCATCTGGGAAAGGGGAGTGAGACTACGCCAGACTTGTGCCCTCTTCGTTGCCCCTGTCCTATTGCTTGGAAGAGGGGTTGTGCCCCTTGCAGGTGGGCAATCTTGCTCCTGCAACAGGGAAATAAATTTGCTCGGTGTTAATCAGATTTTGAGTCCCTTTCAAGTCATGGGATCTAATTTTAATAGTATCCGATTATCGGTTTTTAAAGATGCCTTTTAAACTGTGCTTTCTCAAGAGGTTTTAAAGAGGCCTCCTAAAAGGCTGTGTTTTTTATTTTTAATACAATGAAAGTTACCTTACACTCCTGAAAATGCTCTGATTTCCTATTGCCTCCCACCTAGAGAAGATGGAGAAGAGATGCCCAAGAAGATGAGCTCTGCTTCCTCCTTTGGGAGCATGGTGAAGGACTGGGTAGAGCTGGCGCTGCTGGAGCACCCCTGTGCTGGCCTGTGGGGGACGTGTCTGTGTCCTGCAGTGGCCGGGCCACAGGGGCAGTGGAGATGGGCTGCCGTTAGACTGCCCTCAAATCACGGTGTACCTGATTATTATTTGCAAGGTTTCCTGAAGAGTCAGGATGTTTCCGTTGCACAAAACTGGCACTGAAGATGTGTTAACTGCACTAACTCTTTTCAGAGATTCATGGCAGGTGTTTTAAAAAGGGAAATTGATGGCAAAAATAACCGGTAATAAAGGAAAGAGAAAGGAAAGGAAGAAGAGGCTCCCCCTCCACCCAAGAAGTGAAATTGTTCACGCAGAGCTATTGAATAGATTTCAGGGAATTGCCAATTCGAGGGATCTGCATTATTCTGAGATTAGAAAAAGCAGTAAATGAGTTCGTTAAATTTCTTGGAGATTCTGTTGTTGTTCTATATGTTAATTTCAACTTCTAATCAAAGTGTTTAGTTTTAAAGTGCCGTGAAAGGAATTGTGGAAATGCTTTCCAAGGCATATTTAAACATTAAAGAAAGCAAAAGGACAAACCTTGTGATGCGGTGTGTCAGACATGTTGTCTCAGAAGGAGTATTTCAAATAAGTGGTCACATTTAGAAACCTATGTGAACAGCACCCTTCAAAACCTGTGGTAGAAAGGTAGTCCGTGGAGATTGCTACTATAGAAAATACTGCGCTGCTGACGCTTACTTACACTTCCTCAGCAAAATGAGCTAATGAGACTGCTTCAGCTCTCTGTGCTCTTATGAATGCTAACTTCATTGTTAAAACGTAAAGAAGAGTGGGAGTGTTATTAAATAAACATGGTAAACAGTTTGGCTGTCCCTTAGGGAGAGGTTGCTACTGCAGTGTCCAAGTGGAGGTAATGGGCAGGTTTAGTGAAGGGAAGCTATCATTAGTGGTTTCATTTCACATGGAGATTAATAACCATTCTTCATTTCTTGTTACATTAAAATTTAGTTACAAAAGCAGATCTGTTTTTATGGGATAAAAAACCAGGAGAATAGAAGCTCAGGAGCAACTGTCTTGGAGTAATGTGCAGAAGGACACAGCTCCTAATGCAGATGGAGGAAAACATTTATTGGTTTCTTGACATTAGAGCTGACTCAGTAGAAAAGTCTTTGCTAAATACGTGCTTGTTTGTGTGTATGTGTTCTTAATAAAATCTTTTCTGATTCTATTCTCCTTGCAGTTGTGGACTGGAGACAAATACCACTGATAAAATGAAGGTCAGCAATTTAACAGCTTCTCACAGAAAAGATTTTGAGGTGAGTGAAATGAACAGTTACCTGAATGAGATATTTTGCCCACGAGGAGCTGAAAGCTCAAAAACTCTAATGTCACCCATAGGCACAGTCAGGATTTTCCAGAGTAGCAGAATTCATAATTTTGGGAACAAACAGAGGAACTGGGAGCTCTGTGACTCTCATGGAGGCTCTCTGTGAGCTCTCATGGAGATCTGAACTGATACAGGGGCCAGTTGTGCAAGATCATGCTCTAGCCTGAAAGCTTTTGGCTCTAGTCTCTGATTTACCAGGGAGATCAACTGACTGAAGTGCCAAAGGATTTTCTTTCTATTCAGTGGATGTGAAATACTTAGAGCTAAGCGAAGTTTCAGATCCTGCTGGCTCTGTGGGTACAGGGACAAAAAGTGGGAGACTCTAACAGCAGCTGGACTGGGACAGATCAGAGGTACCCCAGGAAGACCCAGGGAACTCCAGAGCGGTGAGCTTCACCTCTGTGCCTGGGCAGATCCTCCTGCAAGCAGTGTTACGGCACACGTAGGACAAGGAGGTGACCTGAGACAGCCAGCATGGCTTCACCAAGGGCAAATTGTGCCTGGCCGATCTGGTAGCCTTTTATGATGCAGCAGCTGCATCAGTTGACAAGGGCAGCCTGATGTCATCTCCCTAGACTTCTGTAAGGCTTTTGATACTGTCCCATGTGGCATCCTGATCTCTAAATTGGAAAGATAGGGATTGGAAGGGTGGGCCATTTGGCGGAGAAGGAATTGGCTTGCAGGCTGCACCCAGAGAGGGGTGGTCGGTGGTTCTGTGTGATGAGTAGTGTCCCTCAGGGGTCTGTCCCGGGACCGGTACTGTTTAATATCTGTCAACAACATAGGCAGTGGGATTGAGCGCACCCTCAGCAGGTTTGCAGATGACACCAAGCTGAGTGGTGCGGTTGATACCATAGAAGGAGGGGATGCCATCCAAAGGGACCTGGCCAAGCAGAAGTGGGCCTGGGTGAACCTAATGAGGTTCAGCAAGTCCAAGTGCAAGGTGCTTCATCCATCTGGGACTAAAATTGTTACTGGAAAAAGATATATTACCTATACCAAAGCAGTGTCTCGCAGAGTATACTAAAGGCAAGTGTAAAACTGGTTTAACATATGATACAAGGTAGTTAGAAGGAGAGAGTTTTGTGTGAGGCAAGGGCTGGGGAGCAGACTGTAAAGCTGGAAGCTGCTCCAGGCCAGGACTTGGTCTCTGACCCCAGACAGTGCTTCCCGTTGGGTGACTCCTCTGGCTCTGTGGCTGCGGCTCCCCACTCTGACTAGCTCAGACTGTCTGGTACTGTAAGCTGCTTTTTGGGAAAGAGAGGAAACAAATTCTTCAAATGAAAAAGAAAGCAGAAATGTCCTGCGGCTTCCAAACATTTGTGCTGTGCTGTATAGGAGGATTGGTGCTGTCTGGGTGCATGCCACCAACTGGTGTTTTTACTTTGTTTTTACATTTGTTTTTCTGGGTGTGTGAGCAGGCTGTGACTCCTGGGAAGCAGTGCTGCCTTGTTGGCTTTGGGTTACAGCTTTGGGAGATACGGGCCTGTGTGAACAGCGGGAGTGCTGCTTGTTCTGGCTGTAGTTGGTTTTTAAGATGAGGTTATCCCAGGAGAGGCAAACGCTGGTATGGGCTGAAGTTTCTTCAAAGAAAGACTGGCTCGTATGTGGTTGGAAATGTGGGTTGGTGTAGTCGTGTAGCATGTTTGTGTGTGAGGAGTCTGCTCTGCTGCATCTCTGTTTGGGGAACCGTGTCTGCTATAGCTGGAAGACAGGCAGCACTTGTAACACAAGAAGGTATGAAACTGCCTTAAACTGAGGTGGCTCTTAACCCATAAACTCGGATATGAATTAAAAGCAAAACTTGGAGTATTTTAGGATGGTCAGGCCTATGGTTTTACTAAGAATTTTAGGACTGCTGTAATAGAGACAACAAGGGGCTAAATTTTCAAAAAGTGCTCTCAAGGTGTCCTCTCTGTTTTATTTAAAAACTTCAGAGTTTAAAAATCTTCTTTAACGAGGGTCTCAACATTTTTTGAAAAAAATACAAAGTAGCAAAATTCTCAGTTATATTTTCATCATTTTAGGCAACTCCAAATCTCAGGGGTATTACTGCTCTGGTCTAGGTCCAACCACTGATTATCTGGATTCAGTAACTGCCGATCAATACAGCATGTAGCTCATGTGCATTGTTGTACTGAAAAATAACAGTTCATAATCTGTATAGCTCAGTTCTCTGTTTTGTGGCTCTAAAAATTAGTACAGCTTTCTGCTCAGTAAATGCTATCATCACCTTCTAGTTGTCAGAGTAGTTTATCTGCTACTAGAGTAGGATACATGCAGAAATGTTATTAAAAATCTGGCATCTTCAAAGAGAACCACCAAACAAATGTAATGGCAGTCATAAGCGTTTGATACTTTCAATGCAGCCTTCACAAATAAGCTGCTCAAACACCATTTTGCTGCAAAACTGTAAACTGTTACGAAGTGCTAACGTTACATCTCTAAATAATGAAAGGGAAAAAAAGAGAAAAGCTAATCAGATCCAGCAACGCATGGTAGGTAAAACATTAAAAGGCTTAAACATCACCTGTATAATAAATCCTATTTATTAAAGTCTTTAGATAAGTAGCCCGGCCCAATATGAGCTAACTGGGGTCTTACGACACATCCAAAGTTGTTTTTTTCCTGCCTGTATGACACTTAATGACAGTGCAGCTGCTTTTTATAAATATCTCTCAGAGGGCTATCAGTAAAGGGCCACAGTATTCTAATTTGTAGTTGCTAGGTCCCTAAACCCATCCATAACATCGTCTACCGCTGTCTGCCACGTGCCTTGCTTGCCTGCAGAGTCCTGTAGTCATTCACGACCTCTTAGGGAGGGATCCCTTACCTGCAGCAGGCTCCTTCCATGGAAGCCCCATTCTGTATAGGGTAGCAAAGCTGCATCCACTGAAAATTGAGTCTGAACTTGTTCAGAGCCTCTTGGTTCACAGCAGACTGGAGGAAACAAAAATCCCTGTGTGCCGAAAGCATGCGGCTGAGCAAATGGCCTTTACAGACTCTTGTAGCCTTTCTTCATGGTTTCAAGCTTGAAAAGAAGTATACAATGTTATTTCAGTGTGAAGTAAGAGAGACCATTTCCGGTGTGGTTTGCATATCTGTTGGCTTCATATAAAATGCTAGGCGCAAGTCTGTAGGCCTAGTGGGAACGGTTTACTACTGAAAGGTTGTAAAAATAAAAGGATTCGTAAAGATTCTGTCCTCTCATGTGAACTCGCTGGCTTTGTGATCAATGTGCTTTACTTCCACAGCATGCTGTAGTGATTTGTAAACGTTGGGATTGCTTATTGGACCCGGACCCATCAATTTCTGCCCGATGAAATGAGAACTGAGCAGGTTTTGGCCAGTCCTTGCGAAGAGGTGAAGGTGGTTCTCAGTGCAGTCCTGATACCTAGCCGGGCAGAGGGCTGAGGTTGTAGGACTTGGTCCTGCCTCCCCCAAGAATGGAGCAGCCAAAGGCCCTCTGTGAGGAGCTCTGCTGGCTAATTAATTTCCCTCTCCTGGTTAATTACTGGGAGAAAGAGAAATGACAAGAGCTGCCTGATGTTTAACTGTACCCTAACCGGCTAGGAAGCCCGCCGTCAGCCTGTCCTACTTTCTCCATGTACTTTCTTGATTGCTTTATCTGGTGATGCTTAGTTTAGTATTCTTCATTCCTCTGTCATCTGATCTGTTGGATGATACTAGCAGACATCACAAGTGAGGATTTTCTCTCAGAAAGCCTATCGAGGACAGCACTGGCTTGATGTGGCAGAAGCAATAAGCTCTGCATCTGCTGGCGCGCCATGAGAACTCTCTTATCAATTAGTCTGTCACTTGCAGCTTTGTGCCGGCTTCCCAGCCCTGCGGCATGTGCTGGTAATAGCATTTCTCCCCCTCTGTATTTCTCTGCACCCGTTTTCTCATCATCTGTACAGCTCTTTGGACAAGAACCATCTTAGAATTACACGGAGGGCAGTGGTCATACGCTAAGAGCTGGGTGAAAATCACCTCGGTGGAGCTTAAGTGTTGACATGCCCGTGGCTTCTGGGCAATTAAGTAGTCCTGGTCCCTCCTTGTTTAGCACACCACCCGGTACAGTCTTCATCTCCCACTTAACATGCAGCACAAGTGCAGGAGTTTTGCTGCCTAGGTCTTGGTTCTCTTTCTGATGGAAATGGCCACGTCCAAATACACAACACAGCTGCACCAGAGGCCAGGCAGGTGTCCCTCTGCTTCTGCCTGGAGGAAGGCAGGACAGGGGTGGGCTGCGTTGTGCCCCTGGGTGAGGTGCTTGGAGAGGGTGACAGGCTGGCAGCGCATCCACAGCAGCATTTTCCAGCCCCACTGTTGCAGGTCCAAAAGCCCTTCCCCAGGCGTTAGGGACTGGGGGTGTGGGAGACCGTCACCCTGCTCCTCCCTGCGAGCAGCCCGCGATGGAAGGGCTCAGGGGGTGTTGGCGGGCTGCGTGGCAGGGAAGGGCAGTCATTAATCCCAACCGTAACAATAGCATCTGTTTCTGTTTTGAGAAAACTGATATATTGAAAATTGATTTTTTCAGCTTTTAGAAAATTGCCCAGTTTTCTGACCTGTCCCTTGACAGTTACAACCTGGTTGCTGATTTTTGCGGCCTTCGTAGAAGTAGCCTGGTCCTAGCCCTGGTTTCACTCCTGAAAACCAGGGGCAGCTGAAAACCGTGGCTGTCAGCATTGCTGTGTGTGAGAAAAGGATTTCTTAACTGAAAACAAGGGGCTGGAGGCCTGGGACTACAAACTGGCTTACGTAGAGTGTGTACTGAGCTCCCTGAAAAACAGCGTTTTATAGAGTTGGTCAATCATAAAAAAAGCCCCAGCATAACACTATTAACTGCCGCTTGGAACTGAGCATTATGGGTTGCAGTCTAGACAAGCTCGCAGACTTCCCCAGATCAATCCCATTCAATTCCATGCTGTTTTACAATGATTCTTGTAGTTCCCACAGATTTATGTGTTTAAATCCTTTTTCAAAACACATTAAAAGCTGAGCTCAGCCTGGGTGAAGGTAGAGAGAGGTCCCACCGGAGTTTTTAGTAAGTACATTGCTTTGGCTTACAGGCCTGTCTGCAGGAACGTGCTGCAAAGCGTTTAGCCTGATGCGTGTAATACTAAAAATGCCATGGACAGGGTTCTCACAATACACACATGCGTGTCTTGGGATGGTTATCCCCATCTTGTTCCAGGTAGAGAGCCAATCAGGTCAGCATGCTGCTTGTTTTCTTCTTTACACCGGCAAGCGTTGGCACAACGTGCTCTTCACGTAGGCTGGCAGGGGTCATCCCTGCTGGGTGGCGGGGAAGCTCAGGCTGCCTGCACACAGGTCGCTGTTTCATCCCCTCTACAGCTTTGTTTTAAGGACGTTGATGCTGGCTAAACGTGTCCAGTGCAGTGCTGGATGTTACCGTGACGATCACCAGGATTTACACGGTCCTTTCTAAAACACCTGCATTTAATGTCTTATATATAATACAATTCTGGTAATGCATCTTTGTCTCTTTTTTGTTTTATTTGCCTATTCTGCGCTGGTAACACTATTTCAGTTCTCAAAGCAACGGGGTGGCCGGTTCTGTATATTCGAAAAGCAGGTATTTGAGGAAAAGCCCTTTGTTCACCGGCTGCCCTGTGCCCCTGGCAATTCAGCCCATACTCCTGGCCAGCCTCTGGCCAAAGTTACTCCAGCTCCTCTGCTAGCAGCTGCAAACTTGCTGACAGGGAAGCTGAGGTGAGGGCAGTCCTCCCAGAGAGTGTTCCCTGGGGCCAGTGTCTTGTCTTGTCCCATCTGTACCAGCACTGTCCTATTGCGTTGTGTGGATGTCTGCTACACTAATTACTGGAGACCAGAGCTCCTATAAAGGTCCTCATTTGCTTTGGGACTGGAAAACCGTCTCTCTGGGATACAGTGCAAAGCACTGCCTCAAAGGCAAGCATGATATTTCAAGATGGAGAGTCTCAAAGCCCGCTGTGAACTCAGATGGCCACGTTCTGTTCATTGGAAAGGAAAGTGGGAGAGGGGAAGAGAGACGCTGGTTGGCAGCTTTGAACGTCTCAGCTTAAAGCTGAGGAGTCCTGCTAATGAACTGGGTGGCATCTGTCGGTGTGGAAAATAAGGATTTTATTTTTGAACTAGCATTCTTTGACTAACATAACATGTGCTTCCAAACCTTTTTTTTTCTGAATAGCCAAATAATGTGACATTTCCCAGGAACAAGTGTGACTTCTCAAAGTTTTCATGTTCTTCATATTTTCAGCCTATTTCCCCTTTGAGGCCTGTATTTGTCAGACTTGTCTCGAAGCCTTTCTCTGTCTCAGATTCTCTGTGTGCTAGTAGTACAGTTATTTAACAAGCATGGTATTTGTGTGCAAAGCTAGAGTGCTTTCCTGGCACGGGAAACAGCTCTGCCCCGAGGAGTTCAAAGACTAAGACTAGGAAGGCTGGACTAGGAAGGTAATAGACCGTTAGTCGTTTCGGTATTACAGCCTGACTCGCGTGACCAGATAAAATTCTTCATGTAGCTGCTTGACCTTGGACAGGCGATGCAGATCCACATTGTCACAGACAGGCAGGCAGCAGCGATGTGGGCATGATATGGCCCCACTCATCCCTGTAAGAGGGATCTGCTCCCACCTTCTTGGAGCACTTTAGAAATAAAGAGGTTTCATGTGGCCAGACCTCCAGATACTATAGCAACAAGGAAGAGATATGAACTGCATTAGTTGGCATCAGGGAAAGGGAATCTCCTATGCAAAGGATCATCATTTGTTGTAAGCTGGAATTAATTTTTAAAACACAAGAGAGGTGGTTATGCTGAGAGCTTCGTCACAAAGCAAATTGGCATGTATTGAACCTCTGCTGCCACAGCTGAACAACTTCCTCAGCCTGACCTTCCTCTTCTGTGCTGACGGATTAGCCCTTGCAGTCAGTGCAGGGGTTTTGTACCACATCAGCAGGCCAGACAGAAAGAGGAGATGGCAAAAAAAGTGTCAGAGGTATGAAGCAGAGAAGTTCAGATAAGACATGAATATTTACAAGACTTGCTAAAGAGGGAGACAAAAAGGTGAGCAGTAACTTTAATCCATGAAGAAGCTTTGTGAGGTGTTCAAGCATGTAGTCCATGCTGTATATTCAGCAGAGGTAAAATCTTTTTCTGCAATCCTCTATCTTTCAATGATTGCCTCACTGAATCTGGGTGGGTGTAATGCTGTGTTCCCTGCCCGTCAGCCTGGAATTGGCCATCTGTCCAGTGGAAAATGACCACCAAGCACCAGCATTGTCTTTCCAAACTACGGGGCTTTGAATTTGCATGGCAGGCAAGACGCCCGTTTCTTAATCAGGCAGCCTCAGTTCAGAAGGAATATGGCTAAAATGAAGGGCAAATACATGGGAGTGAATATGTTCCTTTCCTGTAATACAGTCTGTCCTGCAAATCTCTTGGGGTGAATGATAGACAAAAGTGGCAACATAATAGAGTAGTAAGGGGCTACTTAGCCCAAGTAAAGTGGCAGAGCAAATAGGTCCAGGGCTCATGCTCTGCGTTTTGTATGTATACCGAGAATCAGACCCTCAGGACTAGCAGGAATAGCATCAGCGTTACCCTGTTCCTTTGAGCATCCGAAGACTGGCATACATTGACCACACAGCTGGGCAGATGCTGGCCGTGGTGAGCAGGCTGCCGAGGGCTGTGGAAGGTGCCATTGACAATTGGTATTTACAGTGCACTGTTCCCTCTCGTCTTCTGTTCAACAGCTCTGAGAATTAAATGCTTTTAAGCAATCGCCTGGTCTGTAACAATTGATTAAGCATTTATTAAAACATCTATTAAGCATGTGTTACCTCCTCCTAAACCATTTATTAAAGGACTGCTTGTGCACTGTGTGAGTGTGTGAACTGTTGCTATCCATATACTCCAGCGGAGTTCTTTGGGCGTAAAGAAGCACAGATGATAAACCGTCTCATTATATATTAGCCACATAACACCTCAGTTGTTTCTTCCACGAGGAAGACAAGTAGCAGAACAGAGTGGTTCAAGGAAAATGTGCCTGTAGCAAGCTGTCTCTTGAGAACATTTTCTGTGAAAGGGGCCTTCGGTTTTCATTTTAGTGCAGCCTGTGTATGCAGCGAATGAAATAAAACTTTGGGGAACGGTCCATTTTAAAGAGTTAAAAAGGACTAGAAGGTCAAACTAATTTTTAGGTGACATATATTGGGTTTCTACCTTATGTTATTTAGTTAAATACAGTGTTTTTGTAATGCCATTGTATCCTCTTTAACTACAATTTACTTGGTTATAGGAACCTTTGAAACATCTGCTGGCAAAACCTGATGAGAAGACAGTAGTGTGCTTGAAGCAGAAATTCCAAGAACGAAACTGTAGCCATTTCCAAGAGATGATAAGAAGATTCAGCTCTTCACAGGGAGGAACAAGTAGGTAATGGGCTGTTTGTGAGGGCTGATTGTTACTGCTTTAAGATACAGGTTAATGCCAGCATTGCATAAGCCATGACCTCTGCAGCCTGATGAGAGCAGGGACCCCCTTCACACATCTTTAGCCTCTGTGAGTCCTCTGCTTCTCTTGGCACCAAAGAACTTCTGTTGGTCAGTTTGAAGTGCTGCTTTTTCTCAGGGTTTTGTTGTGACTAACAGCATAATATTGACTGATGCCTCCTGTAGAAGCTCTGATTTTTGTTGTGATGAGTATTTGCACGTGGAAATGGCCAAAGTACCCCTCAACAGAAGGTTTTCTGCACATCTGATGGTCAAAATGTGTTCCAGGGGCAGGAATACCCATTCATTCCTGGATGAGACCCTGGAGCCTACCCAGTATGCCTTCCCTTGGGGTCCTCTGGTGCTCCATGGCCTTTCCACTCTTTCTTCCCCTGGTGACTGCCTGCAGGAGGCTCTGACTCACTCCCTCTCTTTGCCCTTCTGCATGAAAAAACACACCTCCAGGAGTCACAGGGTTGATCCTTGGCTGCCATGTAAAGTTAGTGATTTCAGAGGGGCAGCTGGACACCACCACGGGTCCGCCATATCCTTTTACATGGGAGCACGGTCATACCAGCTGGGCTGAGGTCTAAGTCACATTTTCTCTGTCGTACTACCCCAGCTGCTGACAGGATGCAGCAGACAGAGCTAACCTAAGGAAACGAGGAGAAACGTGTTGCTTGCTCCCTCAGAATTTTATCTTAACCCTTAACAGAGACTACACTAAGTCTGGACATTCTGTGTCAAGTGATTGCTGTAATGGGGAATGTTCACCTTAACCACCCAGAAGCTCTGTGTTGGTGTTAGCCTTGTGTCGGTCTATTAAAGTTAAAAACAAACAAAAACAAACACTGCTAATGTAGACAGACTTGTGCAGTAGTGTTGCCCGGGCTTCGCGCAGCGTGGAACCACAGGTCAGCTTAGCTCTCCATGCCACACGGCCTGTGCGAGGGTGTGGTATGCCTGGCAAGGCCGAGGTGGAAAGCACCTCATGGTTTGTCCATCCTGCAAGGGCCGGGGCTGTCAGGAGCCATCCCTCTCTGCTGTTGGGCAAGAGGGGAATCTCTGTCATAATTAGATCCTCATTAGCCCTTGGCACAGCAGAACTTGATGTATTCTGTGTGGAAGCATGTGAATTTGCACAGGGGATTGTTCCTGAACTCCACTTTGACTTTACACCTATCTTACTCTCTTAAAGTCTTCCACAAAGATACGGCAGAAATCTGGAAGATTCTGTTTCCAAGTAAATAGCAATATAAGGTGTTAGAGGCTGAATGCACTCTGTGATGAGGCCAGCAGTGCATGTTCGCAGGTTTCACGTATTTCCATTTGAATCCTTATTCAGGTGGCTTTGAGGGAACCATCCATAATGAGCTTGAATTTCCAGTGCAGCCTAAATAAAAGAGGAAAAAAAAGTTGGAAGCTGAAGTAATTGAAGTGATAGTTAAGCCCACACTGAAGGAAGTGTGGGGTGCAGAAAGTCATGTGCCTTTTTTATTTTTTCTGGAATTTTCCTTTTGTTGCTTTCTTTCAAGTGATTTCAAAGGCTTTTCAAAGGGAAGGCAAGTGCTGTTCCCGAGTTACCCTCCAAGTTAGGGCAGCTGTGGGGGATTTGTTTCACCTGGAGTTCCTTACCCAGCCTCCCAGGACTCAGGCCCTCTGCCTCAAAACCTGCTGCCCACTGGGGTGTCTATCCATGGCACGAACGCTGCTGTCTCTGTCTCCCTACTGTCAGGGTCAAAAACAAAGACTGCAAATCTCTCTCTCTTCTGGCCATGCCTCTTTGAAAGGAAGCTGCAAACAAGTTTATTATTGCCTTTTATGTTTTTGAATCATAGATCCAACATCCTCCTCTGACCTCCTCTTTTTGCCTGCTGTGCAATAGGCTTTGCTAAGTAGTAGCTGGCACCCTTCAAAAAAATGCAAAACAATATTCCCCTTGGCTTCCTCGCTGGGTCTGCCACGTGGGTAGTGCTGGGGCTTAAGGCATGGCAGTCACAGGGGAGAGGACAGAGACTGAAATGTTTCTTGGGCTTTAGGACTCACTGTGCTCTCAAGGAAAAAAAAATGGCATCAGCAAAGCAGGAAGAACAGTTAATAGAATTTGTAGGGGAGGCTTACGGAGTACAAATTAGCCATTGCGCCAAATATCTCATTTGATTGTTTTGTCATGCACTAGTTTTTAGTATTGCTGTTGCTGGTACCAAGCAGGAAATAAATGAAAACAAAGATGCAAAAGGAACATTTGTGTGTGAATTAATTCAGTTGTCTCCAAAGCCACGTCTGTTCTTATATTTCAAAAGCTGCAAAAAGTACCTGAATATTTCTGTTTCCCCCCCTACTTCTACAAGGTCATTCAGGCTTCCTACTTCCTTGTTTCCTACCCCATTGGTATGAGTGAGCAGAGTACTGCTTGGTCAATATGTGGCACTGCAGCTCTTACTGGAGACAACTGGAAAGAAGCTGGTATGATTTCTTTTTCCCTGAAGCCAAACACTTTCCATTGAACTAACATCATTTTTACCAGTTTTGGGTGCCAAAGAAGTGGAGAAGTAATTAGGGGGAAAACCACAAAACCTTTTGCAGCCTCTCAAGTCATTGAGCTCCAAAAAGCATGAACTGAAAGGAAGAGAAGCTCATCATTTCTTTCTCAATGAAGTGTCAGTGCCTCCACATGTTCCTGCAGGAGCTGTGCAGCCTGTGGTGGGTGTTAACATTAGGGTCGGGCTGGGGGGGGGTGAGGGGGTGGTGTTTTTTTTTTCTTTTTTTTTCTTTTTGCTTGAAGGAGGAGGAAGAGAGGCAGATAATCACCTCGTTCCTGGTATTGTTAATGATAGAGTCAAAGACATCGGTCCAGGAAAACAACCAAGCAGATAATAATAAATAGCTCATGTTGATGGTGGCAGGAGTATTTGTTTACTGTGAAGTTGAGCATGGGCTCGTCTGGCTGGCTGTATTCAGGCTCACTTTAAAATGTAAAGCATGTGCAAGAAAAGTTTTACAGAGCTTCTGCTGAGGAAAGGTTGGGAGCTGAACCAGAAAGCTTAGAAATTTGTCTTTTATTTATTTATTGTATGTTTTTTAGGTAGTCGTACATTACTTTGTGTCATAGCATAATAGAATTGATGTATTTTTATTTTCAGCTCTCTGCAGAGTTGGAATTTAGTGATGATTGAAATATTTAAGTAGTAGCTGCCAAAAATTGTTTTAAAGAGAATTATTTAAATAGAGTATCATTTCATTCCAGTAAAACATGACTGTAATGGCCATGTATATTTGGTAGAATGCACGTATAAATACAGAAGTGAAGGAGAAGCATGTTATTCTGAAACTCATAATCGTTGGATGTGTTTGTTTTCAATCTGTATGGGAAAGAAAGGAAATGTTGACATATCCAGATACTCTGCAGACCAGAAATCCTATCATCTAGCCAAGACTACTGGTTAAAAGGAAAACAACAGTGAAAGACAAAAAGTAGAAAGCAAACTTTACTGAGAAAAAAGCAAAGTCTGAGGAAATATGAGAGAGAGGTAACAGAGCTTTTTTGAAAATTATTATTCAGTGTTAGGCAAAACAGTCTGTGAAAGAACGGCGTGGTATTCCCCGAAGGAATCCAGAGAAGTTCAGTTCCGCATATTGTACCTTTTCATGTCATAGTCAAAGCAGATATTTACCATATATATTTATTTTTTATTAATAAATGATGGCTGGATCCTGCCACTTCACTTGCACCAGGTGAACAGTTTTACTGAAGTTGCTTCTCACTGACTGGAAGGAAGGTCTGTTTACATCAACCCAGGAGAGTGCAGCAGTCCTCAGAGTTACTCAGATCCACACCATATGGGTGAGGGAAGCAACTTCAGATCGAGTTTAAGCCAGATGTTCTCTACTTCTGTCCAGCAGAGTGTAAAATAGCATTAAGGGCGGGAATTCAGTGCCCAGGATGGGTGTTTGTGGATCCACACGTCTCGAGGTCTCTCATTCTCAGAATGTCCGCAGGAGAGGTTGCTGTCAGCCTTCACACAGGGCAGTGTTGGAAGAGCAGAGCCCGTTTCAGCAAGTCACCCTTTGCAGTTCAGGTCACCGGTGGGACTCACAGAAGTACACGTTAAAAGAAACGTTACTGATCTGTCTAATTCCAGACTTCGAAGTGAAAGTTGAGGTCAGTTATGAATTAGCCTGGTTGCTTGTGTCCAGTTTTGTTCCTCCAAGAGAAACAAATGGCTCTCAGCACCAGGGGCTTTCTTTCCGCTCAGTGAAAGTCACCCGTCCTTGTTAGAGGTACAGATGCAGTGCAGGGTCTTAATTTGAGTCTGTTCTGCCCCGGTGGAGAAATGCCCACAGGTACTTTTCCTAGCAGAGGGTTCTAAGGCCACACACGTGCATATGAATACACTTGGGTCAAACCTAAGGCTCAGGTCCTTGCTCCACTAATGCATAGTCACACCCTGGTGGTAACGGCACCGTTTATTAAGGCACGGCGTAAGTGCTCAGAGCAGGTGTTGCTGGAGGAGAGGGCAGAGGCACTGCAGGGGGATGTTGGTCGGGATGGTGTGTAATGATCCAGGGTGACAGCTCCTGCCTAGAAATCTCAGCGATACGTGCTTCTGCTGCCTCGGAGTACGCAAGTTTGAACTGTGTTATTAGAGGAGGGGGTGGAAACCCTTCTCTCGGTAGTACTGACAGTGCTGATTACTCTGAATGCAGGTTAAATAGACAAGTACTCCCTCCTCATTCAGAGCCCTGCTCCTTGCTTTTCTTTCTTTGTCCCCATTTCCCTCTCTCCGCCTCCTGACTGAGGCTGGTGTTAGAGAAGCGCTTTGATTGAGCAGCCATGCAGTTTGTGAAGAACAGTGGGGTTTCTGGAACATCTTTCTTCTTGGAACATTACAAATTAATCACCACAAGATTCAATGATTTCAGCTGAACTTCACATCTTTCCACTTAATGGATAGCAAATAATGGTCAAAACAGGAATAAAAAGATGAGTTTGACTCTCACTGAAGTTTCTCCTACATTCCTTCGCCTAGAAGTTAATCAGGGACCTGACTGAAAACTCAGTTAGCTGGCATGAAACACTTGACTTCACTTGAGTTGTCCTCAAGCCCTGGCAGCATTACACCCTTGGAAGTGAAATCTGAAGCCTGAGTTTGAGGACAAACAGGAGGAGCACTGTAGAAATTGGAGAGGTAGGCCACTTACTGTCTGTGCCATTATTACTTGTTATGACAACGTTTATGGTTTCCCCTCATTCCTGTGGTCTTAGTTAACTCACCCACCATTTCTTCTGTATGTTATTACCCTCTTCTGCCCCCAGATTTATTTTTTTTCAGTTCTTTTGGTCTGAAGGTAGGGTGCATAGTCAGACATCGTTCATCCAGGGAAGAGACAAACGTTGAAGGCTACAGAGAGCTCCAAGCATCTGTCTCTCTGTAGAAGTACAGATACACTGCACCTCTATGTTGTGTGGCTCGGAGATCTCAAAGACCATGTTTCCATTCTTTACAGCCCTTTTTTTTTGCCATGCCATTCTCTTGCCCTTCAGTGTAACCTGGGGCCTCCTGCCTGCTCCTGGGAGCGCACAGGGAAATGCTGTGGGCTCATTCTTGGAGGTGGCTGCTGCCAGGCAGCTGAGCGGGGTCTGTGAGCTGATGGAGCACCCTGAGAAAACTTTTGTGGTTCGTGCTTACTCAGGGAGGGATGAGGTGCTTGTGTCTCCTGGGGCAGGCCCCGTATCCCCCATCCTCTCCTTCTCCACAGGCCCAAAGTCAGCGTAGCTGCAACAAATGTGAGTGGGTTTTATCAGCTGCAGCCAGCTGGAAGCCTGGCCTTGTACCAGATAACCACGGTATAACTCAGACTGCTTTCCATTCTCCCCTGCCTCTCCCTCCGTGAATCAGTAGCCCTAAAGCACAGCTATGGGCAGCAGCAAATCTTTGCATGATTTCTGCCTTCCAAAGCCAGGTAACGGTCCGGGTTTCTCATCCCCTTTCTCTCTCCCTCTTTCCTTCTCTCTTTTAGGGACAGGTAACAATAATACTACACATTACATGTCCTCCTTACAGCTAGATAACTAATGATTGCCATTATATCTCTGTCAGAACTAGGTAACTGCAATACTCTTCATTATATATCTGTCTTAAAGCCAGTAACAGCAGTACTCTAAATTATGTACCTTTCTTCCTTTTTCTCTGTCAGGCAGGTAATTGTTATGCTCATCTTTATGTGTCTTTCCTGGAGCTGTAATAGTTTTCATTGTATCTCCTCAGAGCTTATTATGGTAATGTTCCTTACTGTATATTTCGGAGTTAGAGGCTGATATTTTTTAGAGTCACCTCTGTAGTATTTTGCCTTCTGTATTTCTTACAATTTGAGTAATTAAAATACTACTCTAAGATTAACAGCTTTGAGAAGGATTCTGCTTTTCCTCTCAGGATCTCTCTAGGGACTGTCTTGGGGTTGGAGAAGTGTCCTGTAAAGTGGTGGCTGCCCCCTCTTGATCCCAGGGCTGGGCGGTGCCTTTCCCCCTTTGGCTTTCAGCAGTGCCAAGTTGCTGGGACTGGGAGGTTGGCCATGGAAGATGCCGAAAAGGCTTGGCATCCCCTGGCACTTGGGGACCACCCTTGGACATTGCCATCTCACGTCTCCACATTTCCATGCCCAGTATTTTGCAAATTGAGATGCTGAATTCTCTGATGAACAGGTTGCTCCTCCACAGTGCCTACCGCAGTTTCTCCTGATTCTGATTTCAGTCTTCTTTCTTATGTCATAATATAAAGCCTGCTATGCATGGGTAACTGACACAAATTTCACAAACTTGGCTATGACTCCTTGATTATTATTAAGAATTATCTTTCTGGGATTTCAGTGTTTGCTCTTCATTTTTCTTCTGACAGTATGATGTCTCCTGTGAGAACCTGACGGAGCAGAAATAATACTGTGTGTTTTAGGAGATCTTCCTCCTTGTAGCATGTATACTAAACAGGTTAATAAACCAGTAGCTGGTGATCAATTTATGTAAAATAACTCTAAGCAGCAAGCCCAATCTGAGAATCACTTGATAAACTATTCAGTAAATGTATCTGCATAAATAACACACAGGAATAAATTGGAACCCGTTTGAGAGCATAAAAGGAGGGCTACATTTGCAGCATGGTTCAGAGACTGTAAATCAAATCAAACCAATTTTGTCTCCTGTTCCACCTTTTATTAGATAATCAAAATTCAGATCAGTCTCATGAAAAGATTTCCTTGTACTGCTTGAATCTCATAAGTAAGCCTGGCTCTACTTGCAAGTGAGCACCACCTCTAAAAGAGCGGAAACACTGCCTGCTCACATCCCAAGTGTGAAATAGCTGGGAAGTAAAATACATTTTGAGAAACATTTTGTTTGAATTTTGAGATGAACTGGAGTAAAAGGTGCTTAGCAAAGTGATGGGAAGTGGCTCCATGTTAGAGGCATAACACATGGAGAACTCTTAAACTTCATGGGAAATTAACAGGTGTAGCTGAAGTGGGTAATTTCAAGAATGCAGCCCTAGGAGTTGATGCAGACCTGAGAATAACATTACATCCAAGAACTGTGTTATTAAAATTAACACATTGTTGCCTAGCATGGAAAACAATGACAAAGGAAATCCATCAGCAGCATGAAGGTCTGATCATGACAGGCCGGCTCAAATGGCAGGCGTTGTGCAACTTGGAAAGAAGCTGCAGGGTCTCGGGGACGGCTTGAAGAAAAGAGCTGCTGCGGAAGAAACAAGTTCACTGCAAAGAGCACTGCACTTAGAAGGGCCTCTAGCAGAAGCAGTCTAGTGAAGCCGACTTCAGCTTAGACAATAAAGATGTACTGGCAATATTTTGTCATAGAGAAGAAAATTGAATTCTTACCCAGAAGAAGGAGAAAAATAATTGGAATCTAGTGTGATTGTGAAATTCCCTGTGTGGTAATCCGGTCTGGAGACAATCAGCCAGGGACGGCTTTATCTGTCATTGCCTGACAAGCAGAATTTCCAAAGCAAAATTTCCAAAGGAGCCAGCAGAGATTGCTGTTAGCAGCAGAAGTCCATCAGCTGTCGTAAGGGCGCAGAGCCCAGCACCTCCTGTGGCAACTGTTCACGCATAAACTCATGTCGTTGGGACATAAAGGTGTTTGCTGTAAATTGCTGTTGGTTTCACTGGGAATAAAGCCAGCCCTTATAAGGTTGCTAATAGACCTCACGTTGACCAACTGTAACTTCCTTGGCTCTGTTTGCTTACGCCATCAGCGGAAGACTCCACAGTGGGCAAATTTGAATATGGAGTGGCCAGCTGGGATCTCTAGTGGGCTGTAGATGTGATGAGCTTGAAAGTAAGATAACTACGTGCTGCCCAAGATGCTGCACTTGTCTGTGCCTCTCTTGAATGAGATGTTTCGATGTCTTATTTGCCCATGGGTAGAACAGGAATGTAGGCACTCCTGTTGTGGAGTGATTGGCAGTGAGAGGCTGCCTGCTTGCAGCAGAACTTTCTATGTGAAAAGCTCAATTTATCAAACTGAATCAGAGTGTGAGTGATAGGAAGTATCAGCAGTACAGTTATGCACAGTACACTGCACAGCCCGTACCGGGCCAGTTGGTATGTTCCCCAGAAACTAAACCGGCCATGAGTTCACCAGGCCTGGGGGCTCCTAGAATCTGCGGTACACGGCACCAAACAAGGAGGTTCCCTGCCTCAGACAAAGCCCTTTTATGTTACAAAAAAAAATAAATAAATAAATAAAAAAAATCCTGGTTAGTACTTGTTATTGACTATGTTAAAGGAATGATTTGTAGGTACAGAGAAAAAAAAATAAGGCAAAGTGTGTCTCCTAACAAGGTGTACCAAGGTTACAACTTCTGATAAAAAGAAATCATTTACATTGAGGCATTCGTTTAATTTATTTCAGGTGAGGTCAAATCTTTGATTCTTTCTTTAAATAACTGGGAAGTTTTTCCAGATTCCATAATGTGTTCAAGGTAGGTTATGCTTTTGCAAGAGAGCTGCTTTCAGAGAGCTGCAAATACTTATGTTCTGATGGAGGTGGTACTAAACAAAGAAGAGTTACATAAATGCCTTGTAGCATAAGCTTCATGTGTTAGGAATATTAAAAATAACTCCTCAATGCTCACAGGGTCTTATTTCAGTAAAGCGTGCTGTGTTTTCCATCCTTTTATGCATGACTTCAACTACAAAACCATTATGGAATTGAAATGTATCTGAATATCCAATCTACAATGCCCCTTGGCAAAACCCAAGTCAAAATAAGAGGTCTAAAGAGGGAAAATGCATTTAATATGCATATATGGATTGACTATATAGTCAATACACTGGCTTGCCTTGTGGCTTAGTCTTCAGTTAAGTGTAAGCGTTTTGTGTCCAATGTCCATAAAGCAGCAGTGAAGCAGCAGACAAAAAATGACATTTTCCTAAACAGAGAAGTGGTCCCAAATGTAAATCTGACTTCTCACATTTTTGATCAGCTGGATCCATGGTTTGAGGCCTTCTGTTATGAGACCAGGCCCAGCTTCGAACACTCGCATGCAGCCTTCCTAAGGATTCAGGGAGGGTCTTGAAGTTACGCTCTCTTAACTCTGCTTTCCAATTTTATATGAAATCACAGCAAATCTCTTCCTGCCTTTTCAGCCTGGCTTCTCATGTAAAATGCCTGTGTGTATGACAGAGTCTGTCCTTCATTGCACGATAACTTTTGAAGTGCTCCAGTTTCAGTGACATTTCCCCAGGAAGCAGAAGCCTCAAAACATAATATTCTTGTAAGCATCATGGATATAAACCGCTGGATGAAGAAAGAAGTGTCTTCCACTGCAAAAAATGGGTGCAGTACAAATTCCTCATAGGCATCCGGGAGTTTAGGAACCATGAGAAAAGTTCAGGATAGAGCCCTTTTATTCATAGACATCAAAAATTTTAACCACAAGACATGGACTTAAAGTAAAATAGGCTGTTATCCAGCTGTATGGGATCCTTTACCTGGTTTCTTCGCTTGTCTGGGAAAATATTTTTCAGGTTTCGGCATGAGATTTGCTTCTGTTTGCTGGACGAGCAAACAGGATTTGCCATGGTGGGACAGGAACCCCGAACCTCTGAAGATTAATGTGTGTATGCAAACCAATTCCTCAAAAACTCAATAGGCACCTGATTCACAGAGCATGCAGGAGTAATTGCAGCTGGATCATAGTCCTGAAGAAAATGAAATAATTCTGTGGAAGAGTTGGGTTTTGCTTTTTTGTTTTTTATGATAGACATTTTTTAAACCTAATTAACTGGGAGGAAGAGAACAGAGAAAGATCTCTCAGGGCCTTTCGGCCCTGTCTGGAGAAGAGGAACAAAACCTAAGCACATAAAAAATCTTGACTATTAAAGGCATTTTTAGGAGTTGCTGGAAGATTTGAATACCACAAATTACTTGTGGGCAACACAAATTCCCATGTTTTTGTATTCACAAAGGCCGTAAAACTAACGCAGGAAACTTAATTTTCCTTAATCTCACATCCAGAGTATAAATCAAATACTTTTAACAGGAACACTGCTTTTAGCACATAAAAGCCTCTGAGAACTTCTGACTGTTTAAAATCTCCCAGGTGCACGTACCTGTGCTTCCTGTTATCTTTCTCCTCTGCATGGCAAGCACGGGGTGCAGGCATCCAGTTTTCATCAGAGATCTCCGAGCCAAAATACACTGGGCTGGTGTCAGCGTAGGTGGTTGGCTGTCATTTAACATTGCAGTAGAATATGTAATTATATTAGTTTGAAGTTTTAGGAACAAGGCAGTGTTAATAGGTGTTTTGTCTTAATTGCTTCCAGGACATGAGAAAGGATGAAGAATATTGGGGGAAGGAGCAGCCTTGGGACAGTTGTGGTGGAGGTAGCACTTGGCTGTCAGTTTATGCCATTCAAGTCAGATTTCAGTAAAAGGTTTCCAGTTCTGTTAAACAGGTCCAGCAACCAACAGTAAGGCTGAATCTGTGTAAGGGGAAATCTCTTGAGATCAGTGTTGCAGTGGAAAGTAGATCGTCAAAATATTTCCGATTAGGAGTATGGTAAATTTGTGATTCCAGAAGGGAAGGAATGAAGAGAGTAGTTTTCTTCTGAATCTGTCCTAGCCCACAGCGAGGAGAGAGAAGCTTTTTCTGAAGTTATGGCAGACACTTGTTTTCCACGTGTCCCTCATGGTAAGGCTAGGGTTTCTAAAAGAAAGAAATGAGAAAAAAAAATTGTGAATAATTTTTTTCTGTGACCCTAAAAGCTAAGCTGGGAAATGGCATTTCTGAGAGAGAATGGCTTTATATGAAGTAAATTATCAAACAGGACCGTTCACTTAGGTGCAATTTACCTAGTGTTAAGGTCTTGGGTAGATTCCTAAAAGAAAACAGCACGTTTTTATCCCGTATATGTATGTTTGTACTTCTATATGGAATTCTCTCTCTATATGTATTTCAAGCATACATAAATATATATTTATAGGTATGTATTTAGTCTTTAGAGTTGTGATGAGAAGGGCCGTTTTTCTGGAACATTTTTCTTGCTGGTGTTTCAGAGGCTGTCTGTCACGGTGTAGTCGAAGATAAGGATGAAGAGGAGAGATGCTCCTCCAGCAAGGCACACAAGGAGTGCTGCTAGAGGTGAGTTTACCGGCTGTGAAGATAGCGCAAAAAATGACGCTTACGGAAGGGAAAGACTTCTTAGATGTTTTTGTAGAGGCAATGCCAGCCCAGATTTCTTTTTTTCCTAGGGTTATGGTTAGGGATTTAGAATGAAAGCAGATGAGAACATTGTCTACAGATCCTCTTGTCACCAAATAAGATCAAATAGTTTTCTGTTGGTTTAGATACAGATGTTGCTATTGTGAATACGTTTTTCACTGTAATTAGAAATAAGGTTTTTAAAGTAATGTGATGTGCTGAGCAGTTTTCATCCATGCATGGTATGATTTAGAGGAAGAGCAATCCTTGTAGGATTAAATGCATTTATACTGTTTTTTGATGGGGGCACTCCTTACCTGGATGTGTTTTTTGCCAGGGATTTAGAAAGAAAGCAATGGGGTGTGAAGTTTCCTACTGATTATTTTATGGCCCATGGAATTGGGGAGAAAAATGGTGTTTGGTAGGAGCAGGCAGCCTCAGATTAGTTTTGATGCAGGGACTGCATAACTGAGCATGGTTTTCTTTGGGATTGCAGAGACCAGTGGAGTGCAGCTTTCTGAGAGAAAGGTGATCCTCCGTGACTTCTGCTGTGCTCAGGAGTGGGTTTTGTACGAGCTCTGCGTGCAGGGTAGGGGTTTCCAAAGGGGAGCAGTCAGGAGAGCATTTTTCTTCTGGCACTGTTGGAATTGGAGCAAGAGGGCTTCTAGGAGCAAGTGGTGAATTGCTCTGGTGCTTAGAGAGAGGAGAGAAAGGGACAGATGCAGGAATGGTTTCATCATTCTGCTGGGGCTAAACTTGTGGTTTTGGATTGCTTGGCTTGCATTAGCTTTCTGGTCTTAGAAAAGCACCTCTTAGCTGTAGCAAGCGCTTTAAAATTCTTTCATGATCTATATAGATTCATAAACGGGGAACACGTCTGTAGGAGTGCCTGGCTTTGTATTCATATTGGTGTAGGCACTGTTTAGTTTAGGTTTGCTTTCAATAAATTTCACACACATCACATTAGGGTTTCAGAAAGGAATCATCATGCAATTTTCATCTTACATTTTTCTGTACTCTGGTTGTTAGAATGCAGAACAATGCTTTGTGGAGTTGAATAGGTATTCTTTCTTTATTATGTATACCATCCATGCAGGTATATTTTGGTCAAACTTCAGGATAGACGTCTGCTTTCAGAAAGAATCAATTAGGAGAACGGTTCTCCACTGATACTGTTTGACCCACAGCAGGTACCAGTTCTGAACGAGGTGATGAGCTGTATTTTTTGCAAACTGTAGCTACTTGAGTTCTGTTTTCCTCAGGATTTAGGTTACGTGCATTAACCTGTAACACTATGAAAAGCAAATATTAAAGGAAGATGATTGGAATGAAAAATTGTATTGGAAGAAATGAATAGTTTTGATTCAGCTCTGTGAGCGATACTTTTTATGCTGAGCTTATGATTGACACTGGAGTTTGAGAAAGGGAGCAGGGAAAACTTCATTTTCTTAGAGTTGAGCGTTCCACCCAGTTCAGATCAGGACTACTGTTCACATGGTGAATGGCATTTACTTCATTTGAAGTAAATATCAGCCAGGCAGGTTTAAAAGTATCATAGGGTCCTAGAAACAAGAAAAGGAAACCCTAGTTTCCTGCTGCTTCTTGTATTGGATAGGCTGTTTGTTAGAAAGCTTCTCCCAGTGCATTCTCTTGAATAAGTGCTTGAGGATTTGGGGTTATTTCATAGCAGAACAGAACTAAGGGAGCGCATATTTTTTTTGCAAGTCTCACTGTTGCACTGCAGTTTGTGGCACCCTCCATCTGACTGAAGCAGATTACCTTTGAGAGAAAAGGCAAGAGGAGGAAAACCAGGCTGGTATGTTTCCAAGGAAAGCCATAGTGCTTGAGACTTTCAGGCATCTCTAAAGGCTGGGCAACCAAGGCACATGGAGAACGGGGAGCTTGGGGCCAGGGAATGATCTCTCCTCCCCAGAAAGCCAAGTCATACTCTAAGTGAGACCCAGGGGTCAGATTCAGTGTCTTTGCTCTGGGTCTTTCGTAAAACTGCCTGGAGGAAGCATCGGGGTGGGGGTTGCCCTGCTATCGTGGAGTCCTAAAGTGACAGAAAAGCGGGTGAGCTCTGTGTGGCCCTGCAAGCGCAGCGGCATGATGAAGGCTGGTAGGAGCATGCAGCATCCAGAAACGTTGTGTGCAGAGAGGAGGTTGTGAAGAGTCACTAAGAAGTTGCTCTGTAAGCTAAAGGCAAAGCCCAGAGAATGAAAAGGTGCAAATACGATAGCATTGTGGTATGGTTGCACTTGGGCTGATTCCAGGACATTTACTAGATTGTTAATTGGCTCTAGGGTTATTAATGTGGGTAGTGTGGCTTAGTAACACCTAACATACTTAAGCAGGGACTGTGTGAGACCTCGCAAACCGTGTTGCCATCACAACTATACTTAAAAGCTTAAAGGCAGTAAAGCTTCCACGTTGGCAGCAGATTTCTAAAAGTCCATCAATGAACAAAGCCAGTGTAACAGCTGAGTTCACCCCTGTCCTAATCCCCGTGATTACAGCAGAGTAGCACCGAGATGTGCTGGAGTGAAATGAGACCATTAAAAAAATAGCAGTAACCGAGCAGCAGCAGATGTGTCAGCCCAGGGAGGTAGCAAGAGCTACAGCAAGGAAGGGAAGGGTGGTTTGGGGACAAAGCCCGTGATATCCAGAGCTCTCACAAATGCTAGTCATTTTTAATGGAAGCTGCTGGAGCCCAGCAGCACTAGAGCTTGTCATTTCAAAAATAAATGTTGTAAAGGTAACGTTATGTCCTGTTTCAGAAGGAAATGACAACAGTTTCCCCTTTGGAAGACTTCCCAGAGCCAAGCTGATGACTGAGTTTTGCATGAATTAAAACATACACAGATTCATTCAGAGGGGCAGTGAAGGTGAGAAATAAATGCCTCAGAGACAGAAAAAAGCAGACAGATGTGGTTTGTATGAGATTGGCAGCCCTACGCAATGCAGCAGCGTAGGCACGTGGCCTGCCCAGAAATGCAGAGACTGAGTCAGAAAGCTATCAGAGCGGTCGTCGTCGTCCCTTGGAGGTCAGAGAGGCTATAAGGATGGAGCTAAGCAGTGAACTTGCCTGCCAGCTACATCCTGCTGTACTACAACAGCTGGCGGGAGGCAAATAGCATTGCAAAATTATCTCTAAAAGGGAAACATCTGAGGAGACAAAGTGTCGGACATCTAGGCCAGGTCCGAAAGAGCCCTCAGCCTCCTTTCACACTACACTGCTTGAGATTCCTGTTAGCAGTAGCCTTATGGTGGATCTGTTACGTATTGCAAAAAATGCTGAATACATCTGCAGCCTTTACTGCAACTAAGTTCTCTTAATGTATGTGTATATATATATATAGTTAATGAGTTTTATGGGAATTTGCAAGGATTGCTCCAAAAAACACATGAGCAAGGCAGATAAATGTATCTGTGGTTTTGTGCAGTGGGTATGCAGTTGGTTTTCTGTAGAGGTTTCCAGTTGGATGTTATTTTGGGTAATATTGATCGGTGTTATTTTGCTTTTGAGCCTGGCCAGGGTTTTGTAAAATCATTCCTGTGTGAAATGAAGTCCCTCCTTTAAGGCCGAGAAGGGCTGGAACAATGATGGAAGAACAGAGCTTTATGATTTTATTTTTTCCACAGATCTGGAAAGCACCTTGTGCTTTTCTAAGTGGAAAGCTCATATAAGAGCAGTGCTCTGGGGACAAAAGACAAGCCTGGGGGGCAGTGACCCAGCTGCTCCAGGGGCTGGTGAACTCCACGGGGAGCCTTCCCTGAGCAAAGCTGTTCACTGTCCGCAGTACAGGGCACTCGGGGACATTTCACCTCCCCCTGTTCCCCAGGCTGCACTTTCTTCGTCTTTTTGCACCATTCCTTCTTCAGGGCACACACAGATGAGGCTCTGTTGTGTTAGCGGTGCCACGTCCTGCTTCAGCATGTACCCTCTGACCACATTTTTGTGGACGGGTAATATATTTTATTTCTGTATGGAGAACTCTTAGATATTTCTTGAATTACTGGAAGGTACTGCTTACCTGTAACAAAATGCATTAGTCGTATGTACAGCCAGTTCTGCTTCAGAGATTTCTCATTTGGCTATGATCATTTGGGTAAGTGATCTGTGATATGTACCTGAAGAGTCCTAGAAAATCTTTTACTGGCAAATAAGACGTTGCTCTGACCTTCAGCAACTGGGAAAAATAGGGAAATGGAACTTAACAAATATATACGTGTTTTTACAGTGGCTCTCTTTTTATTAACTCAGTGAAGCCATTTTCAAAATTACATTTCAGAGCTTTTAAATGACCTTAGTCTCTGGACATGTCATTATTTTTTGGCTTTTCAGTAAGTATGTACTATATTTTCTCCACAATATACATTTTTCGGTCTTTTTTTCTTGTTGGGAGAAATATTGATTTATTCCATGAAAGCCAGTTAATTTAGGGAAAAAAAACATGTCATCCACAAGGGAAGAACAGAAAGCAGGAGTATTTGGGCAGTGCACGTTTAACAGAAATCATTCTTCGTGTAGTTGATTACATTGAGGTTAAAGGGAATAGAATTTGGACATCAATTTGATCGCTGACTGAGGTTACGGTTTCCTGAATCTTTCTACACACCAGCAGCTGTATGGACATTGAAAGGCTGCTGGTCTTCTGACCCCAGTCTGTGTGTTAGGGTATGGTCACAAACACACTGCACTGTATTTGTGCGTTTGGTGCCCACGTGTTTCATGCAGGATTTCAGCAAATGCCTTGTGAAGGAAAGAGTGAAGAAATCTCTCCCGTGACATGCAAACTTCTTGGCATGATGAGCTCCCCATGCTGGTCCGGGGTAAGAGGTCTGCCACTCTTGTGCTCGTTGCAGCCACCCAAGCCCCCTTGTGTGGTGCGGCCTCTTGCAGGTTGAGTGCTGGTCTGAGGATGGGTATTGTTTGCGTGTTTGTGCCTTCTAGTGGCTTGGGGTGGAAATGAGGCAGGCAGGGAGGTGCTGGGAAGGGGGGTTGACTGCAGCCAGTCTGCTGCACTGTGCAGAGGGGTCAGGAAGTGCTGCTGAGCTGCAGTGCTTTGGAGTTTGTATTCACCTCCATGGGCTGGAAATGGCTGTAGCACTCACAAGAATTTGGTTCTGGGTATTGAAATAGGTATTCTGTTCTATACGGTTCTCTTCCTGGGGGCCAGACAGATGTTTTATCCCCCATGATGACTTGTTTCCCCTTGCTCTGCTGTGCTCTGAGTTGCGAGGCTGTGCTATGAACCATGCCACCGAAACCTGGGTGAAAAGACAGCCTCCTTGTCTGAACCTCCTTTTGTGGTTCATGTTGTTCCCATAGACGTGGTGGGTGTAGACAGCAGACTTTTGAAGGCAGTGAGGTGTTACTGCTCTGAATTACTGATAATACACAATACAACAAGAATTTTACTGGTTAGTATGTATGTATGTGTTCTAATACACATATAGTTTATATGGGTATTCCTAGATTTGCATCAAGCTTGGGGCTCACACGATAGCCAAAAGATGGTTAGTCCAAGATCCCCTTGACTGTAGGGCCTTGGAAGCATCCAGCACCAACACAGCTCGTCTACCCCTGGGAGATGACCTTCTTGTTTGCACGCGGTAAAGCTGCAGTTCCGGTAAAACTTGAGCACGGATGCTGTTTGCTTTATCAGTGTAAGTGGGGTTGGCACTGGAGTCAGTATTACCTGCCTGCTTTGGAGGGGTGCATAGTTTCCACTGGGGGGCTTTGGGAGAAAGATATGAAAAAGGGGCATGGAGGTCATGAAAAAGGGTCATGAGGTCATGAAAAATCCTCTTTCCTTAGCAACCTGGATGTTACATCCTGAGGCTTGCCCAGGCTCCAAGGTGCTAAGTGGGTCTCTGAGTGCTCCGGGCGCAGCCTGCCCCAGCACAGTGCTGTGCCCACTGCTGGCAGCCCGCCTCGCGAGGAGACACGTCCAGCTTAAAAAGAGCATGGGGTGGGAGCAGAGGGTGATGTTCAGTCGGATAAATCCCCGGTCTGCTCCCTCATGAAGGCAGCCTGCACAGCAGGCTGACGGGCAGCCGGAGGCAGGGAGAGGAAATATTCTTGTGCCCCTCCTGTGGCAGAGGCCCCATCTTCAGAAGCCACCCTATTTCCCCAGACCCATCTGAGCTATACAGGTGCCTTTGCTGTCGCAGAAAGTGCCGGGAAGGTGTATTTGTCTTTCATTTTGTGTGTGTGTTTTTTTTTTTTTTTCTTATTTTAAGTATTAGTGTTTGTTCTGGTTTTCCGTTTTGAGGGGGGAAATTCTGTCTTGCGGAGAGATGAAACTTGACATGCTGCAATAAACAGCCGGTGGGCTAGCTATAAATTTAGACAATTTTGAAAACTTGTCATACCGCTTGTATTGTGGAGTTGTGCTATCTATCGCGTTGGGTTAACAGAGAGCTGAAATAAGGGCGAGCTGCGCACCGGGTGATCGCAGTAAAAATACCACAGTGACAGTGGGCACCACATTTTCTAATGCAGTGTTTTGTGTCTTATTTTAAGGTGACCTCAAAAGCAAGCCCGTATGAAGGAATGTGCAGGTTTAGCGCAAAGTGTGACTGAAATGGTTGGACGTTTAAGAAGCTCCTTAAGCCCTGCCAGGTGGCCCCTTAGTGCCCAGCAGTTGTATGGGTAACCTCATCTTCTTCATCTTTGTTACTGCTCTTGAATCCATCGAGTTTTGGTCCACAGTATAATAGCAGCCTAAGGGGACTGTCTCTGGAAAGTATTTCATTTTATACTCCGAATCCAGGTGGGCTTTTTTTTTTTTTTTTTCAGTATGACCTCTGGAGCATAGTACAAAGCTTGAGGTAAGTTTTCTAAAAGACCAATACAAGGCCTTTGTGGCCAGAACAGTTCTTTCTATGCCTACCTCCTTCACTGTCTGCTGGAAATGCCCCCATGCTGCACCGTTGTTAAAGCAGCTTTTTGCCAGTGTGTGCTGATGGGAATCACACCAATTGTCACCTGAGTCACTGGGATTGTTCAGGGAATCTCCAGGCTAGGTCAGTAACTGCAGTGAGGCTGTGGAGCTGGACAGGGAGGGGAAACGCTTTGAATTCTTGGTGAAGATTTTGGCTTGGATGATCCCAAAAGGCCAATCCCCCTCACTTCTTCATTAGGTCGTATTTTAATTCCATCTGTTTTTATTGGAATTTATTTTGGAAGAGATACAGAGGCATTCTGGAAAAGATCAGAAGAGATTCAGCAAACAAGTATGGTTTTGTTCCTCTGGTTTTCTTGCAGGCCTGCTCATTTTGAGGGGAAAAAGTAGAAAAAGGCTGTTTTCCAGGAAACAGATTTACCCTCCAAGACCTGAGACATTTTAGAGAAGAGGTCGGTGGGTCGTAGAAGTGTTTGCGTTTTGTGTAAAGGCTTGGCAAAAGTAAAGTGAATTATTTTAGGCCCTAAGATGAGAATATATGTGTGAGAACTGGTCCCAGAGTTCATGAGTAGCGGTGCTGAGGTTAAGGAGCTAATGTAGAGCTTCTTTCAGAACTGTATTTGCAGTATTTGTTACGACAGGATGCGGTACTGTGAAAGGTCTACAGGGTTTCTAAGGCCGCATGTGTCTTTTTTTCTTTTTTTTTGTGCCATATGTGAGACAAAGCTATTAAAACCCATTTCTATCACAGTCTGTTCCCAGCATCACAAGGTGGAAGTACTCTTGCAGCTAAATTTGATATCCAGTATTTTGGTGGTGTGCAGAGGGCTGTTTTACCTGCTTCTTCCTGACTCTGAAGCAGCACCATGAGAGCCATACGTTCCTCTGCCAAAGTCTAGTTTAGAGCTGCGAGAAGAAAGAAATTATCCTTTTCACTCCTTTACTGAGATTCCTTTAAAGTGCCTTTCTCCAAATGGCTCGAGACAGCTTCCCTACAAACAATTAAAATAAAAAGAAAACCAGTAAGTCTTGAAACACAGAGACTAACCAAAATAAATCAAAACCCATCTGCCTATGCAAAGTAGCCTTGACTAAAGCACATACTTTCTTATGAAGTGTAATTTACCAAATACTTAGATAAACAGCAGTAGTTTGTCTATTTTGCAGCATCAAAGGATTTCCTACGTTTCTTGATCGTACTTCAGCTAGTACCAGCTCCTCTCATTAGTTTAAACCTGAAGGGGGTACTTCTCTTCAGAATCGAGGAACACACTTGAAATGTTTTGAAATAAATGCAGGAGATCACTTTACTTTTTAGCTCGGTGTATATAAGAGATATCCAGTAGTACATAAACCATCCTCCAGACGTGTCCAGCACCTGATGAATCTGGGTTGAACAGAGTGGCCTGGACACACTAGGAGGGAAAGTGGCGTGTCGGGGGGAGCCCAGGCCTCCTCTGCTTGCAGTAGAGCTCGAATACTCATCTACTTTCCAGGGGAGAGAGGAGAATGCACTGGGAATATGAAAAATTGTGATGTTTATAGAGAATAATAATATTTTTCTTCTCCCTGGGTCTAGGCAGCTTGGGTGAAGGGGAGGAATCTGGACATTAGCGAGAGCCCAGCTGATAACAGTGGTGGCTCTCTTGACTTCCATCACAATGGATAGTGCCAGCTGAGAACGGAGGCTGTGTTTGTAGCTCTTTGAATGATAAACCAGCCATCTTCTCTCAGTGCTGCTCCCATCATGAGAAACCATCTCCCGGAGAACGGCTGGGAAAATCTGCAGATGTGAAGGACAGTGGGGTGACAGGAGGGGAGGCTGTTCTGTCACCAGCGCAGAGGAGCTGCTCTGTCATCAGGCGTGGCCGCGCAGGGAATGGGATTTCTCCAAGCTGAGACATGGTCAGCCCCTTCGCTCCACATGGGAAGGGGAGGCACAGCTGAAGACTTTCTCCATGTGGTTCTTGTAATACGTGTGGGCTGAGCTTTAGAAGTATAATAAGGGTAAGAAGTAGATTCAGTTAGTTGTGGCAGCCAGCAGCACAGGAAGCAGAGGGAGATCAGGCGCACAGGTTTGACTGTATTATCACTAAACACCGTGCCCTCAATTATGTATGTAGTGGAGAAGGGAAAGCAAGTCCTTTTTTTTTCCTCCTTAGTGTGAAGAGAGCCTTCATTAGCTGTGCCTTGGCATGGTCATTTCAGCACCAGTGCCTGCATTAGGATTTCAAATTTTATTAGGGCATCAGGCAAAGACAATAAGCCAAAGGATTTTCTTTCCTTTTTTTTTTTTTTTTTTTTTTTTTTTTAATTTAAAAATTAGATGCAAATGCCTTTATGGCTCTATCACAATGTGTTGCAGCTACAGTATTTCCCAAGTGGAGGGTAGAAGTTATTTACAAAAGCTTTTTTCAAAGGCTAAGAGCTCTGCACCTATTGTCTTGTGAACTTCCTTAGATGACAACAATAAAAAAGGACAGACTCCTTTGTTCGGCAACAACCTGTGAATGGAATGAATTCAGGAGAGACACTTTGCTAAGGCAGCAAAGTCCTCAAACATTACAGGCAGTGTGCCAAGTTCAGTACAGCAATTGCATTCACAAAGGCCACTAAGAAACAAAGATAAATGATCACTTAGTGCACCAGAAGTGCTTATTTTCTCTTTCCCTTTCCCTCGCTTTCCCATGAAGTGTGAAGAAATGCTCTCACTTTGTAGCATTCCTGCTGGTTGTTCTCGTTTCCACATGGAAATCTACAGGTGTAAGGATATTTCTTCTGCTTCTCCTCCTCTTGTCAGTGAGGCTGTCAACTTTGAGAACATTGGGGTAGAAGTAGGAGTGAATCCTTTCTCTGTAATTAAAAAATAGGCTATGGGAAGGCTGCAGATCTGTAATGTGCTCCGTGTTGTGCTCCCCTGTATTTTGCAAGAAGATGCTGGTTATTAGTTGGAAAACATTAAAAAACAGAAAGACCACTGCTTGCCTCAGGCATTTCTTATGGTAAATACTGTAAGTTCTAAAGATGTGTTTCTTTACCGTTTGAAATAGGTGTTTCAAACTGCAGATTGTTGTTCTACCTTTTCCCATTAGTTAAAAAAGTGCCTTTGTGCCTCCTGTTTTCTTCCCATTAAGTGCTCTTTTCACATTCCTGGCACAGTTGTGAAGTTAAAGGGGAGAGCACATCTGCCAGGGGACCCTCCCCTCTGGTGCTGGGTGAAGATGTGGCACTAGAGAGCCCCACTTTCCTGTGCCGGTGCAGTGAAGTGACAGAATGCTTCTGACTGGTTCAGAAGCCTGGCACATAACAGAAGAATCCCACTGGATCCTTTGGGTGAACAACCCTGCTCCTCCTCTGTGGCAAAAGGAATCCTCTTCTTAGTGGAAGGGTTAGTAATTCAGTCCTGTGAACCTAATTCGCTTTGGTTAAGCGCTTCTCCTGCGCAAGGAAAGATGTATTATTTTCTATTACCTACCCTATCATATCCCAACCTAAGTATTTCAATATGGAATAGGCAAGGTCTGTATTCATTTTGTGAGTGGGAGTCATAAAGGCAACGCGGGGCTTTGGGACACACTTCTCAAAGAGCATATTCCCAAGTGAGCCCATAAATTCTGTATCTTAAATCCTTTAGCATGCGGCAAATTTCCTCTCCTAGGCAGGTGGAAAGATGGGTTATAAGGTTTGAAAATGTAGAGGGCAATTAATTAGGACTGGCGGAGAATTATTTGAATTTCTCATCTTTTGTTGTGTCGAGATGGTGAGTTTTGGGTTTGACAAAGAAAGATCGTGAGGTGTCTCAGTCTTACCCACGTGTTTGGGTATTTGACATTTCAGCCATCCTTGAGAAATGCCATCAGAACTTACACGTATGGGAACATGTCTGGTTTGGAGATCACAAGAGAGCTGTTGCCAAGCTGGAGCAAGTCCAGTGGAGGACTGTGAAGGCGTTTGGAGGCTGGAGCTCACCTGACAGGGATGATGGAGGGGTGGATTTGTTCAGCCTGGAGGGAAGAAGGCTTCGGGGATAGCGTCAACTAGCTGCAGATTGCTGCTGCTCAGGGAGGGTGGTTACAGAGGTGGAGCTGCTGGACACTTACTAGGGATGCGCAGCGACAAGACAAGAGGCAGCAGGCACAGGTCGCAGCAAGAGCAAAGCTGTTCACAGCAGGAGTGGTTAGGCAAGGGAGCAGGTTGCTGTACCTGTTGGTCCCGGTTCCCCTAGCCTGGTGCAATTTCCATCACAGATTTTGAAAACTCGTCCAGAGAAGGTGCTGAGCAGTCGGGTCCCGGTCTGAAGTTAGCCCTGCTCCAAGCAGAGGTTTGTCCGGAGACCTCCAGAGTCAGGGAGTGTGCTGCACATTGCGCACATTATTGTAATGCATGTTTTAGCCAATGGTTACAGCCCTTCAGCAAAGGCAAATAAGATCTTAAAGCAATATTATCATCACTCCTAATGAATTCACTTGCAGTGTAAATATTTATAAACGTGCAGCTTCCACAATGTAGTGTTGTATTTTCCTAAAGATCTCTGGCTAGAAGCAAAAGCCTTAAGAGCTCCCCTGTCCCTACTTAGCACGGCACTCTTGGCTTGATAGCGAAACCTGCCCGTTGAGTGCCCATCTGCATTCGTTCTGTCCCCCTGAAGTGCTAATCCTGTTTATCCTGTTGCCATAACCCCACTAAGTCTATTTATTTGCTGATTAGCACTAGGCTTGATTATTTCCTTTAAGTACTGACAAAACACGCTGAAAACAAGGTGTACACATGGCAAAATTTGGATAAACAGAATTATCAAGGAAATGCTCGAGAAAGTCCAGGACACAGCACCGAAGATGCTGGGGGAGAGAGAGATGTCTGTACACAGCTATTAGTCTTAGCTGGAAATCAAGGGGAGATTTAAGTGAATAATGTGGGAAAACTGGGAATGACATAGGTGCCTGAGATAAGGGACTTAGATTTTTCATCTCCTGACAACTGATCAAACTCCACTTACTTCAGTGGAACTGCGCCGATTTATTATAGCTGAGGATCTGCCCTTGTGGTTTGCAAAATCAGCTGCGAATATGTAATGGGGATGGCTTGTGTTTCTTCAGAAAATCTGAGACCTTTGAAGTAATATTCAGCACACTTCATCTGTTGCTAGAGGAGGACCAGTTGCAGGAGAACCGAAGGACCTCATGCAGCGTCAGAAATGACAGCTCGTCCCAACGGTGCCTTTAGAGTGACCTGGTGAGCAAAGCAGCACGTCGCATTTTGTCCTGTGTACAGCTGATAACCTTTTCTGAGTTACTACGGAGCTTTTCACAGGCAGATGCCCCACCTAGTTTTAAAGACATCAGGTGATTGTATCAAGTCCCTAGTCCAGTTTTTTCAATGGTTAATTACTCCTCACTATTAAAGGAAGATAATGCTTAATGAGGCCTGAATTTATGTGGCATCATCCCCTGCCCACTGGACCTTTTTATGTCTTTGTGTGCTATGTTAAGGAATTGCTGGTGTCTGAAATGTTCCCCCTGGATGGTTGGTTAGAGACCAGCAAGATTTGGTTAAGCTTTTAGGTTTCAGTTGTGGCTTTCTTACCAATGTTTATGTCTCCCAAGACAAAAGGCTACACAGCTTTAAAGTTGACTACGCAGCCCATGTTTACCTGGCTGAATTCCACCCAAACCCTTGTTTCCATTGGCTACAGCCACCTCTGGCCCTGCAGGTCAAATTAATGACAACCACAAACATGGCTGGAGACAGAATTTAAACTCATGTCAGCCAAATTAAACCCTAAACAAGGATGTCAGGGTCTACTCCAGTCAGGATTGTCATAGCTTGGCTGGGGATTTATTTCATTTGCCTGCTATCTCTAATTCAGTTACAAATAACAATTTCCTAAAATCAGTTCACGGGAACATACAGAGATGGTGTGCAGTAGTAATGAATTCACCTCGTTAGTGCAATGAAAACAGCAGTTGTCTTAATGAATATGGAAACGTATTTATTTAATGCAGACTTCTGGTGTCAGACTTCTGCACTTTATGGAAGTAGATATTAGACGTGTTATCTGCCCAACTTACTCTCTCTTCCATGTTCACTCGTGGTTTCTTTGGTAAATTTATGGCATTAAATGACGGGAACAGCTTCAGTCTGACCCACAGAGCAAAGCTGAATCTTACAGCTGTTCTGTGTTGCCAGCTCCCCACAAACCAGTCTGAGGGTATCAGTGCCCATCTCCTTCTACAACTGTGTTGTCTGCTATTGCAATTAACAAACATCAAAGGATGGTCCTTGCATATGGTACCACTTTTGGTGGCAGTACTTGAGCCTGTTCCTATTCAGAATTCATATTTACTGAGTTTTACCTCTGGCTTCACGCTCAGTGCCTCAAACTTGTCTTTGGGGAGGCTCGTCTTTCACATGAAAAAGCATAAAGTGTTTTTTCTCCATTTCGACAATTCAAAAATGGTCAGCTAGATTGAAATTTGGGCCCAAATTGGACGCAAATATATCACCTGCAAATACATCTCATAGGAAGTACAGCTTCACGTTGCGCATGGAGGGGTCAGACAAATTTTAGATCATATCCAATTTAGATCATATCCAAGTATCCAGAAACAAAGGAAAATTGCGATGAGTAAGAGGCAGGGACAGGCAGGGAAAGAAGGAAGATTTGCTTCTGTCCTGTCTCGGGCAGCAAGCTGCCTCCCAAAGGTACTGATTTACCATAGTGTGAGCCAGGGTTGCAAAAGCTGCGTAGAGCAGGAGGATATTTTGCACCTTGGAGTTCACTGGACCTTATGTGTGAACCTCTTAGTTGGAGACCAGCAGATGAATACCGCCGTGCATTTTTAGCATCTTCTGCTGTCGTGGATACAAGACGAGAATGCCTGTTTGCTTTCTGCACAGCAGTAGTTCCCCCCGGTGAGTGTTAAGAGTAATTAAAATGGCTGCTCCACAATAAAAAAGGCATCGTAATGCCTAATTACAAGAACTTCTGAACTAGAAGCCATAAAATGCCTGATGCTCCCCAGCTCCCTCTGACAAAGGTGTTACTGTGGGACAGACTTCGCTGCCTTTCAACTTCCATGGGGAAGTCTTATCCTAATTGCCCCGACGTGTGCAGCGGTGTTTTCCCTGTGGGAAGCTTCGTGCCTTCATTTCGTTGGAGGTCAGTAGGGACCTGCTGGGGCTGAGGAAGCAATAAGAGGGATTGTGAAAGGTCCACGTCCTGCTGTCCTGCTGTCCGTCAGTCCCAGAGGCACCTGCTGGCCTCCTTTCTAGCCTCACAGGCAAATGAGGCGGCGGTCTGGCTGCCTGCAGCCCAGCTTCCTCTAGCTCTTAAAGAAGGCAGCAGAGTGCGATAACTTCCAGTGCTAATTGCTGACACAACCTAAATTATGGAGTCATAAACAGAGAACTTTTAGTATTGCGTGGGGGATTATTTACAGTAGAGAAGTGTGTGAATACCGAATTCTCGGAGTGATTTCTGGGTGGATTTCACATTTAACTTATGATAACCACCTTGATAAAAGCCCTGAGAGAATAATTCCATCCTGTAGCTTTTTCATGATTGCTATTGTACGGGTTATAGATCTTACACTTTTCATTTAGATATGCTAAATAGGTTTTTTCTTCCATTAATAATGAGAAAATTTCCCCTTTTTGTATGCTTTTCAGAATTAAAATGAGTATTAACATTATTTGGCTATCTGGTTGTGAAGGGAATTTCAATGATGTGAGCAAGAAAGTTAATTTCATTTTTAAAAGAGTATTACTGGGTGAAGAGCCGCGCAAAGGAGAATTTATGGGATCAGTCTTCTCTCCAACAGATTGATGAGTGGTCTACAATTCTTTTCTTTTTGAAGAAGGAAAGTTTTGGACAACCCCACCAAGCTTAATGATTAAGTTTAGGCTGCTGAAACAAGCACGTTTTTGTAGGCTGTTTAGAGATCTCACGTTAGTGGTGATGGAAAGGCCAAGCCATGCCCTGCCTCAGTTTCTCCTGCACCACAGCAGAAATGAGTTCAGCAGCTTACAGGTGGTCCCTGCTGGATCAGAGCAGCTCTTTCTGGAGCTTTCCAAACAGGCTGGGCAGCTGTTGTCGCGTTTCATGGCTTCTTTGTGTCGCTGTCCCTGCCGCCCTCAATGGACGTTTGGCTTCCTGTGACGTGCCTGGCAACTGGTTTTAATGTTTTTTAAATCAGCAGTTAGCAAATATGGCACGTTATGGCTCTCTGGCATTAAACAACAAACTCCTTTCCCTGTTCTTTGTTCCCCAGGTTCTCCTTTCAGCTCCCATCCACAGAGCAAAACAAGGGCTCTCACTGGGGAGCCCCGAGGGGAATGGTTCCCGGGTCAGTAGTTACGGTGTTAGTCCGGTGCCAGAGCCTCTCCTGTCCATTCCCAGCCCTGCTCTGAAAGGCCTTATCCCATCCATCACAGGAGTAGAAAACAGGCTTTTTGCCATACCTGAAGGCTGTTAATGCACCCTGCCTCAGTTTCCCCCTTTTAGGGTAAACTGTTCACATTCTTACAGTCCTTTCCTCCGAAAGAAAGGAAAACCATAAAAAAAATATTGTTTTTTTCTCTGGACCTCTTATCTTGTTCGGCGCTCCCAGATGGCATCCTGTTTTCTAGAAATGCAGAGCCCAGATCTGGTGCTTCAGCCAGTGCTTTCCCCCTGCTGGAGAGAGCAGAAGGATGGCTTCATGTACCTCACAGGCAAAACAAACCCTCATTCCTGTTAAAGAGCATTCTGGTGTTTGGGACTAGAGCTCTCATTTGTTAAATCATTTTCAATTCCAGGTCTGTTCTCCAAAGGATGTGTTGCTCTTCCTCGATTGGCATCATCTGCAGACTTAATAAGCACACTCTCTGTTTTATCATCCAGATCATTAGTGGAAGTGTTGAATAGTCCTAGACCCAGGGCAGCTCCCCGTGGAGCACAGGTCCATCCCGCTGTTTTGTCAGTGAAACACTGGTAACAGCTTTCCATGTACTGCTTCCCAAGCACTTTTGCATTCTTCTGCAGTGTGAAACTCCCTAGCTTCCTTAATTCAGCTATGAGAATGCTATAAAAAACAGTGTCTAAAGTTAGGATGTATGACATCTGCTGCTGCTCTTCTATCTACAAAACCTATCACCCTCTCACAGGAGGAAATTACATTGTTTTCACACAATTTGTTCCTTAGAAACCCGTGGTGGCTGCTACTCAAGTCCTTCTTCCTCCTAGGTACATACAATGCCGTGTGTTCAACTATTTGTTCCAGTTTGGTTTTTCATTTTTTTGCCTAGGATTTCATGTTACTTCTATGTCATTTTTCCTTTCAGAGACGGAGCCGAAATCAAGAGCTGTGGATTTGGAGGAATGGACACCAAGAATGCCCGTCCCACACGTCAGTGCTGTTTGAGGTAGGAAAAGGGATGGTTTTGTGCGAGGGCCTGAGGCAGGAGCTCTCTGTATGAGTTTGCCGCATTTCCTGGGCGACAAATCTGAGGGACCTAAGGCTCTTTGCAGAAGGTTTGCAGATAGGCCTCCCCTGCTCACACAATTCTCACTAGCGTTTTCCTTTTTTTTTTTTTTTTTTTTTTGCACTCAAACTGTGAGTCAAGGACTACCAGCACAAGAACTCAAAACTGACCCTGATTTTTAAGTGTGATTTAGTTTCAGGTATAAACTTCACAGGCAGTTACAAAATGAAAGCTATCTGTTACAGAAAATGGTGCTGTTTTCTCTCTTTTCCTCAATTCCCTCCCCTGTAAACGAGGTCAGGAATGTTATGAAGCTAACATCATTAATGGTTGCAAAGTGTTTTGAGATCCCTGAATGGAAGGGCTTATATAAGCGGGAAAGTCTTATTAGGATAATTATAATTGCCAACTGTAGTGGCACAATATAGATCACTTAATGAATTATTTGGCTTTTCCTTTCTTTCTCTCTCTCCCCCTCGGCTCCCCAAAGCAACATAAACAGACCGATTTTAATTGGCAACCTTCATTTCTAGCAAATGGATTTTTCACTGAAGTTCAAACGCAGCAGCAGCATTTAGAAAATGCAAGTTGGTTTCAGATCAATTGGAATTTGCAGGGCCACAATAAAGAGGAAAATCTCCACACTCTTTCAACTAGAGAAGCACACACACTGAACTTGCCTTTTGAATTATGAGCACTTCTCCCTCCATTACCTTGCAGTGTGTTCACTGCAAGAGCTGTCTGTGCTCAGCTGTTGACAGATGCTTGTGGCTAATACGATGAAGGTGAATTGATGACTTAGGTTGGTGACTAACATGATATAGCTAATGGTCTCTGTGGAGGAAAAGAAATCCCCTTTATAGCTTGATCTCCCACTGCTGTGCTTTACTCCCTCAGCTTCACCAGCATTTCACTTGTGTTGGTTTGAATGTGTGGTCTTCCAAAACTGACCTAGAAGTGGGATGAGGAAACCACCCATTGCTGTTTTACTAGGACTTAAATGACTGTTGGTAATTAGCTACCTTCCTTCCTGTAAAACAAAACTCAGCTGCAGTAATCACTTATGTTCACCCCTATGACTGGGAAGTGCCAACTTAAAGCTTTATAAAAATGGCTTAAGAAAGCCATTGAGCTTTAGGAAATCATGATTCCCCTTGTAGGTATTACTGCCTTGCAATCAGTAATATCGGTGCTTAAATCAGTAAGGGTTTACTTGTTGTTGAGCCCGGAAAATTGTTTCTAATGTGCAGCGTGGACCCATTTGGAAATGTGAAGTGCTTTGGCTGCTGTAGAGATCACCTTTCTTTACTTGCTTACTTCTCATGGGTTCATTAGGAGTGGTCCCAGTGTTTGTTGGCCCATCCATCGAAACACAATGCATTTAACTTGTACAATTGCCAAAACAAGTAATTCAGTACTTCATTATTACTACTATGATACAATATCTAGCTGGAACTTAGAGCTACAGATTTGTCCCTTTCAGCTAAATGGCTTTCAAATGTGCAAGGAGTGAAATCTCCACTCCATAAAGCAAATAACGTGGCACAAGAGGTTGTTCCCTAGCTTTTCAAGTTCACCTTCATTCCTGCTGTCAGCATGAGGGGAATCACAGCTCTTACAGCATGAACCAGGGGCCCCTGGGCTGGGCCGTGAATCCTGGTGTTGCGAAAGTGCCTTTGCTCAGCTGTGAAACTGTGAGGGATGGGTTACTTTGTTTGTCATCGCCTGTCCGGGCTTAACACTCAGGGAGCTGTGAAAGAAATCCTCAGCACCCATGAGCAGCCTGAGGGACTGTGCAGCTCCGTTCTGCCAGTGTTTAACCACCAAGATGAGAAACCCCTGTGGAATGCCTTCAGGTGAGGTGACGTGCAAATGAGCTTCTTTATGGCAATGTCAGAGGGTGGTGATGACAATTTGATACGTCCTGAGTGGTGTGGCGTAGCCCTGTACTAGGCTGGGGGAGGAGACAAGTCCCAGTCTGTGTTTGCTGTGGTATCAGTGTTTTGTTCTGCACAGTGCTGAGCACCTTTCTGCCCTGCACAAAGTGAAGCCACAGCTCCTAGTTCAGCTTGCAAGAGCAGATCGAGTTGTTCGTGCACTATTCTTTAGGATGTCGTGTTTGCCTCTGGATAAATCCCAGTGGACTGGGTCATGCTTTTAGAACACAGGAGGTGTCAGACGGCTAAATGCTGAATTGTGTCTCGGAGTCCTCCTGAAGCAGCAAAATGGGCTGGGTTTTGCCTGGTCCCCTTCCCACCCCAAGCACATGCTTGGCGGAGAGGACGACTTACGCTGTAGAGTTGCTGTCAGGTTTTTCCTAAGACAAGTTAAAAATTTAAATCTCGCTGTCTTCCTTCTTAAAGATAAAGCTGATGTTTACAGCCCCTGGAAGCCCTTAGATAAATGTACTCTGCCCATGTTGCCTGCCTTGAATCCAAAATGCTACAGCAGGAATCACATCCCACACAAGACTATTAGCTATAGTCTTGCTACAGCAGAGCCCTGTTGCATGTCTAATTAGCTTTGTATCTCACTTGTATGTGTGTGTGTGTCAAAAAATGTCCTGACGTGGAAGTCCCAGAGTATCATGGGGTCTCTGGCTGATGCTGCCTCATCTCTGCTCTCTGTTGAGCCTCGCACTTCCCACCTTGTGCATGCTCTTCACTGTAATGTTCCTGTTGGGCTGGGATATTGTCTGGACCCCTTGGCAGGGTTTAGCCGAACATCTCAGGAACAGCTTCGGGGACGTTTGCTTTGTGTACCTGTGTCTGCAGTTAGCTGTTGTACCGTCAGAGCCTGGCACCAGGGAGGTGCCTGGTGCCACTGCACTAAGCCCTGGCTGTGGCTCAGCGCTGCCCCAGCAGCCCCATCTCCCTCCAGCCCTCCTCAGCTGTGCAGAGGGACACACATCTGCAGGGCAGCCCTCAGTGGGGAGTTTGGGTACCTCGAGATACCCAGTCTGAGGAAGCCTTCCTCTGGTCAGCCATGCCAAATAACGGGAGGAAAGAAACTCCAGCTCTTTATGTCTCAGAGGGGTTCACAACATGGCTTCACCTTCACCAGGCCAGGTGGCAGCAACCAGCCCAGGACCCTCCTTACTTACTCAGGAGCTTCAGCCATCGCTCCATCCGCAGGCGTGTACAGCCGGCTCCATCGCTGCACTCACAGGGTCACGCAGACACGCCGTGGTGGAGCACAGCAACCTGGGCAAGGGCTGAAGCCCTCACTTCATACCCCTTACGGTGTTATCCCCGACACCCCTTACGGTGTCCAGCTGGGTAGCTTGAGAGAAAATAGCCCGTGTGTTTCTGGCTGCCTCTTGTGACCGAGATCATGGAGGGATAGTGAAATGAGGAACTGAAGTTAAGTAGTTAGGTTGTACCACAGAACAGCAGAATCCATTTTCTGTTGCATTCAGAATAACCACAACATACGTTTTTGGATGGGGTCATGACTCCATCCTCCTAATATAACCGTAAGCATTAGTTTTGGCAAGCTGAGCACATCTCTCCCCGTATACCCCAGGTGCTAGTTCCTTCCCAGGAACGTGGAAGAGGATTTGGGTGGTTCCCACTGCTGCTAGTCAGCCTGTTTCCATGCAGATGGAGAGCGTCAAGGTGGGGTGCAGAGCCGTATAAGCAGCACTGTGCCTGCCATAGGGAGCGTTTCTTTGTGTGAGAGGTTGCCAGTCATGGTGACAGCTCTCAGTTTTTCTCAGTTTTTCTTATTTTTAGAGGCCTTTCCCTCCAGTGGAAACAAGTTTTTAATATTGAGGGTACATTGCAGTTTTTAGAAGCAGGGGAAGAAAGGGCTTGGAATGGCCAGTGGTGGCATTGAGCCCTGTAACCAGTGCCACCAGTCTGCGCTGAGCTTGTTTTCCATTAACTGCTTCATCTTCCCGAGGGCTCAGCGTCACGGGGACCCGCGTGGCGGAGCAGATTGCTGTGGTTACGGTCTCAGTGCCAGTCCTGGGGGGCTCCAGGCACTGTGAATGAGAACGAGGAGGCTTTTAATCAATTTGGGGACATGCTGCCTTCTCTTAGCATGGAATATTCCTGAACCCTTGAAATACTTAATTATTTTTTTTACATCGGATCTTTCACTGAGATCTCTGGTGGCTTTGAAAGGAAGGTTTGACTTCTGCTGTTCTGCAGAGGTGATGTGCTCATAGCATCCCTCTTCACCTCCTTTGCCCAGCTTTTAGGGCTTTAAGGAGGAAATGGGACCAGGACTGTGCATCAGTCTGGTGGGTGGCAGATCCAGGCGGGCCTTCCTGCTGCTGGCCAGAGACTGCCCGGAGTAGCTGCAGGAAAGGCACTTGACAGTGAATATTCTGGGCAACGGAAGAGAACTGACATCATTTTCTGGTTCAGTGGGGACCTGGCAAGCCCCAAAAGGGGAAGGGAAATTTTTTGAAATTTCAGGTCTTTCTGATATTCCCCTTCTACTGTAAAAGAAATAGGAAAAGCCGAGCCAATTCATTTGGTTTGCAAACAAAAGTTTTCATTGTTTTGCTTTCCTTTCAAAAAGAGCATTTCTTTATTTAAATATTGACCTACCGATTTACAAGGAGAAGAGGTTTAGAAAAAAGATCAATAATTTGAAATGGAGATGAAGGATTTTGCATTGGACTGAATGGAGCATTTTACCCAAAATGACATTTTGAGGTGTTTTTTTTTTTTTTTCCTTTGGTTGGCTGAAAGATCATTCTTGTTTGGGCTGGAGTTAATTGTTTTGTTTCAGCATTACAGACTGCTGCGTAATTCCAGAGAGACACAAGCAGGGGAGACTCTGATAATTATTTATTAGCTATGGACACTAAAGCTAAGGGAATTAATTCTTAGACTAGGAATTTTTTCAGCTATTTTCCCATGCTTTATGCATTTTGCCTAATCTCTGTTTCTTGCTCCCTTGCACTAACCTTCTTTCTTAAAGTACCTGCTGTAACACTGCCTATAGTTTAATTGGGAACCATGCAGCATTTCTTTGTTTTCTCTCTGTGTGTTTTATTTTTATTGCTCCAAGTGCAAACTGGTGAAAATCTGAGGTATCTCCAAGGGGAGGGAGGCAGGGATCAGGAATGAGTAGCAAGTGCTGCTGGCTCATCTGTGGCGTTCCTGAAGTCGTAGCAAACTGGACACAAACAAAAGTGAAGGGAAATTATGAATGTTAGATGCATTGCCGTGGCACTCTGGGCCCAAAATTCAGTTCAGGACAGTGTTGTGTCCACCAGGAGTGCAAGACGTGGTCCCTGTTGTGGACACCTCGTACCCTAGGTAGATGCTTTGGGGTAAATATGTGAAGGGAGTGTGTTAGACAGGTGGAGCTGCAGTACCGGGATATGGAGGCACTTGCTGGGAGTTCGGGGGTCATCAGCAGTGCGATGCCAGCCGCAGGGCCAGGGTGTGTGTGCCTGTGCTGCCAGGAGGGACGGGATGCTGGGAAGGCTCTGCGGGAGATCCCCACTGTCCTCACCAGTTGCAAGCAGAAAGCCAGAAGGCAGCGTGCCATTTCGTACAGTCAGCCTGCTGTTATCCTGATCTAGCATGACAAATTGGTGTTCCCAGAGTGGCAGCAGAGTAATCAGACTGTGACAAATGGTTTACTTAGAGCAATTTGTTTTCATTTTACTGAAAATTTCCGCAGTCTTAACAAAAGGTTCCCCCCTCCCTCCCCACTCCCACCGCCTCCCTTCCTCCTTTAATGGCATTTGCATGATGTTGAGAGGGGTGCTTGGACTTGACCTGCGAGAGGGGAGCGTGGCAGCTGGAAGGTCACAATTCGGAGGACCCCAAACTTCCCAGGGCTGGAAGCAGTTGCTGGAGGCATCATGCTGGCAGGGACAAAGCTCCCTGTCCCTTTGCTGCAGGGCTGTACGTGTACTTCCATCTGCCTTTCTCACGTGGGAGCTGAGCTGCCTCTCACCTCCATCACGCTGGTTCCTGGTAGATGAAGGGGGGGTGTGAGCGTGAGTCCCGAGGGTCTGAAAAAGGTGTCTGCCAGTCTGGCACCTTTCACAAGCTTGAAGAACCAGGCATAGCACCATAGCGCTGATGTAGCTGGGAAATGGGAGCTGTGTCTACCTGAAGCGTGGCCAGCCAAATCCGCCCCATCCCCATTCATGGCACAGCTGGATCCATCTGCTTTTATGCGCCGCCAGAAGCCAGAAGGGGAAAACGGCTGAAAATTAAACAATGCCCCCAAAGCCCTGCTTAACTGAAGGAGTTAGGGAGTTTGCAGGTCCTTGTCTTGCTGGTGCCTCCAGCTGGCCCTGGTCCTGGGCACCTCTCTGCCTTCTCTGCCTGGGTCTCAGCCCAGTCTTGCGTGGGGCTTTTCAGTGCCACAGTGCTACTGCAAGGTTAAAACTCGGCTGGATTCACCTGCAAGCCCTTCTGGCAGAGCTGAGCAGTGGGAAACCTGCACTGCCCATGTAGCAGGGCTCCACCCTGCCCTGCCGCAGGGAAGCGATTGCCTCCAGCCTGACCCAGGAGTGAGCTGAACTTGGGCTCCTTGTCTTCTGCCTGCTCTGGTGTCTGTAGTTTATAATTACCTGCTCATTCCTGGTGCGGCTCTGGCAGTTTCAGCAGTCTGTGCTTTCTGTGGGCTGCAGAGGAGGGAGACGGGCTGGGGCCAGGGGCTCTGTGCTGTGGGGAACGAGGCAGGGAGGGCAGGGAAGGGTCAGGCTGGTGGTAGGCGGTCTTAGGACATGGGTCATTGATATGAGTGTTCAGTGCCCACCCAGTACTGTTCTCTGCAATCTCGCACCAAGATGAGCTTGGAGGCAAACCTTGCCGGTTAGACCTCTGCCATCCAGCTCTTTCCAGGTTCTGGCTTCTTTCCTCACCGGTCCTTTCCCAAACTGCGTCACCAAGCAGGGCAGGGTACTCGTGGCTCTGCAGATGTGACGTGTTGCTGCACCTTTGAAGCAACACCTGAACTCCCCAAACTAATGATTTGGGGCATGCTGGGGTGCAAGCCTTGCTTCTAGGCGAGTGGCGGGCCTGGAGCACTGTGGAGTGAAGTGTTAGAGCCACGGATCTTCTCCGTCACGCTGCCCGTAGTTGCTGTTTTTTTTGTGCAAGCTCATGGGATGAAATGCTCAGTACACCCATACGAGTAGTGGGACATGACGGTCTGTCGTGCTTTTGGCTGCAAGGTCTGCCCGTGGCCTAAAGGGCTTGACTGGGCAGTGTGCTGTATCTGGTGCTGGTACCGCGGCTTGCATCCCCGTGCTGCTGTGCAGACACCGAGCAGCGTGGCCCTGCCACGTGTTCAGCCACCAGAGGGGACCATCAGGAGCCTGGCAGTGTGATGGCTTTCCTTGAATGAGATTCCCATTCTGCTGGCAGCTTGTTCTTTGCAGAAACCCTTGGAAATAGTGGAGCGATGTGTAACTGACTGTTGCCCACTGGAACGTGTCCCTGGCCTTGGGTGGAACGAGCTTTCTGGTATTTGCTCATTCCACAAAATGGCTTAAGTAAGACCATTATCGCAGCATGGATTTCATAATGTCTTAGCAAACATAATAAAGCGATGGAAAATTACTTGCACTAATCGGACATCCATAAATAGGCTCAAATAGTATGTTTGACTCTCAATTGGAGTGAATAATTTATCAGCTGATTAAATCTGATCATTTTGCACAACCTGCCAGTAGTTTTCCAGTGCATGTTTTTACTGTCCATATATCTCCATTAGATTGACAGATTTGGGTGGTTCAGAATGGTAATAGCCGGGGAAATGCCATGTGTAAGTAAATACGGCGGGATTTACAGCATCGGGGCACCGCTCTCTGGTAGCTTAAGCCAACGTGGGGCGATGTTACATATTTAAAGAATAGAGGCTCTGCATCTCACATACGGTCTCTTAAGACCTAGAGAGAAAGAAGGAAAAAAAAAAAAAAAAAAAAAAAAAGGAGGCACAGAATCTAACCTCCCAGATGCTGTAGGTTGGGCAGGAATGCTGCCCGGAGCTCCTGTGGTATTTGCTGGGTATAAGGAGACGAGTGCAGTGCAGTGGAAGCGGAGCGGCTCACAGCGCTCAGCATTTGAGTCCCACGTTGCTGGTAGCAATACATCCTGCTGGTGCACATAGTTCAGATGCCGTCTGTCTGCCTCCCTGCTCCTCTGCCCCCCTCTTCTCTCACTCCACCTGCTCCCATCCACACTTGCACACTGTCTGCACCTGCATGGGGATTTTCTGAATGTCGTGGTGTTTGCTTTCTTTCCTTGATGTTAAACTCTAGTTCTCTTTTGCTGTTTGAATATAAAACGTTTCCCTTGATGACACAGCAAAGCCTGTCTTTGGGCACAGAATCCCACATGGATGCAAAATTTCCAAGGAGATGGGATTAAAAAGAAATGACATCTGCGAACAGAATGAATATTGGATGGCTGCGGAGTCCTTAGACAAAGTCTTGTGAGAGGTACAGCTTTACTGGAGGCCAATCGGAGTGCCTGTGCCTTGTTTTGCTCTGCTTGGCCACCCCATCCTATACCAGGCAGATGAAGCTGCTGCATCCCCACAGCTTTAGAGGCTGGTGCAGGATCCTGGGGAGCTGGTCCTGCTCCGCTGCCCTGTGGCAGCAGGAGCAGAGCTGGCATCATGCCCTGCTATGGGCTGGTGCTGGGGAGCTGCGTGGGGGCACCGAGGGGAGGTGGAGGCCCCTCTCCTCAAATACATGCAGCTTGCATTCGGTCTGAGATCGGAGGGCGGCCAGTCGAAAAGGGCGATGTGGACACTTAATTGGTCTTTACTCAGCAAACAGGCTAGGCATACAGAAATGCAAATACAAGTGCTCTCCAGATCTGTTCGGCTGCTTCTTTTGCACTATGGGAATGCACCAGAGACCTGTCATGACCCGAGGAACACTGGTTGCAGTGCTTGGTGTAATTGTCCCACTTCTGAGCTCCTTTGAGAATCCTATCAGTGAAACTCCCACTGTCTTCCCTTGGAGGAATGGGAGAAACTCAGCATCAGAGTTTAGTTTGCAGGGTCTCTTAGCAGTAATTTAAGGGAATTAAAAGGAAAAGCACCAATGGGATGAACCAGTCAGCCAGGGAGCATTTGTACTGCCGGGCCAGCTGCATGGGAAGCAGGGCTAATAACTGTTGTCTTTTCCCTTCACATTTGGAGCTGAAATTTCCCTGCTAGCCCCAAAGGCCATCAACTCAGTTTGTGACTAAGAAAGAAGAGCTGGGAGAAAAAAAGCGAATTTTCAGCACCAGATCAGTACTTCGCTTAGGGACTTTCCTGCAGGCAGACAGAAGTACACGTATAGACTAAGTCTAAAAGTCACTGTGTATCGTTGAATAAAAGCAAGCGTATGAAATACACAGCTTTGGCAGGTTGATAAGTTAATGTTAGCATTATTATTTTGTACTGGGAATATTTCCTGTGCCTGCTTCAGAGCGGTGGCAGGTTAGTACCCATAACAAGCAACATTTTTAGGAAGAAAATGTTTTTTTTTTTTTTTTTTTTTTTTTTTTCTGCAAAATTAGATCCCAGCCAGGACTGGCACAGAGCAGGGAAATCCCGGGGAGCTCCTAGGAAGGCACAGTGGTTTTTAAAGGTTTTTAAAATTGTTGTTTTTCACTCAGTGACAGAGGGTTGCTTGGTTAGAAACCCAGCGTAGTTTCTGTAGCATTTCCTTTTTCTTTAGAAAATAGTCACTGTTGAGATCAGCCTGAAGCACAGCGTGGGTGAGGGATGTGGCCAAGCAGGGAAGGAAAGGCCAAAGCTGGGGACCTGGCAGAGCTTTCTGCTGCTTGCATTTCTTCAGCTCAGTCCTGGCCCCAGCATGCCGGCAGGAGTACTGCTGCTGCCTTCAGTGGGCCTAGCTTTTGTCCAAGGCTCTGGATAATTAGCACTGCTGACAGCATTATTCTCCTCATGTGCACAAGCCAAATAATCACTGTCGTGTGGCTCTGGGCTGGCAAGCTGGGACACTCTGGGGATGTTATTCAGAGGCTGGAGTTGTGTCTTGCCTCTTGCCAGTCCTCACACAAGAAGAATTAGTTTAAACCCAGATTCACTGGATCTGGTCTTCCAGGAAAGCACAGAAGCGCTGATCCAGAGCAGTTTCTGTTCTCCCCTCTTTGGGTTTGTGTGCAGTAACGAAGCCGAGGGGGGTGTTAGCCCTAGCACACACCTGTGTCTTCTGGCTGTGATTACTGTGATACGAGGACTGGTTCTTCCAAAATGTCTTTCTTGGCTCGAAGTGGACAGTTTGGATCGTCTCTTCCCTCCCACATCGAGATTAAAAAATGTTATCTTTTCCAGTTGATGGAGTGGAATGGCACGTGGGAGTATGTGCCAAGCAGGTCTTGAAAGAATGCCTCGGAGTTCAGGGCCGGGGTTCACAAGCTCCAGCATTTTCTTTCATTTTCTTTGCGTCATTAAATACCAATCTTGAGGATGCTCCCTGGGTTTTGTTGCTTATGCATTGCTAGGATGACATTTGACACTTCAAGTAGGAAAGACAAATTGCAGTCTTTGGCGAAGCTGCTAAATGTTCATCAGTTAGTGATGAACTAGTTAGTGATAAGAAATTGATGCTCACATCTTTGGGTAGTATCCAAAGCAAACGGATAAGGTCAAATCCTTTACCAGTCCGCCTCAGCACACCTCTGTTGACTTAAGTAAGTGGGGTTAAGGCAATTTACCTGCTATGTACCTCCAAAGAGTGTTTATTTCCTGATCTGTTAGCAGCAAGACCAGAGTCTATAGAAGAGTGACTTGGCTGTGAATATGCAGGATGTTCGGTGCTCACTCCCTGCAGGCAGAGCTCACTGCTCCCTCACAGCCCAAGGACCCAACGTGCATTTCAGCCTCTGTTTGCTGTGTGCTTTTCTCCTTCAGGCCTACTGGTGGGTTTATGTGCTCCCTCTATATCCCTCTCCCCGGATAAGGAGACCACAAGCTTCTCAATCAACAGGGTTTTGTTACCTTCATTTAGAAAACAGAAACTAGCTGCAGGTAATGCCACAGCACATTTGGACTCCTTTTAACGTGACACCATTTGAAACTGGCGGGGAAGGTGGTTATGTGAGGAAAAGCACTAGGTTTTGGTCTGCGGCATCATTTCCCCAAGGGATACACTGGGCATTGGTCAGCGGGTGGTGAGCAATTGCATTGTGCATCACTTGTTTTGTACATATTATTATTATTATTATTAATATTATTTCTGTCCTAATAAACTGTCTCTATCTCAACCCATAGGCTTCGGTTTTTCCCGTTTCTCTCCCCCATCCCAGAGAGGGAGGGGGGAGGGTGAGCGAACGGCTGTGTGGTGTTTAGCTGCCGGCCAGGATAAACCTCAACAACCCAGCATTTGCTGTGGCGGGGCTCTGACCTGCCTCTGATACAGGAACAGCTGGAGAAGGAGGTTGATGTTTAATTTCCCTTGTTACCCAAGGCTTGAATCCTCTTCAGCCTTGCAGATCTGTCCGTTACATGATGGACGTCCTGAGGCCCTGGCTGTAGGTGTAGATCTGTGGATGTCGATGTGGATATAGATGTGGATGTAGATCAGTCCATTACAGGATGGTCCCTCCAGTGGCCTGCTGAAGCCACACTGGCTTTAACGCAGCGTCGCTGTCTTCCAACATTGCTTTTAGGTTCAGAACTGCGTGAAGGAGGGATGAGGGTATCACAGGAAGGCCTGATTTCCCAAACCTGAAACAATCTATTACCGGAGAGCTCTGGAGGTAGCTGTGGTACTAAGTGGGCCTGTGAGTTTGCTGTTTGAGCCTTCACCCCCCGAGGTGTCTGAGCGTGCCTGGCAGGGAGAAGCAGCAGCTGGGTGTGCAGTGTGGGATTTATGTCTCCTAAAGACTTGAGAACATACCAACCATCAAATCCAGGGAAGTATAAATAACGCTGAAAAATGTAGACAAATAGTCGTCTTCATTGCCTCCAAGGCGGGGAGGACTGAATGTCTGAAATGTGGTCTGAAAGAAAAAAAAAATCTTCATTTTTACTCTGTAATACAATCAAACTGAAAGCAGCCCACATTGTCTCTGAAATGGGAAGCATGAGACAGTCAGTATTACATTTTCTTTCTGGATGCAAGGAAATGACCTTCATAGCTCACTTGAGGCTTTGTCTCTTTAGAATTATGGGCCATTTCCTTGTTAGTGGTAATAAACTACATTATATTCCACTTCACACTGATGGGGTCTTTCTACATAAAGCCAGGGAACTTCAAAAAAAAAAAAAAAAAAAGAAAAGAAAAAGGAAAAAAGGTCAGTGAATTTCAAAATGTGCTTTATTAAAAAGGATATAAAAGGGAGAGAGCTTGTACCACTTCTCAAATGTTATGTGTTATATTAATAAGCCATTATGTTTTAAACACTATTTGTAAGCGACGCGCACACATTGTTTGGGGTGTTAGGACACCGTGCACATGGGTACCAGATGTTCGGCACGCACAGTGGGCTAGCACAAAGACCAGAGGGTCAGAGGCAGTGGCAGCTCCCAGTACCACAGCCTCTCCCACATTTTGGGCCCCGTTTTTCAAAGACCAGGCCAGTGTGTTGGCGCAAGCCAGAACCTCTGGTGAGTTGGTGCTGTGCCTTTAAATAAGGTTCAGAAATCCCCTTAGTTCCCCTCTGCACTTTTGGCCTCCCGACAGGCCTGTAATTAGCACAGATTTTTCACATCCGTGGATAGATTGGAAATTTGGAAGCGCTTAATGGAAGAGGTCAGTCACCTTGACCAGGCTGAAATTGCCGTTAGAGGACGTCTGCGTGCTCCCAGGGCTGGCAGCACACAAATACAGGAATATTAACGTGCCGCATGCAAAAATGCAAACACTGTTTCAACATGGGCAGGGCTAGGACCTGGCATCCAGCGTGACACCAGCCCAAGGGCTTTCGCATCTTCTGGGGACATTTCCTCCCAGCCTTACTCGGGCAGGGCTTGCACACAAGCCCAGTGTCTAGAAATAGCTGCTTTGCGAGGAGCTGGGGTAGGACATGGCCCCAGGTCCAAATAACCCCAGATTAACCCCCACTCATATGAGCTGAACCAGAGACGAGGTCCAAGCCCCGCATTCCTTCGTAGTACTGCCAGCACCTCACCCAGCAGAGCTTCTGCGTGGAACCCACGGGTGGTGGTGCCAGAGCCTGTTTGCCAACAGGGTTCTGGCTTGGGGAGCTAGTTCTGATGGGAAAATAGGCCGTGGTTTGGTTTGCAGTCAGAACCAGGAGGCTGGTTTTCCCGCTGCAGATGGTGTGAGCAGGACCAGGGGACCAACCTGCCTCGCTGCTTAGCCTGGGATATCGTTTTTGTGTTCCCTTTGGTTTGCTGACGGCTGCTGGGGGTTCCATTTGTGTTGCAGTGGTAGGGGAAGCTGCCTCCAGAGCCTTACTTGTAGTCTGAGAAGTGATGAAAGGAGTCCTGTGGAAATAGAAGGAGGTATGGGAAGCATAATGTGGTTTCCTTTCTGTCCCTGTAGTTCATGAGTTTAATGCAGATTTCTAAGACACTGGGCAGTACGTGTACAATGCATTTTTATTTATCTGTTTTAATCTCTCAGACTATTTTAAATTATGATGGAAGTAAAATAAGAAACCCACACAGCAAATCCTCCAAACAACCGTTAAGTTAGGAGAGCTCGGATCCTTTCATTTCCAGATCTCCTAGGTGCAGTTAATGCATAATGGGAGAAGAAGCAGGTCCCTGGCAATAATTACGCAGTTTTGAATTGAAGCTTATGATCCTAGCAGCAAGGATTCTTACAGTAAGGTGCAAAACAACATGCCCCATTCTTATAAAAAATAATAAAAAAAAACAACCATGCCTTTTAAACATTTACTGTGTGTGTTTAATACTAAAAGTGATTATAGCACATTGCTCTTCACCTTAATTGTTTGGCAAATGTCACACTGTAAAAGCAAATCCCTCTCTTGCACTTCCAGAATACCGTGACATTCTCGTGCTGCCAAGGAGCCCCTGCAAGATGCTTACGAGGGCCCCTTCCCTGTAGCACAGTTTGTGAGCATTTCATAAACCTTTCTACACCAGAGCATCCTTCAGGGATGAGGAGATTATTTTATTCCCACTGTTTTTCCTGCTGCAGAACCGAAGGACGGAACAAGCCGCAGACCCCTTAAGGTCTTCAGGTGCATAAATCTCCTGTGACCACGACCGAAGCTCAGCACACCTGACTTTCAGGATGCGACTGACCAGAGGGTTGTGCTGGAAGTTTCATTGCCCTTAAAAATCAATCTTTAACCACCCAGCCACTTTGTTGCTTTTCCTTCCAGCTCTCTGCAGCCCTAAAGCTGGCTTGCCCATCAACATAGAGGTGGAGCTCCAGCAACGCACAGCCAGATTTCCACAAGCCATCAGTGCCAGTTACTTGAACATCTGGCACCATTTGGATCTAGTGTTTGTTTTTCTTCGCTTTGTTTTTTGTTGTTGTTGTTTTTAAAGTAATGGTTCACAGCAAGCACAACATGTTTTCTTTAGTGCAGAAGAAAACCAAGTGTGACGAGCTGCTCTTCTTAGCAAGGAGTAAAGCAGAGCAGAGTACGGCCCACAGCTGGGCACGGCCAGAGCTGTCAGAGCAGAACTGGCAGTGTTGTGATGAGCTGCCGGGCCGGGCAGGGCCAGGGGCTTCTTTAGGTCTGGCTTCTCCTCCGACTGCCTGTGAGGGTGCAGGGACGGGACGCAGCGATACAGTAGGTCACCACCAGGAAAGGAAATTCACGACCTTCGAACTCATTACAGGTGTGAAAGTTAGCGCCTGGCTAGTGGTGCTCTTTGCTGTTGTTTGCTCGTTGTCATTTATAGAGTAGAGCAAATAATCAGAGCTAGCGCTGTCTCGAGAGATGCCTGATTCCTTGCAAGATCAGGTTCTGAAAACAAGGAAAGGACTTTATATCACATTGACTGTCATCTGCACTCTCCGCTCCGCTAACTGGATTTATTGTAAGGCTGCATCAAACAAATGGAGTCATAAGCTGCACCAGCCCCAAGGCGCCCGGCTGAATTAAAACATCCAAGACAATGACGAATGCTGCCAAAGGGTGTTGATATTGGGCTGCCAGACCTGTGGTCTCTGGCAAAGCCCAGGAAGCAGCCTTGTCACAGAGGGACTCCAGAGTTACCGTTCTCAGCGCTGGGCGGGGACCGAATTCCCCTCTCCTCTGCCTTTGCTATCCAAGCGGCAGCCATGCTCTGCGGTACAGCATACTGCCTCTCGCCATGCTTCAGAGAATGAAAAGCTTTACATCTTGAAATTTAGCTGTCACAGGTCTCACTGCTTCCTTCCCTCCACTGCTCCAAATTTCAGCAAAACAAAATACAGGTCAAAAGACACAGCAAAATATTGAGGGCCCTATGCAGTTCCTGCTGAAATCAGCAGTGACAGAGCTCCGTCCTGCCGAAATGCCACGACATCGGGCGTGTGCTTGTACGTTGTGGCTGGGCATTGCTATAATGCTCTTTGTGTGTGCCCATGCATGTGCGTTGTGTGCTGCATGTGCCTATGCAGGTACCCTTAAAGGAGACGAGTATCTGCTAAGCTCCAGACAGCAAATACATGTATGTCTGCGCTCATATGCATGTATGTGTGTGTGTGTACGTGCACTGCTGCCATATGTTTAAACAGGCATAAGGCCAGGCCCATGCGTCTTCATAAAGTCTGTGTGTCCCTGCATGTGTACGTAAAAAGCCAGCCTGCTCTCACACTGCAGAAGCCAGCTCTAGATGTAAGCTGTAATGGAGACCTTTGATTTATAAGAGCTTCTCTCTTGGTGGCTCTTTGTGTGGGATTTCCGTGCGAGGCAAAATCTGAAGTTGGAGATGGATTGTTGTCTGCCAGGCTGCAAGGAGAAAGCGCCGCGTGTAGCCCCGCTGGGTACAAGCTCCTTGTGCAGCGCCGGTTTCTTTGACAGGTGGCAGCCATCCGAGGGGAGACTTTAATTTCAGAGAGTCTGTACTTAACAGCAGTGGTCCAGAGCCCTGCCGTGTCCTTTCCATTGACCCCTTTTCTTTCTTTCTTTAAGAAAATGATCGGGAAGCCTTTCGTAGTGCTGGGGAGGGTAACTGAGTGGATGGGCTGGCAGCAGCAGTGGCCCGCCCAGCTCCTGGCTGACTGCAGCCTTGTGCTGGCGGCCCAGCAAATGAGCCCTTGCTGGGGACATGGCAAAGGGGAGGGTTTGGGGTAACACTGCCCTCGAGCATGCGGCTCTCACCGTGAGGCAGTGACCCCAGGGAGGCTGAGAGGCTCTCAGCTTGGGGAGGGAGCAGGGCTCACGCATGGGCCTGGGAGAGTTTCTCACTTGGAGAATGTCTCAGTGTGACAGCGAGGTGGGCAGTGCCTCAGCTCCTACCCACATGGAGTGCCATCCATTGCACCTATGTCAGCTGTGCTGAGTTGGTCATGCAGCTGCAGCCACGCCGCGCTTCACGCTCATACACAGCCCCATTCTCACCTGGTGTGCATCTTCCCCATCCCCAGCCTCCCGTTTAGCTTTTTCTGTCTCCAAAGAAATCACCAAGGGAGAGATACATTTCTTACCAGCATCATACTGACCCCCTTTCTCCTCCCGCCAAGCCTTGAAATTAATTAAATGATGTCACGCTTGATTTTATCTGATTTGGAAGCAATTCATCACCCTTTTGCTGGTTCTATTAGTCCAGGCGATCAGCACATTAATTCATTTGTGAGACTAAGCTCAAGGGTAATTACAGTGAGGAAGCTTAATGCCTAAACGTGTTAATGTCTGTAATCAGAACTATTTTCTCAGTGCGGAACAATTGTTAGACAATTACACTTGGATATGATTGCCCTGGTAGGCAACAGACGCTGTGTCAAGAGGGGAATAGCAGAAGCTTGTTTTGCAAGTACTGTGTTATCAGCAAATTCATCTCTCTGCAATCTCTCTTCTCCTGGATTCTGCGCAGCTCGCCCCCCCCCAGGTTTTGCATTATTAATTAAGTTGAAAAGTCAGCTCTGCCTCTTTTTCAGACTGGGCAGCGTGGGGCACAGAGGAAAAGAGACACCTTTGCTTTTTTCTAACATAAATGTCACAGGCTTCAGCTTCTGGTGTCCTTGTTTATGTCCACAGAGAGAAAGCATGGCTTTCATAGGCTGCCCTTTGCCTCCCAGTAGGCCCGATGTGCTTTTTTTTATTTTTATTTTTTCTTTTTTCCCCATCCAGCAGTCACTGCTTTCCAGTCAAAAGAAGTCTAGGTCTGGATGAACTTTGGGGTTGAGATTCTCCCTCTTCTGCCCTTACCGAGGGCTCTTTGTTGACCTCACGGTGGGGATGCGTCCTGCCAGGGTGATCCTGGACCTACCTTAAAAGAAAGGCGATTGAGGGACCTGTGTGGGCACAGAGGGACCGCACAAACATAGCAAGGGGGCACAAAATCTTTCTGGGTAGTTTGGTTTTCTCTGCTCTCTCCTCCTCTGCCTGAGCTGTCGGTGCACTTGTCTGACCAGAAAGCTGCTAGTTTTGTGTCAGGCATCCTAAATGTGTTTTTTCCCTTCATGCGAGCATGCGGCGCATACAGCATGGACCCGGGGAAGGTGGGGGAGCCACCAGCCAGTTCAGGGTAATTCGGCCTCGTGGGACTGATCCCCCTGCTTTGTCCCTTCCTCAGGCTGGTGTGTGCCATGTGCAGGCAGGTTTCGTTCGGCCTCTCCGCTCCTGGTATTTTCCCCTGTCCCAGTGAGGATGAATGTGCTGCAGCTGGGCGGTGTGGCCAGGCAGCAGGACGCCGGGGGCCCCACAAAGTCATTCCTCTTCCTCCCCAGGTGACCACGGTGACCTCCGCTGCCACCAAGTGAGTCCAAGCACTTGTGCTCTGCCGCTGGGAGAGATTGTATTCCAGCTCACCCTGGAGGTCCTCCAATGCGCCGAGCACTGTGCCTTGCAGAAATTCTCATTTGGGGTAATGTCCCATACACAGCTGGCCTTGAAAAATGCATTTCTTGGTGTCGGAAGAAAAGCCTTAAGCTGTGCTGTGGAGCGACAGTGTCCTCAGAGGCCCCTGCGTTAGTCCAAGCAGCAGGCCAGCTTCCTGCCACAAGTGAGGCAGGGGGGGAAGTGAGTTGGCCATCATGTGTTTTGCAGATACCGTGAGGCTGTGCCAGTGACAACCACAAGAAGAGCTCTCTGCTCAGATGGTTTCAGAGGCTGTCTACATCCAGAGAGAGGTGAGACTAAATGTAGAGTGCCTGTTGCCATTAGAAATGAAGAACAAATGTCTGAGAGAAATCCTCTCTGGTCTCCAGCTGGATAGGGGCTGTGGCAGTGACCGCCTGTCTCCACGTCCAATTTAGCAGGCCTGGAATTTGCACCTCCACGCTTTTCCAAAGCCCAGGATCTAACAAAACCATACCGGGGTGCTCCGCAGAGGTCTAAGCCCTCTCCCAGCAGCACAAGATTAGGATGGGAAAGACGGCATGGCCCAGGCCATTGCACGCCAAGCCCTTTCCCTGCCACTGACTTGCTTCAGTGAGAGCCTTTCCCATCCGGGCCTGTCCCTGCTCCAGTCTTTGGGCTGTTTCACTTCGGAGCTTCCCAGGAAAGACAACCAGCGTGCCAAGGGTCTCCTGCAGTGCCTAGTGTGTTGAGGGGGTGGGAAACCAGCCAGCAGGGGACAAGGTGGGACAGCTGCTCTGGTGCAGCACCCTGGGGACGGTGGTGGCTCAGTTGCTGTCTGTCACCCCAGTGCAGTGTTCTGGGGCTCGCTGCAGGTTTGCCAAGGAGCAGGGCACAGCAGGCACAATTTGTCAAAATGGTCTGAAAACTGACAACGTATCTCTGGCATTGAGTGAGTTTTTAAAAAAGTAACATTCAGGGTAATCTGACATCTGTTCTCAGCCAGCTATCGGGTCTGACAATAGGGAATGTAAGCACAATAGGATGTCACATGAAGAGGTCTGAATTTCGCATTGTTTCTTTTCCTTTATGCTGGAATAACTTCTTAGCAGCATAGAAAACCCATTTCTCACCCTTTCACATTCTCCTGGCAGATCTTTGAATATTAATGCTGTCTCTGGCATCCATGAGTCAAAGCACCGTGCTCTGGGTTGATGAGGGCTGTAGGACACGAGCGACATGCCCATCTCCTGCACGGGCAGCGAGCAAAGCCCCTGGGCTGCGGTGGCGCCTCGTGCTGCGCTACAGGGCGGCACTCGGCAGGACCTGGCCTGGGAATCGGGAGGTCGGGATCTATCGAGCAGCTCTGGCACTGGCTTCCCTTTTCTCCGTGCTCTGCTGGTGACGTCAAAAGCACGGTGGCTGTTGTTCAGAGGAGCACTGAAGCTCAGGGTGGTTGAGCCCATCGTACCATCCAAGGCCTTCAACTTCTCCCTCTGCTGTGCCAAATGGCAAGCAGGAGCAAGAGACAGAGCCCCCCATTGTGTTACGAACCCTGATCCTCCAAATTAGTCCCAAATGACTGTAGGTACCATTTAAAACTACAATATTCAAACAATAGCTTCTAAAATATTCTCCTCCTCCTCCTCCTCTTTTTGTCCTTATTAAAAGCTATAGAATCTTTCTAATGTGACAGGAAACATCCTCCATTGTCTCGCCACTGTATTTGACTGAAATGAAGCTGCTTGCCTGCACAGAGGCACCCACCTCTGAATGCTTTGCTATTCTGGGCCCCGTACAGGTTGGAGCCTAACTTATTTTAACTATTGCAGTCTCGTCTGCCTTGTAAAGTTCTTCCAGGCCCTTAAAGCTTGATGGGGTTTTACTCTCTCAGCTAACAGAGACCCAGAACAATACATGGATTGTGTTAAAATACAAAGTACAACTGGTTTAGTCAGTTAGGAGATGACTGTCATCCTCACTCCTGTGTTTGGTGGTCAGATGCTTTGAGATCCTTGCTGCCCACCAGGACATAGTCTCCTCTGCCACCCTTTTAGCCAGAGGTCATGGAATAACAGACATGGTAAGAAAATAAAAATTGAAAGCTCCAGATCTGCAGTACTCGGAGTGGAGCCTGCTGAGCCCTGCTGTGCCCAGCGAGGCTCATCCCACAGCCCCATCCCCATCCCTGGACACAGCTCGTGCCCCAGGACCCCCCGCAGGGAGGGATGTGTCTCCATGTCTTGCTACAGCAGCTCCGTGCAAATGTTCTGGGACCTCTCCATCCCATCGGCAGCGCTGAGGGACAGCTGCTGACGCTCTTGCCAGGTGTGCCTGTGCAGGGAGGTGAGGGACAGGTAAAGCCAGGCTGCTGCGCGGGTACGGGTGACTCGGAGCAGTGAGCTTACGCTGAGAACAAGTGGGTGCCTGTTGCCTTCTTCCAGAAAGTCAGAGCTTGCTGGTGGTGTTGCCACCCTGTTCAAGATGGAGGGGGTGGAGGCAGATGTGTTTTGGCCCCCAAAGCTGCACAGCAGAGAGCTGCCTGTGTGGAGGTACGTTGCAAATGCACAACTGCACACCACCTGGAACTTCTTCACAAGTTTGCCTGGCTGCAAAACACAGTGACACCCAACAGAAGAATGAAAATCCTTGCTCACATGGCCTTTTATGATGCAGGAACAGCGACGTTACTGAAACTGAATTGCTTTTGCTGGTCACATAACTCCAAGTGCTGTAGGATCCCACCAGCTTCAATACTGAAACACTGTTGGGCGAAAAGCTCATCTGCTGAGACCCCAGGGCTGAGAGTGGAGTGAGATGAAAGCCAGCTCCAATTGTGCAATGGCAGTGCTTGGCATGCCTGGGGCACCCCCAGCTAAAACGATCCTCACCTCCATCTACAAGCTCACCAGCGTGCAGCATTTCACCCACCAAAGGTTCATTCATCCAGCCACGTACTGTTCAGCAAGGCGTATTGATACAGCAGCCTGGGCCCCGTTCCTGAAGTCACCTCTAGGTGTGTTGCTGAGGGCAAGCAGGGGCTGACTTGTAGCCCTCCTGCTGCCCTTCAGGACCTGGGGGGCAGCTCAAGCCGTAGTAAGTCTGCATTCCATCAGCACCGGGAAATCACCCCGTTGTTACTCCGGCCTTCCATGCACGATCATTGTCTCCCTTGCAGTTATAAATACGTTCAATCAAAATGAGCATGTTTTCCTCCTCTTTGTAAACAATGCAAATGCAATGCAAACATTTCACTGTCGGCTGCTCAGTATTTCTGCATAATCTGGCAATCCTGCACAGAGCAGATAAAATGGTAGGGAAGGAAAGTTCTTAGCTCATTTCTCTTTTCTGGCAAAGGCATTATGTCTAATGGCAGGACGCTCAGTCTGTCTGCCCCAGATACGCCAACATCTCATGTCTAAGTCTTGCTGTAGTGTCACCTTTGCTGGGGTCCTGGGAGGTGTCGCAGTCCCTGGTTCCTGCCACAACTCCCTGTTCCTGGTTGGAAGCCATCACCGCCCCGTAAAACACCGGTTTTAACAATTCAGCAAATTCAGACAGGAAAGTCTTGAACAATTACCCCTTTCCTGCTGCCCAGCTCGCTGCCTGCATGCCACGACGCACAGCATGGCAGTGTTTTGGCAGGGGGCGTTGCTTGTGGGCCAGTTTCCCATAGGTGTGTTTGCACCCATTGCTCAGCCTCCTGTTCAGCTCCATAAATCATGAGCCGAGATGCTTGCTGTAGCTCAGCACTCCCTTCAAGGTGCAAACACACCTGCCAGGCAGGCTGGGGGTGTCTGCCAGCTCCGGGTTTCCCTGTACCAGCGGGGCAGCAGGTTTCTACACGCTGTGTTACAGCCAGCAGGCAGGCAGGGTGGCTTTCATAGCGCTGTGCAACAGAACCATAGCCTCTGGGTAAGTTGGTCTCGTCTCTACTCAGCGTTAAACCACATTAAGCATGTAGTCCTTATGTTCGTTTTCCTTGGGTTGACAGGACTCCGGGGTGCCACAACTCTTGTTTGAAACTTAAAGCAATGATGTGGCATTCAGTGCAGCTAACGACGGGCGGCCCGACCCTGCCAACTGCTATGTTAAAAAGTAATGGAAGAAGGAAAACAAACACCTGCGGAAGATGTTGCATACGTAGCAGAGGAGGCGCAAAGGGCATAAAAGTACTACAGTAAGCTGCCCCGCAGGTCACCCGTTAAGTGCCATAAAGATGGGCCAGTCTGGATGTCTCCCAGCTCCTGCAGCAGTAGCACGGACCACGAGTTTGCACCAGGAAGTATCCAGCTCCCTCCTTGTGCGGATGGCTCATGGCACAGCACCAAGCCCAGAGACTGGGGTGGTGTGCCCAAAGCAGGCTGTGCTTTCCCGGCCAGGTCTTCTCCAGCCCCTGATGCTGCTCCGTGCTCCTCAGAGCCTGCTCAGGACCACTCACCGCTGACAGAAGCAGTATTGGAGTAGCTGGGTTCAGCTGCCAGCAGGCAGGGTTTTGCTGAAGCTGTGTCCGTGTTTCCTTTCCGCGCTGTGCTGCGGTGTCCGATGCCTTCAGTCGTGGTTCAGCTGCCACGGAAGGCGGGGCGAGCCCCATGGTCCCCAGCCCCAACTGGACCAGCAAGGTCAGAGGGACAGAGGCAGAGAAACAGGACGAGGCAGGTGCCAAAGCTGCAGGCCGTGAAAGAGATCAGCTGGCTCTTACAGCTGTACAGCTGTTTCTTTATCCCTCCTGTCCTCCCCTGTTCCTGTACCCTTCCCAGTCCCCGTCGTCCCTGCCTTGCCAGGAGTACACTTTGGTAGAAAGGGCTGAAAAATCAGGACCATTTCTATTCTGTGGGAACAAAGGGTTTCCTTTGTTGTAATTCCTCTGTTCAACTCTGCTCAAGGCCCTCGCATGGGGCACTGCGACACACGCCCTGTAGAATGGAGACAAAAGCAGATTACTGCGGGGATGCCTGAAAAGAAACCGTGACTTGTTCCCTTGTTGCTACAATCTCGTTTACTTGCTGTGCTTTGCAGGAAGCAATTCATACAGGTTTCTTTTGCATAATAATAGTAAAGGCTTTTCGTGGTGAAAAAAAAAACACAAACAAAATAGGGGAGAACAGGGTGAGGATTTATCACAGAGACAAGCACAGCCTTGCACAGTGTATGCCGTTCATGCCATTTATGCCAAATGAAATGATCAGTTTCTGCTGCCTTCATGTTGTCTGCCAGTGTCATGGCCCTGATGCAGCGTGACAGAGGGCTCGAGGTGAAGGGCTGGAGGCTCAAAGGCAGTGGTAAACTCATTTCACTGCTGGCCCATGACAGGAGAGAGCAGGGAGGGAGGGCAGCAGCTGGGCTTTGCTAAGGCTGGGCTGCTGCACATCTTGGCTTGGTGTCAGTGGTTTGGGTTTATTTTTCTGCAAATACTTGGAAGAAAGTAAGCCTGGGTTAAAGGTCAGGTTTAACATGCCCTTGGTGTCTCTTGTGTTTCTGCAGCCTCGTCTCAGTGCCTCCATCTCAGCCTGGCCATCTGCAGTCCTGGCACCTCTGCAGCCACTCTGGTGGCTGTCAGCAGTGTGTGCAACAAGCGAGGCACCCAGCTTAGCGGGGCTCTTTTCTGCGAGGAAATGAGGATTCTGCAGTTGTGCTGGATGTTCTTCAGCTCTTTCCCCCCGAGAGGTGAGCGCACACAGCAGGTTGGTGGCACAGAGCGGGTGACCCTTCTGGAGGTGCTCCCTGAAATGAGGACCTCAGCAGGTGCTCTGTCAGCTGGGGTTAAACCCAGCCGTGCCCTGCTCTGGCACATGCTGCTGCTCTGCAGAAGTAAGGGGGAAGACGGTATGAATGGGCAGTTGCAGATAACATGGAAACAGGTTTTTAAGTCTTGCCATGTGGTAGTTTTTAAATAGAGACACACAAAGACTCAGGATGGCTCCCTGAGCTGGGCTGAGTGCACCACAGGCTGCACCCAGCTGCCTGTGTTCGGCAGCATCCCCTCTGGGGGGATGCACAGGCCCCATGTCCTCCTGGCGCTCTTTTGGGGCAGGTGGCTCTCAGGGGCATTCAAGGCTCTGCCTGCGGAATTCAGTTTAATCTCATCATGCCGTAACCCCCATCCCCCACGTTGTTCCTGTAGCTGCTGTTCCTCTGGTTGCGGGGACAAGTTGAGGCTGTCCCCATGCCAGCCTGGGCATTACGTACTGACCCCTGGCCTGATGGCTACGCTGGGAGCTGGAGGGCGTTCAGGTTTGGAAACAGCAGTCCCCAGGTGAGCAACAGAGATCAGTTAAGGAGCAAAGGCCAGAGCTGTTTGGATTGATGTTTTTGGCTCTTTTCTGAAAAACCTTCAAAATCAGTTTTGCCCAGGGAAGGAGCAGGCCGAGAACAACAGATCCTGCCTTGGGTCTGGAGGGAGGGGGCAGGGACACGGTCACAGTGCCTCTGCAGTGTCCCCAGAAGCCTGCCTGGGACATGGGGTCAGGGAACTAAATCAACCCCACGCCCCCAGCCCCTCCATCTCACCAAATCTTCACAAGGCTCAATCAATCGTCTTGATTGAGTTATTCCAAAATGCTCCCAGCATTCCAGCTGGCAAACATTCAGTGATGCTGTTGCAAAAATGATTCCGGAGGACAGGTTTCCAGCCCAGCCTTCCTGGGCTGAGAGACATGGGCAATACAGAGTGCTCCGGCCACAATCTTTCAGGTAAGACCTCAGCTACACCTTCTCGCAGTACTGGTCCCAGCTAGCTCTTACATTTGCACATTGAGTCTTTCTTTTCCTTGGGATCCCCACAGAAGCTGCTCCTGGACTCTTTTTCAACCCAGTTTATTTATTCTAATGTGTTGGCCCCAAATAGCCTTGCCTTTACAGGCAGGTTTGTCTTTTGCAGCTGCTCCCAGGGCCTCATTGCACTTTAACTAAACCAAACTTAAAAAAAACAACAGCAGAAGAAACAGCCAAGCAAAAACAAAAACAAACAAACAAACAAAACCACCACCATGGCATTGCAGCCTCACAGTTAAATACAAACACACACAAGCGGCTCAGGCCTTGACTCCTGGGGTCCATTGTGCCACTGGGCCTCACAAGGCCCCCATGGTCCACATGTTCACCATCCCAGGTCCAGCCCTGGGCAGCACCCCCAGCCTTCACTGAACGCCAAAGGAGCTGGCATTTGAGGCTGGTTAAGAGCTGAGGCATTTCCTGGGAGTGAGCGCTTTGCACAGCCTGAATCTGCCTGTGTGATGGGCACTTTGTAATCCTGGCAGAGGAATTTAGTTGAGAGAGCATTATGGGCAGATTAAAGTAGCCAAGGGGCAGTTCATTTGCTGCCCTCTGCTCTTCTGGTTTGACTTTTTCTAGCATCAGGCAGCAGTGTACAGAATATTTCCAGGGCCACTCAGCGATCTACACAAGATGTATTCAGCCCCTGTGACTCAGCAGTAGCTGCTGTGACTTCAGTGGTGCTGTTTTTTTGTTGTTGGTTGTTTTTTAAATCTTATGGTTTTTTTTTTACTTGGTACAATCTTCTGTACATGAGGGGTGTTTTGTTTGTTTTAAATGGGTTATTCATCGACTTCTTTGCAGCTTTACAGTTGTCTATTTCGTAAATTGAGTGCAAGCTTTAACGAGCTTTGTCTGACTTCTGGGGCTGCTCCAGTGCTACTGAAATGTTGTCCCAGCCTCTCCTGCCTACGTGGTCCCAGACTTTACCAGTGGTGTTACGGGGCCAGCAGCCACTGCTCGCTTTGCTCTTGGTGAGCGCAGAGATGGGCAGCACGTTGCCTGCGCTCAGCACCCAGGGGTGCAGCTGAGCCCTGCTGGGACAAAATGCTGCTGCTGCACCAGGCGGCGGGGGCTGCTGCTGCTACACGCCGGGCGGAGCTCCAGAGCCTGCTGCTGGTGTGGTTGTGGTGGGTCATCCAGCCCTGCACGTCGTTTTTTTTCTTTTCTTTTACTGCACGATCAACCTTTATTCTGAAATGAGTCTTCATGTCTGAATAATTTCATATGCACTTGCCCATCTGTTTCATGAAAGACACAGATAACCTCGTGCAGCTTGAAACTGCCTGCAAAAGCTAAATTGTGCTTTTCAGCAGCAGCTTAAACACCTGAATTTAATAGCCTTTGCAGGGCTCCTCTGAATGAGTGGCAGAGGGCTTTATATTAATATTGTTTCACAGGAAAATAGCTGGTTGATTAATCCTTTTTTTCTTTTTTCTTTTTTTTTTGGGGGTGGGGGGGCAGGTAAATCAAACCCACCTGGGGACAGTGAATTGGGGTGGGGAGGGTGTATTTAATAACACACTTGTCTTGTCTGTCTCATGTCTGGAATGTATTTGTTCTGAAGCATCGCTGAAGTTTTACAGTAATAATACCAGGAGTTTTTAGTGTCATATCTCAGACTTTGCATCAGACACCATTTCCTCCGCGACGTATTAGCTCAGCTGCAGCCTGTGTCGGTGCGTGTGTCCTGGCGTGCAGAAAGGACGCAGTGCTGCAGCAGCATCGGTGCTGGGGCCCCACTGGGTGCCAGGTGGCCACCCCGTCCCCAGAGCCCTTCCGGGAAGGCAGGGGCTTGCAGCAGCACAGCGTTCCGCTAGCGAGCAGGACCTCAGCTGTCCCTGCGGAAAATGAGGGTCATAATCCCTACATTTGTGGAGCTTGCATGCTTAATAATGTAAAACTGGCAGCTTTGCAGCAAGCAGGGCTGGTACTAAGAGCTGTGTTCCTGATGCTCTCCATCCGAAGCCTTCGTCTGCCTTTGTGGCGCTGCCTGAAACCAGGTGGGACCATTCAGAGGGGCTCCACGCGAGCACCCGGCACGGCAAAGAGAATTGTACGTGGCTGTGAAATGACCTTTCCAGACTACTGAGTATAAAATGTTGAGGTCGTTCCTGAAACAAATAGTTGCAATCCAGGGAGACTGGAGTATTTTAAAATGCGCCTCAAAGAGCCAAATGACCTTTACTGTTTCGCACTAAATTTAAAATGCTCTCCGGAGTCCTGGTAACACGGTTAGCCAGAGAGGCAGATTCAGGGCAGTGAGAGCGTTTTGATGTGATGTGCGTGCCAGAACCCGAGGGATTAACCCCGGCACTCGCAGCAGGCACGGTGCTGGGAAGGGGCCGTGGGACCCTGTGGGGTGGGCGCGTGGCTGGGGGTGTGCCTCGGGTCAGCCCCTCGGGCGAGGGCTGCGTGCAGCCGCCCCGGTTTTTAGCTGGCTGTGAAGGTGCGGCTGCCAAAGCCAGCGTAACGGCTTGGCCAAGGCTGCGGCAGTGGGAGGGTGGAGCCTGCGTGCTTGAAGGTTTTTATGTTTTTTTAAATTGTATTTAAAGCATTGGGGTTTTGTGTTTCAATAAAGTGCACCCTCCCCCCCAGCGAAGCTGTACACCAACCTGACTGCAGCCTGGGCTGCCATGGGGTTAAGGAGCTGCAGCAGATCCCCATGCAGGTGAGCTGGCACACAGGGCAGCGGGACTGAAACCGTTCAGACGTTTTGTGTGCATCCCACGATGGTCACAGCACAGAGCCATGTGATGTAACAGGGGGGAGTCGGTGTTCCGGACACCCCGCGGCAGGGAAGAACAGGGTTACTGCTGGAGCTGGGCTCAGTGCCATGGGGGCAGTCCCAGGCTACCCGCATTGGGGTCTCAGTCATGCTGTGCTCCCAGGCTGCCGTGGCTTTGGGGTCTGCCCACCCTTCTTGACTCTTGGGTGGCACCCAGCTGCGGCACCCTGGGGAGCTGTCCTCCAGATGCTCCCTGCCTGCAGCTGGGGAGGCCGCCCCACGGCTGCTGGCCTTCACCTGGCTCTGGGCCATCCCGCATGCGGGTGCCTCTCCGTTTTGCCTGGGGGAGCCCCGAGCTCCCAGCAGCCCCCCAGGCAGTGCTGCCTGCAGGTAAGGTGCCCTGCGCGAGGCTTCAGCATGCAAGGCCAGGATGGGAGCGGGGATCGTGTTGCTGGAAATGCTCGATCCCTGGGAAGAAATTCCACACGGACACAGAGGCGTTTTGTTTCATATTTTATTGAATTTCATTTATATTAAATTAAAAATATATTTCTGACAGATTCATGTAACAAAAAGGCAGAACAGTTTTCAAATTGTTCAGCTGGGATGAGCGTGGGTTGATGCAAGGTGGGTCGCAGTCTACATTTGCCTTAACAAACAGATAAAGCTCTACCCCAAGGACCATGAGGAGAAACTCGGGACTGCACACAGGGGAAAAAGTATAACCACACAAAAGAGAAGATCCACAGGCTTCTCCCCAGCCTCCAAACAAGACAAAAGGGGAGGGAAGGGGGAAAAAAAGAAAAAACAAGAAACCATGAAAAGAAGGGAAATTATGCTAAAATATGTACCTAATATTAACCCAGGTCAGTAAGTATTATAACAGTGCGTAATCCTCAATAGCTAAAATATGAGAAACAAAAGGTTAAAGTAACATTACGCCACACACATTTGGCATACCCTACTGTGTAAGCAAGTGCAGAAAGTCTGAACACACCACAATAGTGCTAAAACACAGAATCACACAGAATGCCAAAAATGGTATTTCTAATCAAAACCAGAGGGTGGGAGAGGAAAGAAAGAAAAGGGGAGGAGCGGCATAAATCACAAGCAAATTACCTATATACAAATCAACCCTAAGGACAATTATGTTCCAAATAATGGTGTCCACAAGGAAAATAAAAGCAACATTATCCTTATTTACAAATGCAACTAGCTGTGTCTTTAACAAGCTATAAAAATACTATTCACATTTTCAAAGTAACATACAGTAGTTTTTGTATTTTTGTTTCAGAAAGGCAGCTAACTCTGAATGCATCACTCTGCACGAAATGAGCGTCTTTCCCAACATGCCGATGCTTCTCTTCTTCTGAAGGTACTTCATAAGGCAGAAGTAGTTAGTGTGTAACACCTCTGTGCACTATAAACACACGGAGAATTGCCTAAAAACCCTCCCCAGCCCTGCCTCGCCCACCTCCCCACAGGCAGCTGTGCTGGTCTGGGAGGTGCTGCGAGGGGTGCCCACCTCGCAGGAGCTCTGTCCTCTTCCTGCTTCACCTCCCAGACCGGGCCCAGCCTTGGATTTTGAGGGGGCAGCAATGTTGTCCTCCAGGCTTGGGAATTTGAGCCTCACCAGGAGGAATACATAGTTTGAGACTACAAGGTCAAGAAATGTGTTTTGGATAGGTTGGATAGTCTGTTTTTAGAAACAGGCTTCTTTTTCCCCTCAGTTTCCCCTCCATACACTAGGGCTGCTACCTCTTAGAAATTTCAACTTAGGATGTTGGGGAAATTTCAAAAACCGGGCCAAAAAAAAATAGGTGAAAACCACTGTGAATAATGTACTGAATGTGCACCAATTTCCAACACAAAATGCTATTAAATAACCGTGATTTTTCTTTGATCTGCATTTTCTCCTCAACATACCCCACCATGAAGACACGCACCCAGCAAATACCTTCAGTCCCCGTCTCCAAAGGAACACTGGATGTAGTGCATTCAAAGTTAGCTACCCCTTACACAGCTGCTCAGTTAATAATCGACCCATTTAACAACAGTACCAGTTTATGCTACATATGTCATAGTACCTTACCTCAAAAGAACGGCATACATATCTACACTTACTTATAAAATACCATTCACAGTTTCTTACTGTGGTTATCCCAAAAGGGTTAGTCTTCGGAGTGCTATGGACAATACAGTGCTTGTATCCCTAAGAGGGCTCAAAGCCTGGGCAGGGCGGGGGGACAGTGGCGCTGCGGTGACAGCCGAAGCTGGATGTACACACGTGCCCTGCTTGCAGCAACTGCCCCGAGCCGTCAGCAAGAGGGTGCTGTGCAAGGTGCACCTCTGCCCTGGTGGCTTCACGTACGATGCGCTTGGAGCACAACTTCATGGCTTTTTTTTTTACTGGGGAGGGGGAAGAACTGGGATGTAACTACTCACACGGTGTAATACTTTACAAGCCTCTCCTTAAAACCCCTCTCTACCAAGATCCAAAGGGCTCTCTCACAATAACGGAGAAAAAAAACATAGCACTGACTGCTCTCACTCCTTCATTGGGGAAGCAACCTTAGCTGTCCCTCTCACACCTCCTCTTTCTTTCTCAGCACAGCCTCTAACTGGAGGATGCCTTGGGTGGGACCGTTTCTTCAGCCTGGCACTGGTCTCGAGAGGCACATGGCTGCAGTTCAGGTAAGTCCCACCGTGTCCCACCACTGCCAGGTGGGCTTTAACACCTGCCATCTTCTCCAGAAGATGCTCTGCATTGCCCAGACCTACACTCTGATCCCAGCTGACGCCACAGGGCAATGAAGACAGCCATAGCTTCAGTCCTTTCCCCAAGAGCAGCGAGCCTACTAGCATCAAGTACTAATGCACAGAACGGCAGGAGCATGACCTTGTGCTAAAATAAAATGAGGGTGGACACAAGTCATTTTTGCACATTTCAAAGTGATGCTTCTAACTGTCAGACTTTGTCACTGATTCCTGGTTTGTAACAGTGGCTATTTGTACTTGCATAACACAAAAGAGAAAAAATGAAGCGGGGGCATGCTCCAAGCAGCCGAGCTGCAGAGGCTGCCTGGTGGATGACCATGTTTCTTGTCCCATGAGGAAGCGTGAACCCTGCAGACCCCCAGGCCCTGCCCATGCACAGCCCTGGCTTTCTGAAGTAACATCTGAACCCAAATCCAGGATGTGTAACAGACGAGCTGTTACGTCAGCAGCAGAGGTTTACAGTCCACGGTAATGGGAACATTACAACTGACAGATCTAGAAATGAACAGTCTTTTTATGTTATTGCATGTAAAAACATGTTTTAGAAAATACAGAAGAACTCTGGGTGATGCTGTCTCCTTTCAGGTGATCTTTAAGAGCCAAAGAGGTTACTGATAACCTGAGGCCTGACTGGTTCTTGTTAAAACCTGTTTTCTACCGGTCCCCCTCACGCTAAAGAGCCTTCAAAGCAGAACACCTACTTGAGCTTCCAAATTTTGGAATCTGATTGGGAAATCAAGGTGGAAAACCTGATTCTCCACTTGGGCAGAACAAGGAAAAACAGAGCCCAGCAGGAGAGCTGTGCCCCTTTACACTGAAGTAGATGCCCCAGCTGCCAGTTTCTGGGGCAGTGACATTAATTCCCATTCCCTGCCACCGAAAGGGTGGATGGTCAGATGTGTGTGCCACAGTGGCTGTTGGTTTCTGGAGAGATTCCTGCACAGGGTGCACAGGGTTCCTGAAGGCAGCCAGGCTTTGTTACCTTGGGAATTGCAGGACCAGGAAAACCTAGCTCTGACTTGTACCAAAGCCTCCTCATCTCCTGCACAGCCCAAACAGAGCCCACATGGGCCCTTCGTTTGCACCACCACCCTGACACAGGACACCTCCGTAGACACCCCATCAGAAAAACAATACCAGATTTCTTGTTAAAACCTGAGTTTCCCACGTAGATCTACCCCCCCCCCCCAAAAAAAAAGCAAACAACAAAAAAACAAAGGACAAAGAGACAACCAAGAACACACGTACCAACACGCCCCCCCACGCTTTATTTCCAGACCCATGTCACAGCTGGCACTCCCCACCTGGACTGCCCGGCTCCAGCTGGCTGTGGCAGGTTTTGGAGCAGTCGGGGCCACGCTGGTCTTTCAGAGCTGCCGTTTTTCCTTGTGTCCAGGCTGGGCCTGGTGGTGGCTGAGGGCAGGGGAAAGTTCCTGTGTAATTCCCACCCAAATCTTGATTGGAAATAAAGATTTCCAAAAGCTGGCCCCCGCAGCACACAAGCACAGCTGCCCCTCACACCCAGTTTCTGGGCTTACCAGAAACTGCCCTGTGGACAGGAAGGGAAGACCTCTCTTCACTAAGCCAAAGAAACACAAGAAATGAGATCGCTGCTTACAGCTCCCACAGTCAAGAATGCATTTTCTACTAAGTGGTAGAAACCAGGGTCAACACAACCTTATTTTTCTGTGGAAAGATCTCTGGGCTGAGCTTAAGGTACCTGACACAGATCCACGTGGTGGCTCCTGCCGCTGATACGCACTCAGATTTATTTCCATTGCTTGCTACCTGGGAGGGATGACCTGTTTGAAAACAAGTTGTAAATACTCTGCTACATCTGAGCAAATGGCCGTGTAAGCACATCTCCTTAGCTATCGTACAGAAAAATTTGAAAAAGGAAGTTAGGAGAAGTTGATTTCAGTCAATTACGTTACAGCAAATCAATCCAGCTTCCACATCTGCTTGAAATAGCCCTCAGCTAGGCAGGTAACATCTAAGACAAGTATCACTGCAAGAGATTAGGTAAAATAAGCTGTTGTTCTCCTTCATTTAGCATGTGTGCTTTGTGCCTTGGACAAAGGCTGATACACATGCAGGTATCTGCTCTTGAAAAGTTATGCACTACTCTTCCATCGTGCGTGCTACGATAAGGAAAAGGAAAACATTTATAAACAGGTGTCTGCATTATAAAATCCATAAAAACTGACAGTGGTGTGTATTGTGTATAGATACCATTGTAGAACCAGAGAATTTATCAGAGCTGGAGAAAATAATTCTGCCCATGTGCTCACCTACTGCTTTGTGCTGACAAAATGCAGTTTGTGGGTGGAAATGCCCCCTTTTTTCCCCCCACAAACCTGTGAATATTCCTTACAAAGCCTGAACTTCGTCTTTCACAATGTAATAGTTGAATATTTGTCCTGATTTTTCATGTGCATTTGTCTGAGCTCCTTGCTCCAAAATAGCAGCTATAACCACTAATGCAAACTCATGAGTTATGGCCAGGCAGGTATTTTCGCTGATTAGATTAAAAAAGCCAGGTTTGCTCTTAGTTTTGCTGTTTTTCCTTTAACTATGGTTAACCTCAATTTTTGGCAAAGGGACAAAAACTTACTAGTTCCCAGGAACTTCCCTTTCAAAGGACAGGCGCACGCTTAAGGGCTGCGTTATTCTTACTGGGAGGAAGAAAATGGTTAACCAGGTGCTCAGCACCATGCACGTCCATACACTACAACCAAGGACAACTATAGGCGCAGCAGGAAATGTAAGGAGCATTTTTAGCAATTGCAACTCAAACCAAAAGCTCAGAAAAAGAATGCCCATCTGTTAAGCTGCAGTTTGTTGAGTTTTCCATCATCACAGACTGCTGTGTTCATTGATCCCTTGTGTGCCCTCTACTATTCAAGGTGCATCGAGCACTGCTCAGCCTCACTTCAAGGAACCTCTGTTTCCACACTACCTAATATACTACATCATACCCACAGTCAACGATTAAATTGAATAAATAATTCAAGTTTTCTAAGACATGTTAAATTGTTAAAGAACACAATTATTTACATATTGACTATTCTAACACTGGTATTACTTAATTACCCGAGAAACAAACAGACCTTCACCTTCCATTAGCAGCTACACCCTAGCATCATCCTATTGGGTTTTGGAGATGTGAGCATGCCTCCCCAAGTAGCCTTTGCATCCCCCTTTGAATTCAGACACAAGCTTACTGCCAGGTTTTTTCTCCATTAGGAGTTAACTCTGTTATTAGGCCTTGTTCCGGGACAAACCATCCCATGCCTTCTCCCCTCTAATCAACCTACCTCAATCACCTAAGCTACTGCTGCACTGCCAGGCATCTGTGCTCTTGTGCTGGTCCTTGTCCCCAGGCAGCTTGGCAACTGTTGCCAACCTCCCGTACCTTTGGCTGTACTTCAGATGACACCATGAGCACTACCAGCAAACCTTCCAGGAGCGACGTCTGCAGGACTTCATGCCACACCTCTGCCACCCAGTCCCTGCCCAGTGCCTGCCTCTGTCTCCTATCACAACTCATGAGCGGTTACGGGAGGGCACTGGGAGGAGACAAGGCCTCTGGGACGCGTGATGCTCATGGACCATCGATCCCACCTCAGTGCTCCGCGGGTCACTTTGTTCCGCCACCACGCACCGCCTTGGCACCACCCGGCCCAACATCTCCTTCCAATAGCTTCAAGGCTCCGTACTTGCCCTTGCTGTTTTCGGGCTCCCCAGCTCCGTACTGCATTTACGGGTCTAGCACCTGCCCCACAGCTGGAGCGCAGCTCAGCTGGCTCGAGCTGGCCTCAACACACGTGGCACAGAAGCAGGTTGTTGGCAGAACCAACCCTGACTGATGATACGCATCCGCTTTCCACATCCAAGCCTACCAACCCAGGCTTGAAATCTCTTCATACCTTTATCAAGCTGACCCTGAGCCACCAAGATTTGGGTAAATAGTGCATCTCTCTTACTCCTTCCTCTGCTCCCTTATGATTAAAGGTGGCAAGCTGTTCACATGGCAGGATTCTGGAGGAACTTGGTACAATTTCCAGACCACCAGATGTTGCTGGTTTTGTTTCCAGATTACCCCAAGATCTTGACTTTAATAGTACTGAAGTGCATAAACTGAAATACTGTTGCATCATTTAACACTGCCCTCCAACTGGTATTTTTCGCTTAAGATTGCCCTCCAACAGGTATTATTTCTTCCCCTTTAAGAGCCTTAACGGACAGAGACACAGACAGGTCTACAAGGGTACTTAGTATGTCCTTAAGGTTTTCAGTGGGAACTAGGTATGCAAATGCTCCTACGCACAGGTCTCGGTGCATCAGGAGCCAGCCATCAGCTTCACTGGCCCCTTCTGCACCCTTCCCAGCTCCATCTGCCTCATGTCGCTAAAAACATCCAGGACTGTGGCTGAAAGTTATTTCCAAACAGAGGAGGGTGTGTGCGCGGGGTGTCTGCCTAAAAACTGAGGCTGATGAAAGCAGATCTAAGTGCAAGGAGACTGAATTATACTTATTTACACTTTTTGACTGAAAGCTCTGCAAGTCATGCACATTCTGACTTCTCAAACCTCATATGCGCTTTCTTCTGTGCAAGAGCAATCCTCCTGTTAGAAAAAAGCATTCTGTGCTGTACTGCAAGCCGGAGCAAGGCATTCATCTCCGCTGATCCCTTTCAGGGCTTGCTCTGCTGTCTGTCACGTGGCAGCAGTAAGAGGTGGTTGCTCTGTCACTGTATTCTCTGAAGCAGTCAATGCAATGGCCTCTCAGAACTGGTGGACATTGTTCCAAAGACTTGGTTTGCTTCATTTTGGCATTTCCACAGTCATCCTTTACATATAATTCACTTTTTTTTTTTTTTTTTTAACTTAAAATTATTTTGTATTTTGCTGGTCACTTCCATATTGCTTCATTCAAAATCCAGAAAACAGTTCAAATAAAATTGGAGCTTAAGTGCAAACTAACTTTCCAGTGAACTGCTATGTGCGTTTTCTCCAGTCCAGTGTCTTTCTTCCAGTTTGAAGGACCCTTCCCACCGCCACCCCACAGAACACCAGCAGGCTCCATGACCCATACCGAACTCTCCAGTTCTCCATCTTGCCTGACAGCATCCCCTACTCCCGTCATGATCGCGAAGAAGAAAAAGAGGGAAGAATTTGTTTGGGTCTTTTTACGTACCTATGTTCAGCAGGTATAAACAGGAAAACAAAACTTTTTACATACAAATCTTGATTTCTTGGCCTGTCTTTTAGCTTCAAGAAGAACAGGTTGGAGATGGGGTCTTGTTACTCCTTTCTGAAAGGATTTTTCTCTTTAAAACGTTTGTCCTGTTGGCAGATATACAAAAATGGTCATGTCATGCACCAGTTCTGAGCTGGAGTCCCTGTGATTACCGAAGTGGCACAAAATCATGGTGTGGCTCAGAATAAGGGTTTAGCCGGCTATTAGAGTCACATCATCATTTCTTGGAAAGCCACGATGAAGATCTGAACGATTATGAAAAGCCAGGTTAGCCATTTCTGGTTGCTGGGATAGAAAGTGTTAGAGGAAGAAACTGGGTTCTCAATCTCAATTGCTATGCTATCACACATGATATAAAAAATGTCCGTTTTTCCCCCTAATGGAAACTGCATTGAGATTTCCAGGAATGCTGTACAGACTCTCATCAGTTCCTCCTGACAAAGACAGCCTCTCTGCGGCTTTCCCTGCAGTGGCTGGGCTGAATCACTGAGAACCAGCTCGACAGCAGGAATGCTGCCACTGCCCTTACTGGTACCGCCTGGCTTCTCCGACCATCTGACCCTCAGATCTGCGGGAAGCGCCAGGTTGTACACTCCTTTCAGTCTCTTTCCTTCCTTTCAGGTTCCCAACCCAATCTGCAAATGACTCCCAAGACATCGTTTGACTTGGAAATATCAAAAATGAGTGAACTGGCAAGAAGAGGAAGCTCATGGGAGAAAGAAAGGGAGGTAGGGAGGGGAGAAAAGGAGAGAGAGAAAGAGTGAGGCAGCTAGAAGGGGTTGCCTTTCCACTTCTCTAAGACCGTGGTTACTACACCACTGTATTTCTGTGTCTGTAGGGTGGCGGGGGCAGCACAGTGCCAGGCTTCAGGGAGAACTCGGAGAGGTATTCAGGATTCTCTGCCACAATGGGCCGGATCCGTCCATTCTGTTTGTAAAAGTATTTTGTGCTGTACTCTTGCAGGTAGTCCGGGTGCTGGAGGGTGCTTCGTGGGGGCAGGCTGTGATTCCAGTAGTCTGGGTTGTCAAAGGCCTTCTTGGCTTTCTCCGGCAAATTGTTCTTCAGGTACTCCGCGTTTTCCAAGGTGTTTGCAAAAGTGTTGAGGTACAATGGCTCATTCACGTACTCATCCTCGGCTTTGGGCTGCCCGTTTGGAGCACTGTGGTACTCTGGGTTGTCCACAGCCTGGAGATCTCCATTCTTTCGTCGGGAGACAAATGGGTTCTCTTCCACTGGGTTTAGGTAATCTAAGGAAAGATAAAAAAAATCAATAAGCAAAGAGGGAGAGTTGTCCATCCGTGTAGCAAGCCACATCTTTATGTAACTGAGACTGCACAGGAAGCAGCCTGAGGACTAGTGCATCCCTCCACCCAGCCATTCCTCCAACTCCAGATGACATCAGGTGCCAACTATGTTGAACACATACTTGCTAGAAGTGAAGAATTTACCACCTAAACAAACTATATGGGTTAAAATGAAGATCCAGGACGCTGGGAGATGGAGTGACTCATCTAAATGACTTACAAAGCTGGAAACCGAACTACAGCTCGCACTGAGCCACAGCCCATGCCTCATCTGATCCTGGCCTTCCTGTCCGAGTAAGATCTACAGAGCCAAACACGCAGAGATACTTGGTCTTTGTGGCTGACTCTCCATGAAGCCTTGGATGTATCTTCCATCCAGAATGCTGTACAGAAATCTTAGTTAAGCCTCTGCCCAAAAAACATCCCCAAGGGCTAACTTCTAAGACAGCTTCATTTCTAACAGAACAATTTGCCTGATTAAAAACCTTCCATCCCTGAAGGACAAAGGGCCTTGAAGCATTATGAAAAAAATGATTCAGATGGGTCCTGGAAAGGATACAAAAGTGACATCAGCTCCAGAAGAGGAGCTGGAGCAGGTTACATACAGCTCCTTCAAAACACTTGCTGTGGATTAAGACCACAAAAAGCTCTGGAGACAGGTCTACACAGTGCCCTGCAAGGAAATGGGCCTCTGCCTGCAGCTACTGTGGCCAGAGGGCCAAACGAAACGCCTGAGAAACGAAACGCCTGACACAGGCGACAGTACTCCCCTTCCCCATACAGCGCTGCCGTGCTGCACGGAGACGAGAGGGTGGCTGTGGTCCTCACTTCAACTCTGGTTTTATCCAGGAAGGGGGCAGAAATATTAAATGCCAATGTTCAAGGCTCAGCAAGATTATTTTGAACATGTCTCTAAAACGTGTAGTAGCTGAATCAGTAAGGGGGAACAGGCACATATGGCTTGCCAAGAGCGCAGTAGGAACTCTGAAGCAACGCCAACCATACCGTGCTTTCATCTGAATCCCCCAAATGGCCGAGCGCACGCAGCATCGTGACCACACCGTGACATCCCTGAGTTCATGCCCGGTGAGACAGGAAGGAGGTGCTTTCTCCTGGGCTGCCACTACTGCCTCCCTGGGGGCTCAGGCAGCTCCTGTGAAGCGTTATGCTCTGTGTACACCACCTGTATATGCTGACACTGCAACAAACTCAGGCATCCAGTCCCTCATTGCGAGGCCGACTGCTGCAGTGCAGAGCCATGAGTGCACTCCCACAGTTGCTACTGCCCTGGGTCAGTCCCAGGACTCCATTTCCACCACGTAACGCAATGTGGCTTCCAAATTCTGAAGCAAACCCAGTAGTTACTTGGCATTTACATTTGCATTAATTAATTTCTTTAAAGCTAATGCAAATGTTTGAAAGCAAATTACTAATGACACATCCCCTTACAGCAAAATGACTGCTGTCACTATTTACAAAGGAAGAAATGAAGGAAGGCCAAGTGGGAAGTGTAACACTCCGAGCTGGCACAGATCTAGGCAAACTTCACCTTGCAGTGATGGTCGCTATGAAGCACATCATGTTCTTTCAATCCTAAACTTCCCCTGGGTATAAAATGCCAACTGTGTGTATTGGTTCTGTGATATGTTCAACATGACATTTACCAAGCACAATGCCATGAAGATAAAGAAGATCAATAAACAAAGCAACGTGGAGACTATGGCTGGCCATAGAAAGATTCTCCTCTTGGAGATAACCAAATATTTGTCCTTGGATAAGAAGTGGGTTTGTTGTTTTTTTGTTTTGTTTTGTTTTTAAATTCTTCCTCATTCCTCTCTCGTTCCTTCCCAGAAACAAAGAATAAAGGGGGAAATACCAAAACTAACATTATAGCATAGTTCAGTCTTTCTAAGTAGAAAATTAAGAAAATAAAAAAATAAAGGGGGGGGGAATCCCCCTGCAAAGAAGCATTCACCAGGTCAGAACATTTCAGTCTTGCTGTGTTAGTTGATAAATCAATTTTTTGGTGAGAAGGTCCTGATACAGAAAAACAAAAAGTGCAGTCAGGCTAGACTGGGATCTTCTGTGGAAAGACCCATTTTTACCTGTTTTAGGTTTGTCTCGCATCGGCGTCATGTACCCATCCTCATCCAGCTCTCCCCGGATGACCCGCTCAGGTATGAAGACTGTGGGATCAGCGCTGTACCTCTGGGTGCTGCTGTCCTCTTTTGCCAGGGTGGCCACTTGTTTTCGCAGCGTGCCGTTACAGCAGCTATCTTCAAAGATTTCTGCTGTGGCTCCTTGAGCAACTGGGGCTTCTGGGATTATGCAGCCAGGAGCTCTGTATGGCATCGGCACTCCTTGTTCTGCAGCATAGCCGCCATCTCTATACACAAACTGGTTCTGTTGGAAAAGACAAGACAGCGTGAGAAAGGCTCCGAAGGGAGGCAGGATTCAACAGCAAGTCATGTCTGCGGCTCCCGTGGCCTTCCTGTCACGTCTGCCCAACGATGCATTTCACCAGGCAGGAGAAGCCTCCTCCATCCTGCATCCAGGCCAGCAAAGCATCTGTCTGCCCGGTGCTGCTGAGCTGGCTTCCCCCCAGGGAGGCACCACCACCGCAGCAAGGGCAGCAGGGGAGTGAGCTGGCTGGCAATGGGGCTAAAAAACTTATCTCCTACCCAGATGTGGAGGTTGGAGATGAACAGCTGCAAGAGGCAAATGCAATTTCTCCTCTTCTGTTATTTTGGCAGCATCCCAGAACAAAACCTCATGGAACAAAACCTTAAACCTTATGGTAAGGAAATCTTCTGCAAAGGGGGCCAGGGATAGAGGACACCATCATCTTTGACCTGTTTATTCCCAGGGGGCTGCTTTTAGGGTGTCCTGCAGCACCAGTCACCACCCAAACACTACGTGATCCCACCAGGCAGTGCACTTCAGGCTGGTGAGCTGTGCTCCCACTGGCACCTCAATGCAATGGTTTGACGCCACCTACCATATTGCTTGTCAGCAGGGGTGTGCAAGGAAATTTTGACATCATGACCTATAAATAAGAAGGAAAAATGGACAGATTCATCCAAGTGTGTTTCCTAAATGCTTTTTCAAGAAATGTTGGCAGTCATTTTGTGTGTGGGTCCATAGAGCTTGTGGATGAATCCAGGCTGAGTTTAGAGACCCCTGACTATTTGATGGCTTACACACCCACACTGCATTCACTGTTGGCTTCTGAGCTGTGTATGTAGGAATAAGGAGCTGGAAACAGACAACATGTAGTGAAGGAAGGAGCGAAACCTAAAGGATGAAGGTTGAATGTGAAATACTTACTCCTGACATAGGGGTGTAGGCAGGAGGAGGGCTGTGTCCAATTTCACTCTAATAGGAAAGAAAAATGGAATGATGGATACGTAAAAAGAGATCACATGAATGAAACAAGTCACATGAGCTGTATGAGCTAATGGGGAGAAACATGCACCGTCAGATTTCCTAACTGAATCCAAAATCCAAAGAACTAAATGATGGCAAATGTCTCACCAATGTCAGCAAGTTGTGCGCCCACCTGCCTCAGGGAGGGCTACCATGTTCCCCTTGTTGGGTAAGGGCAAGTGCCGTGTTAACACCTGCTGACAGCCATCCTTATATGCTGTAAATATCTCCTAATTTTTGGAAAAGCAGAAAGAATGACAGATGGTGGACTTAATTTCAGAGAAAATACAGGGCAGCAGAAGTGCAGAGAGCACCTAGTTCCAAGCAAGGCTTCCTTTCCCAGGGTCAAAGCAGGAGGGCACAGAACTGTCCTTAGTCTGTCGCAGCTAGTTTGAGTATCGCTGGGAAAATAATCCTGAAGAGCTTTGGTAGACCCACAACATCCCCTGAACTTCTACTCACCAATGTGCCATGGTCCTGCTTTCAACACGTATCACCCTTTTAACTTGAGCTCTGTATCACATGCTAACAGATTTTACCGAGAATTATGGAGGCCGCACATCAACGTCTCCATGCAGAGATCATCATTTTGATACTGCTTTTTTGGAACCATCTTACAACGCCCTGCGGACCTTGAACTGCTGTAACGTCAGCAGCACAGAGGCTGTATTTATATCTAGTAGTGCTGCTCAAAACTGACCTGTTTCTCACTGAGGAAATGCTGATTTTTGGAGGTAGATCAAAATAAAACCATTTATTACCATGTGTTTTGCTACTGCCAAAATGCTCGTTTTTAGATTTCAAGATCTGTTCTTCATAATTACTTTGTTTCTAATTTTGCTTCAAAAACTTCTCTGCGTTTCCCTTATCTCCTAATTTGGCGAGAGAAAAAGCCAGGATTCAAAAAAAAAAAAAAAAAAAAAAAAAAGGTCTAAAATTGAGACCAATGAAAAAAGAAGACCAGTGCTTCAGAAAAGAAATAACCACCCTGAGAACACATCACATCAGAAAAAAAAGTTTTCAGAAACACTATCCATACAGGAAACATACCGAAGTTAGAATACACACTTCCTCAGTTTGCAAGGATGGGAGATAACACAGTCAAGCTTTCCTTTATAAACTTCTTGCCAAAACATCAGGATGGAGCTGACGGTGACTATTATCTTCCTTTATTTAAAAAGGGTTTTGGTTTAAGCTAAGTATCTGCATCAGGGAAAACCTTTAAAAACAAACCTTTTTTTAAATGCTTGGTGGCTACCTGCCCGAAGCCCCATTTCTATTGCTCAAACATGCTCATTTGCCAGTACCAGAAAAATTCCCACAGCCATTTTGTTACTCAGATCCAGCACCTGGGGTCTGAGGTGTTAGTGTGGTGGACAAGCCCTAGTTAGGGATACACTTTCTTCATTTTCATGAAAATTCATTGGTGTTTAGCTAAGCTATGACCTTCTAAAAAATGCTCCAGGTTGCAAAATACAAAAGCACAGGAAAACCTCTGTTAGGTGAATTGCCTGTCTGCCCCTTGTTGTCATAGCCTGAACAGGACTCTCTCTGTATGTGTTTTGTCCCAGGGAAATAAGGTGCTGGAAGGAAGCGATGGAGAGGATCTTGCCTGCAGACTCAGAGAACCCCTGCCAGTGCCCAGGGAGGAGGAGGAGGAGGAAGAGCTGAGAGGCTCTCAAGGAGAAGTGATTCCAGGAAAGCTGGCACCAGGTAAGTACAGCGATGGTCAGGAATGAGGGAACGGTGGCTTGCAAAAGATCATAAAGCAATGGCCAGTCAGAGAGACTGGGAGTCTCTCCCATGATTTCCAAGGTGGCTACAGACCTCCAGAGAGCATGAAGAGCTGTGGCAATGCCGTGGTAGTATCGAATGCAGGTCAGCAGAGTTTGCTGCTGCCCAAATGAGAAGCACGCATCCACTTATCACAGACACTAAACAAGTGAATATAACCACTCCTCTCCTATTTGGTACTACACAAGCTGTCTTAATCACCTTTAGTTTACATCCTGTTTTCACAGAGGCACCCCCATGAATTTCCACTTGCGGTTCACTGATTCTGGGTGAGTAAGGGGAAGGCTGTCTTGAACTACATTTAGTTCACAGCCCACAGGCATTTCTTAAAGGCAACTTAGAAAAGCAAGTCTTTTGTCAACGGCCTTGACTTCGATATGCAGGGCTATGTGCCTCTGCCAGTAAACGTTTAGATGATTAAAAACTTAAAATTCCGTGCTAGGATGGCCACATCTTCTATCTATGAACATGCTTTGCTCCACCCTCATCACAAAAGGCTAAACCCACCGTCCTATCTTTAGATTTTCTTGGCCATGACTCTAACATTTAAGTACATACTATGCAAGTATAACAACTTAATAACATGCACTCTTAGAATAGCCCTGTCCCAAGACATCAGGAGAGAATGGACCAGCATTAACGCACTTACTGCTATTTTTGCTGATAAGACCCTCCCCAGCCAGCGAGCTGCCAACTGAGATCAGGGTAATGGTATTTTCTTCGTGCCTCCCCTTTAGCTCTGTACTAAACATAGCTGTCTTGCAACAGCTTCTCTTAACACAGAACCTTACAGCTTGGCTCTTCTCAAAACCGCTGGTGTCTGCACCCATTTTAATTCTCTACTGTTTTTCCCCATGAGCTAATACCCTGTGGCCACCGTTCCAAAAAGAGGAGGCAAAGAAAACAGCTGCGGTGCCAATTAGTGAGGCTGAAAATGTGATATAATTATTTAAATGTCTTTAAATTGCCTGCTAATTGCAACGTGATGTCATCATTTTGTAGGCTTCCAAGATAAGTACTGAAAGCCCCAGCCAACCTCTATTGGTCCGTACATGAATCAAACTGTGAGCAGAAAATGCATCTGGATCTTAGCAAGGAAAACTTAAATAGCTTGATTTGTATGTGTGAAACAGTTTACTTTTTTTTTTTTTTTTTTTTTTTTTAATTCGGTCGCTTTTGCATTTTAAATGCTATCTTGAAAGAGGAGCCTACGCTCCTTTACTGAGAAGACCTAGGTTTTGGGATTTCTGATGCTGAAATTCTGACATGAATGATCACTGTCTCTAGCTGGTTGTGATGGACAAGGACTTCAAAAAAAAAAAGAGGAATCAATAATCACCCTTTTGATAGTGTAATATGTGTTGTATCTGTTAACTCCAGAGTGCACACATCCACAGACACTAAAGCTCTAAGCAGCCTCCAAAAGGAGCCTAGCATTTTTAACTGCCCATGAGCAGCCCTAACCAGAAATGCCTGAGATTTCTTTCTCTATACTACATGATTCAATTTTCGGCACAAACATGACATCGGGGAGAAACGATTAAAAACAAGCAAGTGTGCCCTAAAGCTTTTTTAAAGGCCCTTTGGTATTAAACACCAGTGATGTATCAACTATTGTAAGAGCTAATGCATGTGTAAAATGAGCCTTGATAAAGAGAGGTAAATAACACTTCCCTGAATATTGGCTTGTGTTATTGCTTTCTATTCATTAATTGCATTTTCCAATTCCTTGCTTCTAAAGTCTCCCAAAAGTAAATACCTCCTCCTTCATAGCAAGGACATAACATTGCTGGCTGCCTATTAAACCACAGTGAAACCAAAGCCACGTTGTGTTCTGCTGCTTGCATGTACGTGGTTGTGTGCGTCTGCCTTGCCTCTTTCCATTCGGGTCCAGTGTCGTGCCTGGAGGATGGCACCCAGGGCGGCGTTCCCGCTCCTGCCTGCACTGCAGCTCGCCTGCACCAGCCTGATGGTGACACAGCCTCCTCCAAAGCTGCACCTCACACACTTCAGCTGGAGGAAGTGCTGAAGGTCAGTGACAACGCTGCTGTGGGACTGTGGGTGGTTGGGACTATCACCAAACAGGTGACAACTCTACTCTCCAGCAGGATCTGGCACCCCCATGACTTGCTTGCTAGCACAGGCTCCCAGCAGCACCCTTAGTGCTGTGAGGTTGTTTTCCCTGAACCTGCTGAGATTATTATAATTCCTTGTTCTCTAAGCAATCTGCTAACCTCATGTGACTGACAAATTTCTCTCTACTCAAGGCAAGGCTTTAGTAAAGTGTGCACACACACGCCTGAACCCAGATAGTGCTCCTGGTCACATGAGCACCCAGCTGCCTTTCACGCCATCTGCTCTCGTACATGAAAAGCACCAAACCAGGCAGCAGGAGAACACTCCCCCCACCTTCTCAGTCCCCACACTTACCATCCAGGGGCATCTTGTGGTCCTCGCTTCAGGCAACTCAGTGACCACCTGTTTTGATTGAGCTCTGTGTGCACTTTGAAGTAACTCACTTTCCTCCTTACCTGATTAGAAACCAAGCCAAGCCAGGTTTACCTGATTTAAAACCAAGTCAATATCCAGGCTCAAGTCGCCACGCTGCAGCCTCCTAGCATAGCAGGTCAAGCAGATCTCGCTGCAGCAGTTTGCCCGGAAAGAAGACAGCTGATTTATGCAAGTGGGTCTGAATAATATGCTGGGGATGCTCTGGTGGGGCTGCAGGCAGAGCACACCACGCAGGGCCGTACCACCAGCCCTGAGCAAACTCCAGTTACATTTCAAGGGAGCTGCCTGGTATTTACAACTGATCTGAACTGAAATTCAAATAGGAAAGACCACTGCAGGAGAGCAGCCACCTCTGCTGAGGAGCAGTCCTGCTTCCCTCTGCCCTGCCTCTGAGGGCAAACATGTCTGAGATGAAAATCAAAGGAAAAAAAAAAAACCTACCACAAGACTGTTGTGTAATGCTACACAGAAATTAAAAGCCGTTTGTATAGTGATGGCTAGAGGGCTTTGCAGAGCTCTGGAGATTTCTGGTCCTAGCCCCTGCTCAGAGCCAAGCTGTATGTAAAATGAAAAGTGCAGCCTGGCTTGACAAATCCAGCACATCACTCACATTTGCAGAGTCACACGTTTGTTGCTCCACCAGCACTCACGCTGCTTCCTCAGGTCTGGAGAGAACAGGTTCAGGGAACCTTTCTCAAGAGGAAAGTTTTGTTTCCTGGTGTCAGAGCAGCAGTGAGCAAAAGCAGGAACGCTATTACACGCAGGACAGCTTACCCCACACCAGAAGACCCCCTTGCTGGCGAAGAGCCGGTGCACAGGTAAAATGGATATCGCACCCTGGTGATCCGTGCGTGGGTCCTGCAGGACCTGAGGGTGCTTGAACTTCGGATACTCCCACTTGGTATCCTCAAGCAAGCCTCAGGGCGCACGTACAATTCGATCTATTGACTTCTACAGGGATGGACAACTACCTTGACTTAAAGAGCACCCATGAGACTATGTGAGCTTTGTAGTTTAACCTCTCCTCTTCTGAATCAGGGAAGTTTAATTTTCTACAAAAGTTTCCCACCACTCCTTCCTAAAGATGGCTAAGTCTGGAGCATGAGGCAAACCAGAGAATCCTCAGTGCTACTGGAGAGGATCGCTGTCTGTGGGTATCGTTGGAACAAGTTCTGGAACACCGAGGTCTATGTTTGTTTCTTCATCTGCCTGCTCCTTCCATGACTCCACCGCAGAACCACAGGCACTGCTCAACTGGCACATGAAATGGGACTGACCAAGGGGCCCTGGGCTGAGAAGCTGTCATTTTGCAGCACTGGCTAGACACGAAAGTTCATGAGTCTGGAATTCCTCATGCTCTTTCTTCTGTCCAGCCCAGGCTCCTCATCGTACTTAAGAAAACTCCCTTCTCCACTGGGCACTTTCTCTAGGCCTGTGAAGAAAGGTCCCCAGGTGAGACAGGTTGGTACCCAGTATGGGTCATCGCTGGCACCGTGCAGCACTTTAGCACACAGAAAAACAATCACAGCATACCGGAGACGTCCATCTTCTGAAACCAGTTTGGGATCTGTGCATGTCTCACATCGCTTTTCTCAAGCACGCCAACAGAAATATGTCCTTGGCTCAATGGTCATGAAGTCCCACTGGGGAGCAATGAATCTCTGTTGGAAATTAGGAATTCCCAGCCACTTTTCCAGCATTAGCCTTTTTCAGAATATGGGTAAACGTCTTAACTTGAATATCTATGCACTACAAGTACAGAAAAAAGTGTAAAGCACCATCCTGTTAGCTCTCACCTCTGATGTCTGCCCCTTTCGTGACCAAGGCACAATCCATCCAGTTTAGATCAGTGAGATGAAATTGGAAAAACAATCAAACAAATAAGGACTAAGTCTTTTCTGTAGGTGCACTTTCTCTGCTTGCCATTTGTCAGAAAAAAGGTGAGATGTGCAGGCAGGGTAAGCTCACAGAGCTGCGGGTATGACAGAAATATGCCAGAGCATGTCCAGCAGTACGGCGGGTTTATGACATCCCTGATCTTGTTCCTATCAGTTCAGGCAGTTCACTGGTGACCTGGATTCAGTTCAGTACTGACTTAATTAATAGCTGCAGGTGACTCCTAGATAACATCTGTATGTTTTCAGACGTAGAGGTTCTTTTAGAGCAATCCGTGCACAGTGGGATGCCCAAATTTCAACAGAGCCTTCCAGGAGTAATATGGTACAGACTGTGAACGGTAAATGGCATAAATCATAAATGAAACATGCCTAACATTCTTGGCATAGGGGTATAGGAAATGAGATACCTAGAGACTGCACAGACTATTTCCTGTGCTATTACTAGAAAATACCAGACATACACCCTCCTTTTTCTGTCTAAAACCTCACCAAGTAAGGGAGTCAAGGATTAGAAGACGGCTGATGAAAATAGCCCATTAAGAGATGCAAGATGCGGCCACAAAATCAAGTTTCCAAGCACACCAGCACGGAAACATAGGTGAGGTGCTCTGCCATAGCCCCACCTTCTGTACCTAGCTTGTGAATAAAAGCTGCGCCGGCTATATTGTGTCAAAAATCCTCCATGGAACCACCCCCAACCTCCAAACTTCCCAAACCTTTGTCTGCCCGAGCTTCAGGAGGGTTGGCAAACAGACTTCAGCTGGCAGAATCTGTGATTTGACATAACCATGGCACAAGAGCGAAGATGCAAAAATTTCTTTCCCCTGCTATTTTGTATGAACACGCTGGAGTGTCAAGCAGACAGGAGAGCAGGAAGAGAGGCAGCTTGCATGTGTCTATCTTCCTCCTTCGGTCTCTTTTACTCCTGTATCCTCTGTGTCACCCATGACTAGTTTTCTGTCGGTCCTTTTCTTTAATACACACTTTGCAGTAAAGGGCCCCTTTTAACACTGGGCCAGCTCCCCACCGTTTGGAAGAGACGATGTAGCATCGCCTAGCTACTCGCACAGATCCCTGAGGGAGAGAAGGGCCCAGGCACTGCTCCTGCTCACGTAGCATCTGTCCAAAACACGGGAGCAGCGGCAGCTCTTTTTCTGTACAAACCTCGAGCTTCAAATCCCCAGACAGGGAAAGGATGGGGAATGGGACCTTAAGGCTCACAACAGGGCCGTGATGTGTGATTGCGATATGGCAGACCAAAAAAAAAAAAAAAAAAAAGGGAAAAGAAAAAGCACAAAAGAAAGTTGATGAGCAACACTCTGAGCAGCAGCCCCCTCCTATGCTGTGCGCTGCATCGCCATCTTCCCAGTCTGTTTTATACAGTAATCAAAGGATATTCTGAGCCTCTCAAAATGCCATCAGCCCTCATTGAGAATGAAATAGAGCACATCTCCACTGAAGCCTTTACAGCAGTAATCATTACAGCATGCTGGCCTGAACAGGGAGCTCTTACAGACAAAGATGGGTTTTAAAAATAAAATAAAAAAGCCTCCCTAAAATCTGAATAGAAACTTGATGATAATCTCCCAATTTTATTATGCAAGGGGGAAAAGAAACCCATAATTGTGCACTCTTGGTCTCTTATAGCGAAGAATAGGCTTCTTGATGAAATGCTGAGTTGATTTAGAGCAGGGCTGAGGTTCTGGTGGCAATAATACTCTAGAAGAAATAACCATCCAACTGATTTGGATAAAATAATCATTTTTTAACATTCTAAATCTAAACTTCATCTGTGCCTCCTCCCACTTCTCCCCACCACGTCTTTTGGAGAGTCTTTTTATAGCTTCCATAATTTTTCCTCCCCCCCTTCCAAACTACAGCATTTAACAAGAAAGGCAGACTCTTTACTCTGGCTAACAAAAGGAATTTAGGCTGTGTTGGCATTTATCCGCACTGAATGTATGTTTAGAAAGTACAGTATTTGGCACAGGACGCTCCCGAGTCCTCCTGCTACCTTACGCTCCAGGCGTTACCACACGAGTCCCGTCGCCGTGGGACGCTGTGGATGTTGCTCTCCGGCTCGTGAGCCCCAACCATCACGGGCACACAGGTGTTTACATGACAACTCCTTGGAGCCTTGCCAGGTGCACTTCCAAATCACAATCCCTTGTATTTTCAGGTGTGGTTATTGTTTTAACAAAACCATGAACACGATTCCACAGAAGCAGTCGTTTTTCACTAGCAATTTCTGTTTCAAACCCAGGCACTGAAGGAAAATTTTCTCCCAGCTCTCATAATTATTTCCTGACTCTTAGTCCATTTTTCCAACTACTGAATTATGTAGAGTTGTTTAGCTTGCTTTTTTCTAAGAATGCCTCATCAGTGAAGTGTAGAAATATTTATTACTTACTCTCTTTATATCTATTGACTTTTTTCTTTTTGGGAAAGAAAATGGATCAGCTGTGAGCTCTCTTGACTGTTAACAGAGCCAGCAGCTATTCATGGATTAAGCAGATGCTGCCTGATTTTAAACCAGTTTGTACTGAAGCTCAGTAAATTTACATGTCAGATATCAAGGTATGAAACAACAGACAGCTACTGTCTCTTCCACTGATTCCACTGAGTGTTAACTCGCATTAAGTCTCACCAGGAGTACTGCGAGCTGGTGACTTGTTTTTAAACACGCATTAATTTCATAGAAAAGGCACGCTCAAACCCAAATGCCAGCCAGCGCTTCCAGATTGTCTGACTCTATGCCTGAGTTAGACAGAAAACAACTAACATGTTTAAAAAACCCTGTTAAAAATTCCTGTTTTAAGGCACTTGACCTGCAAATCACAAGGCAATTTAAGAAGTTGGTCTTGATATTCTATTCAGGATGAGAAGGGCTTGGTCCTTGAGAAATTTCACTGATTTCAGCTGGCCTGGTTGCAAAGCAAGAGACTAATTGCCATAAAACAGGTTTCAAAGATTTCTCTGTGAAGAGCTGGGCATCATCTATTCTCTTTGAGTTCTCCATATGAATTATCTTCCTTTTTCCTCTGGCAAACTTTGCACGCTTTAAAAAGGTATTTAAATACTCGTATTCTAAATATACACATTTTGAGAGAAGCTTTCCTTTTTCATGTAAATTATTAAGACTGACATAATTTTTCATCGAATGTATTTTACAGCCTATTTTTGCATGTTTATTCTTCCTACTTCATTCACCCTGAGCAATGAAATAATGCTGACTCTAGTGCTACTCTGGTATTAGTCCTGCTCTTCATGGACTATAAAACGGCCTGGTGCTATCTACATTTCTAACAAAGACTAGAAATAGACACACTTTATAGAGTACTTACCAGAAGAAGAAAATTATTGTAGGTAACACATTTGTGATGGCTGACTAGGCACCAACAAAACACGAACAGCTACTGAGAACTTCATAATGGAAAAGGCAGAACAGAACAGACAGGAGCCTCCCACCACCAGGATGTCATTAAAACTTAGGGAAGCACAAAACGGGAAAGAGAGATCTTCCAGGAGAGCTTGGTGGGACTTGCAGAATTACTTTGAAGGTTTGATGGCAGCAATTGCAGTATCTGGTACACTGTTAAATAGACTCCACTAGGAAAATAAACCAAACGTGGTATTTACTGAAAGATACGGAATGGATTCATACGGAGTTAGAATATTGCTAATGAATCAAGCAGTTTTTCAAGAAGCAACAGAGATAAAAAAACAAAAAAAGGTAGAGTCAATGTAACCTTCTGAAATGCGATGAAACCCTTTGATACAATCTCTAGCTAATTTGCAAGTTCATTTATTGCAAACATCATTTATTGCAACACCTGCCTGAGGAAGAGAGATCCTTGCAGAAACGCTTGAGAAAGACTACCAACATTTTCAACATTTTTGATCACCTTTTAAGGAGAAGGAATGAAAGACACTGGATAGAAAATAAAACAACAAAAGTAACAACAAAACCAACAAACAAAAACCCACGACCCAACCTGACATGAGGCATGAAATCTAAGGAAAGATTTGGTTATTATTTGGGGGGAGGTAGTGCAGAAGCAGAGGGACGGCAAATGACACCAACAGACCTAATAAAAAGGAGACATCAGTGGTGTTCTGCCCTAACATCAAACACGTACAGAAGATGCTATCCTACTCAGCCCCTTAGGCAGAAGAGATTTCTGGTAACTGGCAGCTCCTTAATCTAGCAGAAAAAGGTGTGTGGTGGACAGTATCAGGATCCAAACCCTGCTTAAGTCCATGTTAAAATGCCCACTGAGACTGTTAACTGTGATGTATTTTCCATCCCAAATGATACAATCAAGCTAATCTTTTGGGAAGACAAACTACACCTCAAAGAGCATTTCTGCACTTGGAGCAGAAATTAGGAGACAAGTCCCTGGCTGATGTTATGCCAGGAGGCTAGACAAAATACTTGTACAGCCCCATCTAGCCTTGATTCCTCTTCTCACAAATTATCTGTTGACTTTGGGATGAAGTAGTTTTACTGCTATCAGCCCCCCACGGCCAGGATGTATCTGGAGAAAAAGTCCACTCGAGATCAGGGTCAATTAACTGCCTTTTCTTACAGGAAAATAAGTGAGGACTAGGAAGAAAGCGATTGCTACACCAAAGCTCTGGGCACAAGGAGAATCACAAACAAATCATGACTCCCTCCTGAATTCCTCTTTGCCAAGAGAAAAGGATGCTAGCTTTCCCCACCAGCAAGGCCAGTACCCCTCATACAAGCTCACCTGTGCTGGCACGCTGGGAAGTGCCCTTCCAAATCCTGTTTGCTCTCCAAAATCCCTCCTTCCAGCTCCCGCTGAGGAGAGTGTGCTTACGGACCCCACCTGCTGGATTTCAGTCTGTAAAGGAGGTCATTATTAGACCTCAGGTCTGATCTTCTACCACTGGAGCACTACAGGTACCTAAGAAATTCAGCCCTGTTACTTCAGAGCCTAATTAAAGTCACTGAATTCTGGCAGCCATCTCATTGGGTGAACAGTCCCTGCTGTCTGTGATAAGCTTTGGAAGGGAAGATGTCACACGAACATGAAATGCATCTAAAAATCACTAACAGCCTTCTCCTTTATAATTCTGTAATTTCGAAACGGCTACTTTTCAAATTCAGAAACCAGATCAAATTAATCGTAAAGGTAACTCCTTGCCCAGTTTCTCTCTGGAATGATCTTTTTATATGCAGACATGTACAGATGTTCAGCCGTGAGACATTCCCAGCCCTAGCACTGTGCCAGGACTGCTGGGGTGGCATACCAGACACTACTGAGGGAACTAAAAGCTGGCTTTTGGCGTACCAGACCCTGCTGTAGCCAAGCGGAACAGTCTCCCTGGACTGACCCCTCTCCTAAAAAACTAGCTTGATATTTAATTGCAGGGTTGGCAGACATTCCACGATAGACAGCGAATGGAGTAAAATTACAGAGACAGCATCAGTAACAAACAGTATAGACTTTTTTCAGGAGGAATTAGCCAAGGATTTAGAGCAAAAAGCACCACTGGGTACACAGAGTGCTTTCTGTATTAGTATTATCTCTGTGCACACAGGACAGTACTTGTTACAAATACCTGAATGAATCATCTAATGGCTGTGAATGTAGGACACTCAAGCACTGACTGGGGTACCGTGCTCCTGGAAACACTGCTGAGGATTCAGTTTATCTCTCAGAAGCACAGACCTTCTAAAACTCCATGTTTCTAGAATATCTCTAGACAACGGAAAATAAACGCTGGAAAAAGCCAAAGAGCTGAAATTGCAACTGAAGAGTTCAGATGCCATGAAAGAATTCAATTTAGCTTAGGATGCTAATTTTTTATTTCAAAACTGCATCAGTCTCGGGATAGACTTTATAACACAGGGCACTGCTATGGGCTTAGAGCGTGGGCAAGCTTCTGCTCCTGGCAGCACAGGTCCTAAAGAAATGCTGGTATGAAGCCAGCCTGGGTGTGATCCAAGTGCTGAAGCTGTGCCTGCGCCTTGCACCTTCAGTACATCTCGGTAATCCCTGGAGGAAGAAGGATGTGACACTCCCTGTGGAGCTGGAAACTTGCCACGAGGTTTCCCTCTTCCCAGACCTCTTTCTGTGAGCCACAGCCCTGTGCTACCGATTCACATCCAAATAGCTCCCACTTGGGAGGGAACAGGCACGTGCTGCTTTATGCATCCAACCAGTGCTTTATGCTCAACCAGCGGCGCCTCTCCCAGGCAAAAGCTGCAAGGATTTAGGACCGAGATCAACCCAGAGGAACTTCAGCACTTTCTTTAGAAAGTAAATGCCCTTTCTCAGACCTTTGGAGCCTAAGAGTGGGCAGGCTCATCATCTCACTGCTTTCTCACTGCAAACTTCTGTCGCCAGCCTGTGGTCCTGTAATGTTTGACTACAGCCGTCAGAGGAGTACAACACCCTGCCACCATATAACCCGCTTCTCCGTCACTAAAATGACAGTCAGAACAACTAAGATGTGAAACACAGTATCTTTCAAGCTTCTCATCTCTGAAAATGACAAGAAGATTATGTAGCTCTTTGTGTGTTTTACTTCACCAAATTGCCTGGCAATCTCCCCATAAAATTTAATTTGCCAGGCGCAGTGAACACAAACTACCTAAGCTGTATCAATTCATTTGGCATTTATGGCTGCAGCGGTACCATAATGAGTTTGTGTGATATTAACGTTCACTATACCAAACAAGCACGAATTGCAAACTATCCAAAGGAAACACAAAGAAAGGCATAATCAGGCAACTGCAGGTGGAGAGATCTGCCGGCACGTCAGTGTTGTGTGATTCTTGTCGCTGACATCCCCTGGTACTGCTCTATATACAGTAAGTGCACAGTTACCTTATAGGAGCTACTGGATATTGTGTTTGAAACCAACACTAAAATTCACAGGAGGAACAGTTAACACACCAAGAGCCTGAGTGTTTTCAAAAAACAACACAAAGGCATGGAGCTTTCTGTACAGAGAGAATACAAATGTACTACATCCAGAAAACAAACAAACAAAAACTCCCAGCAGAGGAAACCAGGAATGCAAAGATTCTGCAGGGCTTTCGATGCAGCCCCAAGCCCCTCCAGCAACTTTGTGCTGTGGCCTTCCTGCAGGCTGGATGTGCATGCTGTGTGGCAGTACTAACAGTGCATGCAGGAGATTCAGGGCTGTTAGCAAATAAAACTGAGACTTAGGCTAATCTGAGACACTGGACCAGCCCCTCTATATTATAAAGGTTAATATTGTTACAGGTCAGAAGTCAGTCTGCAGCCACTCCAGCAAGTGCTATATAAATCAGCTGGGAATTCAACGGCAACTTCTTTGCCCATCCGTTCTTTCTGCCTTAAAAATTACCCCTCCATAAGGAGGCTTCTGCAAAGAAGAAAAACACTGCAAAGCTGGAGGGGTGCAAAGCCACAGAGCTGAGTGTGAGCCTCCTGTCCCCCAGCTGCCCTCTGTGAGTTAGAAAACCTGGCTCAGAATCTGGAAACTATTGGCAAAGGGTAATTCCAGATTTAAGTGTTAGATTGCCATATGATTCCAGAGAAAAATTCCCAGCAGTAGGAGTTACTGAAAGCAGGATACAAAGTTGCTACTGTCATTAAATTGAACTGCAAAGCAAAGCTCCCACTGACTACGTGGGACAAGATCACAGTCTCAAACCAAGATGGGAAATTGCGAGCTGCAGAGAAGAGACATCACATCAAGAATGTGATGGAGCCTCTCTGTGTGACAAAATGAAGGCATGGGGTCTCCTTCTGCAGTTCTGCTGTCTTCAGGGGGATCACGTGTGCAAGCAGTGTGGCTGCAAGTTGGGCAGAGGCTGTGAGAAAGATATTTAAATTTTCGCACAATAATAGTAATACATTTCTGGGTTTGCTTGCCATGAATTTCTCAGTGGGAGTGTTGGCTACCCTATGCTGTTCTAAGTGTTGGTGTACTCTGCTGTGTAAAACAAAGTCGCAGTGATTTACAGCAGTGCACAAGTGAGCAACTTTTGAAGATAACTGTTGTCATTTTCTCAGAAGCTGGCAGCAGAGGAAACAGAACTTCTCCAGGGACAGCTGAAGTAAAACTGACTTATTTCAGATCAGCGTCAGCCCTAAAAACTCTCGTTGCAATAAAGGGGAAGTTTCTTGTTTATTGCTAAATCATGCATCATTCCCCTCTGCACTGCTGTCTAGTGGTGCAGGAAAAGCACAGGGTGAATCCAGCTCAGCCACTGGGACTACAACCCAGCCTCTTCCAAACACTTCTCAAGTCTCCTTGCCTTTAAAAACAGTAGCAATTTCCTTATGAATTTATCGGATATTAAGATTAGGTTTTGTCTTCCTTATTCCAGAATAATTTACTCAGGAGAGGTGAAAGAGCATCATGAAGAGTACAGTCAGGACATGAATACTGACCTGGTTCCAGCGCTCTTTGCTCCATCACTTACCTCCTCCCTGCCACACGTGGTGTAAGCAATGCATGGAATCACAGAATGGTTTGGGCTGGATTCTGACCAGGGTGTGAATTTGGAACTATCTACACTATGGAGAAATGTTTGATAGAATTCTAACCCGTACGGAATAAATACCAGCATTTCAATGAGACTGCACTTAGTGTTTCAAAATGGGACTTTCCACTAAAAGCAGAGTGCAGAGAGAAATGCAACCCAACAAGGGAAATCCCTAATTACTGAAAACATTTGATGCTTGTGCAAATGTCCTTGCATCAGCAATGACATTTCACCATTTCTTAGTTTTGTGAGGGGGGGTGGGGAGGGCATCTACTAACTATAAACTATTAAAAGGCCAGAGCCAAAGGCACCATGGGGCAGAGGTCAGAGTTGCAGACAGGGAACTCCAGAGTGAAAAGGAATTCAGGAAACCTGCACTCAGGTCCCACATACAGCAGGGCACCTCTCATGCTGAGGCATTTACAGCAGAATTAATTTCACCACACCTCGTGCACCAGGTCTGTGACTGCTCTGGAGCTGTCAGCAGCCAGTGGATAGAGAGAGACACCTCCAGAACGTGACTTATCCCACTGTAAATGCCCAAAGTGGGCAGCAGTCATCACCCCCAGGATGTTCAGGTGAAGAGCTTAGATTGTATCTCTATCCTTTTGATGGTTACAATTAAGCAAGCTGAATTCCACCTGAATCCTCTCTGTGCCTCAGTTGTCCCGGTAAAATGATCATATCCTTCCCTAACAGGGATGTTACGAAGATCATCATGCCAAAATCTCTGATATGCACAGCCAAAACCCACGCTTATGAAGGCGGGCCCTGAAAGCATCACATATAAACAGGGAAAGGGGCCGGGTCTGAAATCTGGCTTGAGACACAAAAGCAGCATTATCTATATATTCCAGCTGCCCTCGGTTACATCAGTGCCAACCCTGTCAAGACGAAAGGATTGCAGGGACAGAGAATGAGAGCTATGTACTTCCTGCCCTGGATGGTACACAACTGAGGAACAACACTGCTGACTTCACAAGCTTCAGCTGTGCTTTCAGGACAGGCAGTTCAAGTCGAGCCTTTGTTCACTCAAGGCTGAGCTATTAATTCAAAATGCACTTGGGCACAATGAACAGGGAACCCAGTGACAACATTTTTATAGTCACTCTCCTTACAATGGAAGCTTGTAATTCCCAAGGCAACTCTCACCTGTGTTTGATTAGTGTACTTAAATCTTCACCTGTGCTTTTATAATAACCAGTATTTTCTGTCAGAGCTTGTTCTTACCCTGTTGGAATCAATTCTTGTCCTGGAGGTGTAGATGGGAGGAGGGATATTGAAGGCTTGAGGAACAAGATACTCTTCAGCATCCATCATATCTTCCAGGTCTTCTTCATCGAGAAGGTTTTGAAAGAACTTACTGTCATTTGGGCTTGGTAGTTTCATACGATCATCTCCCTGAATAGGTTGTATGGAGAGAGGAAAACAGCAAAGAGATGGATTATTTTCCCAACAGGGAACTTAGGCCTTCTTCGTGCCCTAGCAGCCAGGCTACAGGGACCGCACATGCTGTTTTGTTTGTTCTAAAGCACCACATCCACACCATTTGATTCTTTTACTGGGAGTATGATGACAGAAATTGAATAACTGCATAAATCAAGGAAAGCCTTTTTTTTTTTTTTTTTTTTTTTTCATTCTTGTGACTGAGCTTTTATTCTTTCTTCCTTTTCTCATACAAGCTCAGTTTCTGACCCAAATTCTGCCAAGGTCTGATGTATTTTGTGAAATATCTCAGCTATTTAGGCTTGCATGTTGGGGAAAATAACATGGCAACTGCTGTGTTTGGATGTTTGCTTTATTTTCATTTGTATTTTTAGGGACTCGGTGGGCTAAATTTCCCTCTCATCCATATGGAAAGTTCTGTGGAACGTAACAGAGCTGAAAGCAATAAAAATCAAACTGGGTAACAACAGCAGCAACAATAAGTATTTTTTACTGAAACGGCATCCACAAGCCAGAGAGGCAAATCGTGGCTGTGCTCTGCTCAGTGCCAAAAACCATCAGAAAAGGCAGCTCATGCCCTAAACGCCTAACTGCCCATAGAAATGATACTAAATTTAACTGCATGGATCGAGAGTGGCCTCGTCCTCCTCAAGAATTACCCTACCACGTGTGAATTCAGCAGGGAATCATGACTGCACTACAGCATTCATACAGACCTGTTTAAAAGCTCAACAGCAAGCTCATCATTCTTGATGGCCTCTGGAGGGAAGGGGGAATCATAATGGCAGAGATACCAGTGCAACGGAGTTACCCTGGTGTCTCTTCAGGATGTACTTGGCCCATATTGTCTGCAAGGATCACTGGAGAAGCCTAATGGGAAGGAATACCCACTAGACTATATGTAGTTGTAACAAGGGAGGGAAAGGCAGGGGAAAGGAAAGCGGGGAAAAGAGATTTTGAATGAGGAAACATGTCCTGTCTAATGAAGTATTTGATCAGACTGATTTTTTCAGAGTCACTCATAACAGCTGAACCTACAATTTAACACAGTGGGGAATACCACAGGAGAAATAAAGCAATGTAATTCTTCTTGACCAGCATTTTACTTTTCAAATTTATTTCACTTCTCCTCAAGTTGCAGGAGAATAGCATATGTTGGCACTGTGCAATAATACACCTTTAGCAGGCCAGCATGCCTACTCAGTGAAATGAAACACTGTGTGATGAGACTACCACTAGTCCCAGAAGCAGTCAGGAGGCATGGAAGTGGCAGCCTGTACTTCTGGAGAATCTTCAGCTAGAAAATCTTACCTCATTGTGAAGCTAAGAACCAGCTGGACTTATCCCCACACTGTACTCCGTGATGTGGAGGCGATATGAGTGTAAGAGTACCTGTGTCAAACTGATTTCACGCTTTGGTCTCTGGTGTTTCAACATCACCCTACTTCTTTTAGTTTTACTTTACTTCCATTTGCACTGTTCACACACAAGGACTATCCAAGGACTTTACCAAATGGTCAGATTCGTTTCCCATGGCTTGAGATTGAGATGTAATAAACACATAACTCTAGGTTTCTGCAGGATGTGGGAGCAAAAGAAAAGTCTCTACGCACGCCTGTGCACAGGGTGTACATGGTTGTAGCTAGATTAGTCAACAGATATGTCTGTGCTGGTATTGCCACTGTGTCACAGTGTGGTTTCATGTGATGAAGCATGTTGGTATGTATCACGCAGCCTGTGAAGCACTACAAGCTGCACAGAGCCTACACAGCCTCTCCAGCATGAGGCACCCATGTGACAACTCCCTGCCTTCTGAGAAATCTTTATGTTTAGGCTGTGCCAAAAAAAAAAAAAAAAAAAAAAAATCTCAACAGTGCAGGGAAGTTTATTTTCAGGGGGTAACCCCCTGAAATATAGCCTAAGCAACTGCAGAACCAAGCAAGTCCTTGCTCTAAAGTAAGTCCACTGATGGACAATTTTTTTCTCCCAATTTCTTGAAAGAATGCAAACTACTCAGCAACTTGCAAAGACAGAGCTTGTGTACGTGCTCACAAACAGACTTAGGAAGCGAACTTCAGGTGTTTCTCCTAACTCCTGAGATACCGACACTGGCTATTCTACTTTACTACTTTATAGTACTACAGTCACTGCGTTTAAGTTCAAGAGCATTCTGAACTCCCAAGATTCAAAGGCAATCCCCTTGATAATCTGGTTTGGTAGGCAGAATTCTTTATTTTCCCCTAATGTTGCTTACCTGAATTACCAGGTACCTTTGAGGGTCTCGAGCCATTCTAGAGAATTCAGCAGCCAGCTCCTTGAATTTAGGCCGACTGTCAGCATCTATCATCCAGCCTGGGGACAGATCAAAGACAACAAAGTAAGAGGTTACTTGTTAAGGAAAAAAAAATCAAGTTTTTAAAAATGCAGAAGTTGGAAGTAAAATGATGTCCTTGATAGTTCCTGCCTAGAGAAAAGATGCAATAAGGAGCCCAGGAAAACCGGGAAGACGGAACTCTATGATGCCTCTAAAATGGAAAACATCTGGTCCCAGCCAGAGGAGACTGGATGTTCCAAACTGCAAGAGTCTCTTAATTTTCTCTGAGTTCCTGTTCCCCATCCCCAAAATAGAGTCAGTAACAAGGCCTTGTAATTTTTTCTATTTGCCCATTTAGATGGCAATTCTGACCATCTTCTATTATGGATCTGCCCAACCTGTAATATAATTAACCTCCGATCTCATCTGAACCTAGTGGGTTTATTACAAAATTACTGCTAAACAAATTTCTTTTAACTGAATTACTGTTCCACAGTGGCTTACATTACTAAGAGCTGTTTGACAGTTGATGACTGTCTTCCCATCCTGCCTTTCAGTTAATTCTGCATTCATATATCTGCATCATTAACACAGACCTCACACGAGGCATTAGAAGCTATTTTAATTGTGCAAAGGTGATTCTCTGGTCCTTCATTCTCCCACAAACATTCATTAGGAACAACAGTTCTCATTCCCTTCAAGTGTTTTCTGCAAAACAAGCAAGTAGCATAGGCAGTCACTACTAGCAACTAGTTTATCTCAGCGTCAGCTTTTTCTAAGGGAAGATTCTCTTAGCAACTCCCCAAGAACACGTTCTCATTTGTCAGGGAGGCAAAATGAAGCAGGCCTTATCTCCTTTGTAGCCTTTAACTGAAGAAGTGACGAAAGGAACAACGACAACAACAAAAGCGATTATAACTTACAAAGAACTCCACACACGCATTACAGGACTAAGCCTGTACATCTAGCTGGGACCTTCCATCTTCCAGAACAGTCAGTCTGCTAGGACTTCCTTTTGTTCTCTGGGAATAACCTCATACTCATTAGAAATCCTACCAGCTTCAGTATATCTGCACTTGACCAACATGAACCTCTTGTACTGTTCTGGTGATTTCCCTACCTGCATGCACTTATGTTAAAAGGTCTGTGATAATTCAAGCACCTTTCCTCTCTGTTTCCCAGATCTGCCTGAACGTGTCAAGACCGCTAATTGTTGTATGCGTGGTTCTGCAACATTTATTCTTAAGTAACAGGAGAGTACGGGTGTACTAGCCTCCATCCTGAAGTCACCAAGACATGGTTTGGCTTCGTTACTAAGACTCACAGAATTGTCTTTAGGGTAGGAATGTGATATGAAGGAGAACTGATCTGTTAACTAGTACAAACAACTCTTTTCTAAGTAACATTTGAGGCTACCAAACGTCTTCTGTCCTCGTATCAGTATGTAACAGTAGTGGATAGCTGATGTTGAAAAGAAAATCCCTCCCTACCTCCCTATCACAACTACCTGGCTGTAGGAACTCAGGGGGGTTGGCAGGCACGAGGCAGTGCTGGTGATTCAAATCTTGCCCATTTTTGGTATTCAGAGCCTGAATTACATTAAGCCACACTGAAAATTCCCCCACAGTACCCTACTTAAATGTTTGATGGAGTCATGTTATTCCCCAGTCTTTGAACTACCCTGAAAACAGTCCTTTATAGGATGTGGACAGTTCTTTACTGTCTTAAATTTTAACACATGTCCAAAACCAAACCAGCCCATACTATAGATGTGGCGTTCAAATTCTTCACCTCTACTAAGCAGTGCAGAGCTTAATACTTCCACAAAGGGTTGGGGTAGGAAAAGAAGAGATGAAATTCTGCACATACCAAATGCAAACTTCTGAATTAGAGAGGGTGTTCACACTCCCAGCTTCATGAACTGCTAGTAACTCTAGTTGTATTCAGAAAAAGCTTATTTACCTCTGTTAGTGTTATTTTCTTTGTGTTTTTGTGTACAAGGCAAAAGGGAAAGGTCCGTAGAAGATGGATGAGATAGCTGTATGTTAATCTCACTTAAATTAAGTCAGAAACACCAGAGAGATGTCCCTAATTCTTTTTAAATTAGAAGCATAGCCTTGGAGAATATAGTCACTAGTGTAGGTATCTTGAAGATAAGAAGGGGTAGGAAGAAACAACTACAAGTTGTTTCCTTTTTTGCTGAAGTAAAAATATCCATAAATTATTATACTGGACTGAGAATGACAAATCTCCTTTCTGTATTATTCCTTATATTAATTTTGCTTTTTATTACTACTATTACAATCATCAATCCTTTACTAACAATAAAACATTCACACTTTCTTTCCTCAATATTTAGAACCAGCATTTCTCCTCCCAACCTTCACTGGTTTAGTATCCATGTACCATAATTATGTTTAATACTGTCTTTTTTTAACATCAAAATCAATTGTCATGGAAATGACAAGGGTTTACAATAACAATGACACAATTTTGACTTCACTGCAAGAATCTGAGATAGCATCTGACAGTAATAAGAAGCTAACTCAACTCTTCATGGCTGAATTCTTATATTTTGCAACTGCAAAAAATGTGTACACAGTATTTGAATGGAATTTACAGTATCTTGGGAAGCTTTTGTTTTGAAACAGCTTGCACTATTACCCAGCACTGTCAGAGAATATAGATGCAAATATTCTAAAATAGCATCCCTCTCACACTGAACATGGATATTAAAAACTACGATTACTTACATTTCACCATCACCATATAAACATCAATAGTACAGATTGGAGGCTGGGGCAACCGCTCTCCCTTCTCCAAGAGGTCAGGGATCTCTCGAGTTGGGATCCCATCATATGGCTTTCCACCAAAGGTCATAAGCTCCCAGATAGTGACTCCTAGACAGAAAAGAAGAGTGTTAATATTTTAAGTCATACTACTCAGACTGCTATCCGATTTCTTACAGCTCGGTATTGTGGCCCAGTTCTGGACTGCAATTTCTTCATTACCAGGGCCTGTGAAAATACTCAAGTTTGGTTTGCCATTTAACAGGCTCCAGAAAATGGTGAAATGGCACTTACTGTTAAGCTACAAAAGCAACTTCCCTCATTTTTATTGGCATAAGAAGCAGCTTGATAAATCTGAGGCACAACAGAAAGGTCTAAGACAAATAAACATTGGGAAAGTAAATGGATGCAATATTAAAAGAATGCATCTTGCTCTTTTATCATATCAAAAAGGCAAATGAATAGCTGATGTACTCTGCTATTTTAAAGGGGAAAAAAAAAAAACAAAAAAACACCAAAAAAAAAAAAACACGAAGATGTTCCCCTAACTCAGAGCATCAATTTCTCACAAAGGTACAGCACCAAATAGTGTTATGTCATTGTCTTGGCCTTGTAAGTCATTCACAGCCACTTGTATTATTATTTTTCCTTAAAACACCTTACGGATTTGAGTTACCATACTGCTGTGCTTCAAAACCAAGATTCTCTTTTTGAATAGCCATAGGATTGGTTTTGGCATCAGAGCTGGAAATAAAGGTCATATATCATAAGCAACAATTTGTCACCAAACAAAATCTTCAATATTGAAAATGCTTCTTTCACACCAGTTTCTTTGGTTTTGTTCTTATTTTATTGCAAAGGTCATTTAAAACATGCCTCCAGATCAGTAGCCATATTTTGACAGCTGTCATACTAATGTGAAAAGCAGTGGGCAAAAATACATTATGTATAAAACACGTATTTAGTTCACCCTCATTCACCTCTTTGCTGATGTTCAATAACTGTAACTTGTCAAGTCTTTTTGGTTTTGTCCTTTCTGATTATAGATATTCTAGGCTTCCTGCATTTAAAATGAATTTCATAAATGGAGACATATTTTTTCTTAAGTGATATAGGTTGTGCAGAATTTGAGTAGAAAGACCAGCTTTACATGATCAATTTAATTCTCATATATTTTTCTTAGCTGAATAGAAGAGGGCAGCTACTCAGTCACAGCAAACAGTGTCTTTTGCTGCTACCCACAGGTAGAAGTGAGTAATGAATAGAGTTGTTACGGCTTTTTGTTTCAAAATGATGCGGGGTAACAAGAAATGCAAATAGGAGTCTGTAAGCCCTAGATACGTTCCACTTACAAAGGTATATAGGATTTTATTAGTAATACCTGTGTGAAATAAACAGGCAGAGAGCTAAACACATGTGGCACAGAAGTTCCTCTGGATAACACCATTTCCAACATTAAATGAACATCTCGTTCTCAAATGTTATTTTTGTGTGCGTGGAGTTCACATGAACTGACCTGACTAACCAGTTCCAAAGTTATCTGTGAAATTAAACCCATGCGTGTTTTAGTTAGCTTGGAGAGACTGTCTCTTTCTCTTCTTCCTCTTGCTATATTTGCTCTGTATTATGGTAAATTCCCTTTTATCTGACTGTAGGTACAGAAATTCCCATAAGTCTGAAAATATTTTTTTGACATTCATGACTTTTATAGTTAAGATTTTCAAAGGACTGCTGGAAATTATGACCTGCAGCTGTATTTTTATGAATCTGTGGCTAAGCTGAAAGAAGCCTTCTTCTGTCATAATAATCATCCAAATTTCTACAGACCAGACCTTACGGCAGTCATCCCAGCAGGGACATCATGATAATGTATTTTTGTGAGCAGGGAAGTAAGGTAGGAGACAAGTAACAATTGCTGTTTAGAGTTACACATTATTATTGTTCTTTGTTTTAAGTAAAAACTACTAGAATTAACTCCTCTTTTCTTTCTGAAAGAAAAAAGGCTATCTGTGTACCACAACTTGGTTTAACACATTACAAGACACACATATTTAAACTAATCACGTGAAGATTTACCGTAGCTCCAGACATCGCTCTGATGGGTAAATTTCCTGTAGTGTATACACTCCAGAGCCATCCACTTAATTGGCATCTAAGAAAAGACAAGAGAAATGCAAGCTTAGAAATACAATATTAAAACAATAAAGCTGGATTGTGTATGTACGTAACAGCTTCCTCCCCATTTTCTCTTTCAAGTGCAAGCTTAGAAAATGAAACAGCACTACCCCGCAGCAGAGGAAGTGGTCATCCCTGGGCTCTAGGACTTTGACTCAGTGAACGTACAGAGGTGAGAAATGCAAACCAGTTACCTGCAGAACTTTTCAAACCATCTGAATTTCATTGATTCAGGTACAGGAGAACAACTTGCTTTTTCATCATGCCTGTGTAAAGTTGGGACCTACGTAAAAAATCCATCCAATCCCTTAAGAAGTGCAGCAGAAGGTAGAACACAGAAGCTCTTCTGCCCAACAGTTTGCAAAACCTGGCTCTGCTATCTTGATTGCCCTCTAATGAGGCTAGTTAATAATGCAACGTCCATAATACTTCACAGTCCACATAATCATCATCAGGGTAAACAGGCAATAGGGAGGATTTACTGTGCTTAATTTCTAACTTGTAATATTCATTAGGAACTTAGCCTTCCCAATTGTCTGTATCATTACTGCAGTGAGAACTGTTGCTCTAGAAAACAAGTCAGAAGTCCCAAGATAGCCTCTGGCTGTGAATCATCACTGGGGGGAGCTTATCTCTTCCTGATAGGAAAGGGTGTGTAGGCAAATGCAAACCTCGGTTTGGAATTAGGGTTCTCCCTCTGGAGTTTGTGTTAAAATTAAATTCCTGGTGTTTTCTATTTCTGAGCTGGGCCTTTGAGGCACAGTCTTGAAGTCCAGTAATTTCTAATAGACAGACACTTAAGTGAATCTTTCCTGGCATGGACCTGTACAGGTCCCCTCTGATTTGGAGCTATGCAACATGTAGTGGAATAAATTGAAGAGAGATGTAACTGCATGCAAAATCTGAACAGATGGTGGGTGTAAAAGCAGAGGATGTGTCTTCGTTCAAACCCTTATGAAAACACCTTCCATTAAGTTGACTAATGAACATAACCTATACAGTTACAGCAAAAATAGCGCTCTATTAAATGGTGGCTTAGTACTTGCAAAGACAGTTCATCCTCCTCCACCAAGTTCCACAGAAGCGTACTGCTTTCATTCCCATTAAACACGGCTGGGTTGTTCCAAACTGGAACAGCTGTTAGAAAAAGCAAAGCTGCATTGTTTGTCACGGGATAACTCGGCCTGGAAGGGACCTCAGGAGGTCTTGAACCTCAGGCTCAGAGCAGGGTCAGCAATGAGATCAGACCAAGTTAGTCAGGGCTTTAGCCAGTCTAGTCGCAAAAATCTCCAAGGAGGGAAACTGAGCCGAATCTCTCTTAGCTTGCTTACAATACAATGTTAAACTGCAAGTGTTTTCTGGATCTAACAGCATGTTTCTGTGGAACTGGGAAGTGACACATATGTGTAAATCCAGCTCCAGAACTCCCAGCAGCATGACTGGCCACACAAGTCCAAGATAGGATCTAACAGCTGTCAGGGAACAGCTGGTTTGGAAGGACCAGCTCATTTTCTGTCATTCACTGCCTGATGGAGGCAAGAGACAGAGAAGAGGCAGAAGGGTTATTGAAGAGGGGATGAGAGAAATGAAAGCATCAGGGAAGAATGCCAGAACTCCACCTTCCTTGCCAGGAGGTCTCTTTACTGGGGGAAATGGGGAAGCACTGGTGACTCCTCTCAACCTCTGGTAGTTGACTGAAATGCTGATGTAACCCATGCAACAGCTGCCAGGGGCAGCAGCCACACAAATAAGGCAGCAGCCCAGCCAGGAAAAAAGCACAAACTGGCACCAGCTGTTTTTCTCACACAAGGGCATAAATGAGCACAGAAAAACACAGATAGAAAGTACATGGAAAGCAAAATGAACACTGGGGAAAAGGAAGGACAGGAGAGGCAGAACCCCTTGGGATTTTGTGACAGGTTGGTATGTGGAATTTCAAAATGTTGAGGGAGCAGCTGACATCAGTACGCAACTTCAGCCTTCCAAAATTTATAATGTATTAATCTGAAAGCATTAAAGCCAGGGCAAGGCACCGTATGGAAGTTCTGCTGTATGCAGAAAAGTAATACGGGAAAATACCTGGTTTCAAAATTATCCTGAGGAAAGCTTTTTAGTGGCCTGGCATCCAGCATGGTATTGCAGACTTGAACTTGGATGTGAGAAATAGCATCCACAGGCTCCTCCATGGTGACAGAAGGGGTGGCTCTTTGCTAAGCAGATTTAACTCTCATATGCTACAAAAACAAGCATGGGCTGTGCCCTTCCTTTTTGTTTTCTGTAAAATATCCTGTCTGGGAACCTGGTTGTTGAGGTCCATAGCGACCAGAGAAAGGGACTTGGCAGAAGTACCCTAGAACATCAGTCAGTCATAGAACTGACTTCAGAAGTCTTCAAGACAAGATACAGAATGGAACTTATGAGGAAAAGCTAATCCAGAGTGTGGAAACTGTTCTGACAATTTTATTTCTGGACCTGGAGAAGCTCACTGAGGAAAAATGAGCAGTTTTCACTTGTACAGTTCACTGCCAGAAGACAGGGCTTTGCTAAGTCACTGTCAGACTTCCTTACAAAGTTGCAGTCTGCTAAAGATACACCGTCCTAACAAGTAACTTCAGCAGATTTGTAACAGTGGGATATGCTTAATTCCAGACAAGGAAAATCCTCACCTTCCCTCCATCAGCATTATATTCCTTCTCATCCCCTTCCAGAAGTCTGGCCAGGCCGAAGTCAGTGATCTTCACGTGGTTTGGCGATTTCACCAAGACGTTACGGGCTGCCAAGTCCCGGTGCACAAGTCTCCTCTCTTCCAGGTACATCATTCCCTGAAGGACAAAGAACAGTAAAATAATCTTTTTTCTTTTTTTTTTTTTTTTTTTTTTTTTTTTAAGAAAGGATCTTGTAGGATCTGGTTCCTTTAATATTGTTTGCAGTAATTAACAAACAGAAATTCAGCATTGCCCTTGCTCTGAGCAGGAGGTGGGATCACATGACTCTAGGTTCCTTCCAATTTGAATTATTTTATGGTAATTGCCAAAAACAAACAAAACAATCAAAAAAAAACAGCCACTGGTATCTTACTCAATCAAGTTTAAAACCTGGGAAGGAACTAAGTATTACAGCCCCTAGTTTTCAGACGGGAAATCTGAAGACCAGAAAGACTAAGTGACTTAGCCAAAGCCCCAGGGAAATTTGGCCAGACTGGGAAATAATCCCAGATCTTCTAAGTTCCAGGCAAGTACCCTCAATTCAAGACAAAGCTTCTTACCAAATGCTTTGAGCTGGACGCAAATTTTCAGTACTCAAAGTGGATTATAAGGAAAACAATTTCTTATCCAGGGGTTGCAATCCACTTGCCTTTTTTACTTCCTTTTAATTTTGAATGTAGTTGTCTGCTAAGTCACTAGATCAACAGATGTTTGGTTTTTCTTGTTTGTTTTCTTTTTTAAATGAGCATATACGTTTTGGTACAAGTACTTCCGTTAACAAGCCCATCCAGCTGCCTGTACACGTAAGGAAATATGCCTGGCCTTAACCTTTTTCTTACTGTGATGAAAGACAAGCCACGTACCGTCAGTATGGCACACAGTTGAACACCACAGCTTGGTCTTACTAATTATATGACACATAAAGGATAGTCAGGTAGGGTTACAAGCCTGTTATTTTATTAAAAGGCATTTATGACATTAACCATCATTATAAGAACCTACAGATGAAATTACACACTTGATAATTACCCTTAAGGTATCTCTTAATATATTAGCTCTGTATAATATATATGGTAATTTTAAAAAAGTCATTGTTGAATACCAAAGAGATCATATTAGCCCGTAATACAGATGATAATTTAGAAAGTCACAGGCAGTGATTAAAATAACCAGATTACTCAGTGTCATGGGCCAGATTTTATTCCCTCTAGCAACAAAAGAAGCTCACACATCCCTATCCCTCTAGATGTTAGGAGGACAGTGCATATGAGTAAGCCACTGCTCATGGTCACCAGGCCGGAATGCAGCCCGTTCTGACAGAGCGTGGATGTCTTCATCAAAAGCATCAAGTGGAGCTCTGAACTGCTCTGGCATTTGGGTGAAATATTTCAATGTGAACACCACTGAAAGATTTGAGAACGTGTGGGAGATCATTTGGCATAAACACTGTTTCATTTGTTAAAGTGGTAGGCTTTGCTACACGAAGGTGGTTTGAAAGGGGACACAGGGACTCTTTGGCACACAGCAAACAGAACTGTTTTTAAAAGCACTGCTCGTTGAAGCAAACACCCTCTTGCCAACTGCAAATCAATGCTTTTGGCTGGTGCTGTTCTGAGAACATCACAACTCTACGTCTTTGAAAGCTTAATGGTTTTTGACATCAAATTAAAACCTGTTGGAAAGGAACAAATAAATCTCTAAAGTCAAACAACTGCGAGTTACACAACAACCACATCATGAAACCAGAGGCACCAATGGCTTAACAAAACAATTGCCAACTGAAGAAATCCAACCAGAAAAAGACCACATGGTCAAACAGCAATGACACAGTGTAACAGAGGAACGACAACCACAGAAGTGGTCCTGTAAAATCCAGATGAGAATTCGTATGAGTCCTGGTTTCCCATCTCTGATGCCTAACAGTAGCCAGAAATGGCTCAAGGCAGCATCAGCACTGCCAATAAGGAGTGCTTTGGGAGGCAGGTGGAGGACGGTGGCCTCCCCGCCTCACGTCCATGCCTGGCATCTTTCACTGCAACAACATAGCTCATCCCAGGGCATCACGTCAAAGGTGCTGCTTACACTTCCTTTTCTACTTAGTTTGGGAAATAACTCGCATTTTTAGAATGAACAGAAGTACTTCTAAAGCATCAAAGACTTGAGAGAACTTCCCAAATCCTCATGTGGTCGAAATTCTCAGAAACACCTCAAAATGAGGGGGGAAGAAAATGAAAGGCCCAAACTTGTAGAATGGTATTTGTGGGCAGAACTTGATGAGGACACAAGACCCCAGAGAATCTAATCAGAGAATTCTGTTGATATCAGAACACACTGGACCCAAATAAAATTGACATTTTTAATAAATTAATTTGTACCTATCATCACTGAAATTATATGAAGATATTGCAGATTTCTTCTGGCAGAAACAAAGAAACAGGATTTCACTCTTGTTGAAATAGATGGCTTCTGCCAAGGTTTACCCCCTCATCTTTAGCTAACGATGATGGGAATGGATGATAAGGTGTCTAGAAACATCCTTCACTGAAAGAGTTAAACAACCAAACCCTTAGGCATGCCATCTTAGCCTGATTTTACCATCTTTACATACTTGTCAAGCATGTCTTAAACCTGTAGAGTAGTACTTTAAGATGTTTCACTGTTTATTCTACTCATTCATTTCCATCTTACACTATTATTTATTCAACCTAATATATTATGTTATGAACTAGACAGATTTCTCATCAGCAACCTGAATACTGTTCCTAACCAATACCACACCTGGTTTGCTTCTTCTGTGCAGGAGGGAAGAAATATCTGCCTATCATCTTCCTTACAGTTTACTTCACCTCTGTCATACAAGCTTCTCGGGACTTTTTCCCACCTGTGTTATTTGCAAAGCCAAAAACAAGCTGTGTAGAGTTGACAGCTACAAAATCCTCTGCAGGTCCATGACCTGCAGAAATGTAAATGCTCTTAGGAATACCCTGTTGTGAACATGTTTGATTTTCCTCCTATCTTACCAACAAGTTCTAAAGGTGGATGGTGTAGGTGTAAGAGAAGTGTATCTATAATTGTTTTCAATAAATGAGATTATACAAGCAGAATGAAAACAATCTAAAACCAGGAAGCTTACAGTATTCACTGCAGCAATGCTGTCAAAACATACACTGTGACAAGAATCATCATTTGAAGGCATTTTCCAACCTGGCAGGAAAAATGCTCTATACGTATCTGTAATCTTTTTACATGATACACTGAAAGGGTAATGAAAAAATACCATCCGTATTACACAGCTGGTGCCACCACCACCCGGCAAGCCCATGATCAGATTCCAACAGGACATTTTATGAGAGTTACAAGTAACCTTAGACAAAGACAATGAAAAGGGATCTGTTTGTAAAAATGACACTTTACAGCCTGATCCAAGGGACATGGACACAATGCTGTGCAATTTGCAGTGTGATCTGCGAGGCTGGGCTTCTCCAGCTCCACTCAGGACTTGGTACATCCAAATTAAAGCTATGCAGATCTCAGAAGTACTGAAGTATAATATGTCCAGACAGTAATAAATGTCACAGCAGTATATTCATTGGAGTATCCACAGCAGAGTGGGACTTTCATGTTGAAACCACCAAGAGGCAAAAATTGAGCGTTAAGCCATTCAGGATCAATTGTCCCCTTACCTCTGAGGCCAGATTCATCTCACACAACCGCAGCCATCAGCCATGACCCACCCACTGCTGATACTTCCCCATCCCCGCCATGACACGTTTCCTTGCAGAAGACGTCACTAGAAATGCAACTACTGCTAGGATCCCTTAACATGAAATCACGCTCTGAATCAGCACCTACTGCTATTAAGAAGTCAAACAGCCACTGCAAACAGCTGTAACACAGATAAGCTGAGAAAGCCCCTTTGGAATTGCAGTATGAACAAGGAATAGCCTTTTACCTTCCTCAGCTGCACCCCACTGCCAGAGTCACATACCACGACAAACCTGTGCTAAACAAATCCTTACCTAGATATATGTAGCATTAAAAACACCCAGATCCCTTCTATTCACGCGATAATGCCACTGTGAAAATGTAAATTCTCCTTTCAGAAACAGACACAAATGCCTTTGCCAAGGCTTCAGTTAGTGCTAAAGGTCTTTTGTCCTTGCCAGCACAATTACTGAGCTGACCTGGCCAGCCCACGTGTTATACATTTCACACAGCACCAGGGAAACTAATAGCAATGCTGAGGGGCAGAAAACCAGGCTTTAAGTGAAGGCGGCTTTGTTCCAAGAGGGGAGGTGGACAAGAAAGATGTACATGGCGACCAGGAGCTTAACTCCACTAAGAGTTTCCTTCCTATCACTCTGCAGCCTTGATAATTTTCTACATAATAGCGAGGGGAAAAAATCCCACTCTCTTCCCACTGGCTTACTCTCAGAGCTGGCTAGGAATAATACAGAACAGAAATTGCCTTGTTGAACAGACAATGAGTTAGTAACTGAGAGCTATAGGAGAAGAAAGGCTTTCTGATTTTGTTATGGGTTGTTTGTGAAGTCTCCAGGACTGTGGACAAACAGATAGGTATGGCCATTTCAGGACATTCAGGCATGGCCATGCTCTTTCCACAAGAAAAACTGCAGCCCAGAAAATGAGGTAATATGTAAATGGCAACAAACTGAGGTGGGACAGTGGAAAGGAGACTGTGTGTCAAAAAAATCCGAGGGAAGAGAGAAAAAAGTGTGATGGGACAGCTCTGTGACCTACCAAGTGCTGTGCTGCAGCAAGAAGCATCAAACTGGTTCATAAAATACGAGGCCTTCCAGTGCTCCGGGCATCATCTATAGAAGACTATCACCAACGTGGAGTTAGTGGTGGAAATAAAAGAATGAAAGGACTTAAAAAAATAATAAATAAATAATAAAAAAAAATAAAAATGAAGTGTTTCTGGGAAGTTATGGCTCTGTTCCCTAGGATCTCTTGCCTTTAAGATGTGGTCACAATTTGCTGTTTTCTTACTTTACCACCAGCATTATTTTCTGCAGCTGTCATTTGTCTCCCAGTTCCTGAGGGCAGTTTTTGAGCGCAGCCTCCATTTGTACAGCTCACAGTGCTGAGAGCTGCAAGCACAGATTGTTTCAGGTGCTGGTTTTTGATTTCTTTCACTTCCCTGGACTTTTCAGAGTCCTACGCTCCGGCTGAGGATGCTTCTGGATTCCTTTCGAAGGTTGTGGCTGCTGTTCAGGGGATGTCCAGCTCTCCGAATTGACTAAGCCTCACCTGAGAGCTCTTTCCATTAGGCTCATTTCAGGAAAAAGGGTACTCATTACTCAGGACAGATTTTAAGCAGGTCTGTACTTTTATTAAATGCAAAGTCCCTTTGGGATAATTACCAGAGAAGAACTGAAGTGTGCTGAATCACTAACTAAAGTTTAAGCATATACATATGGCTTTGCAAGATGCAAGATTTAATTTTGCAAGACAATTCCACTGAACAAAATAAGTAGAAAGAGATTTCACCTACCCCAAGAACTAGCAATCAATACTAGCAGTCAGGTGTACTGTAAACGCTTCCTTTGTGTGGCTTTTTGCCGATTTCAACAATAAACATTTTTTCTCTACACAGAGAGAATGTTGATCTTAACCCGTCTTCAGCAAGCATAAAGAAATTAAGACCAGACTTTCTTCAATAATAACTTCCACCCACCAAAGCCAGCACACATGGCAGATCCATCAAACAGGTATGTGAAGAAGAAAATTTCAAGCCCAACTCCAATCTCACAGACATTAATCTCCAGCCTTGGAGACTGCCCTCTTTTCATCCTAATAACTTGAGGCTAGCTTAATAACAGGAATCACTTACAGAAAGCTTGAAATGATCATCTTTCCCCCTGCTCACCCCATGGAAGAAGTATAATTTTACTCGGGGCTAAATATGCTTTCAAGGAAAATGCGGTGCCCTTTGTTGTCATGAGCAACCAGAATCATCTAAGTAGCTGTTACTCCAGAGATAGCTGTGGGAGGGAAAAACTGACACTGCTCTGAAATACACTGACTCAGCTGCAGAGGTGTGATTTGTTATGTAGGTCTGCGTGTGAAGCTGGGTCTGACGGCCATCCTCACAGCCGAGCGGAAGCGAGGGATGCTAACAACTTCAGTCCAAAGCTGGCAGACCGAGCTGGGGACTTGCACCTTGTGCTATGTGCTCTTCCACTGGATTAGGTGCCAAGGTTTTCTGAAAATGTCCAGAGTTCAGCTAACACAGGTAAAATTGGCAAGGGAGATCCACTACTGCGTCCCAGCCTGGGTTGTTGGCTTTTTTGGCAAATGGTAGACAAAGAAAGCTGCTGTCTAGCACAGTACATACACCTGGCCAGGAGCAGGCAGTGAAACTTTGCAAGACCTGCGTGCTGAGCTGTGTGACATGAGCAGCGTAAAAGCTGAATATTCGTAGCCACTGATAATCCCTTTTCTCAGAGTCCTGCAGTGGCTTTGCTAAATGGCTTCTGGACTACACAGTTCAGAGAACAGAAAAGCTATCTGAAGCCTACCTGTACTTCACTTAGGAGACAGGATGCCAGCACAGCTGGATTATTACCCCTATGGAAAGGTAACTAGTAAAAATACAACTCCTGGGCATCTAACTCAAGCTGGTTCTGCCATGAGAAATTAGTGATGTTCTGCACACAGGTTAATCCCGTATCTCTCTTCTGTCCGCTCACACACAGGAGTACGATCGCACACTGCCCGACTCAGCCGAAGCACAGAATCAACATGAGCTGGCTTCTTCCCAACCACAGGAGGACACGTGCTACCTGTGGCTGTATAAACACGCTGTCTACCCATCAAAAGAACAAACTTTTTTGGGGAAGAAAAGTCTATACCCAGGTCTGTGCTCCACATCACGCACCTGTTGCAGTGTATCTGATCCAGAAATAGGATTCCTAAAGCACTATTCACTGCTTTGCTGAGCTATGGCCCAATGCACAAAATAAAAAAGATACTAAGAAATAACTCATCAAAACAAAGTCAAGAAGCAAAAAAGGAAGGGAAAGAGGTGATGAGGCTAAAATTTAGATGAGAATTACAGGACAAATGCAGGCTACTCCACAGTGACGTGTGATTCATAAAGGGGGATGGATAGGAACAAAGAAAAGGAGAAGCAAGTTCATAAGCTTATGGCATTTCCAAGTCTGACTGGGCTGAGCAGCCGTTCTGATGGGCCCAGACCCCCTTCAATCCTAAATTAAAATCTCAGGAGTGTCTTGTCAGTCCCTTCAAAGCACAGATAAATGGGTTACCGCTGAACTGAGGTTGTAGAGTCCTTAAAACTAAGCTATCTGTCCCGAGTGGGTGTTGAGTTCCTAAACAGAACAGAGTTCCAGCAGAAGGAGAGATCATTCCACTGTCATCATCAAACATCTCCCTTGTCTGACCTGCTGCGAGAAGTATGAGTTGTCTCCCTGCCTCCCTCAAATTATGCAGATATCTAGATGAGCTGGTGCTGAACATAAAAAGTCTGCAGAGCACTTCACGTTCCTCCCATGAAAGATGTTACATAAATATATAAAGCAGCATAAGTAATGAGAGACAAGGCAGGCATTTCAATACTGCCCGCATTGTGTGTCTCCAAGTTCTGGTCCCATCTACAGACGCGGCTGCACAGCCGCTACAGGGGCTTTAGGAGCAGAGAAAACCATTCCGTCCTGCACATGAAATTCCTCAGGGAGGGAGGGAGCTGTGGAGTTGCATCCAATCTCCATTTTGCAATTGACCCAGACTCTTTTCACAGTCGTTCCTTAAGACAGCTGAGCGCAAGGTGCTCTCTTAGAGCAGTTTCAGAGCCTCCTCCCTGAGCAAGCCGGGTGCGTGACACGTCCCAGCCTCCTGGGCTGCGTGGACACAGACTACAGCAGTCTCCTGCAGTACCCTCCTCCTATGCCCAAGGCGCTCAAGAGGACAGGGATGTTCTCCTTTAACCTCTGAAGAAAATGACCACAGCTCAGCTTACTGCACTGCAGCTGCAAGAGGCGAGAGAAATTACAGCTTGTGGCTCTGTGTATACTAAAGGTAAGTAAGCAAGGACACAGTAATGTGGATACAGCTCTGCAGCTCCTCCACAGCCTTGCTAGGCCAACAGAGATGAGATGCACAAATATGCTGTGCAGCAGAGACACACCAAGAGAGTTTCTGACCCTCCAATTACTGCCCAGAACCAACAGCTGTAATAGCAAAAACTTAATAAAGTCAGGGACTCGTGAGTAAAGGGTCACCCCGGCACTTTGATAAAGTACTTAGCATCTGATGCCTCCCTGCTAGCTCTGCAGTATCTGCTGCTCACAAGGGCCTATGAAGGTGACCACACAAACCAGTCAGGTGTTTTCAAGAGACTGTCCTTTGGGTGCACTGCCCATGCAAGAGGCGAAAAAAAGCAAGACAAATGTTCCGAGGGTCCCTGTGTAAGCAGAGGACCAACTGCTCAGACACAGATTTCTGTTCCACCATAGGCATGCCCTTCCCCAGATGTTCTGAAGGACCTGGGCTCTGCGAGTCAGAATTTAATGCCTGCTGTGTCTGGTAACACTAACACAACTCACCTTCGTCCAGCAAGCCAAGAAGTACTTAGCACTGCTTCAGCTGGTACATGTTGCCAACATCCTTCTCTGTAAAAGAAGCCTTTAAGTAAGAACTGCCTAACGAACCAACTTATCACTGCAGCGCTCCCCTTGCTGGGCAGTAAACGCTCACTGCCAAGTAATTCCAGCTAAGAGGCCGGCAGGAACACAGACCTTACGACAAAGACTGGGAATTACCGTTTCCAGAGTGAATCCCAGTAACCTGGGCTACACACGCCAGCAGCAGAATGTACCTGTCCTCTGACCTGGGCAGTGCTCGGAGACTTCCGGGGTCAACTCGCAGTGGGTCACCAACTCCTGACAAGTGCTTGATGCTTTTCAAAAGGGCAGCCAAAGGGAGAGCTATCAGTGCATTAATGCTTTCAAGGAGTTTCCAACTGCTGTTCTCTCTCAGCCTCAATGCTAGGGCTAGCTGAGCTGCAGCTCCCTGCTCTGAAGCAGCAGACAGACCGAGCTCGGAGGGCTGGCAGCATCCGGAACAACGCGCTGCCTTTCCCAACCCCTACACTGCCCTCCTGCCAATACAATTACAATCGGGAGAGTATATTGTGTACTGCGTTCACTCTCTCCAAGAAAGTGTATTTAAAATGGATTACTTCTGCTCCTTAGGCAGGCGATCAATAGAGATGTGTAGTGCAATAAGTACAGAGATGTCTGTGGGCTGCAGCACTTATCCTTTGTGTCTCTTCAGAAATTAATTAAAAATCAATGAAGTGTGCAGCCTATTAATAAGGAGCCTCCACATTAACCAATACAAGCCCAGCCTTCCCACAGTTTCAGAAAGAACGCAGCCACCGCGCAAACAAATCAGGAACTCAACAGCGCTTCAGAGAGCACAGCGAGGACTGTGACCTTGCACTGCTGCGCCCTGCGTCTGGCGGCACTGCGATGTTCTCAGTTTTATGCGCCCCTAATATACTACTGGTGATTTGTTTCAAGTTGGTTAAACAGGCAGACTTGGGGCAAGCATTTAGTCTTGAGAGATACTGTGCTGGCTTTCTAGCTAATGGTTGTGACAAAGCACAGTCAGCAGCACAAAGATCCAGCAGCCACCTAACGGAGGGCTAACTGCACTCTATAATTCCAGGTCACTCGTGGGATCCGAGAGTAGCTGACAAATTCAGCTGACTTCCAGCAACCAGAGGACTACACCTTGCACCTGCTCAGTGCTTAATCACAGCGAAGGATGGAATTTGCCTGGGCTTAAAAGCATCTGGCCGGGGCTGGAGAAAGGCATTCCTGTCACTGGTTTCCAGCAGTCAGGCCCCTAACTCTGCTACTCCTTCGCAGCCCAGCGTGTGCGGCGTTAGCACGCAGTACACAAAATACAGAGCAGCTTGTAATACAGCCAGCAGTGCCAGCCCAGCCCAGGGCCCCCGCACAGCAAAGAGCAACACATAAGCAGAGCACGAGCTTTCCCACAGCAAGGGCACTGATCGAATGACAGCGCCATTTGGATGGAAGGTCTTCTAGTACTCACCTTAAGCTGCATGTTATGGTAATAAATATGTGACAGACCAGGTCTTTCCTACATTCAGATGACACATTTTTGGACAGCTGAACTACTTATTTTCCCCATCCCTTGGGCAGCGTCCCCTGAGCATACAGGGAACGCCCCTACCTTGTGTGTTCAGATGAAAATCCTGCACCAAGAGCACACAGCAGCTCCCAGCTTTGCACAAGGCAAATATGCACATAATTCTACCAATGCCACTGGAATACCTGAGAGGGGATTTTTTAACCTTTTTTTCTCATTAAATTAAGCCCCATTGATTTTTTTTGCCCTTAGTAGACACAGCATAGTTGAGGCTGAACTTCTGAGGCTGGCTCCTTTACTTGAGAGATGCCCCTGAAGCACACCCTGCTGCAAGGGCTCTGTGTGACCACTTCTGAAGGCATCATTTCTGCATAAGCAGGCACCCAGCAGAAGGGAAGCGCTGCTTCTGGAGGAAGCCACCGTCTTCACAAGCTATTCTACTGCAAGGGCCGCCGGGTTCTGCAGGAAGAAAACTGGACCAGGGCATGTTTACCCTCTCCTGATACAGTTTTCTTCTCACGTGAGCACAGCAAACAGTCAGGCTACTCTATATGATGGCTTCTGCTTAGGATCCCAGTATTGTTGTACACAAGAAAACGGTCTAAATTTATTGCAAATGCTTTTGATACGCTGATTCAAGTGAGTTCTTGAATAAATTAAAGCTTTGAACTTCCAAACTCTGTTGCCACTGGGTTTCTGAGCACTTCTTAAAAACCCACATCACAGGTAACCATAGTTACCTATTTCATACTATTTTTTTTTTCTTTTCTAATTGAGAAGCTTATGACAGCTGACAGAACTGGAGAGGCCAGCTACATAAACAGAGTGTGCTAGCTGATAATGGCTGGAGAAAACTGCTAAATAATCCATTAATATTATTCAATAAATCCAGATGAATGCTAGAGTGGGGTGGGTGGAAGACAGAAATTTGGTTTTGAGAGACAGGTATTTGCCCCCAGCTAAAACGTCACATTATTATTAATGCTTCGCAGCACCGCTGTGTTGACAATGAGAGCCCACAGAGCGTGAGTCAAACTGCCACCGTGCCCCGTGAGCTACGTGCGCTCAGCCTGAACATCCTTTGCAGCGTGGGGGCGTTAATCATTAAATACGGCTTGTCACTTTTCACTTCAGGATGCTGAGGAAGATGTTTGTAACAGATAATTTATCAAGAGCTATATGAAATGGCCATATCCTCCTTGTGCTTACTAAAGCAAGGCACAGTGACTTTGCACTTGGGAAGGAAGCTGGAGCCGAGCACTGCCCCTTCCCTGCTTACCTGCACCATAGCAGCTCAGCCCCCCCTACACGGTAACACCCCCTCCATCAGTGTGTGGGGATAAAGCATCCAAAGCAAGGTTAGAGAAGCCCTTACAGTACGACCGGCATACGTCACTCACGCTAAGTAAAGCCTCCTTCTACCCTTTAGAAATAGGGAGTGACTCGGGTAGTCACGGAGCACGGACTGCAGTAATGCTCTGTGCTGTACAGTTGCTTCTGCAAAGTGGGACTACAGCTTTACCATGAGACCACGATCCTACACAGGTGAGAAAATATTTCTGAACTTGTAAAAGCCTAAAAAGAAGCCTTCACAATGTCCTCAAAGCAAAACTGGTTATCCTTTTTGCCTGCATCCCAGAAATACCTAAATGCGGTTTGACTCGAGCTTTCAAAAGCCATTCCCTTTTACGGTGAAACCCAGCACTACAGATTTCAGTTCCCAAATCTGAGAAACTTCTCAGGGAGTGAGAACTGGCTCTTTGGGTTGATCTCTGTACACTTCCTGGTTACAGCAAGTATTTCAGGTAAAGCTCCATTTTTGTCAAGCTGTCTCGGAAATCATGGATGCCATGATTTACTCAGAAAGAAAGAAGACAGACTCATGGCTTTGACATCTCCAGATTTCAGCATGTGGGTGGGTGAATACATTGGAAATGTGAGAGCTGCTGAGCTGAAGCAGGTGACCTGAGTAGAACGAAGAGAAATGGGAGCAGGTGCATTTCCACTGATGCTGACATCCCAAGTGTCTCAAGACTCAGCTCCTGGTTCACTGAACTTAAAAGGGAGCTTTGCCTTTTATTGCAACAGAGGCAGGTTCAAGCCAGTGCTGTTACCACTGTGCAGCACCAAGCTAGAACCTGCCAACTGTGTCAAAATGGCTTTTAACCATTGGCAAAGTAATTCACCAGGGAAGCAGAGGAAACCTCCCGCCCTTGGGGACCTCTGGACTCCCAAATTCTGAGCAGACAGCAAAAACTCCTATTTGACCTTTCTCCCCCGCAGTAAATCCGTACCTTTTTGCCACTCATTCTAAACCACAGCCAAGAATTTGTGTATGATTACAATAACAAACTGCTAGACCTGCCTGCAGAGTCTGTGTCCTCAAGCAGTCAAAGGCCTTTTAACAGGAATCAACTTCTGTCACCAAGATCTTGTGGGACCAGCCGCTAGCACCCAGCCTAACAAGCTGTCCCTGCTCCTCCTGCAGTTCTGCAGCAGCATTTCCATGCTCGGACTATTGCTCCTGCACTGCCACTCTGCCATACAGCCAGTCATTTTACATGAAGATTCCTCGTTAGCTGTTTTCTTACTACTGAAATGAGCAGATTCGTAAGAAAGGGTTTGCTTACAATAAAATTATTGCAGTGAGTAAAAAAAGTCTCCTATTGATTTTGTTTCATTTGCATCAGATCCAAATACATGGGAAATCTCTGGGCAGTTTCCACATCTCTCCTGGCTCCAATTTTTCTGCCATACCTCCGCCTCTTGGCTGCTCCCCTCACAGTTACCTCCCTCTCTCTCTAACTGTCTGGGCGTTTTGAAGGCTTGCCTGTAGAAACTCACCATCTCCCCAAGGACCCAATCATGCTGGTTTATTTTTTCCTCTTCAATTAAAACTAACTGGCACCAGGCTTAAAATGTTTCTGTATCTTGACAGAAACACATCGATTAAAACAGAGGCAAAGGTGCAACATGACTCTCAAACGGAAACACCTTAAAAAAGCTCTTTACGCTAAGGGTTCTTTAGACACATGGCAAGGAAAATTTATCACTGCAGAAAGCATAAAAAAATCACATCAATAAATGCTGCACAGTCACCAGGTGCCACGGATTGTAATGTGCCTGGGATCACATATGCACACCTATCATCTGCCTTCTTGCAAATAAAATTATTACTAAAACTCATCTACATATGATTCAGGCTCTGCCTCTCTAGAAAACTCATACGAGCCCTCCAAATTGCACCACTAAGAAAAATCACTTTCAACACATCAGTGCACATAGCACAGGTCATACGTGCACCTCCAGTCCCAGACCCTAGTAATAATTATAACTCATTTAATAATTTCTAGCCAAGCACAAGGAATGAATGGTACCAACAACCTCCCCAAACCTCTGCTACATCTGCTGAGGGTCACAGCAATGAGTTAGGATGGAATGCAGCATCTGGAATTCTTTCAGAGCTCAGAAATGACCATTATCCATTTTCACGGGAACTGATATTTACCATTTTTTCCCCATTTGATCTACTTTTAGCTCGGTTCTCTAAGGAATCAGGCTGGTGCCATCATGATGTGTGTGCCTCTCTCTGTCCCTCTGCAGGAATGTTTGATGCCTTTGATGTTTTTCAGCCTGGTTTGGCACGACGCTTGTCTCAAAAGTTTTGCATTCTTATGAGTTTCCTGAAAGCAGGTAAGCCAGGAGAGGAGAAAGACTGCAACAGTTTTCCTGCTATTGCGATCACAGTCTTTCTCGGGCACTTGAGACTCCGCGTAAGAGAGAGACATTATTGGGGATACTTTAACTAGCACTAGGAACATATTAAATTCCAGATAACCTAATCATGAGACATAAATCATAGGCAACTAGCTCTCAGCAGCTCTACTGCTCATAAAACTGCTTTTCTTAAGAGCTCCAGGGGGCCTCGTTGATCACAAATTCCATGAAGTTCTACTGGAAGAAAAAAATACAACCCTATTTACATACACTTCCCTAGACTAAAGCTAGGGCTCGGTGTACATACTCTGGGGAGCTGCAGGCCAGCACCCAACTCTGCACAGCACCCTGACCCCTCTTTCCTTTCAGTTGTTAACGACATTAAAGGACAGCTACAGAGATGCTAGCAGTGGGGTCAGGAAGCGCCCTTTTTTCAGGAAAACTAGGGAGAGTTTTGCCCTTTACAAGGCAATTTGTCATCCTCACCCACCTTGTACGAGCTGTTGTACGAAAACAAGGTATGGTCCCTTACGTGGTGGTATTCCACATGGACAGTGTATGTTCAGGGGCACAAAGATACAACCAAGCACTGTTTCCAGTTATGAACGCTAAAGCTGAAAGTACAGGCTGCAGCTTAGGAAAGCCAAGGCTGGATGCAGTGCAGCTGGTTTACCCTCATGCAGTGTGCAGGTACGGAAGGAGCCCAGGTCTTCTTAGCCTGGATACACCATGGCAGCAAGACAGGACGCTGCAGCTGGACCTAGCTGGGAAGTCCTTTACGGTGCCCTACTGCACCGCACAGTCTTGCCTGATGGTCACAGCTCCCACTGACTTGTGCATTTCTGCACTGCCTGCCAGATTGCAGAGGGGATACGACCTGCAGACCTTATGACCTGCAGCATGATAACATCTCCAGACCACAGAAAGGCTTCATGAAGCTTCTCACATATTTAGTCCTTCTTTAAGACCATAGAGCCTCTTCCAAAGCCAGCTCAAAGCCCCCTCTGAATTTTAGAAGGCTTGGGATCAGTCAGTTTGGGGAGGATTAGATAGACTTCTTACAGTGAGGCCTCTCTAAAGGTCCTGATGTGTCGTGTTGATGCTGCAGGCGCCCTGGCATCCTCCTCTAACAGAGAGGCAAAAGACATACGTTCATTTAACTCTGCCGCTCTTACCACTGGGCAACCTGGGCAGGAAAAGAAGTGGAAGCAGGAGCAGGTGGGACTCTGAGACCACCTGGAGGCAGGTTTTCTATGGCAGTCTCCCACATAGACTCTCAGCTGTTTAATAATGTAGTTGAGCCTACAGTGTCTGTCTTTCCTTTAGCGGGAGTACTAATCACAGTCTCATCTATCTAGATGCCTATTTTTATGAAACTCATACAAAGATAATATCTTTGAGACCTTTTCTCCCTTGTCAAATCTGAATAAATTCAACCAACATTTTGAAAAGTTATTGCAAGGGAAACTGAAGACAGATATTGAGATTGCAATGAGGCTAATTTCCATGGAAAACCATGCTAAGCCCAAAAAGTTGTAAGAAAACTCGAACCCTCAGACCTTCCTTTCTTTTAAAGGAAAACATCTTCCCTTCAGTTCTTTTAAAAGAGATTTACAATAACCATCCAGCCCTGTCCCAAGGGGCAAAATGTCTCAGCTATATAAATGCATTTGGGGTCTTATTTTATGGATGGCATATCTCACATAGCTCTGGTAACTTCCACTGCTTCATCTGAACTGTGAACTGCTGTTCAGGAGAGAAGCCACGGTGGAGCATCTGTGTATCCCAGACTGAAACAGAAGCTCCCTGGCAGATCCAGGCCTGCAAGCTTGGGCAGCATCTACTGGTTGTTGTTGTTTGTTTGTTTCTTTCTTTTTCCAGGGACAGCTCTCCGATCCTTTCAGTAAGTGCAGCAGTGCTGTAAATCCCCAGCAGCGAGGTCTTCAAAGAATGAAGTCCCTCAGTACTCCAGGAGGTTGAGCAACACACCTATTATTTAGGTAAGTTTCACATCTCGGTATGCTGGGTAATTACAGCCAACGTAACAGACACAACACTGCCGACCTTAAAAACCAAGGGTCAGAATCTCTAAAAAAATCGATGTTTACACTTCCAAAATCCTGGTATTGAAAGTACTTTGGGGGTTGTGTTCTTATTTGCCCTTTGGCCTACAAGACTTCACGGCATACTTTCACCCTGTTTGCAGTCTCATCTGATGATTGATTTTACTTTAGAAGAAAGCAGAAAATCTCAGTGTGACTGGCTAGAGGCCTCAGAATATCTTGACGAACGGTGGTGTACGACACAACCATTGGCAATGGGTGGATGCGCAAGCAGACATACACAGATAAAGACTCTCCCCAAATGACTGACTCTGAGACTTCTTGAAAGATCCAGAAGTTTAGTCCATCTTTTAACACTGTTATAATTCATACTGCAGTATTCATGCTATCCATTTCCAATTTCTATCTCCTAGCCTAGCAGCCTTTTTCCGACGATTAAAATATAATCCCAGGCCAATACTAATGCATTTGTTTACATTTCAACATGCAAATAGCTGAGACTTGGTACGTGTTGGACAAACAGGTAAATCACAATGAGCAGCAGACCCAGCAAACACTAAATGTTTTGGAAGCATCACTCAAACGTTTCCTGCAGGGTCAAAAAATTGCCACGGAGTCATGAAGCTGCCTGAACTCCAGCTGGCTTTCCATATGACAGTAAGGGATGCTTCAGGATGACACTCAGAAAGACTAAGTTAGAACAAGACTTCTAGCATGACTCAAAGGGAAAACCTGAGGATGACTGCTTCTGCACTGAATTCAAGACTGCAAGAAGCCAGGGACTATCTCCAGGGCAGGAGGGCTTTTTCATATATTCCCAAAATCAAGTAAAATTCATTAGGAAAAACTTGAACATCTCTGTGCTCATGGAGAAATAAGAGATCTCAATTAGTGTACGTCACTAATTACTGGTGTTCAGTCTTTGCACGTCCCCGAGGTTATGAGGTACCATGACACAATGAAAAACACTGTTCTTGGCAGAGGACTCACAAATGTTTCTCAGAGACAAACGCGAGAAACAGCATACAAACTGCCCGAGCTGCCAAAGGGTGTGGGATTTCTCAAACGCAAACCCAAACTTCACAGTCAACTGCTATTTCTAGTTCTGACGACACAAGTGGGGTAATCATAGTTCTTTTCTGCCAGCTTCATTTATTCTCCTACCTTGAGTGCCTAGCCTCCTGCGGGTCCTGCCATACGGCTGTATTTTCTGCTGTGGGCAGCCCTGCACCTGCTTATCCTGCAAGGTGCATCAGTCCCTTCGGGGACAGGGAAAGCTAAACAACAAACGGCAAATGAAGGGCTGGGTGGGGAAAACTTCAGTGTTTTTGGCAGAACTCATTTGGCTACAGGAATGTTTTTCAGTAACAGCCAGCAGGATAGATTGTAACATCTGGTTAGAAGTTCCTAGGTGAAAAGAAAGAAGGCAGAAGATCGGAAGGGAGGCAGAAGGAGGTGAATTTACAAGGGCAGCACCTTCGCTTTTCGAAGGATGTCAGGTAAGGTCGTTTTAAATGCTTACCACTGTGAAACTAATCATTGTATTTTCTGCTGTAATTAGCTCAGTGTTGGAATCAAAGCCACACAACTTCCACAGTTGCAATGTGTTTACTGTTCTGTTTGTTTGTTTTAAATATGTCTAATGCAGTTGTAATACTTTTATCTTTTTTTGACAGGACTTGGTTCAGACCAAAATAATCACTGCATTAGCATTTTTTTCTCACCCATTCAAAGTAGTTCATTACTGCAGAAACAGCAAGCTTCTCCAGTTTGTCATTAATTCCTACTGTTTTAATTATGAGAAAGAAAAAAAATTCTCTATGGAAGACTTTATGCATAATGACACTGTAAATACAAATCTTAACGCAAAGCTATAAAATACAAACCAGACAAGTCAGCTGCTGAAGTAAGATTCTGGTAAAGATCACGTTTTATTTAGTAGGAACTTCATTTTTCACCCTGCCAAACAATTCTTATGTTGCTCCAAACCCTCTCAAATTAAGTGCATCACATCTGCCTGGAGAAGAACGAAGCCCTTAAAGCTGTCCTAACAACGAGTTCAAACTACATCCCCATACCTTAATTTGACAAAGTTCAGGGAAATGTCAGCTCCGAATGGTGTAGAAAATACCTATTTCTATAATGAGCATGAATCGGGGTTCTAATTCCAAACAACTCTTCAATGTGGGGAAAGTTTTGATGAAGATATGAACTTGGACTCATTTCTAGCTTGGGCTAGTTTCTTCGGGTACTTTCACAACAGGAGACGAACCAATAAGCCCACCACTTGCAGACCACACCTATAACAATACAGATAAGCTGCACATCTAAGGTGGATGAGGTTTTCATAGGTACGAACAGACTTAATTATGAGTATTTTAACCTAAAGGCTTTTGGATCCAAAAATGAAGCATAAGACAAGCACCATAACATAGAAACCACAGGTCCGTATTTTCAAAATGGAATATTTAAAGTCAAGCACATACATAACTGCTGGCTCAGAGAAAACAAGTTTGCTTGCAAACTAGGAAATTCAGGGAACTTAAGCTGATGTGGATGGATGCACTACACAAATATATCCAAATGTGAAAAGTTGGACTTTTTAAAAAAAATTTGACAGTAAGTGGCATAAACACCGTGATATTTCACATTTCAAAGTGGTGAAAATTAGGAAAAGAAGCTATTGTGGGGGAAACAAAACAAAACAAAACGATGTTACACTGAAGTTCAACAATTCCTCTAGGTCTACATTTCCACAGACACTGGCCTCCGAATCTTCCAAAAGGAAACATGAATGACCACAGATAAATAACATGCAACCCCACAAGACAAAGATATAGACTGAAATGCTTTGTGTGTCTACTCCTAATCCAGCCCTGAAACCTTCTGGCTGAGAGTTACTCAAATTTATTTCCTTCCAGCCACCACCAAGTCCTCCAATACTGGGAAATGGATGTGATTAGACAAATACATAAGAACCTCAAGGGATCTTGTGAATGGTCGTTTTTTCCAGCTTACTCTTGACTATTGTAAAAGGATACCAGCAGAAGCAAAGAGGACAGCAAGAACAATTGACATGCACACTAATAATAATAAAAAATTAAGCAAAATCAAATAATAAATTAAAGCAAAACCAGTATCAGAGAAAAACTCTTCTCTTAAAAGAAATAAAAATTTTCTTCTACTATCCAAAGTTCATTACTTTTTATAACTAACAACTGCTTACACCAGGACGTTTTCTTTGCTTATACCCTCATTACACTATGTTCAGCTGACCTGCTGAATGAGCTAGCAAACTTACTGTTACTGGAAGCATTACAATTTTCTTCACGTGACAGAAAGGAAAAAGCTTCTTGCATGCATGCATCTTTCCTGATCAACTGGTCTTGGCAGCAGTATCTGGAGCAACAGTGACCATTCCAAATAACTCCCTGAATAATTATTTTCTCATATATATGCACTAAAACATCCCCAAACAACTATGAAATGTTTACTGTGACACAGAAAAGCTCTTGAGAACCTGATCTGACATCAGTGAAAAGACTTTTTAACTCCTGTGGCCTTTGGATTAAAGTGAGTAAAGTGAAAAAGCTAGAGAGCAGCTGAGAAAACGCATAATGTGCTGTCACAATGACCTTCAAATGCTGCATAATTATCAGGCTCAGCTTTGACAGATCAATACTTGAAAATAAAAAAACTCAAATTCTGCATTGCTACTGGATACTTGCTGACAAGTCCACAGCAGATTTTGCCATGGGGCTTTACCACTTATATGAAAATCATCATTCAAGCTTGACTGTATCACCAGTGACCAAAACCATTAATGGAAATTGCTGCCTGAGGAACGAGCATCTTCATGGCTTTTGGCATCTTTGCTGGTGATGTGAATTGAATTTGGCCTCTGTACTCAGCCCCTAACCCTTCGGCAAACACCTGGGGAAAGTGGGCAAAATGAAACTTGAACCTCTGCTGGACATTAGGACAACAGCCCCCAAAACCTACAGTCTTCTGCCAGTTACCATGGGTCCTTCCTTTGGCTTCCTGAGGTGGAGACAAATCAGACGTCAAGTAGTTTCTGCTTCTACATAAAGCCCAGGTGGACATCCCCAGTGCATAAAGCAGCATCTCTTGGTCTGAGTTTCATTTCTGGCCTCAGGCACATCTGAACAGCAAGGCTCAGGGGCATAGGCTGGCCGGAGTCAAGCTGGCCAAGAGCTTGGTCTAGTAGGACAACAGTTGGATCTGCCAGTAAAGCATGCCATGAAAGCGATGTTTTCTAACAAAAACAATAACAACAAAAAACATGAACAGTTTGTACACAGATGTGAGGGCAAGGGCTGACTACCTCCTGCATGGACTGTTACTCTCCTTCCTGATCCTAATTAGTAGTTATTCTATGCTCAAGAGGCTGATCAGACCCAAGACTCCAACAGAGCCTATTTGAGTGCATTTCCAGCATGGATGTAATGCCAATCAACATTGTGGAACAAAACCCATCCCCAGTTGGACAGAAAACAAAATTCTGCAGCCCAGACCAATTTCTGGACAACGCTTTTCATGGAACATGCAGTTGATGATGGAGTTAGTACAGACACTGCACAAAAAGCAACAGTTTCTACAGGGAGACCACCACACTTGGAAATAAGCAATTTAAAACCAACCAACCAACCACAACAAAGAAAAAACAGTGTTCTGGCCTTGAGCTGTCCATGTCAGCCTGCCTATATTTCAGACCTCTTTCCACAGACACCCTCTTCCACAAAATCTAGAGACACTGTTCACAAACATGCAGGCGCTGTGAAAGCTGGCATGGAACAGACCTTGAGAGGCCTGTTCCTATCCTGGAGCCCAAGATATCAATTGAAAAATACTGTTGAGATATAGTTACAAGCAGCCCCTATTTTTTCAGCAATAGAAAAAAAAAATGCAGAAGAGAACCTTCCAAAGCTATATTCATAACTGTATTTATTAAACCACAACAATTAGAAAAAAAAAATGTAGACTTTCTTTTCATCCTTCTCCTGTATAGCAAGTTTTCGTTCTTACTTTGTATTCACCATTTCAGTGCTCAGAAGCGGCTTTCAGCAAGATGAAGAGTATTGGCCTTCCTCGTGACTGTCCAGGGGACCTTCCAAGGACCTGTCTCCCTTTTCTAGCAGCGTCACACAGCTACTGTGAAGACATGCCAGGCTAAAGCCTAGCACGGGCACTAACACCCTGCCATTTCAGACAAGGAAGCCCATTCACTGAGAGAGGCCCATTTCCAGTTCACGTCTTAATTTTTTTTTTTGAGCTGCTATTCACAAACAAACATCAGAACAGAATTTCAGGGCCGAACAAGTCAGTAGGAAAGGTAACGGATCAGGACTTAACTCATTTCCAAGGGCCTCCTCTTTTCCCCTTGCCCCAGTTCTAATTGCAACCATGGTAATTGCCACTGTGCAGTGGGGAGGTGTCCTCAGGGGTGCCATTAGCTTTTTGGGATGAGTGGCAGAAGTAATCATGTCAGCTATTAGGGGAACAGAAAGAGCAGCCAGTTCTCACAATGCTTGTCAAAGCCACCTGAGCTGCTCTGTCCCCTTCCTTTGCTCAAGCTATTTGCTGGCTGGCTGGCTGGCAGAAGTATGCCACTGATGCTTGCTAGCTGGTTTGAAAACATTTTTCCAAAGGGAAAAAGCACGCTCCCTTCACCTCTTCCCTGCCACGGCCACCCCCAGCTCCCAAGCAGCCACTCAGCTGCTGGGCTGCCCGCTCTCCCCTCTCCCACCCCCCTCTGCTTCTCTTTGACGGGTTTTTAAATCCCCTTTAGTGTGTTTCCTTAATGCACTGTCACACATTTTAATTCCAGTTCTTATTCTGTCAACAATGAACTCTGCCAGCTAAACAGAGCTGAAAGTGCTTGCAGTTGGCGGTAAAGATCTATTGAAGTGGGGGGTAACGTTTTTTCAATAGCAGGCTTTCATGTAAAATACTAAACTGTAGTGCAGTCTTTCTACTATAGACTGCGATTAAACTGTAATTCCCTGATAGACTTATAGCCATGATTTCTTACCAGCTGCTCTGGGAAATTATTTCAGTACTTCACCCAACAGAGCTGTTATTTAGATGGCGCACACCACAAATGCACATTCAGATTTGCAGTGCCAGTGGCCGGAGGGCAGCCAGGGCAGGTTTCTACAGTAGATGGCAGCAGCCAGGAGCTCTGCGGCTTTCCTGGCCCCGTCTGCTGTCTTAACTTCAATTCCATACATCCCTATACGGGGATGTGCTCCTCCTGCCTGGTCCCGGTTTTCAGCAAACAACTCAGACTGCAGGCCGAAGGCAATGAGATGTGAGGAAGGAAAGAGCAGCAGACAACCGCTCCCCACTTTGCACGCTGAGCGTGCAGCACGAGCTGTCTGCAGTACTCACCCACTCCGGCATGGAGCTGTGCGTTAGCACCTGGGTGACACCTCCTAGCGCTCCCTGACGAATCCAGGCCAGAGGAACAGGAGCCATCTCCTTCCTGAAAGACTCCCACACTTCGCAGATTGACACTGACACAGGTTAGGAAATCGGCACCAGTGGTGGGGTGACAGCCCCAGGGAAGGTGACCCCAGGGGAGGAGACCCTTTCTGACAGCACAGGCACAGCCGAAGGGGACTGTCCCCCCCCCCCACACCTGCAGCAACCCCACGGATGCTCTGCTATGTGCTTTCCAAGTGGCAGTAACCAAGGGATCATCGCGTTCCCCCAGAGCATTTTTAATATGGAGATAAGACTACTGAGGTCCTCAGAAAAAGGAAGGGATGGAAAGGAAAAGAGCAGAAAAGAAAACATGATGATGAACATACAGTTCCAAAGACAGAAACAACAAGGCATGCTGCTGCACAGCAACTGTCTGCTGGGCACCTCCACACTACAAGGCAAAGGGCTGTCAACACAAGCCTGCTGTGAACCACGTTGCATCTAACAAGGGCCACCACATGAGGCAGATACAGTTTTAATGGGACGGTAAAAAGACCCAGAACTGCAATTTTAACAACACTTATTTATCTGGAGCTTTTCCCACTACTACTGCCTTTTCAAACCTCAGTGCCCCAGTTTGTGCTGATGTGGAAGCACAGGTTCTAAGAGATGTGTAGTCATGTTGGTATGTGTTTGGAGCAATATTGTGTGTTTGCTTTGTACTCCAGATTGCTGTGGTGCAGTAATAGAGCTAAGGAAAGTACTGTGACACAAGACCAGCATGGCTAGGGAAGGTTAGAACTACCAATTTAAGTGTGTATAAACTGGCTTCTTGGTACAAATGCAGAAACCATCCCTCCTGCAAATGAAGACCTGTGACTGTTTCCCCAGTGCATACCTCCTGATTTCATTTTAGGCCTTAGATTCTGTGAGTGCACTTCTAAACCTTGTTTTAAGTGCCCAGACCTCTTTTCTGTCCTCTGCATTCAAAGGTGGTAGCGTAGAGACTGAGGGTACAGAAGAAAGGGAACAGAGCGCTGTATGCTGTGGCTTTCATTCTGCTCCACTCTCAGATGAATGCAATAACTTTCAATGCCACTTTGTCAGTGAGACAGAAATATGCAGCATCAAACATGCCATGTTAAAGTGGTGTCTGGGATATGAGCTGAGGGAGCTTGAGCCTTTGCTTGTGTCAACAGCATCTTTCACGTCTCACAGGCATGGGAGATGAAGGTCACTGAGGAAGAGCACTTGAATCAACAGAAACCCAACTGACAAAGTCAAGCCTGAAATAAAAAAAAAAATACTCCTGATTTTTTTCCTCATTTCTGAACAAAAAGAACAAAAATACCTATTTAAAAATATCCTACTGCTAACAGCATCTCGCCCCCAAAACACCTGCACCTTTACAAAAACCACAGTACTCTGCCTCCCCAGGACCTAAGCAAATGTAAACGCTCCCAACTCACCTGCCATAGCTGGTACTGCACACAACAGAGTGTCTGGGACTGGAATGGGGTTTTCTTTCTCTTTAAAGCCACCTTGCCAGCAAGACATTCATTGCCACTGAGTGAAGTCCCTGTATGATTGACAAACCCACATATGATAATCCCCAGTGGATTATCAGAGTGACATGGGAAGAGAGGAACGCACGTTGTAGGTCTGATCCAAACACCATTCAAACAGGGAGGAAGACTCTGAATGAACAGAGGATCAAGTTCTTTTTTTCTGTGTGCACGGAGGTGAGTTTTAAGGTTGAGGTCCAAATATGTATCTAGTTTTAAAATATACATATATACACGTATTCAGTTTTAAAATATGCAGATAATATCATTGGGCAGCAATAATATATATACCTATAATGTCTTCCACAAATGAGTTAGGAGAACATATAAAAACACATAATGCATCACTACCATTGTTTATAAATTAAGTAGGTAAGGACTGCTACTGGCATTGCAGAGGGGACTCTGAAACACAGAAGGAATTAGGAGGCCTGCAAAAGGTGAGACAAAGTCCACAAATTAATCAGAAACACTGCTCCCAATCTTGTGCTGTTATCGCTGCCTGAGGGCATCCCACACTTGCTGGACATTATGATCTGCTCTTGGTACAGCACAATGTTAACAATGTCAGCTCAAGAGTGGGAATATCTGTCTTCTGAAGCGCTGGGAGTTTACTCCCCTCCTTATAATAATCAGCACGATAGCTACTTGAACGTACCATCAGAAGATTGTAAATCCTAGCACACTACTTCAAGAGAAGGCTAGATCACAGCTAAGAAAGAAAATTTCATGTTTACAAGGTATTTTCAGACACAGCTGGCTCTGTGGAATATGGTCTCTTGTTAGCGTTTAGCATGGAAAAAATGCACAGTCTGTCACATACCTTCAGCATCCATCACAGTAATGGGGGTAGTTACCTTTTTTTTTTTTCCACTATAAAACTCTTCATGTGCCACAAAACCAGATATACTCAAGTACAACTCTACATAATGTTGCCCACAGAGCTGGGGATTTCCTTTTCTTCCAATACTGTATTCTCTTGTAAGATCCAAGCTGACTGGAAGCCCAAAGCTGGGGAAGGCATTTGGACTGGACTGTCAGGGATCCCCACCCAGAATCACAGACAATCCCGCACCACAGACAGAGGATGACTATCACAGCTCAATAGCAAATTCCAGCCCCCTGTTTTTTCATTCCCTTTGCTAAAAGAATATATCCCAAAGCACGTTCCTTACCTAAATATTGAGTGGAGACAGGAAGGCAGAAAAGCAACATGCTGCCAAGAGAGTTTTGTTATCAGGGCAATGTCCCAACACCATCTGGACCTCATCAGCACAGTTCTGCTCCCCTCCAGATGAAAGGAGACAACATACAACCTCAAGGCATGAACTCACAATCCTTTGCACATTTCTCACCTGAAGGAAGATTCACATTGCAAAGAAATGCCAAATTGAGAAACTGAGTTTGGAAACGCTTGGTTCAGATAGCAGGACTCTGTAGCGTTTGTCTGAATGTGACACTGAAAACCAGTCAGCAGTGACCCTTGTAGCAGACCCACCACAAACCAGGCTGTATGAGCAAGAGATAGCCAGCAGGTCAAGATCAGACATTATTCCTCTCTGCTTATTTGAAACTCCTTATGAAAATCTCAGGTACCTCCCTTACAGACCACGAGAGAACTGCCAACGGAAAGGAGAGAGGCCAGCAGAGGACTGGTAACATGGCTGGGGAACGGACTGGATAAAACACTCAGAGAGACCAAAGAAACTGGGTTTCGTGTACCCTGCTGAGGAGAATGCTGATGGGGGAATCTAACTGCACACTTACAGTACCAAAGGGAAGGTCACAGAGGAGAACAAAGCCCAGTGTTTCACAAGCCAACTCTGGTACCACCTGGATTACAAGAAGAGAAATACTGCAGGGCCCAAGTTATTGCATGTGAAGAAACTACAACTAAACTATAGCCTCTGACATAGGGAGTGACTGTCAACATGCAAACCTGCTAAGGTATTAGTTTATTATTACTATTATAAACCAAACACCCACTTGCGTATCTATGCAGTATGCTTGTACATACTAACAAAAAACAAACAGGAGGATTACATGTAGATCTGCAAGCAGCAATGCAATACTTTGCAGAGAGAACCTGGTAGGAAGATGACCTGTTAGAAAGCTACTGGCCAAATGATGGCCTACTCCAAGACAACGTGAACTGTGCAGTGCACTTCAGCCTTCTACCTCCAAGGAAGGACGCTTCTTTGAAATACAAGTGTTTTCAAAAGCAACGCGATGTCTATGCATATACTGTGAAAGCAAGAGAGCTCAGCAAAGCAACAATAAAATAAGATTGTCATTATGATCTCAGGTATCACTGTTTACACATTTGGCTTCAGCCACTCATGTTCTATTCCGTTTTCTTGGAAACCCTGCCCTGCACATGGTACTGTACTATGCAAACGTGTTTTTCCTGACATTTGGCAAAAGACTGAAAGCTGCAAGGTTGAGTCACATGTGAGAAGATGGGTCATCATAAAAGTACGTGGGGGTTCTTCTCATCTTGCCACGAACAAAAAACATTTCAGCAAGTGAGGCTGAGCAGCCCTTGAGAAAGGTTTTATAAAACCTTTACACAGAATCACTTTCCCGTTGTAAGTTAGCATTGTTGTTCAACACAATGGCCTTCACTTAGCAGGAGCCAAGGGTCAGCAGTCTTTTTGTGGAAGGTAAGGAAGGTGCCTCAGCACTACAAGCAGTTAAGTAGATAAAACATTTTAGTTGAAAGAGAAAATACCTGCTTGCAATGACATATGAATGGTTTTATAGCTGGTACTTTGTGTGCGGCTATACTGCAAGGTTGAGTTCTTCTGAACGCTCATTCCGTGCTTAACACAAGGGAAATGCGCAGGTTCATAGCTTCCTCGACTTCATGAGCTCATCTCAGCTGGGTCTGAGGTTACACGGTCAGCGTACAGTAATGATGTGACTGCAGCCAGGTTTGCCTTATGCCTGCTCCTCCACTGGCTCCCTGCAGTTTCTGCGGTGTCATGGCATCTCCTTGTCAGAAGTGCAAGGTTTGACAAGGCCTGGATTTCACCTTACCTTTTTTTTAGCAACTCAAGTTTTATTATATTCTCACTTCCAGAATCCCTCAGTTTTTAGAATCAGGAAAAAGAGAGGCTGAAATAATTAGGCCTCTATCACAGTTACACTTCGGTGGAGAAGGCAGAGCCTTTTTAGCTACAACCCTACATAAACTTCTCACTTCAAAAAATGCACTACAGTATTTTAATAGCGTTATCTTGGGTATGCTAGTCCCTTTCTCTGGAAAGAGCCGGTCTATCAGCAGGCTCCCTGAAAAGATGACTAACCTGAAACAGTTTGAGTTTTGCTTCTGCAAATCCAGTAATCCAAGTAGCAGGTTCTGTGAAGAGTTACAGCATGAAACAGCGTCTTCATATCAGCATTTCTGCCTCCCCTCTCTTAATTACTGCACTCTGATCCCATGCATCTGAACTTTATAAACACCCTGCAGAATGACTTTGCATTACCTACATAAACGTGTTTTAGCAACTTGAGTGATACACAGCAGACAAGAGACTTCCCAAGGAGAGACAAAAGGCTATTAATTCTATTTAGCTGCACATATAAAATATGCAGCAAATAACAAACACGTGTGCACATACACAGCCCTCCCAGAGGACAAAACTCAGAAGTAAAAAACAGGAATGACGGGAAAAATACGGTACTGCTGAAAAAACATTAAGATTTAGAAGTAAAGATCAAATGTTTGCCTGTGAGAATAGGAGAAAAAAAACAACACAGCAGGATCAGAGAACACTCCCTTGTGCGTGGGGCTCCTGCCGTGATACGGAGCAAGGAGATGATGTTCAAATGAGATGGTTATTTTGACAATAAGGAGTACTGTGCTAGTAGGTGTTTCATATGGAAAGCAGGAAGTACTCTCCAAACAACAACTTGGGGTGTCTGGTGGCTAGCACTAACCTTTTCCTAGGTATGAAGGAACATATGGATGTCTGCTTTTACGATTATTTGTTGGGAAGGAAGGGTGTCCACGATACCCACTGATTTAAAAAAATATATATATATATAATGGAAGAAGCTGTCATTATCCACCAACCAAATGACAAGGAAGGTCAACCATAGCGACTGACCGATTGAAAAATGAGATTTATAAAAAACAATCAGATGGATAGCTTGTACAGATGAAATACTGCAAACAACACATAACGCACCAGGGGATTTATTAATAAAACTGATTTAATTTTCTAAGCCTTAGGTAATTTAGAACCTGCAAGTGAATAAGAAAAAGGTTCTTCTCCTCTAGAAAGTATTTATTCTGACAAAAAATAGAAAAGAGAAAAAAAAAAAAAAAAAGAAGGAAAAAGCCTTCCCCACAAAAAAAAAAAAAAAGCCATCCTCCCCCCCCCAAAAACCAAAACAGAAAAGGAAACAGGAAAAAAAAAAAAACCCTTAAGGTAGCAGAGCTCTATGCTTCATAACTTCATGTACTGTGTACTGTGTTGTCAACCAGACTGGCAGATATGAGAAAGCTGACAGCTCTCCAGAGGACCCTGGCTGAAGCCGCTGTGCAGAAGTCTGGAACGGCACAGACCTGATCCCGCATGTAATGAGACTGCAGAGAGCTGGAAGGTAAACTCCCTCCCCTGGCTGCGGGAAGGAGCAGACAGGCTGTCTGCCAGAGCCTCCCGCGTGCCCCCCGCACACGCAATCGCACGCAGGCAGGCACGGGCCCTCCTTCCAGGGTGGCTTTGCTCAGGAGAGGCATCCTCGTGGGGAGGGCCAATGGGGAGGTTTGGGTTCTGCTCGTCAGAAACGCACTGCAAAAAGCACTGAATTACATTACATTAAAAAAACTTGCACTCAAAGCATCTGACACATGGATCCAGAGAATATACAGTCAAATCAAGGAAATACTGACATGTCTGTGCTCCTCCTTTATGCCGTAGGTTAAGCACACTGGAAAAGCCTCATTAACTGGTGACAGTTTTAGCTGAAGGTCCTGTGCACCAGGCTAGCTGAGAATATTAGGCCTCATTAAATTAAAAAAAAAAAAAAAAAAAAAAAAGAACAAACATAGCTACTCTAATACTCCAGTCACTTTGTCTAATTCCACTTTAATCAGTATCTATGTACGTGATCTCTTGCAGTCATTGTGGAACCATCCCAAACACACACATTTCATGCTACCGAATAACTGAAGGCAGTCCACACAACCCATGAACCCCTCTTCCCCCCCCCCCCGCCGCCCTCCCTTTCTTGCATATACTAGCCCTTCAGGGCTCTGGAGGAACAAAGGGACTGCGGCTGATGATTTGGTGGCAAATCCGGAGGTGCCTAGCTCAAAGTGAGGTGTCAGAGGAGCAATGGACAGTCAGTAGCTAATAATTTCCCCTCCTTGTGGTATGACACGATATATATGAGCGCTTTCCCGCTTGCTGCAAATTCACCACCACCACCTGTAATGAACAACCAAATCCTAGCAACACTACGCGACTTCTCTTATTGAATGCATCCCACTACTGCGCTGAGGTCAGCTCACAGCACTCTCAGGCTCTCTCTGATCTATATTGGAAATAAATGGCCTGCCTCTGCAGGCCAGCTACTCTGTAAATCCAGTGTAAAGCTGCTGAGGAGGCCGAGGGTGCTTGTGGCAAGCTAAAGAGAGAGTGAGCCACAAGTTGATGCCGAGCTCTGTGTTTGATGCCTACAGCAGGAACTATCTTGCCATATCTGCTCATCATTTCTGACTTAATGGGATGGAGGCTCAACAAAAGAGGCTGCAAAGGACAGCTGCCACCCCAGTGTAATGCAGGTATCAGATCATTCCTAGTTCAGTGAAACACTTTGTATTTCCAGTGGTATGCTGGCGTAAAAGGCGCAGAATGGGAATGGGTTTGCAATCTTTGCTCGTTTCTGACAGAGCACCAGCTTTTTTCCAGGAGGGTCACACTACCTCCACATACGATGGAATTCATAAACAAAGCTGTGCATTAATATACATACATACCTAAACAGCACAAGACAGAAGGTACAAGAGAACATCTGATTCTTTCCATAACATAACACGCACAGATGTGACCACATCGTACCTCCCCTGACACACGACCTCTCTGACTGCATCGCAGAGTCGTACCTTCCTTTAAGGTGTGCGAATTCAGTGCAGTAAAATATACTGCGGATGACACTAATAGACCATGGAACACCTTGGAACAACGGATGGGAAGATTACAGCCAGGTCTGTGCTCCTCTATCAGGGCTCTGAGGGCTGAGTGGCCCTGCCTGGCCGCACTGAGGGACAGCCACGCTGATCCCACTGATGTGGGCAGCCAGGCCCCAGGCTTGTAAGGTTTGTCTATCAAATGTCTTCACAGGCAGTAGGAGGAAGAGTCCTTTTATTCATCAACAGTTTAAGCTTGTAAAGAAACACTTGAAGAGAAAGGAAGCAGAACTTCATTTTTCAAAGTGCTGAGACAGAATCTTTTATTCCCATTAAAGAGAACTTCAGTGGCATTGCCAAATGACTTGAATAGGGGAGGGAGTGCGAATTCTGCCTCTGCTCAGCCTGACAGATGTAACGAAGGTAGGCGACCCAGCACATGCTTTTTACTGCACATCTTGAAACCAGACTCTGCAGCTTCCATTCATGTGCTCATTCTTGCTAACGTGCCACTTTCTCTTTTTCTACCCTACTGTTCTAACGCGTTGTTGTTGCCTTTTCCAGGAGGTAATTAATGCATGAATTATAGCAAAATTAAGCAATCAGAATACAAACACAGAAGTAACAGTGCACTGGAAGATATTAGTTATTCCTTTTAGACATCCATCTGCACATTCATCTGGCTTCCACCGGCCAGAGCCAGCCTGGCCTCCAACACTGGGACCAAGAGGACACTTCTTTGGAGCAGAGGTTCCCAGGAGGGAGAACACACCAACGGTGACAACGTTTTGACAGATATGCTTCTGTGGTGTCACCATCACCCTCAGCCAAGTGATCTCAGACACTCATGCACAGCATCCCCCGAACTGATCACAGAAGTCATAATGCTCCGCCTTTTCTCGCTTTCTCCTGCACCCAAACAGACCACCTCCCGTGTGCGGGAGTGTTCGGGCAGTGCTGGTGAAACCACCAGCCTGGGGAAACTGCAGCTTACTCACCTCCATCACACTGCTCTCTGCCTTCCCTTGTGCTCATCACTTAGCAAGTCACTCAGAAACTGACAGTGGCTTAAAGTGCTTTCTGTCTCTTTGCTTTCCTCAAAGCCACCAGAGAGACAGGTTCAAAGGACTGCTCAGAGCATGCCCCTGCCACCTGTGTTCTTACTGCCCCTCTGCAAGTGTGCTTGCTCCATCAGTTACACAGGGGCAAGAGGGCTCTGAGCCTCTAGGAGCGACCTTTTGTGACACCCTCCTGTACCGTACAGGCACCTGCAGCTCTGTATGCCCCGATGCGACCCTCCCTGCTCCACCCCTACATACCGAGGCGTGCACACAGACACATGTAAGCATTCACTGCTGCAGCTTAGGCTGATGAAAAGAGCAGCTTTACAGAAAACCCCTCTGGGACTGACTGTACATTTCTGCAAAACTGCCTCTACAGCACGTAAATAAATAAATAATGTGCTCCTTGTTTTTTGATTTAGACAGTAATTTCCTTTTTAATAACTATCTGCTTTCACAGCACACTCACCAGCTCAACAGTATTTAACAGGAGGCTTGTACTATTTTCAGGGGACTTCAATTATGAATTAGACTGTAAACTTCTTCCTCTTTTTTTTTTTTCCCCTTTTCTCTAACACTTCACCAAGTGCCAGCATATTCAAATTCCTCTTCAAACAGATGTATTGCTTCAAGTTTGTACATAAGGGAATGGGGCTATTCTCTCCCTGCCTGATTCTACTGTTCTCCTCAAGACCATCAGATTTGAAAACAAACCTAAACAAAAAAAACCAACAAAATGAGCAAAACAAAAGAGCATGCTAAGAAGTCCAGGTACCAAACAAACACTGAGATGAAACCCTTGTTTCAATCATCCAATGTTCCTTCATCTGGCTACATACAGCGTATTTGGTTGAAATGATCAGAAATACTTTAATATCTGTCACCTCTGCCCATTTTAAATGCTAAAATGTATTTGACTTTGTAATGAACTGCAGAGCTGTTTATATAACCTCCATGTTTTAGAATTAAGCTATCATCCCCAGAAAATCATTCATTACCACCAAGTTTGGTCGTTAGAGTCTACGGCAAGCATGAGGGCAGTTAACTCTAACAACACGACTGTTAAGTCCAGAAATGACTTATTCCCAGAGCCTTCTCTTGTTAGATGCGCCATTCCTTAGAGGAGAGTTTTATAAAACACTTTAAAAGTTACATCTCCAACTGATCATGAATTAGTTAACATCAAAACTAGATGGCATAAAGTTCCCAGGAGAAAGCTGTACCCTAAAAGGGCCAAACAAGAGGACAAGCCTCATTTAGACGTCAGTCACCACCTGCAGGCCAGTAACAACAAACCTGGTGAAGGGGAACTGCTGTCACAGAGAATCACCCACAGCACATCCAAATCTGGCAAGAGGGGTCAGGAGTGAAGTGATTCTCTCACAACACCACTGCCAACGAGCACTGGTCAGGCATGATGGGGAGCCAGCCAAATCCTCTGGCTTGCCAGTCCTACAGAAGGCTATTGACAACAGACACACAAAGCATAGGCATTCCCAGCCATTTCAGCTCCTGTGCTTTGCTCGCATGACAATCTGCTGGTTAAAAATGTTCAGCTGACTGTCTCCCTGGAGGCCAAAGCAATAAACCTTACCCTCTGTTTAGGAAGAGGGCGGAGATTTATTCTGATACTGAAAACGAAGCAGACATGAGTTACGCTTCAGGACCTCATTCACCACATGGTCTGAGTTTTGAGAAGGAGAGAAACGTGAAATGAAAGGGCTTGTATTTGGCTTCGAACCCTAGCAGCAACCAGCTGATTAAAGCGGAATCTGTCATCAGGTGTCACTGTGGCCACGTGGCTGGAGTTGACTGCAGGTAACAGGCCAAATTCAGACTGCATTTATGAAGATGGAACTCAAGACTAGAAATAATTCCAGTTGAAGTTGGTCTGAGTTTTGTTCACACTGCATGAATCACAGGAGTTTAGATGGCAACAAAGGATGGTGGCTTCCTTGCACAGGGAACTTGACATCCATCCTACCACTTACTGAAGGGAAGGGCTGTGTTTCCCACAGCCCTGACCTTTAGTCAGTTGCTGGCAGGACCGCAAAACTGGTGTGGCATGATACCCTAAGAAGTCAAACGTGCCTTGATTTTTCTGCCTGCATAAATATCTCATTAGCTAGCGAATGCCTCAATACATGCTATAAAAGGGGGCTTATTTCCTGAAGTCTGCTGGGAAGTGTGGGGAAAAGGCAACCCGTGTCTTCAAGCACGGCAGGGCACAAGCTGCACTTGTTTGTAAAGCAAACTGCTGTAAGACAGATTTACAAGACTACCTTCAGAAAAGGAGTCAGAGGCTGCTGCTTTTCTACTTAAACACATTTCTAAGCAGTGAATATGCTTATAATTTTGTTCATCTTATATTCAGTTAACAGGTATATACAATTATACTGTTACATAAATTTCAATATTTATATACTATTTATATTTTATAAATAAACGTATGTTACAAAAATATTCTGCGTTAAGTTCATTTAACCAAGAAGGAAGATTTGCCTTTCAATTTTAATTTTTACGCTCTCAAAGTTCTTCTAATATTAATATTGGATCTGAGTAGCTCTACTGGAGAACGTAATGCTGAAGAACCACCAGGCTTTTAAGACGATGGCTCCACATTTGCAGCCACCAAGCTTTTAAGGCCTTGGTTCTATGTAAGTCTATTTTCAGTTTTTGTGTTATACACCCGGAATCAACCATATGTCGCAGCCCTGATACTAGTGCTCAGACTTCTTATCAGCTCGAAGTTTAATATCACGCGATAACATCAGTGTGTGCTGTCAATGGAGTCAAAATATGAATATATTGCCAGACAGCAGGAGGATTTATTTTCATCCTCTCTGAACACAAGCAAGCACAGCTATATGTATGGTACAGTCAGGTAGGGAGGGAAGAGTGCTTTTTCAAAGATACAAAAGGAAACGTTGCCCAGTGCCTTCCCATTATCTAATGTATGCATTTTGTATATGCTAATGACATCTGTGGATTTAGCTGCTCTAGAGACAACAATATATGCACTGCCACCCCCCACCCCACCAAGAAAGTGTCTGTAACACCTCCATTGTACTAGCACTTTCAAATTTTTCTGATAGGAAATGAAACTCAGGTAGTAGTACAAAGTCAAAAAAAAAAAAAAAAAAGCCTATTGCCTATTTTTTCTCTACTACTGATGTGGAAAAGAACAGCTGAGAGCAGAAACACACAGCAGAAACAAACCCATCAGGCAGTGACAGAAACAAAATTACTTGATCTCTTTCTGGTAGACCGCAACTTCAAGGAGTCACCAGTATTAAGTGGCGTTTGTACATTTTCACCAGCCACGAATGCAGGTTGCCACTCACTTGAACTGTTGATCCGGTAGCTGAGCTTGACAGAAGAACTATGGCGCCTTTTAATTCCACGTGGGCCAAAGTCGAGCAGCAAGAGAGCATTATGCTATTACTGTAAATTACACTGACAGTGGAGGGCTGCTGGGGTTATATGGAATAAGCAGTGCTGCACAGCCACCAGTAGTAGAAGTAATTAGCTGGTGTAATGAAGAGCGAGAAAACGTAGGAGAGCGTTGGACAGCAGCGTTGTACTGTCAGCATTATCATTCTCCAAGGCTTCAAGAGAACAATGCACTGCTGAGCCTCTGGTAATCTCTACACATGGCTACCCATGAAGATAGTAATTAAGAAATGTCATTGCCTCCTTGGGAAAATACCATCGCGTCTCAAAAGAATGATGATAATCTCCATAACAGCCCTGTTCTCTCTCTCTTCTCTTTGTTTTGGTGGGGAGTAAGAATGCGTGACAACGCACTCTAAGCTAAATGTGCTTTTGTTCTTCCCTTTGTTACACATCAACCCAAACAAAATGTGTCGAGCCAAAACAAAGCTAGATTTAGAAGCAAGTGCATGCACCCTCAAAGCCCGTATTACCAGGCGAAGCCAAATCTGTGGTGGGCATCCCTACTAAAAAGGAAGAAGAAATTTTAAATTCCTGTGGAAGGAATTCAGCATCTTACCTAAGAGAGGCAAAACCTTACAGAGTTAATTCCCTGAAAGCAAGGCCTTTAAAGGTACTTCTAGATGTGAGGAGGACTGAACAATTTGGAGAAAGAGGCAGAGCCACAGCCTTCATCCAAGGGCCAGAGGAGTCAATGCAGGACTCTTGTTTCAGGTCTGACTCCAACTGAAGAGAAGCATCCCTGCAGTAGTGTTCTGTAGTGCTTCCCAGGAGAAAGATCTGTACTTCCAGGCCAACACAAACAAGGCGATGGCTAGTTTTCCAGCGCTGGTCCAGAACGATATCATCCTTCACTAAGCCACCTTTGTATCATATACATTTTTTGTCAATCTGTCATGAAAGACTGGCCCTGTTAACTGACACAGTGCCTGAAAACCTATAGATACAGTTGATCTTAGAGGTTACTACCTAAAGTTTTTCCACGTGAATTTTTAAAAGAACTTCCATACTGCTTGGGAACAAAGCAGGAGGCTGCGTACTGCCAGAGAGCAAAGCAAGGCCACTGTCAGGATTCGCTGAGGGAGCTAAAAACATCTCTGCCATTCTGTCTCTCCCTGCCTACTTGTTATAAACCACTGGAAATGCATCAGGACTGACATATATCTTGCTTGTCACAGTTGTGTAAGTATCAGAAACCCCCTTACAAAAGGTATGATTAATTACACAAGCAAGGATTTCAGAGAATATCACAGAAAGAGCTTTAGTGCAGTAGTCTGCTAATGAGGCTGATAAATTCAAATACTTTTTTCCTCCCTCAAAATTTCATTCCAGGTTGTTTACTCTGCTCTCTGAAATTAAGCAGTTGTGTCTACACAGCTAACGTACCTTTGATTCTCCAGTTCACTGCTCATTTGGATTGTACTGGAGGTAAATATTTGTGGCTGGAAAGTAGACAGTCGAGAGCTGAAATGTAACAATTGCTATTTCTGTTTATTCCAGCCTGCTTCTCAGAGAAAATGGAAAAGGTGAGATTAGAAACACTTTCACGTAAAAGGTTGCTTTCAGGTTCTGTTACACAGTGCAAAAGGTCCTGGTTCCTCACTTGGGCTTCTCAAACACTTCTACAACTCACGATCAGTACTGCTACTCACACATTTTATTCTACAAACCTTTGGGCAGAAACACAGCATGGGTCGGTGTGTTCTGAGATTCTGGGCAGTTCTTCTGCAAGTGCGATTACATACAGAATGTTGGTGACATGCTGAAGGAATAAATGAGGGGGAAAAAAATAAATAATATTTCCTTTTCCAGCCTCAACTGATCATGGTAACTGTCATTCTCCAAAGGAGCCTGATGCAGCCCTGTTAGCTATCTCTAGCTTCCTAATTTCAAGACATTATCCAGTGACACTGCTGGTTTAGTCCGGTATTCCCCCTCAGGATATATCTGAAACCAATCAGGTAAGTAACTAAGCAAAAGATAATCACAGTGAGGTTAAAAATATAATGGAAAAATGAATATTTTAAAAGAGCTGAATACACAGTTTGGAGAATGATGGAAAATGACATCCTCACGGGCAGATTCAGAAAGAAGGGGTAGAAAAAAGCAAGACTTTTTTGATGGCTCTTGGAAAAGAGGCTAAGTATTTTTAATTTTGACATTAAATTATTGCAAGTATAGTAAAAAAAAAAAAAAAAAAAAAATCTATTAAAAAGTCCAAATGGAGAATTGCCACCACAGTAGACTCATAACCTTGCCTGTAAGAGTTGCAATCCCTGCAAAGGCTGTATTAAGGGCTCTCCTCTGTACTTTTTCTTTCCCTCTACCAATAACAAATACCATTTTTTCTTTAGCTACAGATTATTGATTTGTATGTATACAAAGAGCATTTGGCATGCAATTCCCTATGTTAATGATGTCTCTGAGATTTTTTCTGTGAAAGCTGTAAAAAAACAGAGGTATGACAAGGACTTAATGAACTGATAAAGGCTGAAAAAGCAGCAAGGATACTAAACCTCCCATTGATTTCATCTACAACATAAATGCTACAGCAGTGGGCTATGTTCCTTCCTGCCCATTTCCACTCATCTCTGTTGTTCTGCCATTGACTTCAATGGAACCCTCACCTTAATCTAGGAATGTCCAGATACGGGAAAAGGAAAACCATTTTTCCTTGGATTACTAAGCCTAAAAGTGAAAAATCTCCCCAAGAAATCATGTGCGTAAGGCCCCCAGCCTGGTTCTGAAAGCCAGCCCAGGCAGTCTGGATGAATACTTATATACCACAACTGATCAGGAAAGTGTTCCTCACAATAAGCGATGTGCTTTAACACCTCTGGCAGGCCTAACCTCTAGTAGTGTAGTACTTTATTAGCTTGTGCAAATCCCCATAGATGCTTTGACTTCAGTGAATTTGCACCTAAAAGGAACTCACATATTTTGAGAGGGATTTACAATAAGACATAAAGCCCTGAGTCTGCATTATTTTGCCTAAATACCAGACTGAATGGAAGATCCAACTTGATTCTCACCGTCCTGTAAAGCCACTCCATTTTCTGTGACGGCTCCCCAGGAGCAAAGAAACAGCTTCAAAACGATGCAGAAGCACTTACCTTGAATACTCCAGGCCCCATTGAAACAGACTTATTTTGTGGGCTACTTCACTAGGATGCTATAAAATGGAGAAAAGAGAGAAGGCTAAAAAATGCATGTGGTGGAAGGGGGCAGAGGGGAGTTATATTTAATAGGCTATAAAATTCTGCCTGACTCAGATCAAATGCTTCTGTCATTGCTGTCAGGGAAAATTACAGCAGATCAGTATTAACAGTTCATTCTTTTGAAGCTACAGTCCCACTTCTTATATTGATTTGTAGCAACGGGTCAATACAGAAACCGCTACAAAATGCATTTACATGTGCCTATATGAGTCGCAGCCAACAACGTTAAGTCTGTGTGCATGCATGTGAGCATTTTGTTTCATTTTTCTCCCATTTGCCACATGAATGTCTTTTCAAATACATTCATTATTGTGACAACAGGTTGAATCTGCAATTCACCATCTGCCTAAACAGCATTAACCTTCATGCAACCTCGTATTATCATTGTTAGGCTTTGTCTGAAATTTAAAATCTTCCTAATACAAGCTGGGGGCAGCCCTTCCCTTAACATCGCCCCTTCTATGGTATGCACAACTATCTTCAAGTGCAACTGGAAACCTGCATTTGAGGTTGATTTTATTTACAGGAACGTGCTGGGTGTTAGTGACCGCCTTGTACCACTGGACGGTCTTTGCACACCCAACTCTGCCTTGCAGTGGCTGCAGATTCTGAGCAGTGCTGCTGGGCTGCAGAAGCACATCACCTAATTCCTTTTCCTCCCTTTCCGGAGACACAGGTACACAGGTACAAGATTTGCCAACCACTTTAAATAGCACAGTGCCATTCCTACCAAATCTTTTCAACAGACTGCAAGTAGCTCTGGCCATTTAGAGTGCCCTCTGAAAGACAGTGGAGCCCCTTTAGTGGGAGCATTAGCACAGCCTTGGGATGCAAGGTAAGCACTGTAAGGCAGTGGGCACCACAGCCTGTGTTCATTCCCTTGCCAGCAACACTACAGAAAGAGCCTGAGAAAGTTCAGGGAGCACTGAACTCACCCCACCTTTTTTCACGAGAGCAAAAAGCCCGACCTAAATCTAACCCTCCTGACTAAAAGGTGATGACAGAAGCACTTAGAGCATGTGCGCAGCTGAGTAAAGGATCAGATTTATTACTTTACAAAAAAACAAAACCTTGTATCAAAGACAGTATTTTAAATCAAAATCCAATTCAGAAATGTGTCTCTAAAAGTGCCTCACAGTTTAATAAGCCAGGTTATAGCATCTCTGCATCACTGTTTGAGAGGAGGAGGACGGTAAGCACCTTCCGTGTTTCAGACACACAGCATGTGTGTGGCTCGGCCTGCAGCTGGCGTGTTTGCAACTGGCATTCACTCCCAGCATGATCCAGTCAGCAGAGATTCCAGTTCAGATAAACACCCTGTATATGAAGCGGCACATCAAGCCCTTGCTCAAGGCCCCCTTCCTCAATCTCAACCCAAGTCAAAGCTCGCTTTTCAGTTATAGTGAATTCAGAAGCACCTGATGTGGGAGCACAGTTTTCTCTGACCTTCAGCCAGCCGAAAAGCTTCACAGCTCCACCTTCCAGGATTCAGTACACAACGAGACAGAGACAACCCTGCACAGTGCTACCTGCTATTTCTCCATGTCATTCAAACTCAAATTGCCTACACAAGGTAGCACTGGAGATTGATTTTTTTATGGTCCTGGGCAGAGTAGCTGAAGAACCACTGACAGAGCGAGCAGCAAACAGCACATAATCCCCAGCCACAATGCTGCTAGCCCCCTGCTCAGTTCTAAGCAGCCCTTTCGAGTATTGCTACAAAAATCCATTAGCAAAATATTGCCCTACTTACTGTACAATTTACTTTCACTGTCCATTACTAGCCTGTACTTTGCATTCAGAAATTCAGTTGGTAGCGAATGGCCCTCGTTCACACTATCTTTGAAATCTAACCTTTCATCAGTGTGTGCCTTGGATGGACTTTTTTCACTGATGAGGTATGATCCTAACTGCTCCAATGTGACCATTTTTCCCCTTTGTGATTTTATCGGCATAAGGAAACACTGCTATGGAAATAAAATAAAAGGCAGCCACTAGAATTAATCTCTCAGACATTCTTGGATCTTTGGGAAAACTGGATCTGGGTCCAAATTCAGCAATTTCTGCTCTCTGGCCTTGATCAGAGCTAAGTCTTCCTGCACTGAATGGAAGTCATCACACCTAGCAGTAATTAGTGCTGCACAGGGATTGCTGGGGGCCAGGTCCTGCAGAGGCTGAAGGACGAATCTGAGCATTTGGATACCAATGATGGCAAAGATGTGTCATTTTGAAAATAAACATCTTTGTTTTGTTTCTGCATGCTTGTTGTCTATAAATGCTTTAGCTAAGCCTCAATAGCTATATTTCAGTGGGAGAACATTATCTGTTGACAATTATGCAATTCTATTAACATCATTGCCTTTTTAATCTATGAAAGGTTACATTAAACAGAAAGAAGGCACACAGGAGACTACAGAAAGGAAAGTACCTACCCTTTTAGGAAAAAGAAGATTATTCAAATGATCATCCTGACATTTATTTTTATATGAAGGAAAATAGAACAAGAAACACAGCAGGGTATTTTGGTGACCTGAATACCAACAGAAAGTAAATTAAAACTCACACAATAAATGCAAATGACAGGACAGGCTCTTTCCTTTGCTCAGAATTGTTTACAAGGGTGGAGCGAATAAGGCAAAGTGAAAAATGGTTGTTCTGTAGACTTGTCTGCACCAGCTATGGCGGAACTGCATGACAAAGTAGGATGAAGACAGAAGGCGATGATCTACTGCAAGCTACCTTACTGCAATCTCTTAACTGTCCACAGAAACTAGGCAAACCTCAAGCAACAGCTACTTTTGAACTGTTAGTAGTTTACGAACACAAAGATACACAGCTACCAGCTGACACTTATGCCTGGCAGTGGTCAGGATTTCCAGCACGATTTCCAGCAGCAAAGCCAGGAACACAGCCTTTCCCATGGGCACAAGCCCTGGAACCATGTCTCCAAATCCAGGTACCTAAGGGAGCCTTCCAGAGCGAAGAGGAGCTGCAGGGCTTCTCTGCACCTGGAGCTGACGTGTTATACTGCTGTTGGAAAGATGATGTGAACGGAAAGTTGCTGCTTCTTAGTTCACAGAAAGGTGGGAAAACAAAGTTGTAATTAATCTAATAGGTTATACAGTCTGAATACTGTGCTCAACTCTACCCACAAGGCTGCCTAACCAGGATTACTGTCTCGGTGTCTGAAAAACTGTCTCAGTGTCTGAAAAAAACACTGCTTTAATTGCTTCCAAAATGCTACCTTTCAGCTGGAGTCTCTGTCTGCAACAGCACACTAAGTTCTGGAAGTGGTAAATGCCACTCTTACTGAGTTCTGGTGGCTTGCAGTTGTTAATCAACTCTGGGGGGAAGAGTGGGCAAATATATGGAGAAGAATGGTTCCAAAACTGAAATTCATGTGCACATATGTTTTTCATCAAGCACAGGCAAGCGACAGTTGAGACACCAGAGAATTTACTGATGCTTAGGACACTCTGCAATTGACTGTCTTTCCTACCTTAGAGACCCCATTAGTTATTAGCGAGATTTTAGAAAAATCTGTTTACTACCATTATCTATTCAAGTACATCTGGATAAGCTTGTGACCTATAGTTAAATGGCTCTTTGCATCACTCAAGTACCCTTTATCTTCCCTTTCCAACGCTATGCTCCTATTGTACTCAGTACAGGAGGGATTTGTAATCACAACCCAGACAGTAGAGAAAAGGGGGTTAGTTTTTGCACGTTCTGCAAGTGCTTGAAAGGCTGTACGTTGAACAGAGGGGGCACCTGAAGCGAAACAAGAGGACATCGTTCTTAAGAGCTGAGACTATGTTTTGCAAAAGTTGAATTATGACAAAACTTCTAGAGAATTCTAGCAACCGCACCCCTTTTCAACATTAGGGCAAAATCACTAAAAGCTAGATGAAGACTTCCTACAGATGGAAAACACTCTGCTCCACGGGTATGAGTAGAAGCATTGTAAGCTGGTTCTTGGAATTCATGCCCCTACCAAGGAAACCACATCTGTAAAAATGTGCGTATGCAGACCTTAGATTTGTCACTGTCCCTCACTTGCCCTTTTCCTACTTCTCATCTTCCAACTTGTACTCTGGCACATGGCTGCTGTCAGACAGAGGCAAAGAAGGATTAGTAGTTCAGTATGCAGAGCTAAGAAAAGGCAGTATAGGAGTATTTTTTATACTTCATTTTGTAGCTATAACGGCTATTTATAACCGTGCTCCTCACAGAAGTTTTTGCTTGCCTTTTACTTAGCAGTCAGAATTACTCAGTCTGGAATTGCATTTCCTCGTCCATTTCTACTCTACCTGAAGTGACTGCTTAAAACTAGTTATAATATAAATGATGGGTAATGCCTGCTGAAAGTCGGTATCTATATGGACCAGTACTCAGAAAAAGCCTGCACAGAATCTTATTTCATTTTTGACTGGAAGGAATAGGATTCAGGCTTATAATAAAAGCAATTACACAACTGAAAAACTTACATTGGCCTGCATGTTCTTCCTTAAGTGCTCGGAGGTGGTGAACATTGATTAAGTCACAGAAACATCAGTTAGAAGGGACCTCTGCACATCCACTCCAGTCTCCTTCTCAAGCCATGACTATTACCAGTGCTCACTAGTTCTCCAAACCAAACTACTAATTTGCAAACACTGCTTTATAAACAATTCATTTTTTTTTCACGGTTAAGTCAAATATCTATTAAAAGAATCAACCCTGAAAAAAGTCCACCCTCCAGCACAGTGAACACCCTCTTTTTATTGTTAGAGAAGCACAGGATGGTCTAAGATTGTTCTAAAATTTCAGAAAACATTGAATTTGGCTTACCATTGTCTTTACCAGAATGGCAGCACCAGTACTACCCTCACCTTATACAAGCCTGAGCGAGGGCCAAACCCACGAGATCTGTGCAGTTCCCAGGAATGTGTTCTCCTTAAGTGCAATAGCAACAATCTAGGATTGCTGCTCTATGAAAAGGAAGGATTTAGTCAATAATTTTTTTTTTTTTTAAAAAAAGGTACTAGAGATTACACATCACTGTCTAGCTATGAAAAGGCCTTTTACCAGCTGGCTGTGGCACACAGCCGTGTTTGAGTGAACAGTCCCACACTCTCCGTGGAGAGGACAATGCTACACCACTGAGACTTGCTTATGTTCTGGTCAATCACTACCAAGCAGATCCCCTATAACCGGTTTAGCACCTAGTGGACTGTCTCTACGAACTTAAGATTTTTTTCTATGAAAAACGACATTCCCACCTGCATTCATGTTATTTCTAACAAAGTCTGCTCTGAATAAAACAGAAAACAAACTTCTGGCTGCATCAAACAGAACAATGTTTAAGACCAACAAAGACAAGTAAGCTCTGGCAAACAGGCTTAGCTTCCACTAGAGGCTGCCACATTTTCTGTGGCTCTAAGCTAATATTTTCATCCAAGTCTAAGCTATTTAGGCACTGAAGTTTTGATGAAATTCCAACAACTGTGTTGGAGAAGTGTCACTAACTTGCCAGCACCACCTACACATGCCAATGGCCAATAATCACACACTTAGGCAACATTAATACAGCCTATAACTATAGAAACAAATAACTTAGCCTCTGTGGGGGTATTAGGGGGCTATAATTTCACTTTAAGTTTCTATGACAATAACAGCCAAGAGTCTGAAGTCTGAATCAGACTGAACCTAACTGGAAGCGACGTGCCTTGGAAAGCCATCTATAACTTTTCTTTTAAATGGCACGCTGTACTAACAAATGAAATAGTTTTATATGCCTTTAAACAGTTTCCACTAAGGCTACTTCAATTTCAGAACTCATTCTTTAATTGTGATGTTATCTGAGAAGAAGCCTTTCCATACACCAAGATAAATGAGCGTCAGCGACATGATAGATGAAAAACGGAACTTGCTCTGTAGAAAGACATCAATGTATGGATACAGATTTAATTAAATTACATTTACCTGCACTCCTATGTTCCAGTCCTGCTATTAGGTCACCATACTTAAGCCCTAACACCTACCAAAGATTGTAGCTGGCCAGGAAAATCTGCTTCATGGAATGGGAAAAGCTTTGGATACATAAACTTATAGATTAAGTTTTCCTCTGATTGCTAACTAGAATGAGAAGTGCCATCTAGCTCCACATGCTGTCCAAGCACATCGGCAGCCTTTAGCAGGACTGCCAGACTGGTGTAGTAGAAAGCATGACTGTTCTGGAGGTTGCTCATTTTCAAAATGAAGGGTTGTCTTCCCCTCCCACCCCCCAACCCTTTTTTCCCCCCTTTCTTCCTAAAACAATCAGGAAAAGTACTTGGCAATAAGCCAGGGATTCTGTTTTAGAAACTGTCCAGAAGACACCCACATGAAGATTATGTATTTCATTAGTGAACCTGTACTGAGTTTTAGTAACTTGGAAAAAAAAAGTTATATTACAGGTCTGCTGAAGCTAAAATACCTGTTGCTCCTAACAACCTCCAATTTGCTGTTTGGCTCAAAATATACATTAGCAATCCCTCTTCAGGGCACTACAAATTAGACTATCTATTATAAAGTAGACTGCTCATTAATATCTGCTATCCATTTGTGGTATGTTTTTTGGCTTTATAAACCAACAATAGACTGCAAATGATGTATTATGTCAACTGTATCTGGAAAGCCAAAGGTGGTGCGACACCACAGATAAGTGTCTGTGTTGCTAATCATTCTTACCCACAGTATTTGTGAGCATCATACCTGCCTCAAACCTTTTTGACTTTACCCAGTGGGAATAGAGAGAGAATGAAATTTTAACAAATGGCTGAGATAGAAATAAAAGTATGTCCATGTATGCATGAGAAAACTGGCAATGTAACATACTCAACACAGAGATTTCACCCTGACTTTTATTCACATTCCACATTTTTAATACAAATACTAGCGCATCTCAGACTTACCACCTCTCAGCTCTGACTTAACCTCACATAATCACTTTGTTGTGCGAGTAAAAGAAACATATAGTTGGTTACCATATGTCAGCTGACAGGTGGAAATGTCTGAAGATGTGCCAATTCATATACTTCAAGGTAATAACAAGGGTAAATGATTGTCTGAAAAATGGAACCTAATCACCGCACTTATCTTCAGGTTAAGTTAAATAAACAAACCTGTGACAGGTCTGTGATACATAATATTATGAAATTCTCTCAATTTGAAACAGTCACACAGTAACACCTGGCACTTCCATAGTGTTTCTCATGAGAGGACCTCCAAATGCTTTTCTTTATTATGGGATGCAAGCTAATATGCTGGAAAGAGTTTTACTAATTTCTCAAACCTCATACCAAAAAATCTATGGAAAGGCAAGGAATAGAAGCCAGTCCTTCCTAACTCTGCCTTGCCTTTTAACACAAAATAACTCCTATTTGAATCACTTTGCCTTCCGAATCAACTCTGAGTGCAAGTGCCAATAAAGAAAGCACACCAGCAACTGGCTAGAGTAGGTTTCTGCCTAAGAATCAACGGCATTTTGCTACCCACTGCTTTAATTTAGTGATCTTTTCTTCACCTTAATTTGCTCTGGAGCAAAAATGTTCATATGGAAGATTAAAAGTCTCTCTCTTTTCATCGCATGCAGCCTGGATAGACTGAATGATTTTCATTCATGAAAATGATGAGAAACTGGAAAGCACTTCCCAACATTTACTGCACACAAACAGACTGAAAGCAAAAATGGGCTGAGGTTACCTCTACTGTGAGGGCCCGATGACTTCATCTAGTTTACTCTTCAACTGCAAGCCACTATCCATGCATCCTTAGCATAATTCCTGTACTGCATAAGCAGGCGGCATACACTTAGCACTTATGCAAAGTGCTCTGTACTGCATCTGCTTTTCTGCTTCTCATTTTGAGGATTTCCAGTTTAGATCTATTCATTGGATCAATCAACAGAACATCTGATGTTACCAAGAAAGTTCAGGAATGTCACATATAATTTCTTTCTTCATTTGCTGAGCAAAAAAATGAGGGGTCTAACACTTTGCTAATAGAAGCATGTGCATGTATATGCGCTTAAAGGAAAGGAGAGGTAAATGAATGCATCAGGGAAAAAAAAACAGAGGTTGATACATAAATTTAATTAGCAAGTTGTAAAAGGATATGAAGGTAAGCTACATCATGCTAATGCATCCCATGTGTCCATCAGGATTTTCTAGACAGTAATACAGGTAAATATGCTCTGGAGCACATATATGGTAAACCCGGTATTCCCCATATGCATCATCCATACGCGTTCAGATCAACGTTGTTGATTTGACACGCCCTGTGTTGCAGCCTTGGGCATGCTGTGCAGCCTGCACGTGCACAGAAGTGTAGGATTTCTGGACTCCCACAACCCGGAGGTGAGCTGGCCCCACAGAGCACCCACTCCAGTGTCTGAGGACTTCAGCCTCCCCCAGAGTATTACTGCAGGGTTTTTTGATGCTCCATGCAACTTTTGGTGTAATTATTACAACTATTCTGGCATATAGTACATCATTGTTAAATCCTGATATTAGTCCTTCATATGCATAAGCGCTTTCAACTTTTTTTTTTTCATTTCTCTCCCTTTCATCAGGTAATTGTGTATTAACTTCATATTGTTATGACACATCACAATGTGACATCGTATCACTTCAAGTAATGATAAAATGTAATAGTTAAAGTATCAGTTTCTTTTTATGAAATTTGACAATATTAGCAAGCATTAAAGGCAGCTGCTACTTAAAGCAAATTGCAAAAGCTTATTTCTTTGATCAAAGCATCCCCTTGTTTATGTTGCAACAAAACAGGATCTAATCAAAAGTGTCTTCAAAAGTTTTTCAGGTATTATGTCAGAATCAAATGTGTTATTGCACGATACACATGGCATACCATATTATACCTTCCAGGCAATAAAGTAAGAATATGAGATGAAGGTATTTAAAATGAATTTTCTTGAGTTTATTTCAAGATGAGATATGTTAAATGCATTTTTGGAGCTTCATTTTGAAAGTATAATTTTGCTCATTATTCAAATGCTGAAATGTTGTAATTGGCCAGCTCTATCAGGAAGGAGTTTCCTCATATGTTTTTCATCATTTTCTTTAAACCCCATGCAAGCAGCAGCCAAGGTAAAGCCCAGAAGTCGAACCAAAACCAGCTCCAAACAAGGTCAAGCAGTACGCAAACCATCTCTGAGATTTTTCCAAGAACGTAAACCAGCAGCTGAACTGGACAAAACTACAAGCTACTTCAAAAGAACAGTTCCCAATTCTTATATAATATTTTATTCCATAGAGCATGCCTTTATAACCCACTTCTAAGAGACAGAACACAGAAAATGGGCCTCGTGTAGGACTGCATTAGACAAAGGGTCAAAAGCCTGCTTTACAGCTGACTTATTATCATTTTCTGCAATCTAATCTCAAAATAAGTGTGTTTCATGAAATCACTGGCTGACCATCATTTAACTCTGTCACGGTTCCTGAGAAAGAACAGCGCTAAACCAAAAACAGTCTCTACAAATACAGACAAGCAGCTGAAAAGTCTTATCCTAGCAAATGGGATCCCAAATCTCCACCTATTAAGCAGGGAAGGTGGGGGGTTGGGGGACTGCTGTGACTACGTCACAGATGTACTTCACCCTGAACCTCTGATAAAGAGGAGGGTGAGGAACCACCACTCAGTATGAAAGGAAACCACCTGGGGGTAAAATCCTGCCTCACTGGAAGGAAACGAGACAGAACTGGGTCTGCTTGTGGGGCTGGGATTTCACATAGATTAAAACCCCAAGAGTGCTTCCCCCAGTGCAAAAGACAACTCTGGCAAAGCAAAAGCAGGCTGTAGGGAGTAACTGAACTATTTCAGCAGCTTGTTGCTGCAGGACTGTATTACAACAGTGGAGATCAGTTCTCCCTAAAGACAAAATAAAAACTTCCTAAAAACTGTCACCTCAAGATTAGTTAAAACATGGTGAGGAAATTGCAATAAAAAGTGATTGATTCAAAGGTAGATAAAGTATAAAAAGAAACAAAGTAAAATGGTTGAACTTCAATCATAAACTCTGTTTTAGTGTGTAACTGAGACACACCAATGAAAGGAAGCTCTGATGAATTAGATTAAAATAACAAGACTTGGCACTTTCTGAATAAATGTACTGTTGCTCTTCAACTATCAATTTCTCTAATGTGGATGATCCTAAGGAGGCTCACAATGCCTGGCTTGTACTAGAACAGAGGTTCATGAGAAAAAGCTTCATGTACCATGAGTCTCAGATTCAAGTTGAAACATACTCCTAAATAAGGTTTGTTTAATGCACAGGTACCAGGCATTCCTTCCTGCTAGTGTCCTCTTATTTTTTTTTTCCCTTCTTATGTTTACATGCAACAGGTTTAAAGAAAAAGTAGCTCACTTAAAACACATGGAAAAAAAAAATGGATCCCAGCCCCTCGGGTAGCATGAGAGATGGTCTCACGTGACATTGCCCCCACCACAAACAGGTGTCTGTATCTAGCCCTGGAAGTAACGTCATGCAACAAGACGGAGCTGTGTCTGTATAAGGTACCAAGGAATTTGGAATATTTTCCTCTTTCTCAACTCTAAGTTCATCTGCTTCAGAAGCACAGGATGCAATTCAAAGACATGGGATGTGTTATTTTGTTTATTGTAGTGATGACTGCAAATGAATTTGCAATTCTCTATGAAAAAAAATCACACAAATTAAATCAATGCTTACCTCAGTTTGGGAGGAAAAGCAAAACAATCACAAAATAATACCAGTATAGAGCTGTCAAAACAAAGGTTTTTCATTGTTTCTATGATTACATTTCTTTTCTTTGTGACATTCATGGTTTTGAAAGGAGACGTAAAAAGAATTATTTTTAGTCTTGCAGTTCAAGATACACAGCACTGCACAGAACACAACACCATTATTAACATTTTAGTCTTAAAAAGACAGAACAGTATATGGGGAAGGAAGTCAAAGTAGGAGCAAAATTGGAAAGATTACAGAGGAGGAGGTAACAAGGTGTACTTGTAAGAAGAAGAGTAGAAAAGAATTCGTAACTAATGGGAGGGAGGTAGGAACTGTGGCAGACAAAATACGAGTCATTATTCTGTGAATGCTAGTATTCCACGAAGATGTGCAGGACTGAACACCTTATGAGGAAAATAAAGAGAGCTGGAAGGTGAGATATGAAGGAAAAGACCGGGAGAACATGCAATAAATTCCCTCTTCAATAAAAAATATTGTCCAGGTGGGTGAGCTTCAAACTATACTGAAGAGTTTTTCAATATAGACAAAATCAAAGACACTCTGAATCTTTTTTGAATATTTTTCCTAAACCACCAGTTTTGCAAAAGAAATGTTGTGGGTCATTAGTTTCTAACACAAACCAGAACACTTATGTTTAAAAGTAATATAGTCTTCATTAAATAATTCCATTATGAGTGTTTTCCACCCACTGTACACAAACCATGAATTACTGATAGCAAGCCCTAGGCAAAGGGGAAAAGAGGAGAGGAGAAGTGAAAACCTCATTTTTTCTTTCTTAGGGTGAAGCAGGCTGAACACACAGGAGATTGATTCCGATATGTTTACTCACAAGAATAGCATCATCACTGCATGAATAGGCTTGCTGATTTCAATGAAAACTCACAGAGTAATGCATTATTCAGTTCAGCTAATGGAATCAGCATCTGATTTAATTTGAATTAAGAATGAATAAGGTGAGCAAATAAGAAGAAGAAAACAAGAAACAATCCAAAGAGAAAAATACAACTCGATCTCTATCTCCCCAAGTCCCACATCTCAGGCCTGGGCTGTCTCCCAGCAAAGCAGGGGCACGTTGCCTGTCCTTGTTCATTCTTGCCGGGTTACTCAGCTTCAAAGCAGGGAACTAAAAGCTACTGTGTCATCAAACTCAGCCCCTCGAAAGCAACCACACCATTCAGTCCACATCTGCTTCATCAACACAGCAAGCTCCATCTTAAAAGTCATTATTTTGTCTGCATTATTTCTACCTGAAGGTTTGTGAACCTTACTGCTACTTAATAAGCCTCTAGTTAATAACCTTCTTTTAATCTCCACTCTAAATAGATTCACAGTCAGTTAAAACTCATTCATTCTCATGTCAGTGTCATCCCTCACCTTACATACTTGTTTTCCTCTTGGGTATTTAACCATGCTATGTTTGTAGCTAACACTCAGCACACAAAGCCTCATCTAGGTAAACTAAATGTACACAAATGTTTTTTCTCATACGATGAACTTGGTATACCCCCAAAACACTAAAACTACTGCAGTTTGATTTTCTTTTTGGGTACTGAGATGATAATCTAGAGAAGGTCGAGTCAGAGCTTCATATAGTGACAATGACACATCCTGCCTCTACCAGAAGAGGCCTAGCTGGCATATTTTAGAGTTATTAGCTTTATGTGGGACTGCAACATTTTTATTTAAATCCAAACACAAAATGGGTTTGCCATTCTGGGAGGGGGCTCTATGTCAAAAACCCTCACCAAAAGAACCAGCAGCGCGCACAAAGGCGGTGTGCAGAGCCGCCGTGCCACCAAAGCACTACGTGCTCCACCGTGCATGCTGGCAGCCCTAGGTGCCACACTAATTCCAAGGAGACAGCACACCATGGTACCACACTCTTATTTCTGCCACCTCCAAACCTTCCATGTAAAAATTCCTGTCACCTGCTATTTATAGTGTTGCACTGTACTATTCCAGCCCACTTGCGACATCAAACTCCTCCTTCAGTGACTACTAGGTCTCCAACTTTCTGAATTCCTACACCTATAGAAATTCAGGTACTCTCTGCCTTTTCAAGTCCAATTCAGATAGCTCACGCTTCATTTCTTTCTCCCTATCTAATAGTGCTACCACACAATTTGCATTTGGTTATGAGTGCTGACAGCGGAGACATTGCTGTAGAGAAGTCCCTAAGTAAAGGAATTCACAATGCAAGTAATGTAACTTGAGTGTAGAAACAAGCCCAAATTCTATTAGCGTAGCATTTTGCTTCTGTACATAGGCTCATAGGAAATGCTGGTTAAAACATTTTTTTTGAAAAAATAAAGCAGCTTTCACTAAAATTGACTTCTGCTATTTTTTGAAATATTCTTACAAGCTAACACTGGAAACAAAAACACAAACCTTTATGAAAGTCAGATGGATTTCTGTTTCAAAACAATTTGCTTTAGAATTAAAAATAAATAAATAAATAAATAAAAGAAATTAAGTGTGAAGCCAGAGCTAACATTCCAAAGGTTTTGGACAAACGGCTTAATTTGGAACTATTCAGAACTGTTCAGCCCTGTTTTCAGTTCAGGGCACTGCATTTCATTCTTTGTGTAACACACAAGATTTTTTTATGGGATAGCTAACCCCATCTTCTATCACCTCCTCCAATCAGAAGGTATTAAAGCGCTACAGGACTGCAGGTCTGAATTGTGTACTGGGTGAATATGATCCCCTGTGCTCCTTTGCTAACACGGGCAGTTAGTAAATAAAAAAACAGAAGCAGCACAGATTTTCCTCTGGCACACAGACAAGGGTAAAGTCTGAAGAACCAAGAAGGTCACAGGATGAAGAAAGAAAACCAACCTACAGTGAAAACTGCTGCATACTGAGAGCTCATTTGCACAAACAGGCTGGACAGAAACAGATGGGAAGTGGGAAAGAGGGAGAGTGTTGACTAATGATACCCGACTGCCAGATGACCCTGCAGGTTTGAGGGCTGGCACGGCATCTGAAACCATGCCAGCAGCCCCCAGAACTGCCCTCTCACATTTCAGGAAACAGACTAACCTTAGTCTTCTGCATTGCACAGAGATTACACAGCATCCTGGGAACTGTATTATTCTTCCAGCTATGCTACCCCTTCGTAGAGGAGCTGTGTAACTGAGTGCCGTTCACTGCTGCTGCTGGATTCACCGGCGTGTCTCAGAGGATGGATGCATCCTCCTCTGGTGTGCCTGTGGAACTTTACTTTGGGATGGAAGGAATCTACCCGCCAAAGTACCAAGGCATAAGGTGCCATCTTCAGAACCCATCCATGGCTTGAGATGTGCTCAGAAAGCTCAGAAAGCTTTCCTAAAGGAGTAGTGAATGATTGCTGTTCCTGTACTTCGTTCACAGGCCTCTGATACAGCAGGTCATGCTGGGGCAGGGCAACAGGCTTCAGCCCCCTCCTACTCCTGGCTCCCACTGTTCTGATTTTTAAGACACATCTGAATTTTGGACACAGACAGTAGCTCTTCTGCTAACAGACATCTGCTAGGTTTGATCTCACGTTTACAGACTGCAGCCCCCATATGGACTGGCTTCTTCATGGCATCTCCCTTCCCTTGCAACAGGCCAGTTCTTTCCTTTCCATCTTTCTGAGCACCGGATTGCACGGGAGAACTCTGAAATGCAGCTCATCATGAAAGCTAACCTTCACTCATATGTGGGCACATACTTCAGAACCCCACTACTTCTTCAAATGGCCTTACAGAGCTTCCTCGAGTGTTCAGTAGTTTTATGAGCACATTACTGTTTTTGTGGGGCATTGTGCATGCTGTGGCACTTTGTAAAAACGGTGTGTCTGTGTGTCTTAACTTCAAACATCAATGCCTTGGCCATCCAGTTTTTGTAGTTATCCAAGCAGGATAAGTTACTATATAAAATAAGATGTTGAAAGAAAGGCATTCACTAGGGGAAAAAAAAAAGTTTTAATTTACGTGTATAGAAAGAAAGAGACCCAGCTTTTGTTTCTAAACTCCACCATCTTAGAAATAGCCAAATACATATATTCTTGAATAATAATAAAAAATATGCTTGGGGCTGAGACATTTTATGCCAAGTCACAGTCCAGAGCAGAATTTTATGGTTGAGTTATAAACCTGAAAAATATGGGTTTATAATGGAAATCCTGACAGACCCTAGTAGGTGCTCCTATAATATCCTGAATCTGATTTAGGAGAGGTTTTCAAGAATGCTTTCCCAAGCCAGTCTGTTGCGGACTGCTAGGAAAGAATCTAATGGCTGTTTTTATTTTTATTTTTTCTCCTTTTTTTCCCCAGTGGAATTGAGTGTATTGATGAGAGTGCTGGTCCGGTCAGGTCAAGTCAGCCTTCGGGCTTTTGTAGCCTGCAGCTGTCAGGTCCCCAATATCAGAGATCCTATAAATGTCAGCGCTAAGTGTACCTTTCATTTAACGAAACAATAAATTGTCTATCTCTGTGCAATAGATTGCCCATTTCTGTGCCTTTGCAATGGCTGATGTGATTTGTAAATGGCTGAAAAATCTCTTGGCTGTTTTCCTAACAACCATGAACTGTGGAACTGCTTTTGGGAACATGGGAATTTCAGGGGAGGGGGAAGCCTCAATAATCCACAAGGGGTCGGATCAGGGCTGCAAACAGGATGACTGCTGCTCCTTAAAAACCCCTTCCAGTCACTGGCAAACTGAAAGCAAGATAGCATCGCTCCTCACAGGCCCTTACGCAGCACAGCTGGGTACAGCACCCTAACACAGTATCTACCACGCTGTGCAGAAAGGAAATCCAGCAGCTCTTATGTGGGCTCTAAGTTCAGACTTTGGCTTAGTGCTCTGGTACCTGCCTTGTCCCAGATTCCCCATGTGTTCCTGTCATCCTCATCAGCCTGCACATTTATCCCCCCTAAATTAAGCTGTCGGAGAGCTGCAAGGTTAGCCCACGCTTGTCTCCTAGACTCCTTCTGTAGTCACTGGAGAGAGACACTCACCTTCAGAGGTTGAGTCATTCCACCCAACGTAGATTCCTCTGGAACTAATGAGCAAATATATGTGTGTATATATTATATTATACACACACACAGCCATGAACAACTCTAACACCATCATCCAGATGTTACTATAGTATGCTGAACAGTCTTAGAGAATCAGATGTCTGAGCACAAAGCTGTGAAAAACATGTCTCTAAATTATTTTTTTTTATATATGTAAACCCCATCTTTCATTTTTGTCTGATGCAACCTTACAGATTTAAATATCCCTCCCCCACAGGCTGCAGTCATCAGCTAGCTGGCACTGAACCCTCAAAACTGAAAGTATTGTTATGAAAGAAATCAAGAAATGTAGGTCCTCTCCTAACCCTCTAATGAGACGTGACAATGTTGAAACTGGTGGCAGGCATCATGCTGCTCCTATGCTGGTTTCAGAGCACTGAATGGCCATCAGCTAGAGGGAGCCAGGCAGCCAGAGAATGAGGAAGAAGTGATGACACTATGGAAAGAGCAACAGCAAACAGGTTGATATGAAACTGTGGAAGCTGAAGAAAGAAGTAACAAAACAGGAGAAAAACACAGAGAAAAAGTGAATTTGGTGCGCAGACAGTATGAGATGGAGAGGCAAAGAAAGGATGGAATGAGAGGTAAAGGAAGGATGGAATGATAAGAAAAAAAATGTGCTCTACAATTCAGTTAGAAAATTTTATCGAGCGTTCCTGTGTTTTATGGCTTTTCACAAGGAACTCGTCCTGTGGACAAGTAGGTTTGCTAAAAAAAAACAAAAAAAAAACAAAAAAAAACACATTCAGAAGTTTCTAAAATGGCTTAAAACTGTTCAATAATCGAGATGAAATAACCAGTGGAAAAAGTGGAAGAACTGCATGAAATTCTCCATAAATATGTACATAATCATGCAGGGAAAGAAGGAATACTGTGCCGGCCAATGAAACATGCAATTAAAGTGCAGAGATGCTGTAATTATTTTTAATGGGATCCAATTCCCTGATTTATTTGGAGAATTATTTCCAGAGAGAATGCAAAACAGCCACGCTAGCAGTCACGGGAAGTCACCAGGCCTTGAGCTCACGCCTCAGCGCACCAGCAGTGGCTGCACACAGCATCCACCCACGTTCATCTGAGTATGGCAGTTTGGACACAATTACTGAAGTCCTAATGTTTTTTCCCTGCCTTTGATTAAAAAACAAAAACAAAAAAACCACCAAACAACTCTTTATTATCTAAGAGGACTGAAAGAAACTTTTTGAGCCTCTCACACAACTTCAGGCCTTCCAGATGACCACAGCAGGGAAGAAATCCGTCCCCTTTTACCAGTCAAGAGCTAAGAGGACTCAGAATACTTCCAAAAAGTCCACCTGAATTTTGTTCCAAGGGTTTCTCAAGTCTGTATGAATCTTTACAACCCAGTGAGCGACCCAGCAGGGTACCAAAAAAGGCCCAGGACATGGACAGGGTGGGGTCATTCCCCTCTGAGCCTTGATGACAGATACTTCAGTGACAGCTCTCCAGCAACACCAGAAGAAGTGTCCTCGATTTCAATCCGTCATCTGCATCCAAGCTTTCCAGCAAGTGTGAAAAAGTCACAATAAATAGGAAAAATGAAACGAGACTGCACAGAGGGATTCAGGAGAGTAAAATGATGCTTTCCCCACCTATTTTGATTTTGCTCCTCCACACAATTAAAGTCTTGTCTCAATATGGCTTTAATTTCATACTCCTTGGTTTAGATCCTACTCTTCTATGCACTGCACTTCCTAATAGAGCAGCCCCATTAGTAAACTACATTTATGCTAATGTACTTGCTCGCAGTGATAATTATCACAGCCCTTAGCCCTGGTCCTTGCCAGTGTGAGCACGTCAGGAGGGGTTGGTATAGCATTATAATTATACAATTAGCCTTGTCATGGCACGGAGCTTTGGGAATAGAGACATCTTGAAGCTTAAAATGTGGACAGCTGATAGATGACTGTCATTAAGCTCCTTTGTTCGCTCCGTGATGGAGTAGTTGCTGAGCTGTAGGGTAGGCTTCTTTAATGAAGAAGAAAGACCTTGAACCACAGCTCCTATCCTCCACCTCTTCCCAACCTGTCCAGCCATCCCCATTGCCTCCCACTTCACGCAGCTTCCATCTCGTACCCCGTCTGCAGGAGAATAACAAAAGCCATCTCTAGCAAGTCACTCCTAATCCATCACGGCCTGATGGAGGAAAAAGGCTCCGCTCCTCGCAGTGCGGCTGAATGGACCTCATTTGCCTCCAGCTCTCCCTGTTTGGAGCCTCTCTCCCCCTGCATGTGAGGAGTGCAGGCTGGAACCAGTTTAATTTAGGATGTGAGGTGAGCCCTGTACCAGCTTCTGGGGCAGCTTCTCAATTGCATAAATCAGCATAGATCCTTTGAATTTCACACAGCCTGCGAATTTACATCCAGCTGAGAAGCACTGCCCTGGGCAATAATAAAATACGCCTTTCTAAAAAGCCTGGCACGGAGAGAGGCTTCAGGAGCAGACAGGCTATCTTTCTTGCCAAGAGAACCACAGAAGGCCACGGAGGCCTGTAATGTGAACCAGCTAAAGGGAGAGATAACAGAGCGGCACAAAGCAGCAGCGAGGCGGCTTTGCAAGTGCCTTTGCTTGGATGGCTCCTGTAGGCTGCTCCCCCAGCAGCAGATCTACACTGCTGGTAGAAAATCCCTGACGAGAGCAGCGAGTGCAAGTGTGCTGGAATAACACGCGGCAGACACAGACGTGCATCTGCACTTCCCCTCATAAGCACCATTAAAACCCCATTCCTGAGTTCCCCTCCCTTCTTTCCTACAGTATTTTCAAACATTGTTTTCTTGCAAACCTGGATAACTGATGCCGTGCAGGGCTTTAGTTAAGGTAATTTGAGAGTTCTTTTATATTGAAAAAGTATAAAAAGTAATCCCCCTTAAGTACTTGATTTTCTTTCCATGACATTCCGCAATATCAACCTACTTTTGCCTTACCTCATTACTATTCTGAGGTGATATGAATGAATTATAATAGCTCACACCACCAAAACCAGGTCTGGCAGTCCAAAGGAGGAGTCAGGACCTAACAGAATGGGGTACCGGCTAAGACCCAGGAGAGCTGAGCTCCTTCCAAATGGTAGGTGACCTTAGGTGTGTTGCTTTGTTTTAGGAACATTGCTTCCTTTCTCACAGGGCAGAAAAAGTTCCTCTGCATTCCAACACTGCTCAGTAAAACTGGTGCACATGTAATGTAAGTCACCAGCAGCTGAACAAAACCTTATTTTTTGCCATAAAGGAATAGTAGAGCAATAGATGGGGCTACCTGGGTTGAACTCCTATGTTGAATTTAGCAGGCTTTGCACGCAAGTTACAGTACCAAAAATCTGCTTCTATTTGCTCGGGAGACAGCCTAGCACAGCACAAAGGCCCACTATAATAATCACAACAGACACGGGCTTATTTTTCCATTAGAATACCGGTGAGAGGATACAGGCTTAAATAGATGCATCTTAAAGGTAACCTCCCCCGGAGGCATGGTGTAACCAACTCTTTCTGACTAGAAACCCCAAGTTCATCTATTCTTGAATGTGTTTCTCTATGAACCACCTCACCGCACCACCAAGGTGTTAGGCAGAGGGTTTAGGCAACCCTCGTTGACAGAAATTGTATCAAACACTGAAATATGAATGCATGAAGTACTTCTGTCTTTCTGTTTTTATGTTTAAAGTCTTCCTGATTTGCATGCATCTGTCATACACTGGATGGCAAGGTCGGAATTTATCTACTGAGAATTCACTAACCTTGCAAGATTTGATTCTCAATCAGTTTCCCAAGCAGCCAACACTATGGATGAACATCCACAAAGCATTCCTCCATCTTTCCGTACCCCAAGGCTACCAAACCTGTCACTCTTATTCCCACTCTAGGGATCATCTTGATCTGCACGGGTACCTTACTGCCTTACTGGACATCAACTCCACACAAAATCACTGAGCTAAACTCAGCCAAACTCTTGAACTACAAGGTTAAACATTCAGTTCCTAAGCGAGATGCTACACATGCAAGCTAGACACACGGAGCCGCCTTGTGTCTCTGCAAAGCAGAAGGGAAGAACCTCCTCAGACACAGCTGCTGTCTAACAACCATGTTTTATGCAGAATGCTTGGGGGCTACTCTATTTTTATAACTTTCATCCATAAAATAAGAAGCTAAAGCTTCTGGAAAGAGAACACAATTACCCTACAATGATCTAACAGTCAGAATAAATTCAACACAATCTGTATAAGCAAAATGAAAAAGTCACCCAAGCTTTTTTTTTCCAATTGGCAGTAGATAATACTTACTAACTGCCCTATCGTCAACCTTCAGAAATGATCTCCAGAGCCATATGCAGGTTGGCAACCAGGCATAGGGCCTAACTAGTTTTTGTATCTAGTTTTACAGAAGTAGAGACATATGGAAATGAACAGCCTGGCAGAACAAGTGAACTCTGAAGCAATGACTTCGATAAATAGAAGCCTGCACACTGGCAGATGGAGAAAAGCGCAGTAGGGAGGAACTGTATTGCAGCAGCAACTTGATTTTAAATGATTCACAAAAAATCAACCTTGACTTGGGAACCAGGCATTTCCAATTCCTCCCATCCTTCCCTTGCTGGGGAAAATTCTCACCAGAAAAGGAGGGAAGGGGAAGGTAGAATGATGTTTCGAACAAAGGGCAGGTACCAGGAGATGTTTCAGGAAGCAGAGAACAGAACTGGGAGAACACTAATCATTTTCATCTCTTATTATGCTGCTAATCACGTTTTAGGTACCTTTCTGAAAGCTACAACCAACAACTCCCCGAAGTCTGGAAAAGCAAGATGTGGTGATGCATTCTCAAGCCGAATGCTGGAAACCAGAACGTGAGCACAGGGCAGACAGGTACACAGACCTCTCCCTCAGCAAACCACAACTTGTGTTCAACACAACCACTATGTCCTGCACTCACTCTTGTAGAGACTGGTCTGTTTGCAGGCAAATCGAGTCTTTCCTACTTGCAAGCTGCAAAGTGATTCCTAGTCACTGTTAACTGTGACAGATGAGTGGAAAACAAGCATTACTACTCCCCTGCTGCTAGGCTCCAACCAGCACGCTTATTCCACTTCTTGGGATAGGGGGACTCCTTGTCTGGTGATTTCAAAGACTATTCTCCCTAATCCTTCTGATACACCTTTCCATGTACTTAATGTAGCACACCAATCCATATTACAGTCTGGGAGCTAACAAGGGAAAAGGCATCCCTGAATCCCACCAGGAAGTGCAACGCAGAGAATTCTGTGCAACCTGTGCACATCCCTATCTCTTTCCTACCTTCACTGATAGCTTCCTATATAATAATCAAAATAAGTTCAATCTATACATAAAGATACATGATGGGGAAGAATTTCAACATCCAACTGTCACTCAAGGTCTCCAAAGACATGAATAAAATAGAGTTAAAGGAACACATTATTTGAAGTCTACTTCTGCAATAAGACTGCATCACGGTGTGCAAGTAGTCAGTACTTGTGGTGACCTTGACCTTGTCAACACTACTAAGTATCACTGATCTGCACGCAAAAGCAGCAGAACATCCCTGTGTGATAGGTACTGATTCTCTTCATGCCCACTACAGACCACAGCAGTAAAAACAGGAGAAGGGAAAGAGACATAAGAAGCTGAAGAAAAAATCCCAAACTGTGATTGTCCAGAACTAAGAATCCTGCCAGAGGTCCTGAGTACTGCAGCTGTTCAGTAACACAGTCACTCGTGCTGTCCCCAGTAGCTGGGGACAAGCTTCAGGATGTAATGCAAGGCCAAGGCAAAATTAACCTCCAGACTATTGTGATGCAGAAGAAGATGAACTTAACTGAATTTCAATGAGCTAACTGAACTTTACTAAACTTCTCCTCAACAGTAGGACACCTTTTCTTATAAAGCATCTCCCTTTCTCGTCCTGACAGTCCATCAGTTGGTCTTAGGCGCGTGACCTCACTTCTCCGCACCGTTCGGTTACCCACCATCTCAAAACTAAAACATCTCTAATGCCTCACCTGCTCCTCCCAGAGCCCACACAGATCGAGACCACCAGCAGGCAGAGATTTACAAATGAGTGTAGCTAAACCACAGATCTGCCGGCTCTGGAAGCCTTTAGTATATAGCAGGGCTCTTCTCCTTCCCTGATCAGCTGCCCACAGAGTCCAGAGCAAAGCTTGAACAGTTATTAGCACAACGAGTCGATGGTTGCACGCATGCACAAATGGAAAATAAAGGTGGATTAGCTTTTCACATATGGCACTGTGTAAATGTTTTGAAATAAACAATAATGGCCACTATCCATCAAGAGAGCAGCAAACAGATGGCAAGGAGGTTGTGTTGCAGGCAAGGTCTCTAACAGGACTATGTATTTTCTCCCCTACCTTCCTTGTTCTGATAAGTTTCTATCTGCTCCTGCACATCTCCAGATATAGGCAATCCCCATTACCATGTCCTAATGTACCGTGCAAGTCTGGCTGCTTTACCATCCCAGCACTGCAGAATCATAGAGAGAGCACACATACAAAATGTTGCAACCTCAGAATGTGGGAATTTTTTGCCCTATTAATTTATTTCAATGTGTTTCTTTCTTCCTGAATTACTAACCTCCATCTCCCCATGCAAACTCTGAAAGTTTCACAAGTTCGTTACAACTCCTCTACCAAGCATTATGGTCATTTATTCTACTGTCACCTTCAGGATGTGAAAACAAGACGTAATCCAGAGGGGGGGGAACCAGCTATTAACGATGAGCCTCAAACACACCTCCTCCTCTTCTTCTTCCTCTCCTTCTCCCTTTCAGCTAGCTGAATTTCTCAGTTTTTTCTTTTTTCCTTTTTCTTTTGTAAGGAAGTTTTTAAAAGAAGTGAATGCTTACTTGACGGCTACCACTCTGTCTAGCAAAGTAGCTGCTCAATCTCCATTTTTTTCTCAAGTATTAGAAGCTTAACACTACAACTTGAATTAAGAATCCTTAATGGATATTGTAACATTCACTTAAGGCTGCAGATTTAATATACGAAGGCAACGTGTGGCACATGTTTGTATGGAACAAGCATTCTCACCAAAGCAGTCCAAAAATATTAGCGATTTCTAAGCAGTTGTGAGAAGTGAGTTCCAGATTTCCATTCATGGTAACTCCATTGTACGCAATTCTGGTTGGACAGAAGAGCCTTTAAAATGGATAAAAACCACAGCCTCTACACTTCCGGAACTTGTCACTTTTTGCAGTTGATTATCAGTAACTTGTTAGTACAGCACGGAGTATCTAAACGTATATAAAAACACACACTAAATTCTGTGCAAGGCTTACACTGGGCCTGGTTTTATGACCTGTTCTGCTGATGTACAGCCTGTATCTGAATGGTAACAGCTGAACTCTTGCTCCTAGAACTCCCCAGGAAGGCAGAGTACATTACGTTAGGGCATGCAAAGGAGGATCTGGCCCCTGAGCATTCCCATTCTGCAAAGGCAAGTGGTATTACCCTCTAGTCTCAGCTGTTGCGATAGGTCTTAAACACAGCAGAACCGCAGTGGTTCCCTAAGGACTGACATGAAGAAACTGTTTATCTTCTCAGCAGCGTGTGGGCAGAGAGCGGATGGCATATCAGAACTTAACTGGTAATGCAGATTCAGAAAGGTTGAAAACCACAATCAGGCTAAATCAGTAACTACAAGCAATCAACAGCAGAAGAGGCTGAAAAATATTTCTGTGCACAGCCCCAGACATCATCATACCAGGGGCTTCTTTCCTCACCTTTTTTTCCTCAAAGGCCCCCTGTTAGCATTGAGCTGGAAAGGCAGTCAAGAAAAACACTTCGGTTTATGTATTAATGACTAATCTACAGCATTGTAGAGGCAGCCAAAACAGTACATATTTCCAAGACTACGCACACATGAAAAAACCTTTTTTTTTTTTTTCCCCCCATGGCACGTCATTTGGCTAGTTATGAAAATAAAAAACAAACAAACAAAAAAAACATCATCAATTACATACCTTGGCTATTTGGACACACCAGTTTAGCAGAAGCTGGGAGCCAATATTATCCTTATGTTCATGAACATAATCCAACAGGCAGCCATGAGGCATCAGCTGAGTGACTAGCTGAATGGTCGGGCTCAAGCAGACACCCAGAAGTCTCACCAGGTGGGGGTGGTCCATGCTAGCCATGATCAGAGCTTCCTGTAACAACAAAAGGGATCCAGTTACTCCAGTGTGCTTAGAAACCTTATGCATAGATTTCCCAGACAGCACCTGAAGGGGATCAGTGACCCCTAAATACCATAAACGTTTGTTGTCTCTCCAGTGTGAGGCATACCTACACAAAATCCAGTCTGATACGATGCATGTTTGATATAATGATCCCCAAGAGATGGAGCTCAGACTATCCAAACAGATCCAGAGAAGGTTCAGATCAGAAGTTCTGCACTGCCTTAACATTCCCCATCCTGTTACAGCCCCAGAACCAAAGGTGTATGACACACTTGACTTTCTTTAAAGGTCTCATTTTTCTTATTTCTCCCTTAGTTTCTTGAATTTATTTTTCCAATTGATGGTCGATGCATTAGGCACCAACTTTTTCTTTGTGCAAGCAAACTATGCCACTCGTATATAGTTACATCCCCAGTTTGCCCTTCTCAGTTAAGATTTTTGATTAAGCTGTGTTGACATGCTTTCCAGGACCAGAAATTTTATGCTTAGTATTTTACAGGCTTAAGTGTTAACATTTAACTAGAAGCCCTTAATGTTGCCTAAGGTATGCAGAGTCCTAAAGGGCCACGAACAAGTGGCACAGGAACTCTTTACAAAAAAATGAACATCTGTTCATCCAGGTAATGCTGCCATCACAAACAACCAGTATTGCAAAAAAATGCAGGGGGAAAGCTTTTCTCCCTCATTCATGGAACTGAATCCTCCATTTCAAGACCACTTCATCATGGCAACAGAACAATGAAAAGTGAGATGAAACTGCAGCTTTGTAAAGCTATTTTGGTTCTCTTTCTCCAAAAAACCCTATGTGATATCGTTCTGACAATTTAACAGCTATAATAGTGCCAAAGAAGGAAAGAAAAAGAGGATAAGAAAGTTGGCATCAGAGGAACACAGCATCTTCCCCAAGTCCTAAGTCTCTTTTTTCTTCCCTGTATTAAGGGAAAGAAAGTCCTGGCAAGTAGGCTGAGTTTGTATTAAAGGAAATTGCTCATCATAGTACAAAGAGTATTTGAAACCAAATTGTAGAGTATTTGCATAATAGTTCCCTTTCTTTCCCTCCTTTTTTTTTTTTTTTTTTCTTAAAACCAAAAGATGAGCAAGACGCTAATTGTAGGTTCCCCCCCACCCCACCCGATAAGAAAAGAGCAGATGGACTCCATTGGGGGAACATCTTCGTTTTTCTTCCTAAACATATGTGAAGAAGTAAATCAATCAATAGCAGCTATGTGATTGGAAGACTGGAGGAAGAGCTCTGAGGAAAATTCCAATGAAAATGAGATAAGGAATCATCATTTATGAACTTTTGCTCTAATTCAAATTAATACAGTTCTGTCTTATTCAAGTAGCATGTGTGGGGTCTCCTTCAAGCAGTTTTAGCCTCTTCTGTGATCACCAGAAAGTGTCAGTGAAGGCCACCAGAATAAATGTGTGTTGACAGGTGCATTATCCATTTTCAGAGAGCAGGATGACTGCCTCTTTTTATTTATCTTAATTCATTCCATTTTTCCCCTGCAGATGCATAAGGGGATAGCACTTGTTGCCCTCTCCCTCTCAGAGTGAGGTTTCTCCAGAATTTCCAGTGGGAGTGCTTTCCTTTATAATGAAGACTGATTAGAACGAGACAATATATTATTTTTCCTCACCAAGGGACCAGATGGAAAGCTTTGAAGCATGTGCTCCATTAGTCTCCAGCTACTTGCCATTTATAAGTCTATCTGAATCCAAAGGAAAGACACTTCTGTACAATAATAAAAGCAAGCAGTGCCGTTTGTCTCATTCCGGTGATACAGGAAAGCACATATCCTTCCAGTAGTTTTGGGCAACAGTTCCACCAAAAAATAACAATATCATTAATAAAATATTATAGACTGCTCTGTGATAAATTAAGACACATGACAGAGCAAGGAAACCTTCATTATAGATCTAAGTCACTAATGGGTATTAATTTAGCATGAATCCTGGCTTCACATAGTTATTCTCATTAGTAAAAGTATTGTTGTTTTTATTGCACTAGCTTCTACAAGAGAACTAAATTCACGGTTATGTCTATCTGGCACAGCATAAACACAAAGTAAAAGAGATTGTAATTGTTCTCCTAGAGTCTAATTAGACAAAACAGACAAACAACAATAGAAACATTATGACTTAGTAGCATTTTAAAAATCTGTTCAGCAAGTAGGGAGTAAGAGTCCCCCCTTTTGGACACTAAAGACCCTAGAACCACAATTTCCATGACACTTGGGCACCTTGCAGCGTGGTTCCCAATCACGTTTTGTAAAATGGTTGATAAGGTAAGGCACCTAACTCACAGACTCGGCTGCCTGACATTGGCACCTCTGAAAACCAGCCTCTGGTTTCCCATATCTCTTGGTAGCCTTGTCTGCAGATCTTGTCTCTGTACTCAACTGGAAAAATTGCAGAAATTATTTTGAAAACTGTACCTAATAACATAATTTAAAGGAGAGGAAACTGAGGTACAGAAAAGCACAACCTACTATCTGGTCACATAGGAAATCTAGAGCAGAACTGGGAATTGAGCCCCAGAACACCTTATCTTTCTTTCCTGATACAAAAAAACCCTTTGAAGCTTGAAATACAAAAGGGGTGAGAGAAGAGAAATGACAAAAAAAATACTTTATATTTCCTCCAGAAGTCAGAGGCTTTCTAACATCACATCAGCATCTGAGAAATGGCAAGAGAGGAGATTGTTTTGAAAGGCTCCTATCGGACATCAGACACTCTCCATCTATCTGCAGATGCACAAAATCTTATCACAAGAGGAACTCCTCAGTCAGACCAGATCTCTTCCTGGAGTTTGTTTACACGGCTGTCCTTTCTTAGGTATCAATAATCACAGCAGCGTGTGACAGTCAGACCCAGGACAGCTGTAAGCTAGCCAGCCTAGACAGAGGTAGCACTTGTGGAGCTCAGCTTGCCCTTACCTCTAAGATGCATTTTGCCTTCTGCAGTGAGCCCTGACCAGCTGAGGCTAGGGTACTACAATATGCCAGGTAAGTTACCACCAAGGCTACGTACGTATATTCTACTCACTGTATTAACGTATCTGAGGGGAAGGGGGATAAGGAAAGGCTTTGACGCAGAAGGCCTCAGGTAGCTATGGTATTTTAAAGAAATCTCAGATCATGTTATTCATTCCTCTCCTCTGCCCCCTTTGAATGTGTTTATATTATTTCCACCAGATACATTAAACTCAGCTCCTGTGATTTATATTCACAAGCCCATATTAAACAGTTACAGAAACTTCATTTTAATGCTCTACACTGACCCATCTGTCACATGCATTCAGTAACACAGTGTAGTAACCACCAAGAAAGGTGCGCATGTAGGCTCTGAGGAGTCATTGCCAGACCTATGCCTGATTTCTCTGTGAAGGTCTGAGCAATTGCCCTCCTCATCGACGGAGGCCAGAGGCAGCCCTCTGAGCACATGTCACTAGAACAGCCAAAATACTCTCAGACAGGTAGAGCTTATTTAAGTCATGCGAGCCAGCCATCATTGTAAGGATACAGCGCATAGTTACATCCAGGCTAAAAGCACCTGTCAACACAGGTGATGAAAGGAATTAGCTGCTCACATCTCACAGGTCACTCTAGTCACCTTCATTTCTTAGATAGCTTTGAAAATCCCAGCTAAAATGGTTTCTTGATCTATCCACACAGTGCAGTCCTGTTTGAAGTGTTGTTTCTGAAAAGTAACTGAAAATCCAACTAAAGACTTTTATTTTGGCCTTCCGTGAGGAGGAAGACCAATTCTGGAGACTGTGGGAAGGAGGTGTTTCCACAGCACACCAACATCTACAGGACTTCTGACCAAATAGTATTTAACTACCCCATTTGCTTCTCTGAGGTGTTTTTGTTAACAATTGCAGCTCACAAGTAAACGTAAGTACTAGCCAGCACGCTGCCTCCTGAAGAGCATGCTTTGCCACTGGCTCTGTTTCTCTGACCTCTGAATTTGTAAAGCAATGACTCAGCAAGGTGCCCTGGGCCACTAGTGGTAAAGATAATGCCATACTGATAGCCACGTTGAAGATTTATTCTCCACCCAGAGTGGTCCAGGACACAAACCTCCTCCAGTACTAACTTCTCTGTTAGTACACCAGGAAGTAGCTCACTACATGGTCACTCATCCCCAGCCAGACTGTTCCCAAGGTGCCAGAGGTGGCATAAAGGCCATGCAGAGCTGACAGCAAGCCACCCCTTATCAAGTGCAAAACCTGGCTTGGAAGGCAGTATGATCATTTTAGGAAGTCAGAAGACCTTCCCCTTCTGCTGCTTGGGGAGGATATGAATCCTGTAAACAGGCTGTCTCATTAGGAGAGCCTTGCACCTCTTGGTGGATCCCAACACTTCCTAATGCAATGCTTGATGACCTCATGTTCTTGGTTGTCAAGACTTCACCTAAAAACAGAATCCACAGGTGGAGCAATATTTGTTTCCTTAAATACCTTTTTTTTTTTTTTTTTTTTTAATATTTGTTTACTTAAATACCTGGCAGAGGGGAAAAGCTGTTCTTTCTGGAGACTTGTTCTTTAACACAAGCTTCCTGAGTGCCGATGGCCATGCAATCCAGAGCACTGGGAGGAACTTGCTGACATCGAGCCCGTGTCCCCTTCCAGTGCTCCACACACACCCACCATACACCATCCCTCTGGGCCAGTGCAGAAGAAACACGGTCCCCATTCCAAACAGGCATCAGGGGTGTGCTGCCTCAAGCTCAGCATGCTGAGAGCAAATTCTCCTGCTCCAGATGAACACATGCACCCAATGGAGTTTGGTAAGCCGGGCCAAAGTCTAAGAATTCTTTGGTTTCCTTCTAACTGTTCTTGCCTTAAAATGCTCCAAAAGAAAACAAGGAAAAAAAAAAAAGAACAAACACCCCCTGGTTTTCCTCATGTGCTGAGTACATAAAAGTACTTAAAAGCTTGCTTCTTACTGTGTTGTGCATTTTTCTGAAATCATAAACTGTGCTCTGGTAACAGGAGAGATACTATTGTGAATACATTGCTTTTTTCATTTGTTTTACAATGCTTCTAATGGCTAGAGCAAAAACCTGTCTGGAATGCACGCCTGACCTGCTTCAGGGCAGATCCAATTACAGCCCAACGTATTTTCAATGCATTTTGTTTGTCTGCTAGGCCTCACAGATTTCTTAGGTTACAGCCAACTTAGCATATGCAGTCTGCACAAATATTTAAGCTGAGAGACAGCACAAGACATATGTTCAAAAACATATATGCCCATGTTTATCGTTTCACAATGATACCCATTGTTTTATTTCCCCTCTGCCAGATGTAGCTTTCAATTCCTTTGAAGCACTGCTACACATCCAACCCCTGGGCTGCCATTTTTCACCAGTCAGGTAAATCCTCTCTGCAAAGCTCCTGTCGAAACACCTCGGCCAGTTCTGAAAATGAAATGAGAGATGCAGCAACAGCAACCAACAAAGGCTGTCAGAGTCCCACGGAGGGACAGTAGCAAGCAGAGGCAGCACACTAACATCATTAACTGCCACAGCTATTCTTCCAGGAACTGCTCTACAGTCATTAGAAACAGATGCATTTAACAGGGCACTTTGGGGCAAAAACTTATTTGGAACCTGACAACAGCTTATATAACCAACACTGCTGCTCTGTGACACAGTCAACAGCACTTCAATGCTTCGAGGGCAGACTGAGCCCTAAGGTTATTAGGGCAGGACGAGCTACATGCTTTAACTTGGATCATGTGAGTATAGTGGTGTGTCCTGTGTCCCGCGATGAAACAAGGTTCTGGCCTGAGAGATGGGGACAACACATGGCCGGTAAAACAAATTCTCTCAGCTGCAGTGCACACTGGAGTACAAGTGGGTCGCACCATGGAATGCTGAGATTAACTTACTCCTTCAGAAAAGTCAAAAAAAATACAGCTGGCAGGTCTGCCATTACACCTAAAACTTCCGAGTATAAAAATTAACAATGTGAAAAAAAAAAAAATCCACGGCAGGAACCACACAGTGCAGTACACCACACACCAACGTGATGGAAGCACCGCATCCAGCAAGAATTGCTCGGCTGGCTCTGACCAAGGTAGTGCTGCAGCATGGGCATGGGCAGGAAGGGCGCTCCTGCATTCAGGAGCAGAGCTGGTTTCCACCTGGGGCACTGCTGTAGGGGTGCACAGCCTTTCCTGGAGGTGGTATGTGACTACGTGTGCCGTATTTCTCAGTGCAGCCAGACTCCTGCACTCGTGCACAGCAGAGAAGGTATGTAGTCTTACCACACAGGCTCAGCCTGCACTGTTGATGCTGAATGCATGTGATCACCCCGTGCAATTCAAACCCATGGCAGAGATGCCCCACTTTCCTCCAGACACTGACCTCGAAGTAGCACAGTTCAGTGATCAGAAAGCTCTCCCTCCTGAAGGTGATGATTACAGACTGCTCTCCCTCCTGAAGGTGATGATTACAAACTGCTAGGTCAAATGCTCACCTTAGCGGAGCAGCAGATCCCATTCTTGCAGTAACAGATACGTTCATGTGTTTGTAGAAGCCAATCTGGCTCACTACGTATTTTTCAGAAGGTAATGAAATAAAAAGTATGGCGATCCCTGTCCTGCCGATACCGAGGGCACAGACAACCATGCTGATTCCAACAGGGCTCAAGTGCTTAGAGTTAGGCACGTGCTTAAATGTTTGATGGCGTAGGAGATACATTTTGCAAAACCCACACACCATATGCTTCTGACTTCTCCCTGCTGCCCTTGTACCAATTAAGTCTCCCAATTCATCAGAGCCTGTGTTAAGACAGCTGAAGAGGAATCATGGGCCTAAAGGAACAGACCTCTTTGTGCACAAGCTAAGGGAGGATTTTCCATTTAACATCTGGTCAGGGGACAACTCCCACCAGCTCTTCTGTGAGCCTTGCCTGTAAACGTTTATTTCTGGCAATTAGAAAGTTAAATCTTGCCTGCTTTCAGTTCAGTTTCATGCATAGATGGCCAGGAGTTCAAGACCTCAGCAACCTGAACAAACCCTTATTTAAAAATTTCCTTGGAAAGCAGTTCAGAGAAGTAGCAGCAGATTTCAGACTGGCAATCCCCCCAGCAGATCACGTGCAAGCGGTTTAACAGCATGCACACCTCTCCACAAGGATACCGTTTCATTCTGACGTGTTTTACTTAGCTTATGACATGCATCATTATTTGAGAATAGTCTGTCAAAAGTGTTTTGTTTCTTACTATTTTCATGCAACTACAAAAAAATAGTTTTAAAAGAACACTCTAAAAAAAGTAATCATTTCAGCATTATTGGAACAGGAGGGTAAACAAACCTAAACACAGACCAGCTGAAAAACACTTCCAGCCTTAACAGCAGATTCCTTTCAGAAGAAGGGAGTTATTGCTTTGATTTTTGATGTAAGATGAGCGATGGCAAGGTCTCAAGAATGAGCGATAGAGGAGGGGGGGAAAAAATCAAGTTCTCTCCTTTTTGAAGAGTCTTAGGACATCGCTTTGAAATTTTCTAATATCACTGCAAAGCTAGACTTTATAATCACGCACTCAAAGCCCTTTCCTCATTCAGGATCAATTTAAAGGGACAGCATCAGACTGAAACCTAATTTCATCAAGTGTACTATCAACAGTAAGAGTTGTTTTAATCAAAGATACATTTTACCCATAACCAAGGTAGTTCATTGATCACAACAGAGAATTCAAAACAGACTACTCATTTTCATGTTTCCTCCTCATCTGTATTCAGTTGTGTAAGAGTGTCACACTCAGGACTCAAGTGCTGCAAAAGGAACATTATATTTAAACAACAAAAAAAAAAGGTTTAAATGGACTGTTCGGTTCACTGTAGCAATTTTTTTTTCACCACCCTGGCATCACTGAACCACAAACTCATCAAAAGCTGACACACTTCTTGTCTTACTTTCATGTCCACATGGAGCCACATGTGGACTGCCACCCACTTTTTCTACACTAGCCCAACGAAACGTGCTTATGGTGACACAATGTGCCGTACAACACTTTCTGGAGCTTTAGGACATGCTGAGATCTTGCTGTCACCTAAACATCAACATTAGTAACCTTTGCTAGTCTACAGTCTCATTTGGATCTATGTTCTCATCTGAATGACAGCACCGTCAAGGATGCAATTGTCCTCTCACCTGAAAGAAGAGAATTAGAAAGGGACCAGAAGCATCTCCCAGCTCTGCTTAAAATCAGACAGGATGCTACATTCAGATCCTCAAACGTGACCTAACACTAAAAAATAGCTGCCTTCCCTTACTCAGCTTCATGAATTCCCGATACTCTCCATCCTACTCCCTGTTGTCCACAACTCAATCACACAAGGAAAAATATTCAACATTCCAATTTGGATTTGACCACGTTTTTGTCTTTATAATATACAGAGTTTGAATTTTGAAACAGCTGATGACCACAAAAGGGAAATCCACCAGGGTTCATTCAGAAAAGGTCAAAACCAGTATTTCAGTCACTGTGGTATATTTCTAAAGCATCTTCTAGCTGAGGAATTCACTGGAATTTCTGTCTGAAAAGCTTCAGCAGAAACAGTTATGTTTGGTTTGAGCAATTTAATAATTTAATGTATTTTAAACCCCCAATTTCTTCTTTTTTTTTTTTTTTTTAATTTTGCCAAGAAAACATTTCACCAAAGAAACTCACATTCTTGCCCCATTTCAAATGCCTTTTCTTTCCGAACTTCCCCCAGACACTTTTATTACTTCAACACCTTACCTGATGAAGTTCCTTATATTTTCATCCAAACTAACAAAGGTTCATTTATAAACCGTTTTGTCTGGTTTCAGGAAATATACAAAAAGCTAAATCCCGCTTTTATATCCACATATAAATCATCCCACCAACCTCCAAAGGGCACCACCTAGTCAGAAAAAGCATCCTCAACTCCAGGACCATTTCCAAGTAGATTCAACCTGGTTACCCACCCACTAACATTACCTCCACTCAGTACTGATGCCTTGGGAACTGTCCTTAGCAGGTCCCTGTTCAACGGGGAACTTGAACAGTGCAAGTCCCCTTGCACTGAAGTCTCACATTTCCTTCAGATAAAGTGCTGCATAACTGCACCTCAGCCATTTCCTTGATAAAGTTCAATAACATAGGATATACCTCCGCAAGTCAATCAGTGAGCACTTTTGAAGCTAGTATTGAACAAATTCAGCACAGCTGCCATTTGTTAACATGGCTGAAAAAAATCACAATTATTTCTTCAGACATTTTAGATCATCTGGCTTGCAAAGCATTACGAAAACGGTAAGCCCTGGTCCATGTGAACACTAATCGTGTTTCATACGGTGCTGGCTTATCTACGCATTTTAAAACTTCATATTCTATATAAAGCAGAATCCTTTATGAAACAATCATAATCACCTTGTAAGTAACTAAGAGGTGAGAATACCTGATTTCTCTTCTGTTCCTAATACATGATTTGCCTTTTATCAAATGTAATCTAACTTCTTTAAAATACCTGACTTGTTGGCAAGCACTGACTGATAAGAGGCATTTCAAAAGAACATTTCAGACACGTTCTCAGTGGGTAATTAGAGAAAACAGCTTTGTTTGAAAACAAACCTCGTATCTGCTTTTCTAGGCAAACAATCCAAGCCAATTTAAAACCAGAATCTAATTAAAAAGAAAAGATAATAATAACCATTAAAGAATTTGCTCTGAGACTGGGAGCTCTATCTTGAAATTCACACAGTCCCATCTATGAATGGTGGATAATAATAACAATAATAATTCCTCTGCCTGTTATCTGTTTTGTCCATCTTGACTCAAAGTCTTTCAGGGCAGGGACAAGCTCACCATGGTTTCACAGCACAAAAGGTTTCGGATCTGAATAGGGCCAAGCGATGCCGTATGTTGCAATAAGCATCAACGCCAAAGTTAATATAGAAAATGCTGCTGTGTAAAATCTTTTTATTTTTGGAACTATAGTTTCAGTACTGGAGGACCAAGCATTTCAAGCCAGCAATTACTGCTCTGTGATCTCACAGCCACATTGCGACCTTAGCTCCAGCTCTGTTTATCCTAGTTATTGCACTGAAGTCTGAAAGGTACTGGCTGAATATTACAAAGATCATCAACAACCCAGTCATGCACCAGATTTCCTCGTCTTATTTCTTACAATACAACTATGTGACAAGCAGTGACAGGGATAGTTGACTACCACCTGTAAATAATACGTAGAATATTAATAGGAGCAGATGTTAATTATTCCATTTTAGTCAGTCCATGACAGTCGCTGATGTATCTGAGGTGTCAGGATCAGCACTGAGACATGGAAAACAATTTAACAATTTATCTACAATGAAGAAATAAAGGAGAAATTCCAAACTTAATTTTCTTAGCAGATTTTAAGACAAAATCTACTTGATCAGTGATACATCAAGTTCAGTTCTTACAAGCCTGCGCTTCCCTACTCTTACACTTCTATTAAAAATGGACACAGCATGAGTATTTGTACGCATAAAATTGTCCTGTTTTCCTCCTGCCCCTCACTTCAACACAAAAAAAACCCACACTTGTTCTTCCTTAACTTAAAGTTGACTTGGCAGTATAAAACTAAGTATGACAAATATAATGCATTGATCCTTCAGGACCCTTAGCCCTCACTCAGGTTGTGCCTTGCTGTTGATCTGTGAGTTGCAGCATGTGCTAGTGCTCATGCAGCCTCATCAGCCAGTTTTCATGAGAATATCTGATATGTAATAGCCTACCCATCTGGCACCGGAGTAAATCACAAACAAGTATACTTCAAAAATGATCAGCCAGCATATACATACAGTTTTACAGCCAGCTCCTTTGACTTAAATATCGAGATATTTCTTATTCAGTCTTTCCAACAAACCTCATTGTTAACCTTGAGCTAGGGATGGCTTGCTGCGGGTGTAGTACAGTTAAGTCTGCGGAAGCAGACTTTTTATTGATAGAGGTCCCATAAAAGCCAGGTTATATATGGGGGGTTTTGTGTGTGTGTGTGTATGTTTGTTCTATTTTTTTTTTTTTTTAAGTATTGTGGCAACATACTGGCATATGCACTGCACTTTAGAAACTTAATGTGTGCTTGTCTTATATTGTTAATGTGAGCAAGAGGCACAAAGAAAAAAACGTAAAGCAATAGTAAGTTTCTTAAATACAAGCTTTCCGTTTCTTTTAGTCTTAGGTCAGCATTAATTGCCCAGTTTTTGGTACCAAAGTCTGCTTTAATATTTGTTATGCGGATCAGCTTCTAATAACGTATCGTATTATTCAATAATCTTATCTTCCATTGTACCAACTTTTGTCATAGTTTTTTCTGCACTTGGCATTTGAAGACGTCTGAATGACCCTGCAAAGAACTCCAGTGTTCCCAGTCACTTTGTGTATCTTTAAGGAAGGCTGTTTTGCATGTGTGAAAGTATAACACTCTTCATAACACATGCAGCTATGCAAACACCTGCACTTAATGTACACTCCAAGGAAAACGTACACTCCAAAACAAAAGCAACACATTACTGGTGTACCTCTTACGTTTTAAAAGACATCAATACAAAATGTTTCCATCACAGATGCCCTTTATAGACAATCTACTACTTGAATTTTGTTATAGTTTTTAATAGTTCCAATTAACATACATCTATGTTTTCCAGCAAATAAACTAAACTAGCATTCCTTCCTTATTTTCTCCCTACTTCCGTGTTTACCCAACCATATGCAGGATTTCCAAGTCATTGTGCAATGCAAATTTTAAGTAAGTATTTCTGCCACCGCCATCAACCAAAACGTTCCAAAGGTACTTCCTAATGCATTCAGGAAGACCTTGTAACATCGCCACTCACTGAAGCATGTGATTTTCCCTTCAACTTGGGGCAGCCTTCTCAGGATGACTGCAGAGGCCAAGACCTGGACCTGCTGAAATCACTGGCAAATTCACGACTCCATTGATTTCAACAGCGCTCACTTCTTCCCCCCAGCAGCAGGAGCAGACAATCTCCCTCTCACTGCATTTTTCAGTTATGGTGTTATGCCAGCAGGACTGTTTCCAAACAGCCTGGCTTGTCTGGCTATGCTTATAAGCTCAGCTTGTCTGGCTGTGCCTACACTTTATCTTTTCTCTGTACTGACACATGTTCTTGCATATGGAAAATTAACACACACCCCCGCAGACGCACACACATCTTACCCTCACATACTGTGGAAGGAAAAATTATCAGAGCTAAGTAAATATTTAAAGAGAAAATTGTTACTTAAGATGGAAAAAAAAGTTAACGTGGCCTTGAAACAGTTAATCTTCAGGTGACTAAAAGCAGTTAACCTTCAGTAGTGATCCGATTTCCAGCTTCTGTAGAGCCTGATCACTCTCAGGGCCCGTGCACGGTATGCAGAGTTCTCAAGGACAGCTTGATTTCTGGCATCTCTGGACAAGTTGGAAATTGTAATTGCAATCACAGTGAGCTTCTGTGCCTGGAACTGACAGGCAGGCAGGTCCCCCTCCTAAGAGGCTACACTTAGAGTGTGCGGTAAGTTAGAGGAAGAGGGGAGACTGGACAAAAGGGAATCTACAATCAGATGAGCTAGGTCACCCCTTTGCCCCCCATTCCCAGCAACTTAAGGTGATGGAGAGAAAACTGTTAGAATTGCAGCTGAAGCACACCGCCAGGCAGGTGCAGCAACACCACTGTTCATTAGCTGCTATTTTTCCAGAGACCCCTTATGCCAGTTTGAAAGAAGGATGTTTACATAAATGACAGCAGAAGAGGGTAAGGAAAAATGTCTTGCTACTGCCATAAAGAATTTCATCTGATCCTAAAGCTGCCCTTTAAACTGAGGTTCAAGATTAACTCAGTGGTATTTCCCAAGCAGCCCTGCAGTCAGTAGAATGACCGTGGAGTGCCTGCACGTACCACCCAACCACCATGACCTGTATTCACTTTGTTGGTCTTTCTGAAGCCCCTGCAGGGACTGTTGAAGACCAGGGTCAAACACTTTGCCAGGCAGCAAGAGATGCATATTAGAAATTAAATGGAATTCAATGGATAGACAAGACTCTTTCCACCATCACCCTTATACTCAAAAGGCAGGATCATGCAAGGGTCCCCATTGTAAAGGCACTGGTATCGACAGAGAAATTTCACATCCCAGCATGTCTGGGGGAGCCTTAATAACTCTGTGAAATCTGCCAAGGTCCAGGGAAGGGACCCAGCAGCTTCAGCTTAGAAGCCCGCTGTGTCTGATGGCCACAGCAGAAACCAAGAGAAGTCTTCTCTTGCCTTTCCCACCTGACAAGCTTTCTACTTTCTACATGCCCTCCCGACATGCCTGATGAAGCCAGACCTACCCAGATCTCACCCGGTTTCCAGCTGAACCTTTTTGCCTGGTCAGCTACGTGACCTGTTCTCTTGAAGCCTCTGAGCCATAAGTAAGTCCGGTATGTCTTTAGTTTTAAGAGGGACTCACAATTTAGGAAAATATATTATATCTTTGTGCAGTATGTGAAGACTGACCGCTCTGTTCATTTAGTTAATTAGGCCATACACACACAATAAAATAAAAGATGTGGGTATCAGCCCCCTATATGCAGCTTTAATTTGTTTGCTGCACGCCTGGTGGAGGTCATTGTCACTTACTACCTTTACACTTTGCTTGACAAATGCTCTCCTGCTCAACGAACACTGCTACTAGGCATGGCAGGGAACTACACTAAGCCCAGGCGAAGTCAAGAAGCCCCCTGGATCTTAATTATAAAACCATAAAAGAAACCAACTGCCTTTGAAGCTCTCTACCAGGAAACAAATGAGAATGGGAAATTTATTTCCAACCATAAATCCCAAACCCTTCAGTTTAATTTTTCCCAAGTTAACTTTCTCACCTAGCTAAGCAGCACTGCCTGCTATTATTAGCTTCTGGCCCAGTATCAGCTGACCACCATTAGTCAAACTGTCTTCATCTCAATGAGCTCAGGGACTCCCAAGGAACTCTGTGTATGCAGACTTGTGCTTGCAGCCTCTAATTATTTTCTAACAGATAATGGAGCATTTAAGTTCAGAGAGAATAGATTAAACTTGTAAGTGGATCAAAACCCTGGACAGAATCGGAGCTCACAAGATTACTTCCTGGAAACACCAAGCTTAGAGGGCTACAAAAGAAAGGCCTTCATCAATTGTCTGTTTCCCCAAGACACGTTAGTTTTAGGATATTTTTTAGCCTCAAAGATGGTTTGCTACACTTTCCAATTGCCACATGTCTCTGGAATGTATAACATGATTAGCTGAGCATTTGGCTTGATGTTAAACCATCTGATCAGGCCAACGGCTACTTGACTTACCAGATAATCGTAACAGTCAAATAATTTGAGGTTAAGGAGGAGAAATCGTTTTCACAAGTGAAATTACAACTCCCTGTTCAACCGTCAAGTAGCCTCTTAGCTGCTTATTTGACTTTTCTCAGAGTAAGCATCCTCTTACACCTCCCCAACACCCACGACCCTCCATCCTTCCTTACAGCTGCTGGCCTCAGGGTGAGGAGCAGGATATCCTTCCCTCTGGATACCCGTGCATCCATCCACTCGTGAATCTCCTCCCAAATATGCTTGCAGGCAGGCCAGTAGCAAGAATGCCTGAACTCTGAATTCCAACTCCAGGGCCCTTCTGGGGACCATGGCGTGTGATTAGCTAGGCAGTGAGGAGAAACAACGCCCCACAAATTAAGCACCCAGCCATTTCAACACCTGAATGAAATGCTTTAGACTGTGAAATTATTCCAGACCTAAATGACCACAGATTTGAACAACTTCAGAGGTAACTGTAAAGAAACGCAAGCCTAAATTTTACAGAACAGTGGCAACAACAACAAGGTTAAAAAAATAAAGTAAAACTAAAAAAATTTTCTCTTAGTTCACATGTATTTTCTGCTTCTTCCCTGGAGAAGGCAATATGGGCTATGAAATAGACTTTGGACTACTTTGTTTTAACAGACTACTACAGTTAAAAAAACAAAAAACAAAAAACAAAACAAAACAAAAAAATATATAAGAGAGCAAGGGGCAGAGTAAAAGCAATACGTAGTTGGGGTTTTGTGGAGAATGCATGGAAAACAGACTCTGCTGCAATTCTGTGAAGAAAAATTCCAAATAGGGGATGTACTTTTTGATGACGGCCCATTCATCATCCCCTGATGGGAGGGTGGGAGGTGTTTGGCCATAGCAGGTGCTAACATCATGCATTGTATCATTATAGTCATTATAGATCCATTAGTGGGTGTTCAAGGTGCTGAAATGACAGCCCAGTAGCCAAATTGTTGTTCTTTACTCTTTTAGCATAACATTTAGCAGAATTTCAGCAGCTCCCAGAGCACTTTAAGCACTTAAATTCCACCAATGTTACAAGTTTAAACCAGAGCCTATGCACCATGCCACTAACTTCTCTCCCAGCTATTTCTGCAGATGGTGCAGAGTAAGTGTCCCAAGTACCCTCCGTGTACACAAATCAGTGTGTACAAGAGGCTTTACATTTTCCAGAGCCTCTCTGAAAGGAATACCAAGTTCTTGTTGCAAGTACATATACAACTGGGTAGAGTTGCCAATGAAAGCTCATCTGTATTTGACGAGTTCAAACAAAATGAAAGCCAACTGATTGAGACTCACGACATCTTCCCAATGACACCCCCTTTCCATTAATAACCGTGTCAGACATTTCTTTAAGTCAACACCCACTGTGTTCCTAAGCACCGTTAGCCACCTATAAACCTTTAAAAAGAATTTGATACAACTGCTTCTGACCAGCAATGACCATTCATAGCAGTTGTCTTACTGGAAGCACAACTGATAGATTTTATTCTCATATGTACTTACGAATGTTCCTAATAAAACAATGCCAATGAACGGTTTAAAGTTTTATCAAGCATACTTATACTGACCAAAACCTCAGAGAAACAATGCATAAAACAGATTCCTGCTATACCTTACTCTTCAATGAAAGATAGACATCTCCTCATAGTATCTCATCAATTTAAAACTATGCCCTTTCTGGGACAGAAAGGAGTGGTCACATTGAAAGCAACTATCCCAGGGCTTTTCTTTTACATAAACATTATCTCTTAAAATGATGGTTGTTTCAAGAAATATATGACTGGGTTAGGAGGTGAGGAAGGCAGAAACTTCTGTATGATTGCATGAAAAATTATTTCGAAAGAGTAAAATTAAATCTGCCCTCTCATCAGTTCTGTACAGCAAAGGATGTTACAGACCACTGCACATATATAAAATGCAGCACTGATACAAAACATCTTATTCCTTCTTATTGTCACACCAACTGATGATGAAGTCCAATTCTCTTTTATTATTATCAAAATAACCTTTAGGTTGTTATTAACCTTTAGGACTCACAATGAACTTCACTATTCCCCCAACTTGTTACAACTGGATCAGAGGCTTGTGAGAGAATGTTAATTTAAAGAGAAACCTCTCCTAGCATAGCTGTATGTTACACAGTTAAAACCCCCACAGTGTCCAAAAAACCTCATTTCTGGGCTGTTCATTAGACGCATGAACTGGAGGGAAAAGAGGTCCAGTGAATTAAGTCAGCTGATCAAGCTGAGCTATGAAAACTCATACCAGCAACTGTGCCTTTTAACAAGGACCTTACTTTTTCTCTGTACAGTGCATCAACATTAATATTAACCAAGTAAGGAGCCATTGCTACTAACTTCTCCATCAGAAAACCAGATCCTCCTCTGGTAGAAACATCACAGTTCCAGTGATTTCAGACAGTGACATCAATTCCCTCTGCATCAGTGTCCACTGCCATCAGAGAGAGTGCATCACAGCTCACAGTCAGTGATCATCTACTCCCTGCACGTTTGCTTCAACTGCTGAATACCAGATCTCTTTCTGGAGCTCTACCACTAACAATGCTCTTCACCATTATTTTGTCAATTAAGTAAATACATATAATCCTCTTTATCTCTTTAGTGCAACTCATCTCATCCAAACAGAGCCATTTTTTAATTTGTGCACAATAATTATTCAGTGTTATCAACATAAATGTGTAAAGCTCTGTAAAATGCAGAGGAAGCGCCTTGATCTATACAGCGTCAGGTCAACTGCCTGAGAACTCACGTATGATCATTTACCTGAAACAGCTAACGCCACAGCTGTACATTCCTATTAATTTCTAGATGTAGCAGTAGATTATATAATGGGAGTACAGTCTCCTTGTGGTTTATAGTCTCATTAATGCTAATCAAATTAAGCCTATAGACTGAACAGACCTTCAAGATTTGAAAGTCCTATGTAATTTTCAAGTTCATGAGAGCAATTTACAAAAAAAGTAAAAATTTCTACGATCTGTTCAGAAACAAACTGAATAGCGCACAATCTTTCAGTGTCAATGAGGCTTGGTTTTGACACAGAGCTCAGGACTCAACATAAAACATCCATGAAAATTATCTTGACCTCTTGTTAAAAAGTATTTTAGATTAGTAAGGCAAAAGGGATTTTATATCCAGGGTATTTTTTTTCCTCCCTGTTATGCTTTATTTCTGCTGACAGCTCCCAGACTCTCAGTGCTTAGTTCCCAGGGAAACCTGAAGCAGAAAACAGTTAAGTTTCTGTCCCCGCACCAGTGGAGACCCACACATGGCAAGATTTTCCCCCGCAACTGCTCTTATCTCTAAACTCTGCCACAGAAGTGGAAAATATCTGGCACATGAGACATAGTTGTTTCAGCTTTCCACTGATGGGATGACCACCTGTAAGAAAACTCCCAACGACCTACGGTCCATGACTTGCACACTGAAAAATCCAGCCCTCCCATCACATTGGCACTGAAGTTACCCTGGTATTGCATGTACCTGTGGTTCTGGAATGTGATGATCTACATGCAGTAAGCTGAACAGGGCACAGCACTGCCTTATACTGATTTGTCTAGTTCTTCAACTTCAGAGAAACAGCACTGACCAGATAGGTGTAACCTTGTTTTTCTGTTAACGTTGCTATCACAGAAAATGCTATGAATATGCATTAACACAGCTTGTCAAGGGCTAACAAAAGAAACGACACAAAAAATCCCAGCAAGTGGTTTTCTAGGGACACTGTGTGGTAGCACTCATTAAACATCAGCACAATATTGGTACTGTGTACAAATCTCCTTGTAATATTTAAATATAAGGAAAAAGAACCGACAGGAATTCTTCTTTACAACCTCTGTGGACTGAAGAAAGATCCCCCCAAGACTCAAAGCAGCTGATCATCTCCTACTTACATCCATAAACTCCACATTGGCTTTGGGACCAGTGGTCTCGTTAAGGATCTTAATGGCCACAGGAATCTTTACGGTTTCTCCTTCGGGGACCCAAATACCCTAGAAAGACAAGGAAAAGTGACAGAAGACTAATAAGACAACAGTCATAAAAATTTCACTCAGTTACATTTCTTTTTGATGTATTTTGTCATATTATGCATCATTATGCAGTTCAGTTGCAAACATCAGAACTGAGAATACACAAAGCAAGCTATAAAAGAAAAAAAAGGAAAAAAAAATCTCACAAAACTACTTCTTACACCAAAACTCAACCCTTATGTAAACTGCAATGTTTTATGTCAGTGAATGCCCTTCTTAGGGCCCCTTAATTTTCCTGCCCACAACCAGCTTTATACAGAGCAACGTAAGCATGTCAAAGAGTTTTCCACTGCCTATTGCTTCCCATGAAATTGAACAAGAACATAGATTTTCTGGTCTGGAGTTTGATGTTAATCCCACTGAAACTATTGCAAGCTCCCACTAGTGAGTATCACCAGCAATTAGGTCACGCCATCATGCAGAAATAGGACACCTTGAGAACAATACATTTGGATTGAAATAGTTAAATGTTATTTCTCTAAGTAACTGTTATATAAGAATTAAAAGCTGAGATGGCTAAGAAGTAAACCTTATAATTACAATTCAGCCTGTCTCTTGGGCTACTTTACCATCGCTCTTATCTAACCTATTCTATGTTCCTGGCAATCTTGTGTTACCTGTCTCTATCATTTTATTATTTTCAAATTTATTATTTGAAAAGTATTGTGGTGATGCTGTTGTAGTCATCTAATCTGTACTTCTTCCATTTCCTCCCCCAGTTTGGAGACAGACACTGTTATCTATGCTCCTTCCTTGCCCTGAACTATCACCTTGATTTGACTGGTTTGAGTTCCTCCCAGAGGGTTTAGTGAGTGGTTTGACTTGCTCCTTAAGCCCTACTCTGAGCCTTTAAAAACTGAACAGGACCAATATATCTTAAAAAAAAAAAAAAAAAAAAAAAAAGTAAGTAAATAAAGTCTTTAAAGTATTTTCCCCTTTGGGTTCTTCTCTTTTATCCAGATTGTTCAAGAGTGCATTAACATGACTAGTATTTACTACAAAACTGAAAGAAACAGAAGGTACTAAAATTTAGCCGATGATAATACTGTATAACATCATGTAACAGCTATTACAAAACCTATGTGACATTTGTGAAATGAGAGACAATTTATCTAACATGCTAAAACTGTACTGTAAAGCCATCACGTAAGAACAGAACAGCCAACATCAATACTGCATTTAAAATCAGTAGCAAGACGTTCCAGCTTTTGTGGTCCTTTTGCATGCAATGATGCTGGTGGCTGACACTCCTTTTCTCACCAAGATGTCATGTCTGTGAGTCTGCCTAACAATGAACGCTTAAGTCCATTGTTCTATCTGTCTCCCAAATATATAGGGCTCATGAATCCAGCCGAAGTAGAAAATGCCTTGCAGCAATGCAGAACTTGACTGTTCCCAGGTTAAATGAGGCCAGTTGCCGCTGTGCAGAGGGGACTCTTACCTTGTATACAGTTCCAAAGGCTCCAGAGCCAAGAACCTTGACTCGTTTCAGCTCAGTTTCCTTCAGGATACGAAGCTGTGCTTGGTTGGGTGCTGTGCCACTCGGAGTTAAGGGTTCCACAAGCTATGAAATAAAGTCCTAAAGTGTTAAGTATCTGAAAGCGTGAAAACCCATTAGAAGTTTATACTGAAAAAAATCAACCCAGTTTAACACTAGAATAAGACAGTGAGGACTACTGATCTGCCAACTTTTGCAGGAATCTCTCAGCTTTAAAAGTAAATCAATCAAATGCTAAGAAACTGAGTGACACGATAAAGAAAGTCTTCACTCACCATGTGATAATTTCCACCAGGAATTGCATGATGGAATTACGAACCGGAAATTGAATTGGTGTCACAGTAACGCACCCAAGGACTTTTACTAATGGAGGCAGTATAAATATTTTCCACATGACAGAGATACAGCATTTATTATCAGCACACCACATTCTATTTTTGCCTATTTTAGTGCCTTTTAAGTTGGCCATATTTCTTTTAAATAACTCTGACTTAATGGATCATCACTTTCTTACTCTGTTCTGGGGAAGGGACTACTCTTCAGAACTTCTGCTATACCGTCTGTCTAAGAGAACAAATTTAAGAAGAAAGCAACTTAAAGCAGACAAGTAATTGTAACAACCACTAATTTACTGGGAAAAATAAGGCAAAATTAAGCAATTTGCCCAAGATGACAATCATGTCCCGAGATCTTTATAAATGAACCACAATGGCACATTCAGTTAAAAATGCTCTCAGAAATCAACACGGTACCATGTTGCCAGGAAAAAAAAAAAAAAAAAAAAAAAAAAAAAAAAAAAACCACTACGGTTCTTTGAAAATAAATTAAAAATAAATGAAGAGGACAACATTCTAAACAATGAAAAATAGCCTGTTCCTTTACAGGATGAGAAAAATAATTCAGGGCTACTCCTACTCAAATTGGTTTCACACCACTGCAGTATTTCAAAGTTGTCTGTTTACAAGGCTAAATGCTCTGTGCTCTGCAGTTTCCCCAACTACTGCTCTGGCTCTTTGAGCATCACGGACTACTTCATCAGTTTGACCAGATTACTCTGGCTCAGGTAGGAAAACTGTTAACTGGAAATTACTGGAGTATGGAAACATAACAAAACCAAACAGAAACGAGACAGGTTATCATAGAAATAATTTGTGAGATGCATTTTTTATACAATAATTCTTTTGTCCTATTCAGTGCTAATGCGATGAAGGAAAGAGGGCTCACTATAAAAGAGAATCAGGCAGACTGGAGGAATGCTTCTGTATTTTCAGTTTGTGAAGGGTGAAAACAGCTTCTGTGCTACAAGCCACCAACACAAGTATGGCAGGGAGAAGTACAATTGTGTGGCCTAAAATAATTCCTTGTAGAGTATTACTGAGAATGACTGATAGAAAGATAGGTCTGTCATAGCCTGCAGCTAGAAACAGAGACTCTAGCTGAAGCTGTGCGTGTTTATTTCAGGATACTCCTGATTTAATTTTCCATTTCTATGCCAAGACAACAGCCTCCCCACAAATTCAGAAGAAGACTGTAGTCCCTCAGGAAACACTGTCAGCCACAGCTTTTGTCTGACCAGAGAACAAGAACTGGACTTCAAAGCCAGTACTTCACTTATGCAACAAAGACTACCTGCTTATGCTTAAATAGGGGCTGATATGATGTCAACATTTAGCTATCTAAAAACACTTAGTTAAGCTTTTCATAAACCTGAACGGTATTTAACAAACAACACAAAATCTAGCCAGGCATAAAGGTATTTAGGAAAACAGATTAGGGATGCATAAATCATTTGCTCCAAGGCACTACAGTGGAATTAAGTGGGAGCAGGACCCATAAAATAACAGAGAACAGCACTGTTAACAAAGCCCCGTTGAAGTATCGGTAGTTAATAGTACTACCAAGCTTAATCATCTCGCAGGCAGGAACCCTTATTTAATATCACCATCAAAGTGTCTCAAACTATAGGACTGTGTAGATGGTAGTAACCACTTTTGCTATAACTGACAAAGACTAAATATTATGTTTAAGAATATTTCCTAGATTGCCTCCTCCACTACCTGCAAACTGCAGAGCAGAACAGAACGGACACAGCTTTCTGTCCTACAGAACTGTTACGTGCTTTTGCCAGCGGAACTGTGAATCTTACTTGGTTATGCTCTGGAAAGTATCTTGGCTTATCAAAGCACATTGTTACTACTGAACAGAACTAGAGGCTTTGACAAAATTTGGACCACAAAGGCAATACAAGTACTAGAGCCAAGAGTGAGCGACAATATTGGCATCTAAGCATTTCTGATGAACTCAAGTTTTTACATCGTTACAGTAACTTACTTCAGTCAAAGTTGACTTCAGTACGCACTGGATGAAGTCTTGTCATTTTTAAGCATGAGAACTCCTGAATGTATTGAAGAACTGGGACAGGATTTCAACTGAGAGTAGGATAGGAGCTCAAAAATCTGGCGGAATATGGCTATGTGATCATATGGATCTTTTTTAGATGTGAAAAGCCAAAAATTGACGTACGTACAGAAAATTAGCATGTTGAAATAGCATCATTTACTCCATCAGCTTAGTCCTACGGAAGTTAGCAAAAGATTTCTACAGACCTTTCTGGTAACTGGATTAGAGACCTGAACATCCTTAGTACAGAAGCCGAACGGTTCTGCACCCCTTCCCGAATTTGCAGGTATTTTCTGAGAAGGAACACACGCTCACCTCAGTCTCCAGGAACCTTCGCAACGCTCTCTTCTTCTTAATGCTCTTGCGCCGAACATACACAGCAAATGTCAGGCCCACAATGACGATGATGAAGAGGCCACCAATAACTCCAGCAGCAATCAGAGGGGTTCTAGCAATCAGAATCAGAGACTTCATTGTTAGCTAGGTGACAGACCAAAGAATGGCTAGGTACATAAAATATAATCACTTGGAAAACAACTTATGTTGTAACTGTCTTATGTCAGTTACTTAGTCCAAATAGCAAGTTAGGGGAAACGCATTAACATGTGTTACAACTTTTCTTGTTTTTTTTAATTAATTTACCAGGTTCACTTTTTTTTTTTTTTTTTTTTCCAAACTGCCATGCACATGTGAAGAGTTGTGTGGACAAGGAGACACAACATGCACTTTGATGGCAACGCAAATCTGCAATGGCAAAATGAGGATACAAGCATCTACAGTTCTCCTGCAAGAGGTTTATCCATACTTACTTTTGGGTCCAACTAGATTAACTCATGGATTTGTGCATTTAGAAAACCAACACCCAACTAACAAAAATCGCCTAACCTACAAACATGATGTGCCTTCCTGAGTCTAGGGAAGCAAGGAGCATCATACGCAGACACTTTGCTCAAGTGGAGGATATTTAAACTTGAACAAAGTAATTAATTACTAGTACCACACACCCTCAGGTCACTACCACTGCACAGGACTATTTTGGTGATGGCTGCACCCATCTGGTTCTGCTATTAGCAAAGCCAAATCATTGCTGCACTTTGCTTCAGACAGATCTCAAAGCACTCAACCTGGATTCCTCTCAGATAGCAACCAGAAATGTATTTCTGGAGTGTACTTAACATGCTCCAAACTCCTAGCTGCCCTTAAGCCCACGGGATCATACTAGAGCTTACACAAAGAAACAACCCCTGAAGCAAACGTAGGCTAGAGATTTGGTCCATCACCTGTTTGATACTCCAGATCCAATCCTGTTGTGGCACTCACTTCATGTTAACCCAGACAAAGCCTTATACTGGCACACCTAGTTATTGCAACTGTTTGAAGCACCATTACCACATTTTCCCAGGGAAAACGCATTAGCAACACGGAATGCTTTAAGGCCTATTATAGTTCAGAGACTATTATGGAAACCATAATGCCTGCAGATACGGAAGCTGAATGTTGTTTGGGTATAAAACAGATTATGATGCTTGGGAAGTACAAATCCACTAGACGCTGCTTCTTCACCTAGTCTGGCCTTAAGACACATCTTCCTTTTTAGCCTCATTGATAACTCTGCCAATGGAGTGCAGAACACAGGTTAAAGGTCTTGGTGTATCCACGCAAAACAACACGCTTCTCTTCATTTTTAATCTGCTTTCCATGATACTGAAGCAAGAAACTTGTTAATATGAACAAGACAGGCCACCAAAAGACTTCTATGAAGCTACTACTAATGCTCGTGAGCAGGATTCTTTTCAAACAATGTATGAACAACCATAGATTTTTTTAACACTACCAAACTACAGAGTGACAAAACAAGAAGACCTCTTGACTTTGAAGTGCGTTAATAGTAAACATCATAACAGCTGCCAAAATAAATAGCTTTATGATACTATACACACCAAAAATGGTCCAAAACAGTATTTAAACGAAAGACCATAAATAAACAATTCCCAAGAGGACATAATGCCTAGTCAAGAAAATAAAATGAAGTTACACATTCCTCGCATCCCTTTTATTGTTATAAAGTACAGAAGTACAAAATGAATCTTTCATGATCCTTCACATCAACTCTTGCAGACTTAAGAAGGAAATAATTATTTTTAATGGTGAAATGAAAAAAAGCTACTGTTTGTTTTTAAAAAGCAAACTTCAAACAAACAAACCTTTAGTCACTAACATGAAATATGCTCTAATTGTTTATTGCATCTGAATTTTCAGGAGCTACCATCTAAATAACATTATTAAGCTTAAAAAGGCAGCAAAATGGGAATGAAACAGCATATGAGAAAAGATGTTTTCCAATGCTGGAAGAAATAAATAAAAAAAAAATAACTCAAACAATGACCAGCTGCCTTCACTCCTAGGTCCACCATGCTTGCATAAACAACACATACAGGCATCACAGACCTAGAGGGATACAGTCATACACCATGCAACTTCTCCTCGCCCTACCAACACTGAGCTAAGCCCCAAAGTCAACAGCCATGGGTTTTATTTGATACACTAGCAAATGTCAAGGCGCTGGCCTGAAGCTTTCTGGTGTCATCAGTGTGGTTCAGTACCACATCTCACTGGTGTTTCCAACCACACACAGATTATTTTCTAAGCACTTAAGCTTTTCCGTTGTCGCTTTCCCCATTTGGGTTATTTTTACTTATGTTAATTAGACTGAGTTTGCTTTTTATATTTTCTGCTTACATTTTCTGCTCTTGTATAATTTCTCCAGTGTTTTTGTGTGTGCAGTATCTCAGACTTAATACCCTGCCGAATTTCATTAAAATGCTGTTTACTTCTCTTTTAGATCATTGTTAAAGTTGTTTAACATGGATCCTTGCAAGGTGTTACTGACCAGGGAGATAACTGAAGAAACAAAACCTTTCTCCCATTCTTTTTTTTTTTTTTTTTTAATCCAATCTTTTTTTTTCCACGTGCACCTAACCACCAGTTCAGCTTCACATACAAGCTGGACACGCACAAAGCTCCTTATCTCTAGTGGCATTAAGGATTTAATCTATTTGCATTACTATTACCGGTCTACAACCACCTCTGTGAATCCAAGTGGCTACGTTAGACCAATGCAAACTACTTTCCACCTAAAATTACTTCCACAAAAATTAACAGGAGAAATGTTAATGTGGTGACAAAAGCATCACTCTCAAAAAAGACATTTTTTTTTTAAAGTCACCTTTAAAAGCAGAGACCCCTTTTCTCTGTTAGGGCTCAGAAAGTCTAAAACCAAATAAAGAGAGCAGTCGTATGTTGGTCCTGCCCATCTAGCATTAATATGGACAGCCAGAGGTCGAATCTAGCTCATGTTTCTTTGAGCTTCACTATGGACCCACCAACAGAAACTGCTGACACAGTGGCCATTTTCCTTTACAGAATGAAAACCTACCCACGAGGGCATAAAAAAACCCCTGTCTGCTGTTTCTGGGTTTTTATGCTCATCAGAATAGACTTACAAGTCCAAGAAATAGGGCCCTGAGTTGTAATTCAACCCCACATGATTTGCTGTCCCTCACCCCTCCACCAGCTGAGAATACCCTATTAATGACTGCAAAAGGTGGCAGCAGGGGAGGTGGTGAGAGGGGAAAAAAAATCACTACATGTGGAAAAACTCAGCCTTCTCAACTGGAAGCCGCATCTATCTGTGGATGAAATTTGAAAGTAAGATTATAATATTCCCTTAGGCAAAATAAATAATATATTTTTCTTTTTAAATGTACACAGTGTTTTCATATTTAGAAGCATGTAATATCAACTCCTGCGCACCAAATTTGAGACAAGAAGTTCAAAGTTAGTGTTCCAAGATGGACAAGGATGCTCCACAGGGGAGCTTGTATCATTCTACTCCAAAACATCAAGACATCCGCAACTCCCAAAGTGCGGAGCGTCAGGTATTAAAGCCTAATTACTGATTTCGATGAGTACATGGTCTCACACTCTAGACTGGAGAACACAGCAGCAGGAGGAAAGGAAATTGTATTGTGGTCCACAGAACAAAGCTGAGAAAGAACACCTGCTTTTGTACCTTTGGCATTAACCCATGTAATACAAGATGTAAATGAACTGAGCTTTGAAGCCAAGCTGTTAGAGAGCTTTCAGTTCCCACCTCAACCTTCCCAGCCTTCCCCACTTCAAGATTTTTTTATCTATATATCCAGACAGAAATTCTAACTTTGAACGTTTGTGAAGTGTTTGCTTCTTGGAAATTTTCTTTTTCAAGGTATTTTTTTTTTTTTCCTAATGGACAATTCTGCATTTCTCTCTCCTTCCTTCAGAAGGGAATTCAGACAACTTTCAAGCTGCACTTTCAGAGATTTAACAGATTCTGCTAATCCTGGAATGATAATCTTTGTATTTAAAACATACAAGATAAACAACCACAGTGAGAAGCAAATATGAGTATGTTTTAAGAGCTCTGCTGTGCAGCACTTCTCTGGCAGACCTCTACAACCACAATTGCTCACATAACAGTGCTCCTCAGGGCAGGAAAAATTCATCTACTGTTCTTCACATCAAGATGTGCTCTGCTTTTTATTTTTCTTTTCCAAGAACAAGACTCACTTCTCCCTTTCTCTGTCTAATCCGAGGATGTTTAAACACTGAACAAAATCTTCTCTTATATTCAGATTAGCTTTTATCTTGTGTAAACACAAATTAAAACAGCTGATCTCAAGATGACTACCAATCTGACATTTAAATGTCGATACTAAAATCTAGATATGAGCTAAACGTATTCCATTATACCATCAACCAGCTGTAGTTAAACTCTGGTGCCAAGTAGTTTTAGCCATGTCTTTTCAAGATGAGCACAACGCTGTAGTCCCCATCTAGGTCCATTCAGCAGTTGCACGTTTCTAGATCACTCAAATCGTGTGCTTCAAAATTTTCACCTCCTTTTCCAGCTGAGACCCAGAGTTCTCAGCCATTAGCCGAACCGATGTGCCACTGATCAAGATGTCTTGTTGAGAGCAACTGAGCTATAAGGATGCATCAAAACGTTTAATGCAGTGAGTGACATAATTTACTGAAAGTTGTGCATATTTTGGTTATCAGAAAATGTTTGCTAAAATGACAGTCAAACAAGACAAGTAAATATATCGTGCCTATTCCTTGTATTGTAAAAATATATCCTACTCAATTCTCAGTGTGTTTTTATTTTATTTAAGCAAAGATAGGATTCCTTATTTTACTTGGCAAAATAAATGGTGGAAAAATAAAAACTGAGGATAGCTTTTAAAATGAATTTGGGCTAGGATTCTAAACATTAATGTGTATTGAGAATATTTTTTTGTCATCTTTATTATCCTTAAGCGCACACAATGCGCACTGGATTTCTTTAAAACTACCTTTAAATCCAAATGGTGATTTAAGTAATTTAGGAGTACAACGATGTTTCTATTTTCACCTTAAGTTACTAAGAACTCTGATTTACCTCCCTGTTAATACAGCTGACTGGGAATAAATACTGAGATCGCTCTAACTACAGTATTAATACAGAGGCTTTTCGTGGGCTTCTCTCTCCATATAACTGAAAGTCTATCTGACATCTCCTGCATCCCTGATATTTTCAGGCTGAGATTTTTCTCTTTTGCTACAAAAAAAAAGGGAACGCTATTGTTAGGAACTTATATGGTGACTTTGTTTTCAGGCTTGTGCTTTAAGTAAACGGATTAACGTTCCTTGTAAAATATGCCAAGTCAGGTCCCACATAATGTGGATTGATTTATCTGTGACAGAAAGCCAGTTAAATCCACTAGACTGGACTCACAGGTGAAGCCAGTTCATCAAGTAAAAGAACAATCCTCTTTATAAACTTGTCATATTTCCCATTTTCATTGCAAAGAGTAATATTTTGCTTCAAATAAAGAAAACCAGACCTGTAATGACCATGGGCGCTGATGGACTGCTCTGAAAATAAAACCATCAACATTAGCTTAAGGAGTCTCTCTCTGCATAAAGCAGTCCTGTTAGAGGCAATAAACTCAGGCTGCAGCACACAGGCTTCTCTCCAACCGGCTGTAATCAACAGGTTCTACAATTATTTCTGTGTGCACACAATTATTAATAAGAACACATGCTTTTTTCAAACAGAAGCATAAGGTGCATTCTCCTATATGATATGTCGAGAAACCAGTCTGTCTGGCAGCACTGCTTTCTGTTCACAAACTGTCAAAGCCAAAAGCACCACAGAGCTGAAGCCAAACACACCACACAGTTCGGGGAGCTGAGAAATACAAAGCATTACATCAGTAGGTAGTCAACCTTTCAACGGGGGCTGGCCGGGTCAGACAGAGAATAGAAAGCACAAATTTGGCCACTGAACACCTGTACAACTTTTCAAGCAGACAGACAAACCCAAGCCTCGATAAGCTCAACGTATCTCAACCTGTTTTCATTTTGCTCCACTAGTGACAGTACAGAGGAGTGAATACTGCAGCCAGCACTAACAGCAATTCATTAGCATTTCAGGTGACAGTTTGATTCAGTCTTGTGTGCTCTTTCATCTTTACAAATAACAAACAAACAGTCACAGAGGTGTCTGCTCACACAAATATGTGGGAAACACTATGGAAAAAAAAAAATCTGATCCCTGAGGACATGCACTCATGGTGAATTAGTCATTCACTACTTTATTCTCTCCAATATCTGGAACCCATTCCAGACATCAGGGAAAATTCACTTCAGTTGGGTAGTAACTCAAACTGTAAAGAACAGAGACCAAAAAAAAAACATTTGTGAGTATTTTAACTAACCAAGACAAGTAAACCCATACAAATACTGTGCTCATATTTTTCCTCGACACTTTGCAAATTCCACTGGTAAGTGGAGTTCCAGGTAAACCTCAGCTGTAATTGAGTCATTCTATACATGAAATACCCAAATCCTTACATGACTAAGTGAAATTTTGCTTGTAAGACTGCAGTGGTCTTTCAGAAGATTTAAGGAGCACAGCACAGTATCAATACGAATTTGGCTGAGTGGTTGTGCACAGCGGACTCTTTCTGGTTTTCTTTGAATCATCTGGGGCAGCGTTTGCACAAGCTCCAGGCATCTTTCATGGCAGTGAACTTTTAAGGACTGTATTTGGGGATCAAGCCTGAGATTCTGCTATTGATTGCCTCCCTCTGAAGTCTTTATGATTTCATGTTTCTCCAAGTCTGCTCATTAAAGACAGCCCCAACTCCCACCAGACCATTTCTGGTCCAGCTGTGCAACTACTCTTCTCTGAGCAAGCCTTTTCACATGAGTGAGCTGACTAAGGTAGTACTAAGTTCAGCACTGGACACTGGCAGAGGGGGAAAAAAGCCAAAACAAAATGGGACATGATAAACTGATGAGAGCAAAACAGTCCCACTGTGTTTCTGATCTTCAAGCATCCCGTCATATCCAATCACTTGTTCTGTGATAAATGGAGAGCTTACATGGGTTTCAGCTGAGTTCTTTTTAACAAGGGGTGGCATTAGATCATCTTTGGGACCTATGTTTAATATTAAAGTTAGAGTGCATGAAGATTTGTAGGCTCCTTTTTAACTTGTTTGGAAATTTGCACCCATATATTGTGCATGTATTACATATATAAAGGACTAAGACTTCTCTTTGAAGTCTAAAGCAAAATACTAACACTTGATTCCACATTGGCATAAATGTTCTCTCGTATTTGAGGCATAAATACCTCAAAAATGGCCATGTTCCTGCTGTTAACTTGAACATGTATTTTAGCCTCTCCTCATTAGAGTTTCTAAATATGCAAAATTTATCTTTGTGGAGCATAGGAGGGAATAAGTGGCCAGTGCTCATAAATATCAAGCAAAATCCAAGGTAGATAAAGATCAGGGCATAAGGAATTTGTATTTGAATATTCCTGATGCTGCTTTGGGATTTATAACTGTAATATTACAAGGATACTACCATGTCTGTTTAAATGCCCTACATAAATTACATCAATCGTTGGAAAATCCCATTTGATTACGAGGAAAAAATGGTAGAAGCAAACTGAGATCCTGATTTTGACACAAGACTTAAACAGGACCTCCCCCTACACCAGGATATATAACGTACCAGTCCTCTCCAGGAGTTCTTACACTGTCAAGAGGAACAAAGATAAAACCTGCAACTCCTCTTACTTCTAGTCATCATCATAGTACCACCATTTCCCTACAGACCACTCCAAAAAAAAAAATAAAAAAAAAAGTTCAGCTTAAAAGCTCCGAGCCCACCCACCTTCAATTATTGCTCCATTTGCACAGCCACCCAAAGGAATCTATTTCAGTTCACTGTCTGTAAAGGCTGCTAAGGGAAACCAGTCTGAATATTATCCCTACCTCCTATTCTCAGCCCTACCAGCGATTTTTTTTCTGTGTCCATGTGCACAGCAACCTCCTATCATCCTGATAGTCACAGATGTGACTCGATTAGAAAAACAGCTTGTGTCCATGGTGAGGATACTGCTGAGCATAACCTAGCCTCTGCAACAGCTGTTTTATTATGATTAGCTTGCAGTACAGTATGGCCCACATAAAGGCCAATGATGATTTAGTACAACAGCTCTGCTTTCTCCCAGATTTCACTACAATACAACATTGCAGAATTTATTGCAGATACCGCCTTATCTACGCATCCTCCAAATATTTAAAATACTTCTCTTCCAATAGCTGTTAAATGCTCTGAATAGAGCACACCAGCATCTGGGGAAAAAACAGTGCACATAAACACCAAGAATCCTGTACAGCATGCACAGAAACCTGCACTTCACTAACACTGCATCTGAATGCTTCGCAACTTAAAGGGTTTTTTTGCAAGGGACTGACCAGAAACAAGAGCACATGGAAACCATGTTGCAGAAACAACTGAAGAACACCACATCATTGTTTGTGTGAAGCAATTTCAGGGCATTAGGATTTCATTAAAATTTACATCAGACTGGAAAACAATGTCAAGCTTTTTTTTTGTCCTTTTTTTTTTTTTTTGACAAAAGTATATTCATTCCAAAAGAAAGCTTCACTTTCGTAAGTTACATATAAACTAAAAATAATCCATTATCTAGATACTGTACTTCCTAAACTTCACCTTACCAAAGATGCTACAAAGCATGTATTCCAGGAAAAGTGGGGAAGGATGTGAAGAAGAGGAAGGAAAAAAAAAGGGTGGGGGGTCTGTACTGCAAAAAAGTATTAGATGCTTAGTACCTCGCTAGCATCTAAGGCTTAGAAAACCGGATAGAGATAAAAATTGGAAGATCTTTGTCCATGCTATTAGTGCAGAAAATTAGTCATGGAAAACAACTTGCCTTCAGTTGTACCACACTAAATAAAAATGCTGAAACATTAGCATGTAAAAACACTACTGCTACCTTTATTCAAAATAAATGCACAGTTGAAGTGAAAAGTCACGACGCAAGACAGCTCAGTCAAACAATTAAGATCTCAATCAATTTCTCCCCTCCCCTAGCAAAGGTTAGTTTGAAAACTCAGAAGTCCTTTAACTGACCTAACTGTTAATCATCAAGAATATTGCCAGTACAACAGAAACCCTGTGTACAGTCATTTGGAGCTCTCATTCTAAGCTTCAAAGACGACAAGAATCAAATCGAAGCATTCAGTAGCTAGATCTGCCAATACCAGCAATCACAATTCAAAGAGGAACCCTGGGTGCTAGGCTTAGAACATGAGCCAAGAGATGACCAGAGCAGGAAGCTATCATTGCATACCTGTAATTGGCCTGTCACACACTGTAAACAAGGACAGAAGGAACCAGTGAAATCCTCCACCCTGATACCTGCACAGCCTACAGGCTTGGCACAGATCGATTCTTTCCAAGAGCACACACCTGCAAGGAAAAGGTCTAGTTTTGATTTTACAAACCTAATGCTAGAAAACGGAATGCTACCAGGGAAAAATCACTCCAGGGATTAAAAATCCTTATTAAAAGCACATTGGCATTTTGCTACTTTGAACACATCCATCTTCAGATCTCAGCCATTTTATTCTCTCTCAGATTCCCTACCCTTTTCCCTCTGCTAGACTAGTGCCACTTGGTATATCTAACCTGGAGAAAAAATGGCCATGAGGCAAGCCTACCACTCTGCCAGGTCCCGAGGAGGGAAGCAGTAGTCTCTGCTCCCTGGTGTCTGATGACAGGATGCGCAGGAACAGCACAAAGCTGCATCAGGGCTACTTCAGACCAGATACAAGTCAAAATTCCTTTAATCTGAGGTTTGTCAAACATGAGAACTGGCTGTTCAAGAGACATTTGGACAATGCCCTCAATTATGTGTTGTCATTTTCATTTCTGCACAAATGAACAAGATGGACTATGAGCTATTTTCACTGACAAGTTATCCACTAGTTCTGATATAGCACTGGAAAAGCTGTTGCAAATTAATTGAGAAACAGAACTTACACTTGTGTAAGTAAAAGAAAAAAAAGTGACATAATTTGCATACTTTACATACAAATTGTCACCTGCATTAAGTGCTCTAGGTTTGATCATTCCAAGAAGTACTTACCTGGTTTTAAATAGGCAATAGAAAAGTGTGCATGTGGGGGGAGTTCTTGCGAGATCACTTTATAGATACTAGAAAGGAATAAATCTACACCAACTCAAACACAGACCCCCTCCTACAGGGGATTTACATGGTTTGAATTACTAACTGATCTGAAGTGACACTATTAAGCAGACTTTCACTGTATGCATGCTTCTAACACAGTTACAGCGCCACCAGCACACTGTTCTAAAGAACCCCTACCGAGACTTTGCCAATTATTGCAAGAATTGCAGCTCCTTTATTATCTGACGGGTCACGGTGAGTAAGCCAGAATGTAGAGAATTAAGTCTTGGCTGGACTCTGAACTGAAATACGTTTGTCATGTAAATTGTCTAAATATGAAAGAGCGACAAATCCTGCATTATGCAGGTAGATTGGAAGTAAGACCGCGAGCTTTAGTTCTGATTTATTATATATTAAATATTAATGATTTATTAAGAAACCATTCACTGAGGTTTAAACAACTCTACATCTTACATATTTCTAAAGCTCTACAAATGTATTTTTAATAATAGATAATTAATTTATAACAACATTAAATCTAAATTAAATCCTCATTTCAAGCCATAAAAGAAACCCACTGGAGAGTGGTGACATATATACTGTTGCTCTATAATAAGGTCACTTTTTCACTATACCATTTTATTTCTCCGTCATATATTATTTGCGTAGCCAAACCAGTACAGACACGCCACACAAAGCTTACGTAGCTTGATGAGTACGAAAGGCAGTGACCTCTGCAATAGGACTGTGCGTTGTTTTCCATTCTAACAAACCATCTGCAGTTTGGAGTTTCCTAAATGCTTGCCTTTCAGCAGTGACCTATTTGGTCTGCTATTTCTTTTTTCTTCTGCTCCAAGTTTCAGCACAGTAATTTGCCCAGTTTTTAGAACAAAGACTTCTCTTATTTTAGATGTATTTTGAAATATATTTTGCATCTCATGGTAGTATAATCAAAGAGCACAAAAAACAAACAACCAAATAAAAACCACCACTATGACATCACCACATCTGAAACAGACCAAATAACATGTCACTGCAAGCAATCTGGTTGCTTTTTAAGACTGAATGGTGCACTTATGTTCTTACAGAGCTCACCAGCTGAAGAAGACAAGTGCTGGGACGCAATGCACGATACAGTAAGGACTGCTGTACCTATATCCACAAAGTGGCAATCTAAGACAACTTCTATACCTTCACTGTAGTTTTTCTGGCATGCACCACTACACATTAACAAATTATTTCTCAAACCCACTAAACAACAGCTCTGCTGCTGAGAAACCTGAACTTTGGGTAGCAACCATCTCAACAGGCCTCAAGAACATTCCACTCATATTCCACTGCTTGTAGAATTACAACAAACACCATATTTCTTGCCTTACTCCATCTTGTGCAGTCTAAACAGGATCCTCGAACTACTGGAGCCACTTCCCCTCCAGAAGTTACTATAATTATTCTATAAAAATACAGAGCATATGGAATGCTTTCCTCTAAGCAATGGAACAGAGCTCCATAAAAACAATGAGCATTACCAGTTTATTAGAGGTGTTTCCCTTCCCCACCATCTAGTCAGAATGGCTGCACAATTCTATTGAAGTCATACTGTGCGCGGGTACAAAACAGCTATGAAAGGATTTGCCTACATTACATAGGGTTTATTGTTAATTAGCTCTTGTACACACACAGAGTACATAAAAACAGTTGTTTGGTTTTTTTTTGTTTAGGAAGTGATGATTTGTTGAGAGAACGTCCTTTGTTGATACAAAGCTAGCATTAGGATTGTAATTTGAGTTAACATCTACACTTCATTTTATGTAACCATTTGACAATGGTGGTCCTGGCTAATTAAGTTTCTGTTAGTTAAAAACAAAACGTGAAGTTATCTTAAGGCATAAATCAATAGAGACATCGGCTTACTTAGACCAGGGCCATTAAGGTGCTAGTTCTTTCCCATCACAACCACTACATGCTTCCCATTACGCCTTCAGATTTACAATCTCACACACACCGGAAAAAAAAAAAAAAAAAAATTGATAATCTCTGATAATCTCTTCCTAGCTTTAAGTTCTATGAATTACAGAAGGATAAACACATTCAGAACTCATACTTTAAGTCAGAAGCATTGTCCACAGCCCAGCTTCAGTAACCAAGTTAGACAATTTTCTGAATCTGGGGTGTACAGAAGAACCAACCTTATGTGAGCAACTACAGTCATTTTCTTAATGGATGGTAGAGCACTAACAGGTTTTCAGTTTTCCTTTCAAGCAATGGTTATCCAGCTCTTTGAGGCAGACTCCTCTTTTTGTTCTCTGCGCTGCACTCACCGTGGCTCACGCTGTATCCGGAGCCTCTAACAACTGTGCTATTCCGCTCAAAGAAACCGCTGAGTGCAACTGGCAGAAGGTATTGAATGGCATGTCATAATAGTGGTGGGTGGGAAAAGAGGAGTGCTAACTCCTCTGGGCACCCTGGGAGATCCCAGCCTCCACCTGCTCCTTTTTGTGCCACAAATGTGAGCAAAGGCTTTCCCTACCAAGAGGGTAACAAGAGCAGGAATTTGCAACTAACGGCAAGCAAACAATGCGCTTGGTTGTACCACACTTCTGACCACGCACTGGTTCTCATATGAAGACTTTTACTTATTCACAATTTCCACTTTTCCTGGCAGTTAATAACAGGGTGAACGCCTTTGCGATAAAAAAACTTACACCAAAAGTAAATGCAGGTTCTCATGGGAAAAAATAAGAGCATGAGATCTAGCAAGTCACCTAACAGTCATATGAGAAATCTATCACGTTGTGTAGAGGAAACGAGGTCTAACAGCCCTTGTAAATCGCACTAAGGTGGAAATAGGGAAATAAAAGGGTTTCTTCATCCTGTGAACTGCACCCTACAGTAGTCAAGGGTTAAAAAACCAAAAAGCTATGCAGGAAGACATGGAATAGCAAAAGTAAGGATTTTTTCCACTGCACGGAACGGACAAAACATAAGCAGAAAAACTCAAGTTTCACCTGTCATTTGGAAGCAGGCCATGTGATGCACATCTGATTAATCTTTATTAAACATGACAGTAAAAATTCCTCTGCTATTCTACCATGCTCTTACAAAAGCCCTCAAGTCAATGGATCATGGCAAAACCAATTTGCAAAGCGCAAAACTGTAAAAGAAAAATGGAAGAAATTCTAATCAATGGGACACGGATGAAACTAACGATTAATTTTAAAAAGTCTGTTAGTCTAAGGAGGTCCCATAACTTTTAAAGGGACACACGGAATGTTCCATTTAAGTAGAACTTATCCTTTTTTGATTTACATGCCTTAACTCATAATAAAAGGTATCAATTTTGCCAGTGCAGTTTTGCCCATTTTCAGCCCAAACAAAATGAACCATTTTCACTAAGAAAATGTAAAACTTTACAGATCTAATACGAACAGAAGTGTGAAAGCCCTAAAACCTCCTTGTTTTGAAAGGGAAAAATGCACACATACTAACATTTAATCCCATTTGCAGTGCACTAGTTTTCCTAAAATCAATTCAAAGTCAAAACAAATGAAATTCATGAGATCTAAATGCACATTTGAGGGTCCCTACCTTCTCATACTGAATCAAGCAGCAAATGCTTTGCTTGAGCAAAGTAAAACATTTGCTTTACTTCCACCTACTCAACCATTTGCTTTCCTACCTGGACAGTAGATTCAAAACAAAACAATTTGCACAACGTAAAATGCAAAGAAAACACTGCCTGTTAACTCATGGCTTCAGCCTGAATCCTTATAGTCAACACTTTCTTAACTGTTGTGGTATGGCATCCAAGGTCCCAGGGGCCAATGTAACAACCACTGCGATTAACAGGAGTCGTTCCCTTAACTTCAGCGAATACTTCTGGCACCCACAGAGAATTCATTGCTACTTGACCATTTTCAGAACAAAGTTCTGGAGTTGTACCACAGGAATTAAACAGCGAATAAGGTCTCACTAGCTTTTGGGTTAACAGAGGAAGCTAGAGTGAGCAGACCATAACACTAAGTTACAAAAATGTTGTCTTCCTAGTATTAAGCCCTTAATATTCCTTCAGAAGGTGATGGAAATCCAGTTGATGAAATGTGTTGTTTTAAAATTGATTACTGAAGCAAAGAATGTCAGCATGGTCCTCATTCCCTATAGTCTGGTATGCCCCTTAAGCTTACACAATTAATAATACATTTTCTATATTTGTGCTTTGAGTAACATTGACAAAGTGAAGACTTTTAAAACTGATAGAGGGTTTTCAGTAACTCATGTTAACTCAATGAGTACATCTGAAAATGATCCCCCACAGAAGTATCTCAAACTAGACACCCCAAAACAGAACAATTAAAAAAATACCATGATAGGAAAAAAAAAAAACAAAAACAACAACAACAAAAAAAAACAACCCACAAAACCCAAGTCCTCTTTCATTGCTTAATCTTTGGTCTAAGAATTAAGTCAGTACTGAAACCCATTTAATTACACAGGTGTACCACCTGGTAGAATTTCAATTGTTTTTCAAGCCTAAACACGTTCCCCCTCAACAGCTAGAAAACAGGTCTCTTCACGTTAGTTATGAAACTAGAAAGGAAAAGTAACTTTAAAGTCTTTTCTTAAAGAAAATAAAAACAAAATAAAATGCTCAATGAGATGAAGCTGATTGAAAGGATATTATTTCTTATCTAATCCTAACTCATGACAGTAACCCCAAAGCCTGGAAGTCATACTACCCAGTTTGATTTTAAAAATTAACAAACTCAATGGCAATGAATGACTTTCACAAAAATGAATGTGGAATATAACTGCAGTGTTTTGGGATTCCTCTTGCATTAATTTGATTTGATCATCACCACTGGAAAACAAAATTGCTGCAAGGAGAGTAGTTTTTTTTTAATATATAACAGAAAATTGAAAAAAAAAATCAAGACTTATGTACATCAAGGGAGAAATTAAGTTTTGCTTAAACATTTACTTTTTTCCCCCCACAGGAAAGTATGGAAGAAAAAGCTCTGTTTTAAGTCCTGTCTTAAAAAAAAACACAGCCAAACAGGAAAAAAAAATCAACTTTAACCAGAGGTTTTCACTGCGTTTAACTTCTAGTAAAATTTCATCAAGAAACATGTTGCTTAAAACTCCAGAATTGAACTGTTTTTGCTTTAAACCTCAGGGAGGAAAAACAACAACAACAACATGCTAAAGTAAACATGTAAGATGTTCAATTGGCTTTCAAATAGAGAAGCAAATTTGGATGTACAGAGGCATAAATTACTTAAGAACACATTATATTCTTCCCATACTCCACACTTCTGAACAAACTGGATAGTATAACATTCCTGTGGTAACTAGGGAAGGACCTGGTGTACAAAAATGGAGAAGTGGTGGATGTTACCTAGCATGTTGTGGTAAAGTGGACTGTCGTGTCCATGGATAGTAAATGCAGTCATGACTAGCGGGACCTCTACACCTGCAGGCAATTACAGAACAAAAGACGTCATTTGCCATTCACAAGGACATGCACACGCATGCGCCCTTGTCCACACGTGGAAGATGAAAGACACACAGGGAACGATCACTCAGCAAGTACCTATCCATCAGGCCGATGCAGTCTTCAATACGAGGACCTATGCACCTGCAGCAAATCCAAATTGAGAACAAGGAGAGAGAGAGAAAAAAAAAATGTTATTTGCAGATTCAAGGAAGCAGGAATCCCCTTTGTGCCACATTCTTAATTATAATTCTCAAGACAGACCCAAGTCACCACTAAATTATAGCTTGTGACAAAAACAAGCTTGTGATGGGAACAATAATAGCAACATAAACAGCATTCCAAGGTTGGACAAATCTTGGCTCAAACAATACTTAATGTAGGTTTCACCTGCGTACGTGGGCGGCCTGACAATAGAGTTGCTTTTTCTGGATGTTTTTTGAATCATCAAACCAGTGATTACTGCACGGAAGCAGTTGATTCGCAACACGAGACCTCTGGGAGCAAAATGCACAACTTTTTTTTTCCTTCTTTCTGTAATTGATGCAACTGTTCATTCTGTTCTAAGTTTCCAGCTAGGGCATATATTTTGGAAGCTGACTGTACTCATCAAGGAAGCTGAAGATTCACATGAAAAAAAAAATAAAAAAATCAACGAACAACATCAGAGCAAAACACTGTCTGCTGATTCAGGCACTTCATTTTGCTGTCTGTAGATGCTGCCAGAAGTCTCCACCTGCAAATTCAGCAGGTGCTCACGAAAGGCAATGGAATTATTGGTAATCACTTCATGCAGCAGCAATGAAGCATAGCCACGGGGAAAAGAGCCTGTGTGCAAAACACAGGTATTCAGATATTTGTGGACTTTCCATGCTCTCTTGAAGAGTGGTAATTGAAGCGGTGTACTAGGTCCCCTGTGCATTCACACAGAAAGCCAATTATACCTTCCACACAGCAGTTAAGATTATCAAAGGCAGATGAAATTTAGCTTTCAGGGTCTGAGACAAACTGACATCCTTTAGTGCCGAATGCCCAGCCAGTCCCCCCTTATCCACAGCCCTCACAATTTTAAGGAAAACAAACCACTAATTTCAACTCTTTAACAAGATCTTGGCACCATGTTATTGACAGGCCCTTCAGCTGCGAGGCAATTGATGCGTCAGATAACCTGTTCCTGTGGAAGACCGATACTCCCTTCAGTTGAGGCATTTTAAATTTAAGGCATAATCCCCAATTCTTTTTTAAAGTCTCCTGCTTCCAGTTTGGCTTTGATAAAGGGAGATGTCAGAATCTCTAAGAGTTCAAATATGCTCCCGAGAGATCTCCATTCCACTTCACCATCACTTGCCACTCATCAGCTTTTGCTGCATTTAAATTAAGCTATCACTCTGCCCTTAAAACACAAATTCAGCAGATTCAGTTTCACCAACTTCGCCCTCCCATCTGCCCATCAGAGAGAGCAGAACAACAGTGAACCCTACCTCATTTGTTTCGTTGAGTTTTTATTTTTACATAAAAGCTGTGACATGCAAACACAGACTTTGTATTTCCTCAGCAAATGTGCAGGCAAAATGGATTCGTTAAATACCCACGTGGCCAGATAATGCATGAAGTGGAAAGGCTAGATTTAAAGACAGTTCAAAAACTTAGAACTCTTGACTTAAAATAAATAAATAAATAAATAAATAATAAAAAATAAAATCAGCTGTTCTGGGCTTTACAAGTCTGAATTCACTCTCAGGCATGCCGAGCGTTCTTCCTTTATGGCATTCTCAGCAATTTGCAGAAAACCAGTTCAGTAATGAAGGAGGCCGAAAAAGTTGTTCAAGATCTTCCATTTCCTAACATGTCAAGAGAAGCTGAGTTCAGACTCTTGCTATAAATAAGAAGGTCCTCTTCAAATTAGAGGTCGGAGAGCCCATTGCTAGTTCAGATAACTGGCAGACATAAAGAGCCTATTGTCTTGAAGTCATTTCACATCTGCACATTTATTCTCACAGACTTTTGAAGAATAGGACTTGAATCCAGAAGAGGAGAGGTGTTTGGACCTCACCCACCCAAAGCTGAAATACCATTGATTTTTTTTTTTTTAAACCTGTAATTGTCTTCAGCGGATTTCCCAGCCTCAAACAGAAAGCTCTGTCCAGGTGCAATTTCTGTTACTCCTAGTCATGGTCAATAGCTACATATTCTATTCTGGCTGTCCTGATTTTAATGCAGTAAATACCATGTGAGTAATGGCAGCAGACACTTAGTTCTGTTAACAAGTTAATTTTCACCACAAAGTCATCAGTTATTTTTCCTCTGGAAATCATTTCCTTGGTTTCAGGCTTTTTGACACGTGGAAGTACAAGCATGACACAATCATGCATCACACCGGTACTCCACTGACCCCCAGGCTTCCTCCTCCTGCTTGGAATCTGGATGGTATGTTTATTTTCCAAGTTCTCGCTGTAAAATGAACTGGTTAATTGTATGTTACAATTTATTAATAACATATTCAGTACCTTACAATAGTCCAATACAGCTTATAAGAAAGTGGAGCTCACCTTACCTTTACAAAATCATTTTCTGAATGAAAAATAGTTAAAACTGCTTTGAAAATTAGAATAACTTTTTTTTTTTTTTTTCCTGAAATAACCCTTTTTCTCTCCAGCTTTTGTAAATATTGTCTCATCAGTTTCCTTAACGTTGAGGTAGGGTCTTAATTTTTCTCAGATTTGGAGTAGCAAAGCCATTTTTAGTCCGGTGAATTCTCAAAAATCCTTGTTATTGAAAACAAAATTGATTATGAGATAATATAAATGGATTAACTCTGGACAGAAGAAAACCTTAGTCATGGCAATGACCTGCTCATCCAACTATTGCTATATGGATAAAGCCGGACGAATCAAAACCACGGATTTATTTAGATAACAGGGAGTAAGTATATGCTGACAGTGATAGTAAGGAAGTTGAACTGGGGCCAGGGAGACGGAGAGAATTTTCATCAACAAAACAGTAACGGTGTCTTAGCTAGAATTTGTTGCCATTGAATTTGCACTATGGTGCCAATTGGAATTCAAAACGCCTTTGGGGCAAGACAGTCCTTGTGCCTTCAAATCCCTTCCGGACCGTGCATATATTGACTGAAGCTCCCATGACTTCTCTAGTTTTGGCTTAGAGGGATAATAAACTCTTGGTGAACAGTAATACCTTTCCTTCCAAAAAGAGCAAGAAAATGTCTGATGAGAGGAGGTGTCCAGTGAAATCTCGTGTTTGCGTCTTGCCCAGGGAGGAAGCAGACTGTCAGATGCTATTATAAAATTAGTATTTTATTTCTGTGAAAGTGTTCCATTTTGGCTAGCTCAGCAAGGAAAAGTGCCAAATGCTTTCTGACTCTCTCGAATTAAATGGGATAGCTGTCCTACGGGCCTCAGATCTGCTCCAAACTGGCTTCAGAGTAGCTGATGTTTATCATGGGAATGCAAAGCCAAAAAAGCAAAGTTGTTGCATCCAAGGAAGTCACTCCTCAATAGTTCTCTTAGTCAATGTAAGTTCATTAACAGGACTGCATAATGACACACCTATTAACAGGAGCAGTCATTATACTTGAATAAAGGAGGAGAATGGTGTTATCTAATTCCATGCTCTAGTGAGTGATCGTTTGCAAGTACTGCCACAAAACTTTGGCAAAACACTCACAGAAAACACAAAGGTGGGACAGGTATCTTCCCCAGCAACAGCTGGAGATGACAAAAAAATCTTATGAGAACTAACTATGCATTTTAGTGAAGACCCTGATTCACAGAGCAGCACTGCAGGACTGAGACAACACTGCAGTAGCAGCAGTGCTCTGCAGCAGCTCAAGACTTTTTGACTGTACTGCTAGGTCACTGGTTTTATTCCAGCAATTGGTCTGACAGAGGAGAACACACACTGTAGATGAAGTAAATTTATGGTTTCTCTGTACCATTCAGTTGTGAGTCAGATATCAAGGTATGTTCTGTCCACAACCTGTTTCACTGAAGAATCCTGATTGAGGGGAACTTAAATATTAATTTCTAAAGGAGGATATGAAACTAGAGAATGCAGCATTGCAGGAGGAGAGACTGATTTCCTTTTTCTCTGTGGGCACATTCAGTCCCTCACAACCTTGGCAAGAAGACAGAAAACCCATAAACCCCAAACGTCTGGGGCAATCATTAACAGATTAACATAATCACATGCCAGAAAGTCTTTAGAAATACTGAAAGAGAGTATCTATGCTTATCCAGACTGAGGCATGTGTGTGTCGTTTTCATGAGGGGTAACAAAACACCTAAGAACAAACCCATCAACCTTTTAGTAAAGAGGATGAGGACTTCTGTGAGGAATAGCATGTGACTCATAGTAGAGGTAGAGCTCTTCATCTGGGATATAACTATATTTTTGTATATGTAACCCAGGAGAAATCCTTGGCCCTATTACCAGCATACCTCTGTCATTTCTCTGGGGATTGGCATACTAGGTTAAATGAGATATTCTTTCATGTTTCAGCTGGACCAGACTTCTGCACAAAGTAAGAAAGGGAAAACAAAGTTCAAGGATTATATGATATCAGAGCTTAGCATAAAGGAACCCTATGAACTAGAATGTCGGATTTCCACCAGAATGTGTATAAACATCGCTTCTTGATCCCATTCTATCCCGTGAGACAAAACCAACGCTGGCACAATATTGATGCATATAAGGAAGCAATAAGGAATGGAAAACTTTCTGCTTCCTTCCTGGTCTCCAGGAAACACAGCTGTTCCTGGGAGATTAATAACAGATCTCCCCGGAAAAGAGGATGGAATGGGAAGAAGGGTCACATCCTACTCTTCTGAGAGGCCAGAAAAGCTGCAAGGTGCTTCTTACGCAGGGCAGACAGTAAATCTGTCATTCGTAGCTGGGCCTGTCGGACTCCCCCAGAACTGGCATTTTCACCACCTCTTAAAGCCAGGGCCAGAGCTCCTGAAGTGAGCTCATCTTGTCAAATAGTTTATTCTTACGCTCTTCTTCTACAGTAGCAGCATTTTCCTTTTATTGCGTAACTGATTTAAAGGGTCTGAGGGGAAGACAAATGCGTAACAGATCCTGGCTGTGTCTTTGCGATCTCACTTTCATTTCCCTAATGGCTCTATTGTAATTAGATTTGCAAAACCAGCAAAAGGTCTCATTTTGAATGGCAACAGCTGTTGACATCAAGATTACATTGAATAATTTACTGGTTTAATTTTAGCTGCTAAACAGTAAGAGCCTCTTGTGGAAGATTATTTCACTGGTTGAAGTTTTCTCTTTTCCCCCTGGCTGCCTCTTGCTTTCTTTGTATGCTGGACACCACTAACCATCTCATCAACAAGACCGCTCTAACTGATGCAGCCCATGCAAAACAACAGTTATGTATTCGACTACTGTTCTTTTGTTACACTTTCTTAATTCTGGCTCAGATACGTGTTCTATATATTTCCAAATGGAAAAAAGTGATCGTGGAGATACTTAAGACAGGACTTGAGAAATTGATCATCAGATTCAGGTTTCCGATAAACCTATTTCATCAGTCCCACTACGAAAAAAGGTGACACTAATATTTCAGTCTCATGAAGTGCTGCAGGGTTATTTCAGCAATACCAAGGAACAGAAATGAAAATTCCACCTGCAAGTAAACACTAAAAATAAAGTCATTGTACATGCCTACACTTAGGTGCAAATGGAAGCATTTGTTACAAAGCAGAGCTAGCTGGTAGGAAAGATAACTGTGCATTTCTGTAAAAAAAGGTGGTTTTCCAGACAGGTGTAAACTTATTTTCTGATAAACTGCTGAACTTTTATGACTGGAACCTGAATGTCATGAGAAATCCTGGAAATCAAGCTACGTATACTGCTGTACACACTCCATTTTCAGGAATGGGACAAGTGCTTTAACAAGGCAAACCGTAGCTGAATCAGTGGTCTAAAAACAGTGAATAGGATGGCTCACTTCACAGAGTTTGTACTTACCCTTGGGTGCAGTTTGGATGACATGGATGACACTCACGATCCTCATCGGCGTATTTGAAAATGAAACTGTTTGCCCCCTGTAAGCCATCAGGACATTTCTCCACACAGTTCGGACCATCCTTAAAATGGAAACACTTTGTGCAGTGGTCAGGTCCCTAAAGAACATGGAAGAAATGCAGCACACACTCAAGTTACTCTGTCTTCCCCTGCTGCACTAGAATTGCAGATCCTAGCATGACAGCACACTCAGCAGTAACTGCAGTAAGATTTCTTTCCCAATGAACAATGAGTTACCAGCATGGCCCCAGTCACTGTTCAGGAACAGCATGCATAAATCCTGGTGGTTCTGGCCAGAAACTTACTTTGTAGAGCTTAAGACTTAAATTCTAGCTTCTGAACAGGTTTCTCCACATTACCGGTGTGCTTAACACAACAAACTTCATGCCTACTTTAAACCTACATGAGAAAAATTTCCTGCAACGCTAATCAATACTGAACCGTGCTTGCAAAGTAAGTGCAAAGATCTTTCAGTGGGACACGCTACCTCTGCAAGCCACAATTATTCTCCAAACTGCATTCTCCCTGCAGTATCTGGTTACAACAATGCTGAAGGACTGCAAGGTCTCCTTCTTAATACTGGACTTAATAGACTGGACTGTTAAAAGCTATAAACCAAGGCTCCTGGAACAATGTAAACTGAACATTTTAAGCCAGTGGAACAGAACAAATCTGGTGTTCAGTTTGGGCACTGGTTTATGATTTTACATCCAGGAGTCCTACTACAAATCCAAATTCCCCTCGTTGACTGAAAACTTGCAAGGTTAGCTTCTTGCTTTCTAGTATCAGAAAGCACAGTAGTGCAACAAAAATGATGATGAGAATAATTAGCAGTGTAATGCCCTTGTTTTGTTTATTATCAGTAGGTTAAGTCATGGAAACAAAGAAATAAGCTACAGGTTAAATTTTCTCACTAATGAAGAGCCTGAAATACAACTTCTCACTATCCCGCATGCTTCTTTTAATCTTGGCAATATACAGAAGACCAAAAGAAAGGAACAATTTCTGTCTAAAAAAAGGAGCAATAGTCCTTGAAACAGGACTCGCTGGACATATAAAGGTGACAGCTGCAGTTAACATTCATTTTAGGATGCACGCAAAAAAAAAAAAAAAAGCTGTATCAAAACAACGCCAAAGGCTGGCCTATGTAGGAAAAAAAACACATTGCTCAAGCTTTCTGAGAGATTGTGACAAATTCCCACACTTTCTGTGAAAAAAGGCAACTGAAATTACAGTAAACAGCACAGAATTGAATATAATGAATAAAAACAGTGATAAAAGAGGACACTCAAATTGCACTGAATACCTTCTGTCATTTAAAGACCCTGTGCATCTACACCACTAAGGCATTAAGACAACTCATGAAAGAAAAGCACATGCATTTTTAAACCATCTTAAGGAGTCTAATCCATGGGAGTTTACTCCTAGCACTTGTTTAACACATGCAGAATTCTGTCCCACATGCAGAGTGTGTGTGTATATATATATTTTTTAAAAAAACTTTTGTTAACATTGGTTTTCAACAACAGCCACTCAATTCTCAAAGCAAAAAATACCTGTGCTTTAGCACACTCTAACAACCAGCTAAGCCCACAATACACCAAAGGTTGTTCTTACCGGCCCATAGCATGTGATCATGTTGTCTTCCATCTTTTCACACTGGGGATCACACTCCACACAGACAGATCCATTTGCAAACTCACGAAATTCCCTAGAGAAATATTTTGCAGGTAGGTTAGGAGAAAGCAGAAGTGAGACTGAAACTGAGCTAAAATGGCTGCCTCTTCACCTGGTGGAAACCAGCTTCACTAACGCCAGTGGACTACACCAGCTGAGATCACTTCTAATTGCATTTTGCTGCTTTACAACAGCTGAAAGTTGGGCACCATCAGCAACATCACTCACAGGCAGGTGAAACAGTAGACATCTTGTTTACCAGTATCAAACCTCAGTGTTTTCTCCTTTTCCCTTAAGAAATAAGATCCTCATTCACACTAGTGAATGTAGTAGATGAAGTAACCCATTTCTCTGTTTTTATCTAAGGTTCAGGAAGACATTCGTTACATAAGACATCGCTATCAGATAGGAAAACATTAGGAAGTGCATCGATCACAGCGCTCTTTATGTTCTTTTAGTTAAGTCTCTGCAAACACTCACACTTCAAAGCCTTTCTCTAAAAAGCTCATAACTTTATTTTCATAAACAACAATTCTAGACTGAGGTCTTCATCTATAAAGTGTCAAAACAAATACTTTTGCTCATTTATTTCATGTATTCTCACACAACTATCAGCAAAGGGATCTTTTTTTGTCCTTTTTTTTTAAAAAAAAATATTATTATTAACCTTTTATAAGGGGGGAAAGAAAATGTACTGATAATAGTTGGATAGGGATTTCTTCATCAAACATCAGGTGTCTCTATTCAGCTGCCACCTGTCTTTTACAAAGAGCTCCAGCACCTTCTCAACACTATTCACCTCACCTTATTCTAGACTGAAATGAAGTAACACCCAAGAGGTAGCCTCCCTCCCCTCTACCTGCAGAGAAAACCTACGAGATGAGCTCAGACTGGACACCTAAGCTTTGCAGATGGATCCCATCTTGTTGCAGTATCCATTTATAACATTTGCATTAATGTGCTGCCCACTCATGCCCGTGGGCTGCACTAATATTAAAGGGTGAAGGCCTTTGTGCTTAGTTTATTGATGCCCTCCCTCAGCCCCTCTACAATCATCAGGATCTACTGCAACAATACAGCTAAGGAAAACTTCACTTGACCATTCCGATTAAGCTCATCCTTCTCTAGCTTTGGAGACAGAGCTTTCCTGCTGAGGACTTAACGAAGTCAAGTACATTTGACCCTACCCTGAAATACTGTTGTTACCCTGCAAGATGAACATGAAGAGCTCTCAATCAAACAAAAACACTTCTCCCCAAGCCCAGGTCACACATCTCATATTTACCGAGGAGCTGAGCCTGTGTGAAGTGCAAATACCATTCCCTAGTCAATACAGTTCAGAACATCCCAACTAAAGGGCTGGTTAAGCCATCCAAACACAGAGCGTCCTTGCAATCTTATTGAGACAGGCACCACGGCAGGACCAGCCACCAACTGCCCCAGGATTTGTGCTCAAATATGATCTGGTGCATATAACACACTTGTGATCTGCAACTTTTTTTTTTTTTTTTTAAGCATACAATGGTATCCTGTCAATGCTTTTTGCATGCCTTGTCCAGATACAAGAGTTTAGATTATTTTCATGTATTTACAGGAGTTCATTTAATACTCTCCCTGTAACAGTTCCATGAGTTGGCATACAAGGCAGGAAAAGAAACCATGCATTGATATTATTTTCAATTAGCACCTTGAAGGAAAAGGTGTAATTACAATAATTTTTCTCTTTTTTATTTATCTTTATTATAAAAGAAATGCTAGGGACCTTGCTGTACTGTTATACAGGTAGTGAAATTCTACCTGCTTCCCTCCACAAGCTAATTATGAATTTCTTCTGCTTCTGCTGTCACAAACAGCTTAGTTCTTCTTCCCTGTCATAAGGCAGACTCTGCTTTGTAGACTATCCACCCTTCAGAAAAGATGTCTTCCATAAATGGGAGAAAAAAAAAGGAGAACTCATTTTTGTTGTATTATTGCTATTTGTGGGTAGCATACACAATGCTTCGTTAAAAAAAAAAAAAAAAAGAGTTGTCCTACTTTGGGGTCCTTACTCAGAATTCCCTTACTACATGCCTAAATCTAACTCATCTGAAAGAATGTAACTGTATGTTTTTCTGAATAGGGGTGTCAGTTTTCAAGTAGTGCTAAATGTTTAAAGTCTTAAATGTTTTAAATCAAATTGTTCACATTATCAGGAGTGTAATAGGTGAAACAAAGTAATGTTGTATGAAAACTTTAGCAAGCTCAATTCTAGATAAATCCTTCTACACAAGTTCACATTATGAAATACGTAAAACTTATCCCATAGTATATTTCACTCAAAAGCAATTGTATTGGCAATGGAACAGATACTGCTTATCGTACAAACAAGTTAACTTACACATTAGAATTCTGAACAATGTAATCAAGCAGCTTCAGGGAAAAGTGCAAGGGAAATAAAAGGAAATACCTTACCCATCATACAGGTTACAAGACTCTATGCAGGTCCTTCCCCTGATGAAGCGCTTGCAGGAGAGACACTGGTCTGGCCCTGGTCCCCAGCAGCCGTCACTTGAGCATAACTCATTACACACCATCCCATCGGCAGCTGCAGGAAGAGAGAATACTGCCATTAAATGAAATTAAATGAAATAATTAAATGAAATAGTCCAAGGGCCATTTCATCCACCATTCAGAAAAACAAGATATTCCACTCAGAAACATATGACAATAAAATCCCTCCTAAATGAAGACCCAACTCTTCCTGTGCACAGCATAAGCCAGTGCACACAGTACACAGACATGCTGCAAAGTTCCACTTGGATTCTGATGGTGTTTGCAGAGGATAAAAAGCCTCCAACTTCAACAGCCTTGAAGATGTTACCAAATTTCAGTTTCTGAAAAGGAAACACATCCTCCAACTGCATCACTGCTCCTCCAGAGCAGCGATCTTTCTTTTGCCCTGATGAACAGTCTTAGATCAGGCCTGGAGTAAAATTAGCAGAACTATTCAGCACTGAACCCTTACAATAAAGGAGCGATGATGGGTCAACACCACTGTTACTAAAATGACCCTTCTAACTCAAGCTGTCTGCTGACAATCCATCAGAACATGAGTTTTCATTGTTTGAAGGATGCTCTTTTGCAGTTTTAGAAATGATTCTAGACACATGGATGTATATCACAGAAAAATAGTGATGACTTCAGTAATGAGAAGTCATGCCTCACAAAACAGAAAACTGTTGCTCTCTGAAGCAGTCATATAGGCAAGAAGACCTGCTTAATATAGAGTGGTAAATGAGAACTGATGCAGATGGGAAGAAGAAGGAAAAAAAAAAAAAAAAAAAAACGTTTTCCTTACAGAATAATGCTAGATTAAATGTTGTTCTCTGAGCTGACTACTACAGCTCAACACAAGAATTTAGGATTAACATCAATAGTGCTATGAAACACCAAGTTGGTATGCCATGCTCAGAAAAACATACCCAATGTTCACATTTTCTAGAAACAGGATAGAGGGAAAAAAACAGAAGTTAACATCTTACCACTACAGAAACCCGCTGTGCACTCACAGTCTGAGTACTACACCCAGTTATGGTTCGTTCCTTTGAGAAAGGACACAGTGAGAAAAAGGGTGCTGCAGGGTTGGTCAGAACTAAGGAATAAACAGCCTAGCAGCCCTAAACACAGATGAGGAAGGACATAATAAAGCCCTATGAAAATGTGAACAAGGAGGAGATAGGCACAAAACAGCTGTCCACTGCTTCTTCCAAGTCCCCCAGGAGCATTCAAAAAGACAGGAATCCAATACGGTTAAAAACAGAGATTTTTCTTACTACCAAGTATAGACCAAGCTGCAGAATTCCCTGACACAGGACACGGTAAATGCCAAAGACTTGCAAGATTTGAAAAGTCAATTATCCAAGCCCGCAGAAAAGCTGTTAAACTAAAATATAAAGCACTACAGCTGAACCAAGAACTCCCTGAAATTAAGTTTATGGATGGTGGGGAAGAAGTTGAAGTAGCACTATTAATTGTGCCTTTTACAATTCTTTAGTGTAAAAGCACCTGAATAGGCAAAGAGCTTTTTATATTAAACAAAAACAAAACAAACAAACAAAAAAAAGTCCCTTTCACAAAACCAAAATTTAGCTTAAATAAACAGAATGAATGAAGGGTGAGGGAAAGGTGGTTTCAAACACAACTGTGTGGTTATATAAATACTTCACTTTGTAAATGAAAGACTGGGAAAATGAGCAAACAATGAAAGCAAAACCCTCTCTCTCTCCAGAATTTGGATGTCCATTTAGCAAAACAGTAGCATGTGGAAGTGTAGACATCTTTATTTGACTTCACTCTTCCATGAGGAAGCGTTCTACGCAAATAGCTTATATATTAGACTGCGTAGATTAAAGATATAAAAATCTCCTAAATATCAGAGATGGCAAATACACCTATAAAACAGCAATGGCATACACACAGCACACCTTTGCAGAGGGGCAGTAGCACAACCAACAGCAATTTCTCTCACAAAACACTGAAAGCCCTCTGTCACCTTTTATTAAAAAAAAAGACAGGCTTTTTGTACACTTTTTCTACACTTCTTCCAGTACAACAGCACACCTGGGTGACTGGGGAAAAAAAAAAAAAAAAAGTCCTATTTTCATTTCAGAATACCTGATGGCCTTGTTTCCACTGTGTCAAGGCTGGAACAGGGCAGGTAAGTACTACCTGGCCACGCAGTCTACCTTCGCAATTAAAGAGCATACCGTTTTATTACCTGAGAGACACTAAGTCCTTATAAATTGTTAAAGAAACGGCAGAAGATGCTTTCTACACTCTGCAGCATGTTTTCACACTGGTTATTCTGTGCTATGGTGTAAAACATACCACATTTGATCCAACTGAATACCTGCCTTAACATCTAACTGTGTGGGAGAGCACACTGCTCCTTAATCGCTGTGTTTCATCATGTAGCATTGTTTGATGTTGGCACAAAATTCATCAAGCCCATCTTTCTGATCTATACAGCACGTCTGTATCTTCTTCTGTTCCTTCCAAGGGAATTCGTACACTTTCTTTTGCCTGCTGAGATGCAAGAAGTTCATGTAACACTGGTGGGACACACTCTTTTGATATACACTGCTTGTCCTATCGCTCGCTGTCACCCTGTTTCTGACCACTGAATTTATTGGAAAGCATTTCTTAGGAAGAAACACACAACAACTGTATGTGTGGCACATTTAAATGTGTCTCGCTGGCAGCCCATGTAGCAAGTAGGCAAGAGGACTGAACTATCTTCCTTATTTCCTTTCATCTTGCAGTTGGGTATTTTGCTTTATGGAGATTGAGAATGCAAGCTCCTCTCTTCTTTCTTTTTCTTCCCTGAACACTTCCATAGTGCGGTGCCAACAAGGACATCTCGCCTTTACTTTGTAGCAAGAAGTATAGGAACCCAAAGATTTGTTGTCCTCTGGCCCTTGCAGGCAAACTGACCCCCAAAAAAACAGATCCACACCTCCTACTTGTGCAGCACTGCTGTTGATCCTTTTACAGCTCCGCTACACAATGTAATAATTCAGCAGGTAGATGAACACTACTACATGGTCACTACAATACCACAAGTAACCTGGGATATGACAAGTCTTTTACATGTATATATATACACGTACATATAAGTATCAAGGCTGGGGTGCCAAAATACATATCACATTTTCTTAATGACAACAAAAAAGATAATTCTCCACGTTTTCTAGTTGTTGTTCTTTTGCATCAAAACTCAAGTCAGTCATAGCAAAAAAAAATAAAATTAATTTCTTTTGGATTGAACTAATTCCTGGAGATGGCAACACAGCAAGAGACCGGAGCTATTTAGCTTTATGCCACTTCATAAAGACATCTCATTCGCTTTGCCTGAACTCTGCTGTAAATCAGGAGTCATTCTGCTCAAGTCAAAGGAACCGAACCACACAAAGCCAGTGTGAGCACAGATGAAAAATGCAGTTTTACAATACTGTCCTAAGCCAATCATTTATTTATTTATTTAACAGCATGACAACACTTCGAGAAACTAGAAGCCAATAATTCCACTATGCTGCTTCTGACCGAACTTCATAGAAGCTGGAGTTTGGCCAAAGTTTTACATCTGTAAATGCTACGTGTAGCCAACATTTCTTTTTTCACCTACTTTTAGATGTTTCAGTCTGATGCTGGCTTTGTACAGTTGGTCCACAGAGGCACTGAGTTGGTACTGAAGGCCTGCTTCATGTTCATTGCCTGCAGAAGCACCCAGCAAAAAGCTCGAGGTGATGCAGCCGGTCATTTCAGGGGAAGCCCAGTTATGCCATGCGATTTCGGGCACACTTGAGGTCTCTCTTAGAGCAGACTCCAGGGCTTCACGCCTGGTCTGCCCACCTCCCTTGATCTCATACAGGCTGGTGGTGACGTATGACAGACCCTGACCAGACAAAGAAATGAGCCCTGCCTCACACTGTCTGCCACAAGGACATCTGGGATTACCAGACAGCTTCCGGCTCAATCTCCAGGAAAAAAAAAAGAAAAAGGAACTGCTGCAATCCAACCCCCACCTGCCCCGAGCCCAGAAACCACCACATTTCAAAATAAGCAAATCTTTTATACAGTCTTATTTTTCAGTCAATGACTGGCTTAAGTAATAGTCAAGCAACTAAAAAAAAATGCATTAGAGATACCTTTGTTCTCCTTTTTAATCCTAAGAACATTTTAAGTTCTAATACTGTTTTATATACACTCTTGCCATCAAAAAGCAGTTTCCCATTTTTCTCAATTTTTTAGTAACTTGAAATCATGCTTTTATTACTAGCCATTTCCTTCCCCCCCTCGACTATTAGAGTACTCTGGATCAACAATTTATTTACAAAGTGTTGCACTAAAATATTCCTTGAAACAGCGAGGAACACTATTACAAGAACACTCAAAGTATACTGAGTGAACATTATGCGAATGAAACGAGAGCTATTCAGTAAAGAAAATCAAGATTTTCCTATCAAAATCTAGCCAACAGTACCTGTAGTCTATGAAAAAAGCAACAGTAGAAAATAGAAATTAAAAAACACTATTTCCTTCTGCTTTCCTTCCTTCTGCCTTTTAGAAAACTTTTCATAAACAAATCTGGGCAAAGGGGGAATCTTTTTTTTTTTTTTTTTGACACCTTATAAAATCCACTATGCTTGTGGATATGCTTTCTTCCTCATCTTTAAGTATATGGACGGGCAAAGAGATGTTTCAGTTTTAGATGTATTATTTGGCATTTTCACGCACTGAGAAAGTTCTAAAGGTCCAGCATATCACACAGCCATACGTGCAAGGAAAGGACAATAAAGCTTTTGACAGGAACTCATTTTCATTGGGAGTTTTAGAACAAATGCTCATTCTTTATCAATGGGGTCACACAGGTTAGAAGTAGAAAGGCTCATTGTTTTTTCCCCAAACCAGTTAGAACAGAGGAAAGTCAGCTAAAAAAAAAAAAAAAAAAAAAAAGATAAGTTATTTGGCTATATACTTAGGAACCTGATCCAAAGCTCCTTGAACTCGACAGAAAAACTCCTGCAGACTTCAGTTAGTTTTGCATCAAGCCTGACAATTTATTCAAGTTGTTAATTGGTGGCTAAATTGACATAATTCATAACAACCACATTTGTAACAACCTTTGCCTGGAAAGGTTTCTCCATACACTGCAGGTGTCAGCGGAGCTGAAAGCAATTATTTAAATAACTTGGTATAAAAAAAAAACAAAAACATTTTTTCTGGATTTATTTTGTGTGCTCTCATATTTAACATGAGTCACCTCTGACTGTTCCATAAAATAACCATGCTGGGCAAAAAAGGCCAATTTTTGACTTCAGCTCAAAGTAACAGTAAAATCTAACCACCAGAGCACATTCCCTAACAAGTAACGTTAACTCCACGTTAATCATCTTCATAACACAGTAAGGTTTATGAACATCACAGGCTACAGAGGAAAACAATTAAAATTATACATTAGATGAGAAGACTAAAGGGAACAGCATGGAGCTGTGATGGGAGATTCAGACTGGGTGTGAGGAAAAGGTTCTTCACTGACAGCCGGGCACTGAACAGGCTCCCCAGGGCAGCAGTCATGGCCCCGAGCCTGATGGAGTTCAAGCAGTGTTTCGACAACGCTCCCAGATACCTGGTTTAATTTTTAGGTAGTCTGTGTGCAGCCAAGAGTTAGACTCAATGTTCCTTGCAGGTCCCTTCCTAAAGGGAAATTCTGTGCTTCTCTGAGAGCTCCATGCCCTGTCTTTTGGACAAATACTCTCCAATTTATTTCCTCTACGGCTATCAGTTTAGCTACCCATTTGCCATGTGAATTCTTAAACGACTCTGGGAGACACTGTCAGACTGTGCTAGAAGTGCAACAGCTGTTGAAGCCTCAACTTATCCTTCCCTCTTCTCTTGTAACCAGCCTCCCTGCCTAGGAATCTCTCAGGGTCCATGTAGTTCCCAAGTCCCTCACTGGTAATCACGCCCTGCAGCATTTTCCACTCACTGAAGTCCATTGTCGTCATTCTCATTGAAAAAAATCAGACTTGCACCAAAGTGCTGGACCAACGCTACCTCACAGACGAAGCACTGCTATAGACTGAACTTTTTAAAGAATATTTAACTTCCTCAACAATTCTTCAGTGTTCAGCAGAACACAGTATTAAATGGTATTGAAAAGATGCATCACCATCTTGTGATGCATAATAAAAGCCACTTATTATATGAGGCTGACCAGATCATCTTTGGAGCTCTCACGTGAGTTTTAAGAAAAGCTACACATGTTAAATGTTTGCTGTCATTTGTTTTAAGGCAGTAATAAATCACTAGGCAGTGAGGAAAGCAATAACAAGCTGACAGTTCCTCAAAATATACAAAGGATTAATAATAAGCACACAAGAGTGTGGCTGTAATAATTAACATGGTCTGGATTGGTTTGTTTTGTGGGAAACCATAAGAAAAACAATCTTTAATAGTTATTTTTATTAATAATTGACACACTGCTTGATACCATGAAAACAGATAGCATTTCCACCACAGAAGCTAGATTTCAATCCTGCAAATATTTACAGATTTACATTTGCATTTACCCCCCACTATTCTGATTAGCCTTAGTTGTGACTCAGAGAAGCATGTGCATATACACACGCACCTGAAGGAACAGGGCCTGAAACAGGCAAACCAACCAGAAGGCAGACATGGAAACCCAAGCGGCTCGCCCTCAGCTAACAAACATTCAGGCAGTGGAAGATTCAGAGAAAACTCCCCAAAACCCCAGTCTGTTGCCCTACCCTGAAAACCACAGATGTTTCAAAGAATGCTGGAGAAATGCATCTGGCTCCAAGGAACACTTCTGTCTTACTCAAAGTAATTGTGAGGATTTTAGTTAGACATCTAACCTGCAGCAGAACCTATTTAACCCCAGAGAGGTGCTGACTGACAGGCAGAGTTGAAGCAGCAGGATAGCTCTTCTCAGCTGCTGCTGACTCTCAGAAGGCCGCAAAACATTAATCAATTCATTCACATAGACGTGCACAGAGAGAACCGCTGCTCCCTTTTAGGATTCAGGAAGTAAGAAGTCTAAGGCGTTGCTTTCTGACCTCAGTAACCTGGCCCACAGCCTATGTTCATTAAACACAGCCTGTTTAATAAACACAGGTTAGAGTCCATTTTTATTATGAATCCCTTGTAGTGTAGCTTACACCATGGCTTCTTACAGAGAAATAAAATAGTTCCGTTTTCCTCATGAAGATTCTCTTGCTGTTAAATTTCATAAAACATATTTAGTAGTAGTTTTCTTCCTAGAAAGTAAAAGCCTCTACTATAGCAAATCCTCAACAAGCTGAAAGTCAAATAAAGTTTACATTTTCCCTTCGTGTGCAACTGTACTGACAAGACACAGTGCAAGCGCATGACTTGACAGTCTCTTCTCATTTCCATTTGCTCATTTCCATTGTTTCAACAGCTGGGGGCACTTCAAAGGCACCCAAACCTAGTGATCATAGTAAAGGGCAAAGATATTTGACAAAGCAATCCTGACAACTAGTACAGGACTATACTCCTAACTGTTGTTTTCAGCTAGGTCTCTAAGCTCTCCAAACCAGTCAAGTAAAACACTGCTCCATGAAGGGAAAAGCACTGTACAAAGTTCACCTCTGAGTAGTTTTTCATTGTCTTCTAACATGTGGTCTGTAAGTTATGCAGAGCTCGAAGCGAAGTGCTACTGTCTGAGATACAAAGACGATGCTCTACTCTACTGCTGCTTTATTTTCATACTGAATTTCTCTGGACACAAGAGAGCCAGTTTTGTTGTTTCCTTAAATGATGCGTCATTATCAGACAGCTAGAGCCAATCTTGCTATAAACAAGCAAAGATGTGAAAACAGCAGAGAGCACCGGGAACGAGATGCTTCTCCCCCAGTTGGCAGTTTTTCACATGGTGGAAAGAAATCCTGCACCTTCCTCTGGAAGGTTCATAGGTTCTTATATCTCACAGCAAGATTGGACCACTGAGATCCTACTGGAATATATTTCAGCAGCAAAAGGTATTTATTTAACTCATCGGTAGAAAAAAATAGTAAGTAACAGACAGCAAAAACCCATGTAGAGACATACCAAACAAGGCTTTACGCTTCATGAAGCTCTCACCCAGCAGAAGAAATGAGAAAAATAACCAAGCAGAGGCAATAGATATTGGAACCTACCCTCATACTACAGCGACAACCAAGGCCACAAAGTCTTTCAAAGAAACAGAACAGAATAGTACTTCAAAGGGAGAAAGAAAAGAAAAAGAAAAAAAGAACTAAAAGACTATTTTGAAAGTAAGACCACAGCCTGAAAATAAAACCAAAGCATACACTTCTGGCTGGCCAAACCCCAAAGAACAGACATATCATTTAAACATACAGCAATTTAATGAACTTCCTCTCTGGCAGCCTAACAGATGCTCAAAATGAACTATGTTGCTGCTACAACATGACTGTATTAATGCAAATCACAGTGTCATTTCTGCCTAAGCAAATTATTTCATCTGCTACACAGCACTGCTTTTCAGTACAATGACCTTAGGCCAGGTGTTAGCACAAAAACCTTCCTGAAAGACAAGCAGCCCCAGCTGAAAGTCTGCTAGCAACCCAGTATCAGATAGGCTGAGTACAGAAAGGAGAATTCCATTACCAAAAACAGTCCCAAAAGCAACCTTTCTGGAGTAAGATAGGACCACTGGCAAAGCAGAGTAGGAGAAGCAAAAGATGCTCAACTCACTCCCATTAAGAAGAGGGCTGCAATTTTCAAAACTCTCAAATCAATGCCTTCCATGAACACCATATTTGGTACACATTTATAGTCTTCAGAATCTCTGTTGAGGGAACTGGATTTCTTCTCTCCAACATTCACACCACAGCAAGGAAGCAGTGCTTTCTCTCCTCCCTCCCTCTCATTCCTTCATACTTTAAAACACTTTATTTGCCTATAAATCACAGCAGAGAGGCTGGGCCGTATTTACAGATTCTGTAAATGTTCACAGATCCACTTATGTTCGTTCATGGAGCTCATGCCAGGCGACACCAGGTGAATTCTGGCCTGCCCACAACACCCTATCCTCAGTAGCTCCACCATTTTCACCCCAACCATAGCCAGTTATAAGCAAGAAGGTCTGCACCGAGCAGCAGTACTTACTGCAGTTTTCTGCTTTTTTATTTCGGTGAATCACCGTCTTTTGACTGGGCGTACTGAAAAGGCTGGTCCAGTTGACTGTGTGGTAGTAGCACAGATTGCTGTTGTCTGTTATGTAGATGTTGCCAGCACTGATTTGCTTCAAGGACTGGAACTGCAAGGAGGTAATGCCTTGTTGCTTTAGGATGAGTAAGGAAAGGCCACTGTGACAAAAACAAAACAACAGGAATGAGCCCCAGGAGGTGGAACTTACGAGGGCTGGTTGAGAACTTCCCACTAGAATTAGTTTCTAGTGGCAAAATGACCTTTTTTTGCAAAGCTCAAGTTTGGTCAGGAAAGATTTCTTTTGGGGTGACATAAATGTTCTGTGAGTCAAAATCGCTTTTTTTTCCCCAGAAAATTACAAGTCCTGTCAGAATCATGTTAGCACAAACTGTGAGCCTCGGGACGCAGCCAGAAAAACCACTCAATTAAGTCAAGCACAGTTTGATTTCATATGTTAACTTTTTTTTTTAATGAAGTGCAGTTAAAACTTTAGAAAATTCCATTCCTCCCCCAAGAGGACAGAATTAATACTATGACAGTTTATGTACTAAGGAAAAATTGACAAAGTCATGCAAAATATATTAACATCTTCTGTCAGGTGTCAAATTAACGTCATTTATAGTAATACAGGCAGAAACTGTTATTTTCAAGGAAATTTTTCCACCCACTTTCTACATTGCATTTTTCTTTTATTGTAATATATGGTTATCTCCTTTCCTCATCAAAGGAAGAGGCAAATGATCGTGTGTATCATCTGTGAACGACTACACATATTTTATGCCTGATGATGAGTGAAGACAACAGCCAGTTTCTGGGCAACCTTTAAGTTATTGTATTTTAATGATTGTAATTGTTTTCCAGCTGTTCTAAATAAAAACTGCTGCTTCCAAACAGAAAGCTGGGCTGTAATTCAATCTCAAGGTTTCACTGCTATTCATAATCTGCTCGGCCTGCTGTTTAAGATGCCAGCAGAACCCCATGACTGATTTACTACATTTACACAACTTGGAACCAGAGTTTGCTCTATACGTCACTCAGCTATCTTGTGTTCCTCCATTACTTCTCACTGCATTTTCTTCTCTTCAAAATCAATTCCTCTGTGTGAGTGTTCATATTGAAACATATCTGGTAAAAGTGGCACTACACAACTAACATGTGCCCCATCTGCTAAGTACTTCAGCTTTCTTCCACGTATTTATCTTTTACGGCTCCTTAAGAGCAGACCGTTCTTTGGATGCATGAGCCTGCACCTCTGTTCACACACATAAGAGCTTCCAGATAACGAGGCTAAGTTTTAGTAGTTTCTTTCAGCTTACGTTTCACTTTTGTAACATTTTAAAATTGTAAGAACTATTTTCTGGACAACGATTTAAGAGCTACGACAATGACCCCAGACCTTTTAAGTTTTTTTGTTGTCTTCATTTTTTTTGTTGTTTGTTAACATAACTACATTCAAGAGCTATTGCCCATTATAAACAAGTGTTTATCAAAGATACTGTTAACGAATAACTTGGTAACAAAGAAAACATACCAGTTTATTATGCTTTTCCAGAAGGACGTCACATTCTGGGCTACCAAATAAAAGGCTAATAAAAAAACAATTCCATGAACAGAGAAAGTACCTTACCTATACAGAGCTCTTCCACCAATTGTAACCAAGTTAGAAAAGACCCTGAAATCCGTCATATTCTCAGGCCATGACTGTATGTTCAAATACCCTGAAGGAGGTAAAGGCAAACAGGAACATCAGTCATTTCAGACAAAGACCGCTTGATCCCGTACATGAATTAAGACAGGCCTAACCTTTAACTGAAAGACAGTGCTGGTTCGAGTAAAAGAAAGAAATAAGTAATGAATGCTCCACACTACTGTGTGGGAATTCATCATCCTGCTCCGCACTGTCTCCTCCAGGAAGGCAAAGGAACACTTCAGCATTGTCATAGCACTAAGTCCATTTCCAAGAGCCAGACTTTCAACAGGCTGCAATCTGTGAGGCCTGCAGGCCACTTCTTCGCAGCAAGGCCTGCCAGCCACTTCTTAGCACAGAATCACAGAATCATCTAGGTTGGAAGAGACCTCCAAGATCATCGAGTCCAACCTCTGACGTAGCACTAAGAAGTCCTCCACCAAACCATATCACTAAGCTCTACATCTAAACGTCTTTTAAAGACCTCCAGGGATGGTGACTCAACCACTTCCCTGGGCAGCCTACTCCAGTGACTAACAACCCTTTTGGTAAGGTTCTTCCTAATATCCAATCTAAACCTCTCCCGGTGTAACTTTAACCCAGCAGCACACAGAATTAGGATTTGCCTTAATTAAGAACATTCAGTTTAAAATGTATTGCATACTTGGGAAAGAAGTTGCGAGATCATTTTTGATGCATACAAGTTAAGATTTTCCTGAAACAAAGAACTTGCATTCCTTTCTGAGTGTGCGTGAGGATCAGTCACCCCTGGAAAGCAGTCTCTGCACAGGCAGAAAGCGGAACTACTTATTTTCTTCTACAAAGACTTCTATACATGCAGTTCCCTACGATTTTTCAGTACAGGACTGAAATGCAGTACATGTGTAAGCACAGGGATTATGCCACTTAAGTGGTAGAGCAGACGCTGTCACAACTGGTGTCTGCAACACTACTCTCACTTTGCTAGCACTGTGCCAAGACCCCCAGCCCACTCAACAAAAAGGTCTTGGTATTCTGGTGTTTGTGCACCCCAAATGCAATGTTCGCTCTGTACTCATGAGAAAAGAACATTACACTTGTTAATAATAGCTGATACTGGAGTTGTTATGTATTAAACTTTGTTAAATTGACAATATACCGAGTTTTAAGAAAAAAGCACGTGTTCTTCAGAAAAAAACTACAAATCACAACCATAAATGCAAAATGAGAAGAAATTGAATCAGAAGTGTCTGTTACCTGTTATTTCTCTCACTGTTTGGAAGATATTTAATTTCTCTGGATTAATAGCGGCAATTGTGTGGTATGGATCCCTGAAAGATTAAATGGACAAAATGTGGTACTATGAATAAACAAAAAAGTCACGTTCACAAAGCTATGCCATGTAGAAATTATTGTTCTTTCAGAATAGGAAGTCAACACTTGGCTTTTCGGTAGCATATGCAGCAGGTTTCTCCAGACTGTTTTCAATTTTTTCAGACTGTTGATTCTACAGAATCTGTAGAAACTTCTCCCAAGTCATCTTGAGGGGAAATTATGGTGCTCACTATCTTTAAGTATCAAATCATCAATATCTGAGTAAATACTTATGCTCTTGGAAAATTAATGGATTCTGAACAACTATGGATGACCTCCCTAAAGGAAAAGATGCATGTTTTCAACATTTTTTTGAGGAAGACAAACTTAAATGATACAGTTTTAATACCGCACTGCCAGGACTGTACTTATGAAATCACTACTGAAACAAGTTAACAAGCTAAAAACAGAACTAAGAGCATGCTGGCAGTGCCTGACCTCGGATATTACAAGGATGCACTGTTTAGAAGGTGTAAAAAAGGGAACATGAAGAAACACAGATCCTTGCCAAGCTAGTTGGTCAATAGAGAACTGAAATACCGCCGTCAAACATAAAAATCTCTAAGTCAGGAATGCTACTGCATGAAAAGATGAAACTGACTGATTTTGACAGTGACATTATTTAGCTTTTCTTGTTTGTCTCTGTTTTAAATTTTCAAGGAGTGAAGAGCATTTGCCTGGGCAATGTCCACTCGGAGGAAACATACTGTGACACTGGAGTAAAAGCCTAACCCAAACAAAAAAAAGTCCTTTAAAACACAGGAAAAGGTTCTTCTGTAACAATGTTATGTTTTTTTGTAGGGTTTATGAGGGTAGGAAACATCTTCATTAAAGGCAGAACATGCATTTCCATCTCCTCCTGCTTTCCAAGAGCAGAACTCCTGGAATTGGAACACGCTGGTAATCAATGAGGCTGTCTCTGGGGGCAGGCCTCACCAGAATGTGCTGTGGCAGACTGATAGCGTCACTTTAACTATTGTGGAGGTGACTCCAGGACAGTAAAAACAAAACAAATTCTTAAACTTCAATGTAAAGCCCAGTGGACAACAGAAGCATCATAAAAATGTAATTTTTACAATTTGGGGCTCTCAAAAGTAGGTGACAAATTTGTACTACCTAACAGAAACACAACACTTAGCCTTTAAAATGCATTACTAAAAAAGGAAACACCATGACTGTACTGAACACGAGGCTGCTGAATTTCACCTCCAAATCCTAAGATAAGGTGGTGTTTAAGGATAGAAATTTAAACCCTTTTAACAGGCAAATGCCTGATATGTTTTTATCAACTTCTAAAACTGCAGACTAATGTAGTTATCTACCATTCTTATTAGCAGAGACAAGATTTCTCAGTAGAACAGGCTCAGCTGGACTTCACAGCTGCAAGAATAGTTTTACCATGGCCAATTACAATATGAGAGCTTGAATTAGTTAGAAAATGCAGTTGTATGTGCGCTCTCAGTGACAAAGAATGCGAAGCAAGAAAGTGGCTGCTTGCACTAGGCCTCCCCTGATCAAAATAAATAAACCCTGCTTTCCCTGGACACCCAGGGAAACCCCATCCTTGCAGAATTCGCACCATGCATTCACTTCTGATACAATGGCACAAAGTACGTCTAACTCTAAACAGCAAAAGGCTAGGTATTTGGCTGGGCTCTTTCTTTCCAAAAAAGACATTGGTGAGACTTCCAAATATTGGTTCTGTACCTCCACATCAGCCGTTATTAAGGCTTACTCAACATATAAAGATATCTAAACAAAAACACCGTATTTGAATACCCCTGAGTTTTGCACATCTCTGCAATCAAACCTTTATTATATGTAATTTAAGCCTATTGACTGTTTTTTCATACACGAGCAACAACCACCAGCCAGACTCTGACAATTTATAGTACCCAAAGATCACAGTAGGCTTTTCTCTAGTAGCATCTATTTCATCCCTTCTTTTCCTATAGGTTGAATTACAAGAATCCCGTTAACAGCTTCCTTCACAACTAAGTCAGAAAACTAATTTACCCTGGATCTGCTGTTCAGCACAAGAAGCCTGCAGCCAAAAGTAAGAGGTGTACACTCCTGGTTTTGGCTGGCACCATGACATAACATCTTACCATTTTGTCACTTACCCATGAATCCCAGTAACGAGGAAGATAAGGTTGCCATTGATCTTGGTACAGTTTATGAACTTGTCAATATTGCTGGAATCCACCGTCTGTGCCGACACTAAACTCCCTGTTCCAATGCCATCACATGCTGCCAAAACAAGGAGTTGGTATAAACAACTAGGAAAACAATTACTGAATTGGAACACGTTGGCCTTCTAAATGCAAGTCTTCCTTTCTTTCAGAGATAAAGCTGAAGAGAGGTGTCGAAATGGTACTCCACCCATATTCCCCAAAACCACACATCCATTCAAAACAGTGAGTCTAAGTACCTGCCACAGAAGGGCATCCCAGCAAACACCTTGTTTCATGGTGATCTCAAGGCCAGTATGAACCCCCAAAACTCCTTCTCAAGCCCTCTGTGAACAGAGGCATGAGGACTTGGCTTAGAGCAGCTGCCTGGGTAGACAGACCTATCTGCACACTACTCACTGCAAAAGAAAGGGGTCCCACACTGCTACCTCAGCGGGTCCCTTGGCTCTGGGGAACCTGGGAACTTCACAATTCACACACCAGAAGGCCCATTATATAGGAAGTATGAAAAGTTCTTTCCTCATCATCTCATTAAATTAAGAGGCCTGAAGAAATTTCGGTACCATGTGACAAATCTTCTCTGTCTGGCCTTCAAATGTAATTCAGCTACATTTTCTGGGACACGTGATGCAAGCAAGAACAAAACCTTCACAACTTCTGTAAGATAATGCATCTCCCTAATGAAGTCCTCAAATGGCAACTATTAACACAACACCTGAACCTTCTACACACATGTAACAGCTTCCCATTAAGCAAGGCTAAGAGCTTGTCAAGAACAATACATATGTACTGATGTGCATGAAAATGTACCTTTCCAGAGGGGGACGGGGGGTAGAACTGTTTACTGCAATTAGGTTGAAGGGTAGGACACTACACACACTTAGAATTCAGTGTGTAACTTCTCAGCCTTGGCAGAAATATCTGTGTTTGTCTGTCTCAGCCATGTGGAGTGACTGCTGATTTACAGGGTTTTTGTAGCTTCATTGTGAATTCCTTTTTTAGACAGTGCTTCCACTAGGACTGAAAAACAGCGAAAGCCCATGCGGGAAAAGTGATGTTTTGCTCCTGAGACATCCAAGCAGGGAGCAGAAAGCCTCCCCTAGAGCTCAGGACAGCAAAGTAATCTGTAGAGCTGATGAGGACTGACGCCTGTCACTGAAAAACTTCTAGTCCTCTAGAAAGACTAGAAAACAGTCTTCTGTTTTCTGGGAAAAGAAAGATATGGGAAAAACATAGATATTCTGGGTAAACATAGATATTCTGGGAAAACAGAGATATTTTTAGAGGACAGACAAAATAAATGGAAATCTAATGCTGTAGTGACAAGCGGGAGACACACCATACACCGAAGGCAGAATTTTAGTGTAGCCTCCTTTGGGATGACAAAAGGAGAGCTCTGAAACTCCTCCAGGAAATAAGAGTCATTAAATGATGTAATAAAGAATTCTTTCAGATTTCTCTAAAACCAATGAAGAAATCCCCCTCATTTTTATCTAAGCAAAAGTAATTGGCTTAGTTATATTACCATTATAACTGAATAAATTTTCATTCCCTTGTATTTAGGAACACATTTCACACACAGCCTACCTAGTTCAAAGTTCTGTGGATATCCAAAGGCTATTAATATCAAGTATTCTACAGCATACTCATACATATTTCATGCCAAACTAACACCCTGGTTTGGTCTACTAAAGTATACACTACATTCAAGAAAATTTATACCAAATTACTGCTTACCTTTAGGACAAATGTCAGTGCAGGGCTTGCACATCTTAATACCATTTTCTTCAACCTCCATCTTGGAGCTCGGACACGCACGGACACAAGAACTGGAATCGACCACAAAGTTGTCTGAGCAGAAAAAAGAAGATATTGGTAGAAAGTGAAACACTGGACTAAACAATACTGGAATATATGGGTTTGGACTCTGTTATGTCAATGTGTATTCTTATTTACCTCAGTACTTCCACATAAACAATATTTAATATTCAGTGTTTTCAGAAGCATCTAAATAAGGAAATTAGGCATGGCTTTGGTCACTCACAAAAATCTATGAATTGCCAGCCCATAATGCCCCCAACCCACTCCCACCCTCAATTTGGTTTTATCATAATCTGTGAAATAAATAAAAAACGAGTTATGGGTATTGAAGAGAAATAAAACAAGATGCTCTGCCCTCTTCCACACACACAGAAATGTATTTGTCTGGGGTAACACTGCATGGGACAATGACAACTATTTCAATTTTGCCTTGTCAAACAAGTGCCAACGGGGCTTTAGACTGATCCTACTTGATTGAAAGCTTAATGTCAAGAGGAAAAAAATAAGTCAGAAAGTTCAATGACATATTTAGACAAAGGATCACATCCCTTAAGTAGTACATGATATACCAGTGTTGTTAAAAATAAATATAAATTTAGCTTGCTTAGAGAAGTCCAACACTATTATTAGAGACAGCATTAAGCCTTGAGAGTCCCAGCCTCATCCTACTGTCAGTGAGAACTTTGTCACAGAGATTCAGAATTTGGATTTAGCTTTGTGTTGAATTATGACACTATTTTTTATAGGTCACCCATTTTTCTCACAGCTAAATTACACATTATTAATGCACACCACAACTAGAAATATTGGTGGAAATTAAAGGGAGAGCAAGAACACTGTCGCCCTTATTTTTCTAACTAAAATGTCTATATCAGCCTGTATCAATGAGGACCCTTTGTAAGTATTTGGGACTTGTCATCTGGCTTGCAGTTCAGAAGCATGTGTTTTCCACATGCATGGGATTAATATTTTTTTTTTAACACCCGCCTCCTCCCCGCCACTATAATTTTACTCCTGGCATTGTTAGTACAGCATGTCCTTTCCTCACTGGGAAAAACTGCAGAAAACGTTTATGGTAACTTTATGTCAATGCATCATCATTCCAAGAAGAGGGCATCAGCATCATGAAAGCATTTGCTACCAGGTAGTACTGGTGGTGGACTAGTTATGTACTGGTGGTGGACTAGTTATTTTTCTGAAACTGATTTCTACGCTTTTACAATCCCACTAATAAATCAGCATTAGGTGCTCTTTTAACACTTCATTTCTAAACGTACAAGGGCTAATCAAAACCATGACTATAACAAATAGTCGTGAAGACATAAACTCAGTGAATTCCCTTTCTTTAAAAAAAATAATCACTCTAGAACAAGACACTTGGGAAGTGTCAGCAACCCAGAACGTCTCTGTCTTCAGTTAACATGTGACTGAGTTACTAAAGGCTGCATGCAGACGCAGAGCTATTTCAGACAGTGCACTATTCACTTAGCTCTCATTCTCTCATTGTTTCGCGAGGTTCTTGAAACGCAACTCAAAACTTTGCATTGCTGGAGGAAAAGCACTTACGTGGGCATTTTTTGACGCAAAAAGCCCCATACGTGTACTTGGCATTGTGATTATGTTCCAGTTGGAAGGTGGTAGGATTGTACACAAATGTCTGCGGGCACTGCGTCACACATGCACCACTGTCATTGAAATTCATGCAGGCCTGCAAAGCAAGGAAGAAAAAAATCAGCTTGATTAAATCATACAGTTGGTTGTGGGTTTTTTGTTGTTGTTTTGTTTGTTTGTTTTAGCTTACCAGTCCTGATTGTTCAGAGGTGTTACGACAGTGAGAAATAAGACACATGTTTTTCTAACTCCCATTTCGTCTACTTAGATTTCTTGCTAGGACCTTGGCAAATACTTGACACATAAAGGGGGGCTCCCAGAGACCCCTTAATTTGAAACACTGCTGCCTGTTACAGCGCTTCCTACAAAAACATAACAGAACTGTAATTTGTTTCATAACTATTGTTACTACTAGTAATCAACTAATTCACAACTCGATGGGACATTCTAAAACTGCCAAGAGTGAACAGCTATTTATCTTAGTCAGTCTAAACAAATGCTAATAACTTTTCCTTAGAGGTCCAACCTTTTGATTTCTTACAGCATGAGTCCATAGTCTAGCTGAAAACTGAAATTCCCAATTAGAAAGCAAGAGGGATAAGAACTTCTTTTGAGCTAGCACCGGAGGGGGTCATTTCCCTAAGTGGCAAGTTTAACAAGGTCAGTTGCTTCACACACTGGGAAAGGAAAATAGGACTTTGTATCACTTAGCATTCAAGCTCAGCCACCCACAGCTGACAGAGGACAGGGCCCTGACAAATTAAGAGGCAAGCGTGTGGATAAAGAGAGTAATGGTATGCTGGGAAAATAATTGACTGTGAAAGGTTGATAATTAGTAATATTAAAAAATAAATAAAACAAAACAAAACAAAAAAACAGCACACTGATTTTGACATTCCTCATCACCATGCATCATATCTATGGTTTTAACCACGACTTAAAAAACCTGTTGGAGTAGCAATCACAAAGCAAACTGCAAATGCCTAATGTCAAATCTCATATGAATATGAAAGCTGTAGGCTGGCTTGCATCCCACTAGCATTTTAAGCAACTATTGCTACTGGATTTTGCCTACCCACTTACCAGTCTCTAGAAGCCACACTGCCTTAGAAATTTCAGTCTAGGGATGAATCCTGAAATTTTCCTGGTAGTCAGAAATACCCAGGTGAGCCTGAATCTTTAAAGAGTCAGCAAGTACACCAGCGAGTCCCTCCGTCCCCACCAAAGGCTGGAACTTTAAAAAAAGTGAAAAAATTCCCGTTCTTCAGCTTATCTCCATTCAGGTCATGAAGGAGGTTACCTGTCAGGTCAGTAGATTTCAGGAAGTTAAGGCTAACAAAGTAACAAAAAGAAAACCACACACTGCTGAAGAAAGGGACAAAAGGGGAGTTCCATGATGAAGGCACTGTCCTAGGCTGAATATGAGCTTCCACTGTCCTCAGGAGCTTGCAGGTGGGCCAAACCAGTCCTGCCTTTGCTGGTTCATTAAAAGTTGTATTCAAAAAAGTGTTAGTTCCTCACAAAACCAGAACTATGATAAACACAGTCAGTTTCTTCCTCATCAAGAACCAGACAGGAAGCCCACTCTTTGAATGGGGTTTTCAGATTTCAGAGTATTTAGCCAGGCCCTGCTATGCATTTCAAGTTTCAGATCCAGCTCAGTTTTGAATACAAGATAGAAAAACATGTCTAAAGCATTGTTTTAGCATGTTTGCTTGCAGTTATGTCAGATGATGATTATTGTCTTGCTTTTATATAACTGAACATCCAAATGATCGCATCGCAGCATATGGAGGAGAAAGACAGATAATTTTATCTAGAAATAATAAAGCCATATTTAAAACAGGATGCTGTTACAAGCTGCCATACACTGAAGGATTTTTAATGTTTCATAAGCTGTGCTTTTGCTTATTAATAAATATTAGTTTGTTTCCTCAACTTACTTTACATCCATTGTTGACTTAGGAAGTACTTTGTCAAGTACATGACAATCCACTGATGATGGTGTAGCAAATGCAAAAAGCCAAGCACATCAATGCTCTTGACAGAGATGGCACTTCTCAGGAAAAGGCCAACGTGGAAGACTGGAGAATTTTTAATTCATGACCGTAATATTTCATACCCATTTGTAATTGCTTTTGTAACATAAACTTCTAGGATGTGGTGCTAGATGTTGCTAGTATGTGAAGTAAAGTACAAGAACGTACACAGGGAAAAACAAGTTAAATGAGTTGTATCCTTCAACTGAAAACTAAGCACAGTTGTTCACTGCCTAAAGGGTTCCACTTTTCACCCAGTGTGGTGTAAGCAAGTAATGGCTAGTCTTGAAAGACCCCTGCTGAATTTCGTTTACATTGCTCTGGGGCCAGGAGTGAATGAGACCGATGCCCTGGGTACTTCTCTGCAGGATCAGAACAAACATGTTAGCGTGATTTTTAGCATACACATTTCCACAGCTGCCACTATTCAGGAAATCTAACTCATTTCCTTTTCTGCAGTGGTATTATAGAACGCAGACACACAAGTTGTGGGTTCAACACCTCAGCACTGGAAACGTTCCTCAGCTGTCATTATGGAAACACCTAAGCTGTCATTATGGGAGCCCACCCAAGCTGGTAGATGGTTGTCTCCTCAATCACTTGGGTACCTCCAAAGATCCACTTCTCTGAACCCATTCTAGTTCTTGGCTTCTTCAGTCCTAGGCTTGCTACCCCTGAAACCATGAGCAAAAATTGTCTCTGTAAAACGGTGATGAGCTATATGTTTTTTGAGATCAGTGCGAGGAGCTGAAGCTGCTGACACTATTACAAATACAAACGGTAAACAAAATAAATACGGCTAAAGGCCTGTATGTACAGAATGCTTGTTTTTATAAGGAAAAAATATCCTTTTCTTCTTTTTTCTTTTCAATCTTAAGCACACGTAGTAGAATACATATATTTGAGGTAGAGTATTTTGGGAAATGCTTTTCTTCCTAGTATGGCTAGTAAAAAAACTGAGTTTAAATCAAGCCTGGCAGTAATAGGGAACATCTTTCACAAAGAAGCTAAATTGTATTCTTGACTTTCAAATAAAAAGCACACCGAGCAGCAATAAAAGCTATTCTCAAATGTAATGACAAATACTTCTAAAAATTCCCTATCACCTCTAAAACTTAATTTTAGGAAAGCAAAAGATAAAAATCACAATGATTAGCATATTAATGTTTCCCAATCTATATTTACAAATCTCATAAATCTTTTAATGGGCAATATTAAGTAGATAAGTGATGCTAATATAACGTGAAAAATATTAAATGCTAGAGTTCACAGTCAAAATCTGGGAGTGTGCATGCAATACATTATAAGGGGCAGAACTGTGAATTTCACGGATTAAAGCATTAAGAACTTGCACTATGACTGCCAGAAACAAGAAAAATGGGAAGTCTCACACATACAAAGCAATCAGTGTCTTTAGGTCCGGAACAGCCTCCAGCGCATTCCCGGTGGCAGCAGTCGCTGACGTAGGGCCCATAGCACCGTCCATCACACTGCTCTGCGCACACTGTCTTGGTTACTAGGAGGAGGAAGGAAAAATTATCCTGTCAGCATCAGAACTAAGGAGACAGCTCTTCAGCTGCACGCTGAGGAAAACAAGCAGAACAACACCGTACTGAAAAAAATACAAGTTTTAAGGCAATTTTTTTCAATGGCAGTAGTAACTGTTTTCCTCCATTATACCTTTACAATACCTTCTTCAAGAATGTACCATTGCCAGAAGACTGCAAAGGAAGAATTTTTTTAGTGTTTATTTTCACCCTTGGAAAATAATGTAGAATACTATTTTCACATGACTGGAGTTTAATAAATAGCTGATGGATAGCTATGGAGAGAAAAAAAAAAACACACCACAAAATAACAGAGGAGCTCACCAGTTCCACATGAGTTTTTCCCTGTGAAAAACTGCAACACTGAATAAAAAGCATGTAGGAATTCAGTGAGGCCAGCAATCTCTGAGCCAAAAGCTGTTCTTGATGGCAATCAGTTTGAACAAATTGGCAATGAGAACAGAATACAACCTTCAGACTGGAACATATTTGGAAATACCATTCATCTTTGTCCAGTAACACAATCCAGCCTTCACTCACAGGTAAACAACTATAGTCTACCAACCGGCAGGTGCAGCAATTTAAGTGGAACCACACTGCTGTACCTCAGAGCTTAGTCTTGGACAAAGAATGGTCAGCAAGTGAAGTAGCTTCCTCCCCTCAGCTATATCTTCAGTCTACAAGAAAGTCTACAGGAAAGTCTGCAGGACTATACCAACCACCTCCTACAGAATTTGAGGAAGCTGTGCTGTCAGCTTTCTTTTGATAAGGAGCAAGAAAGTTACACTTCTGTGATTAAACTTAACCAATTATTTTGTTAAAAGCATTTCACTAGCTTTTAAAGAGGCCAAAGAACCCAGAATTTCATCCAACTTCTTGCTCCATTCTAATGTGATGCATCGGTGATTCCTTTTTCTTAATGCTTCCAAACTGAATTCCCTCCACCACTTGCTGGAAGTACTTAAGGTAACACCAAAGCTTCTTAATATACACAGTATTTATTTAGGAGATTAAAAACGTAAATAATGAAAGAGAAGTCATCCTTTATAGTCTACAGAATAAAGTAATGCACTTTTAAGAGTAATTCCAACTCACTGATACCAGAGACCGTGCTAGAAAACACTTCTGTGCCTCATACAGTAAGATTTTAAAAGTAAGGGAATTTTTTGTAAATGCACTGACTGCCAACATTACTAAAGAAACATGTTAAAGGCTTTTACTTTATAACTGTATTGATACAATGTTAGGACAAACAGGAAACAGTATCATAAGTTAACCACTACAGACCCAGACTCTCCTCCTGAAAATTAAGGACTCAGTAAGTCTGTGTCTGCACATTGGCTTCTGCCAGTTCAGAATCTGGTCTATTGCATTTGGGTTTAGACTGGACTGGGCGCTACCTGTCCCAACCTCGAATGGAGGTGAAGCCTCCTGACTTCAAACAGAGCCCTGTTTGCTAGAGCCTGTTTGGGTCCCAGGACCCCAACCACCTGCATTTATCCATGCTCCTGGGCTAGGCAAGCCAGGTAAGGATGATGATTGCCATCAGGCTGCTGACCTAGTCCAGCAGTTCTGCAAACCGCCACAGGGGGCTAGAAAGCCGCTGGGCGCGCCTCAGACCTGGAGCCAGCCCCGAGCCACGGCAGCACCCCCCAAATACGCTCCCCTTTTCACACAGCAACCGCTCAGCAGCAGGGTTACCTCATTTTTTAACCCAACCTGTCTCCCTCAAGGGCTGGCTGCCTACCTGCCCGTGTTTCAGCTGCCAGCGGCGGGGCAGAGCCCGGGACCGTCCCGCACCGCCCCTCAGGAGCCCTGCAGGCATCAAAATGGCGGCCACACCTCGCTGCCCCACAGCCCCTTCCAGAACGTTCCAGAGTGGAAGGCGGGGCCCTGGGCTCTCCCTCAGCAGCATCCACCCGGCACACCTTAAAAGCTTATTTCCTTTTATTATTATTATTAATAATAATAATAATAATTGTTATTAAATTGGACCAGAGGGCCAGAGCTCAGGAGCCAATTATATCAGGCAGACACAATTAACACTTTCAATTGGAAAGGAGAGGACATTGTGGCACAGCACATCCGCGTTCCTCACTGCTGCTCCGCTGCAATTCAATGTTTTGGTTAAATCTGGAAAGTTTTGGTGTATGGTACCTCTGTGTAGAAAATTATTTTGAGGTATGTAATTAGCTCAGTTATAATTTCTTTCCCCGAGTGCAGCTGCTACTGGGACTTGGGATGCCCACCAGGACTCTGAAGCCACTGTTTCGCTGGGCAGACAGCTTTCTGGCAGGCTTTGCCAAGGGCTGCTGCAAGTGCCGCCCTGTCAGCGACAGAGTACTGGGAATCTGCAGCATCCCCCAAAAACAGGCCAGGAGGAGGTGAATCCCCACCTCGGCCACGCCAGGTGTCCCGTCACCATGCTGTGCAGTGTATCTGGATATACCGATCAGCTCGCTGGCTCTTACGTTGAGCAATCCCAGATCTGCATTTTAAAGGATTTCACAATTCCAGCAAGCTGTGCCACAGGTCACAGCGCTTCCCCAGGCTGCCTAGTTTAAACAGCAGTAGGAAGTGATCTCCAGTAACAGCAACAGATTTAAGCAATTTACTGGCACCTTTTCAGCAGTTTTTAGCCAACTGGTCTAGGCTCACCTAAACTATTCATTCACCCTCTTCTAGAGCCCCCTGTAAGTCTTCTGCCATGTGTAAATTTACAGATACTGTCTTTTTTATTTTATTTTTTACAGTCCTTAGCATTTTAAGAGACTACAACTTATTCCAGAATATGTTGCCTTCTAAAAAGAAGAGCAGGAGCACAAGGACTGATGTGGAGGGGCACAACCCCCTTCCAGCACAGGACAGGAGCAGAGTGCCCTCACAAACATGTGAGTAGGCACTGGTTTCATGCAGCCTCTAGCAAGCTGTTCAGGGTAGGGCATGTTTTGAGTTTTCCTGAACACTGCAAAGATATAAAGTGGTTTGCAAAATATACAATTGTGAAGGCTTGTTGCTGCTTCTCCCTAATTGTTTATTTCATGTTTATTTTACTGGGAGAGCAAACAGTGCCAACAGAAATGCCAACATTTCATTTTAGGAAAAGGCCACAGCACACGTTATTTATCTTTCGGAGAAGGAGCCATAAGGTATCTTCAGTGGCAACATACAAAGACAGAAGAAAAACTTAGCTCTGAATTTTTTGAAGGACTTGCTCCAGACAGTTCACAGAGAAGGGTGTTCCCCAAAACAAAACAACTACAAGGCAATACTGTGTATTGTTTGAAGTCCAAATAATCTGATTGTTCAGACTCCAGTAAACATAGCTCAACAGCTCAACTTCCTGCAATCATTATCACAGTGTAACCCTACAGAAAATGAGCTTAGCTGCACACGTTTAAAACAATGGCAACCTTTCCCCCAAAACTTCCTCCAAACACAGATGATTTTATTACAGCTGCAACTCAAGACCTATCCAGAAGAGTGAAATGTAGAAGCAGTTATTTCCCAAGGCATCAAACTGCATGGTCAGATCACTCACCTGGGGTTCCTCCTCACTGCACAGACAGCCTGTGACATGTAGCTGTGAATGTTCCACCAAGCTAGCTTTCAGGTGGTGCATTTCAGGCAGAACTAACAGGCCTGTGTACTAGTCCAGAGGAGCAAGGTGGCATTGAGCAGAGGGTGCAGAAGATGCTACCAGGGTGCATGGTTTTGCCTGGGATCTGCAGAGGTGGATGACTGCAGCTCTGAGGTGAATATGAAGGACTGTTGCTAGTGGATTTTGCTGGGTGGCTCCTAGGGGGGACACATAGCTCAAGATGGTGCTGAGAAGAGAGTTGGGAACTGGGCAGTGGCTGCTCACAGGCAGCATCAACCCAGAGCAACCCTCCTGCAAGCTGCGTGAGTGGAGCAATACCAAGCTCCATCTGCTAACCAGCACTGGGACTGTTTACAGGGGAGCTGTTGGTCAGGGGTGATTAGGAGCCCTCACTGCACCTCTTTCTTGCAGCCCAGACACACAGGTGAGATCCAGGAGTTCTGGACAGCGTACCCTACAGGCAGATCAGATGCCAGTTACTCTTTTCTTCAGCCATCACAACTGTGAGGAGAGCCTTCACTAACAACTAAGGCCCCAGGTTTCAAACTAGACTTTTGTAGGACAGCACAGCTACCTGCCCTGACACCTGCTTTATGGCATTGCTTGAGGCTTCAGCTGCACAGAATTGTCACAAAGAGTAGCAAACAGCAAGGTCATGACAAAATGTGCCATACACTGGGGCTGGTTTCTGGAGGGAAGACCAGAATGCTGACTGTCAATCTTCACTGGTGTTTCACTACAATAGCAACAAGCTGTGCTGGGCATGGGGTGGAATGGGCACTTCAAGTGTGCGTGCTCAATTAATCAGTCTCTCTTATTGTTTCCCTTCATCTTTAATTATGTCAGGGTACTATAAATCTATGAAGGAAAAAATGGAAAGTAACTGAAATCAATGAAAAAGTCTTATGAACATGCAAAGTTATTAGTGAAATACAAGGATTTTAATTAAAGATGCTGGCTCCAAGCAAAAATGCTGGGTTACCCTGATTGATCTAAGCTGCTGGTTCAGCTCTTTCCATCTCCCCCACCAGGCTCCCGCTTGCCTTTTGCTGCTCTAATTGGGTACTTCCTGCATTGGCACCTTCTTTTTCTCAGCAACATTAGCTGCAGAAAGACTGTATAAATGCAGTTATGCTCAGGCCAATCTCCTGTACACATACACAGTCACACAGTCTTTTACATTTGCTGAATGTTTAGGTTTATGGCCTGATTTAAAGGCTATTTCCCTTTTTTGCCTCCCCTTAGTTTTAATTTAAATGGTTCTCTTTGAGTTTTCATTCCTCTAGGACAAAGTGCATAATCTGTCATTTTAATAAAATAATGCATTCAATTTATAAAGCTTTCAATTTCTTTTCATATGAAAAAAAGAAACAAAAACCCTTATCAGACATCAACAGCAAAAGCAGTAACAGTCTAACCACAGATTTTCAAATTTGACTAGTAACTTCCAAAAGCTTTTGTTCTTGTGCTTATTTTTAAAAGTGGTTTACATAGTGGGTGTGCCCAATACTCTGAAAAACATTCTTTTTAAGAGCTATTCCACGTTAGCCTTTCCTGACACTAAGACAAAGAACACTCTCTAGCTTTTAAGTGTTTCATATTAATATTTACTAATATTTTAATTGTAAAAGAAAAAAAGGGCTGTTAACTGCATAATACAGTATCCTGAAATTATCTCTGTTCTAAATCCTAATGGAACAGCTTATTTAAATTTTCCTATTAATTGCCTTCCTAAATACATAAATTTTCTTGTCACACTTAGATGTTAGGATAGAGTTAGATGCAGGTGGTGTTTCAGATAGAGTTATACATACAGAGAGACATAGCTGGAAGGCAGCATACGAAGAAGACAGGTAGATGATACTCATGCAAAAACAAAAGGATCTTTGTTGTTTTCCATATGTAATTTGAAATGAAAGACACGGATTAAGATCTTTCATTTTTTATCATTTTCCCAGGAAAATAATTTAAATCTTATCTTGGGAGGGGGGCTCATCAGAATTTTTTGCTTCAGTGACTGCATAAAAAAATGAAATTATTAAATGCAGACATGCTTATGTGCCTTCTGGTTCTAGGAACAAAACTTTTTGAATCTGGGAAGTAATAAGGCCAAAGGCTTTATCTGCAGGTGTTTGAAGGCTGCCCATCATCAAGGTGACTAGGTGAAGGTATAGGCTATGTTTGTGATACCGTTCTTCCTGTCTCCAGCTTGAATCTAAGAATCACATTAATTAGACTGAAAGCCAGGGCAGTTTTTTAAAGTCAAATCAAGGCAGCAAAAGCTTAACACCGCTTGGATTTTTATGTTTTGATTTCCTACTCATATTCTAATCCTTTGCTTTAATGTTTTTTAGAAAAACAAGTTTTGCGAAAGTGTGATGAAGAAATGCTCATTACTAGCCCAATATTCACTCTTTTTATTAAATCCTGCTGTTTATCCAAGGCAGTATGATGTCAGGGAGGCAAAAGGAAAGTACACAACCTAAAATTAACTCCTGTCCCTGACAATTGCTGGGGGAACTATACTGACAGTGTGTTTCAAGGTAAAAGGCCGTAAGTAGCTATTTCAAATTAGGAATGTGTGATCCGTGCATCTCCCTGGAACTCAGATAACATATGTCTTTGATAGTTTATTAATCCATGGTCATGCCTTAGCCTGTCCCCACTGTTTGGATTTGAGAGAGCAGTCACTGTGAAGAAAGAGAGAGCTGTCACTCTGGGAGCAAAGCTACTGTGCAGCTCTGCTAAGCTTCTGACTTTGCAACACACTGCAGATAAGTTTTGCTCTCTCTCGTATTATTACATTAATCCACCAAATCAGTTTGGTTATCTGAGAGCAGCGCTTTGGGGCGGTTGAGACCACGTGAGCCGATCCTGCCATGTGGCCTTTTGCAGCCATGTGCAGTCCAGGCTGGGCTGTCCAACAATGCATACGGCTGGAGCCTCCGCCTGCTGGAACCAAGGCTTGAGCCAGGATCAGATCATCCTTATCCAGCAGAATCACCAAGCTTTTGCACTATTCCCTGATGAGATAACCACATAAGGCCCAAGTAAGTCTGTCCAACTTGGGAAGAATTACCCAGGTCCTTAGAGAGATGGACAAACAGGCCTAAGAACCATCATTAATTAATTCTAATCTGGCCATGATATAAAATAATTCCAGCCAACGAGAGTTCTGTCCCTTTCCTCTACGTCTTTCGGTATATAACCTTGCTGTAAGGAGGTTTTCTCACCACTGACTTCGCAGCATTCACAGACTGCTAGAAAGAAAGGAGAGGTACTAGCTCAATTCAGACAAACAAGAATACGCTTCATTATACAGCTATTCCTGCAACCTGTCCTGAAGCACTTTTAATCACACCCCCAGATAAAGTTCAATATGGAAGAGCAATATAACAACATGTTAGCTTTAGCAGAGCTATAATTGTCATCAGCTTTGCCAGCAACATCAGCTGATGTACCTGAATGCAAAGGAGCACAGGGGGCGCAGAGCCCCTGCAGCCATGCAGCTCTGTCACCTGCACTCTGTGCTTTGCCATGGGCAGGAGGTCGGTTCGGATTTCCTCATCGTGGTCAACCCTAAAATGTTCAAGTCAAACTATCTGCTGTTTCCAATTTTCCACAACTTCTTGCTCTGAATAGTGGGGGAAAAAGGCATTGTTGCACTGTTTCTAGTATTTCCAATAATTAAGATGGCTAACACTGGGCTATCTTAAGTTCAGAGGGTTAGCTGGTACCTCTGCTTGGTAGCAGTTAAATCCCAGCTACAACATGGCCAAGAAAATTAGCACAAGCCAGAGCAGTGCTAACTCAGGGGTGTGAAGGTATCAGCAACCATTTCATTTCCTGGGAGGAGTGACTCCAATAAACCCAACCAATTTTCACCATCCTGAATTTCAAAGAAGGAAACTGTAAAGGATAGCTCTATTGCTGCAAGAGGAAAAAGGGAGAAACTTGTAGGAAAAGACAGCTCTCAATTTTTTCCTCTTTTATATTTGCTAATATTGTAACTGCACTTCTAACTCCTTAGTGCCTGTCTAGTGGAGCTGAAAGCACACAAAGAAGAAACTCTCTCAATATAGTTCTTTTTTCTTATTCATTTTAATGCTGTCTAAATTCAAGAGGACAGACAGACATTGTGAACAACCCTTCACTTGCTACTTCCTTCACAAAAAATCATTATTCTCTTTCAGTATAACTCAACTACGTTCTGAGTTATTATAAAGAGAACAATTCTGCAAGATAATTAATACTCCCAGGCTCCCAGTGAAATAAACAGAGTACTCTGGCATTAGGAACTTTGCAGCATCAGGCCATCATTAAACATTTCCAAATCCGCCTTGTAGACTTTTCTGTTCCTGTAGCATTCATTTCAGTGTATTCCAAAATAACCATCAATATTCTCAGGAGCCATGCTCCATGTTGCCGCCAAGAAGTGAAAAGAAAATTCAAGTTAGCTTAAGCATTTTTAGAAAGCACAAGGGAGGAAAGAAAAACATAAATTCACATGGGGGGAAAAAACAAGATCATCAGTTGGCAAAAATATACAGAAAAAACCTTGAAACGTTTCAGAACTGTGATAAAAAGAAAATTTATAGTATCTCTTCACAATAATAGTAATAAAAAAGTAGAATCCCTGTTACATCATTTTTCAGTCTTTTGTTTCTCAGGGTCTTGCATACTTACAGGTCTGGCAGTGGTTCTCTGTGGGTCCCCAGCATCGGCCTGTGCAGGATTTGTGGCATCGACCACCTTTGGGAACGAAAGAAACAGGGAGATTAGAAATGTGGCTTCCTTTCATTTCTTTAGTCTTCAACAACCACTGAAGAGAAGGGTCCATCTTGCCTTTGGAGCGCTTCTCTGTTTTACTGAGTTTGAAACCATATCTGTAAAAAAGTCCAGATACCTAGCCAGAATGGGTATCAAACGTATGGGTACTTATCTAAGTGCTTTATAACCTAAAACCCCATGTGCTGCAACATTTTAAAAACAAAAAGGATGAAGCGTGGAGGAGCAAGGAACAATTTCACCACCTATGCTGTTGCTCTGTACATCCTCTGTAAGACCCACTCATTCCTCCCATGGGACGAGAAATGGCTGAGCAAATATCCATCTCATCTTGTGTTCAATTTCACCTGAACAATGGGGCAATAAACTCAGTGCCTTGGCAGAAAAGTGATCCAAAACCAATCCTCCTCCCTAAAAGACTTTACTGTCTTCATGTCCAAAGTCACAGTGAAGAAAATTTGCTCTGGGCAGCCACTTCTCCACAGTGACAGCTAAACTCACAGGACCTTGCCTTTTCTGACTGCAGAGCCTCTAGATGCCTTTGGTTGTGGTTCTGCTTCTGAAGGAGCCTCATCTTGGAGGAGATGCTCTGCATCATCCTTCCATGTGCTGACAAGCTTAATCCCTCAAGACAAAAGGGAACTGTAAATGCTTGCTTTGCAAAATATAGATGGGGGAGGAATAGTTAGCAACAGTATCTTTTCTAAACTTTTACAAACTACCTGGTAATTAGTGACTGAAACCCTCTTGCACTGAGGAGGGAGAGGAATTCACATCTTCCATTTCATGGCTACCTACCAACCACTGTGCAAGGAAGCGGAAAGTGGTGCAAGGACTGGCACATGCTCTCACTGCATCTTTTGTTACCTGAGAAAACACTCGGCCAGTCCCACGCCAGTTCTTACGGTGAGCAAAGGAGATCTCATCCTGCAGCTCCATGGCCAGAAGTCAGCCATGCTCCTTTCTCCCTCCTGAAGTGCAGGAGCCTTACAGCACCCCATGTCCCAACTGCTATAACATGGGTGCTGCTGGAGCAAAGCCCCTTACAGGGAACCAGACCTGAAGTGATGAACTGAAAAACCTGATGCAAGCACTGGGAAAGATGCTGCACAGCCCTTCCTGCTGCTCTTCTGACCTCAGTAACCTGACCTCGCCTTGGATTAAACTTTCATTCATTACTGCATACTGCTGAGAACATATTAAGTGAATTTCCACTTTGAAACTGAACCTGAAGTCATCAGGAACCTTTCAATCCTGTACTAGCAGCAGTAGCTGTTAATGCTGCTCTGCTGCACCCTGCACTGAACCACATACTGCCCACACGCTCCCACTTGGGAAAGAACGATGGAGAACATGCAAAGCAAAGGTCGGATCACCCCAAAAGACAAGTGTACCTACCAGTTGTTACACAGTTAAGCAAAACCACAGTTAGAGTCGCGTAAAGTCAGACTTTGTATCGCTACTTTTGTAAAGCCAGCGCTCTCCGCTCGGCTCTCACACAGCACTGATGGTGCTATTGATTATGTTGTGCAGTAATTACGCGCTGTATGCCAACTACCTTGTTAAAACTACCGGCTCCTCGCTGCACTCATGTTCGTTTCAAGCAATTATACTGGGGGAGCGTTGGTGCTGACATCATCGGCACATAATTTGCTGTCACATGCTGCCATCTGTTTATTTAGATCACAGATATACTATAACTACTTAATGCAAACTCATTCTGGCTGACAGAGAGGGGACTCCATCTGGCATGAATAATGCAACTTTAATCAGTAATAACGATTATTATGATTATTAAGAGGCTACTGGAGCTCCGTGCAGAAAGCTAACACATCCATATTGATTTATAAGAATGGAAGTTTAAAAAAAACAGGTGAGGTAAATAAACAATTCAAGGATAACTTTCACAGAAGAGAGCCTTGAAACAACACCGTTTGTTTGCTGGGTTTGGTGCTCGCTTCACTGAGTAACAATGATACCTAGGAACTGGGTGTTATAAACCCTGACCAACTGAACAAGTGGGAAGGCAGGGAGTGCACATTTCCGTACCTGCCTCAGCATGGCCCTCACCAGAGCATCGCTGCTGGGGGAAGGTAGGGAGGAACCGCAACCCAAGGACAGCAGAGCCGCCGCCTCCTGCACGGCTCCATTTTATGCCTGACCCTAACTAATGGTCAAATCTGGCACCCGTCCAGCTCAAGGAGGCAGGGATTCCAGGAGAAAGATACAAGGCTGGCAGCCAGACACAGGGAAAAGCATTGCACAGACCACTCGCAGCCACGTATTCCTGAGGCAGAAGGCATCAGTTCGGCTTTCTTCCCCAGACTTCTGCCCTCTTCCAAAATTTACTGTAGGCACTGGGCTTTCCTTTGCGGTTTGTGCACTGAGATAACACAGAAGATACTTCAAGCATCCTTCCAAGAGACCTCTAACAAGAGAGGCCTCCCACACTTCTGCACGAACTACATTTAAAATGAAAATATTCACATTTCAAACTCCGAGGTGCTGAGCTGATCCTCAGCAGGCAACCAGAAATGTGCTCAGCCAACTCTACTCCTCCTGGAAATAAAAGTGATCCAGCATCTTCAATAATCATTATTTTTTTATTTAAAATTTTGCACGCCTGCTTCCTGGTACATGACTTTGTTTGTCAGTGTCAGATGATCATTTGCATTTAAATAGAGATATTTAACAAAATAGCAAGAAAAGGCTGCCAGTTTTCCTTTTTCTCATTGGGAACTCAAAGTCTGTGCTTCATTGTTTTCTCTTTTCTCAGCTGCACAGACAAAACAAGGAGCCGAGCTTGTAGGCAGCACACCTCTGAATTACATTACATGTCCTTTTGAAGGTCAAATATACTAAGAATTAAAATCAAAAAACAAACTCCCTCCAAACAGTGTCTCTATATTGGTCTGTTTGTTCAAAAAGAAAAATAACTTTTCTTTGCTCTCAGCAGGAACTGGTCCAGATTCTGCCCTCACATAACTCAGTATTTCACCTGGTTTTCCCACCGTAATAAGGATAGATTGCTACCATTGAAGATCAGCTCTGTAAATCTTATCACAAAAACAGTCCCATGGAAGTCAACATAAGTATCCAGGAGCATAAGGAACATCCATGTGAGGAACAGCTTTCATGATTCGATCTGTATGCCAGGCTTAAACAATAATAAATCGATCGGCTCCAACACTGATAAAATCCTTACAAAAAACTGTACTACTTCTCACAAATCTTTCCATATGTATCTCTGCTGATTTTTAGATTGTAGCAAGCCAACAGAGATTTAAAAAAAAAAAAAAAAAAAATCAAACAATTCCTGGCATAAAACAGATGATTCCTTTTATTCTTTGTGTCTCTAAATATGCCAAAACCTACTAACGTATAGAAGCAAGGTGTAGGCGAAAGAAATAATGAAGAAATGGCAAACCATTAAACCACACAAGTATTTTTCCTTTCATCTTGACGCAACAGCTAATAAAGAGAATTCCTTCCTACGATTTCCACCGCTGGTCCTTGGCATCAAGATGCTGAGCAAACTGCAGTCTTACTGGCAACGAGGGGGACCTAGGAACACTCAGCACTACTAGTAGAGCAGCCCAAACCACCCAAAAGCAGTACAAGTCCACCTGTAACAATTCCTTACACATATTCTTATAATAATCAAATAGCGATTCAAGAATTATCTAGAATTTGCCCAAAGAAAGATTTCTAATGGGCTCTACCATTTGCCCAAAGAAAGATTTCTAATGGGCTCTACCTTATAAGCGCAACCTTACCCATTTGCTAAATTCTTGCACATTAGTGAAGGCACGTAAGCAAAAGAATTTTTTTCTTTCCTAGTGATACATGGAAAGGAAAAACCTTAATCATTCTCCTGTCCTCTTTACAGAAGCGATGCCAGAGTACGGTTCTGCTCCTGAACAGCAGCACTGCTTGGAATACATGATGACATTTGATTCAATAGAATGCAGAGGAGGAGGGAAGGAGTTAACAGGAGGCTTACATAATTTTTACAGACTTTGTTATGAAATCTAAACTTAAAAAGGGAAAATTCCCACTGGAACATGAGAATTAGTTTTGCTTTGGCAAATTCCATGCAGACAACCAATGGCTCATCTCCTGGGCTCATCTTCCCTTGGCTGATACTAATGCGACTTACCTTCATTGTGGAGTCCAGTGCAGAGTACCAGCTGCAACTTCCAGGGTATTTTATTTTTTTATTTGGGAAAGATGCCTCTACGCTCCCTGCCTCTGCTGGAGAAAGTCACCAGCAGAAAGCATTTGCTCACTAGGCTGGGAAAGACCAAGGTTACTTTATCCTTGTGCTTTCCCGAGAATTGAGGATGTCTTTCCTTTGTCTCCAAACTGACTACATTATTTGAGGAACAGTAAAACTGCAGAGGATTAAGTTACTGACAAGACAAGAAAAATGAAGTCCTCCTCTTAACTCTTAGCTCAGTATAGTTCAGAGAACTCTGCTTCTTCCCCATCAGCTGTCCCAGCTTCTTTAAACAGACCTCTCTCTGTAGGGGAAGGAAAGCAGAAGTAAGAAAAAAAATGGTCTCACCTTGTATGATTCTTGCATTTATGGATGGCTTCTGCCAGGTTAATAAATCATTAATAAATGTTAGCATATCTGTAACACACTGATATTGGAAGTGTGAATAAACAGCCAAAAAAAAAAAGTAGTTTTCACAGTTACAAGCCATGGTTATAAGCTACGGTTATAAGCAGGCTCTTTACTTGTCCAACAGTCTAAAATAATTAACTGTCAAAACATCTATAAACCATTTATTAGCTTCTGTAAGCTACTTGTAATCTCATCCTTAACCTAAAAAATCAGTCTTGCAAAAATGCTAGAGACATCCCACAGATGTTTCTGGACATAACTCTCTCTAAGATGTGCAAAGTTCCAGGTACACTCTCCAGTAAGACCCAGTCTCCTTTCCCCATTGCTTAGATGGGATAGAGGGTTTAAATAGGCTCGCACGTTGTATTTCTAAGCAGCTAAAACTCCTCAGTTATGTGTGAAAAGATAACACAATCAAAATATAATTTAAACACCACGGCACAGCATTAACGAGAATTAAAGATACTATTGTTGTGATGGATTGTTCTGCCTTTATCAGGCTGTAATGCCTTCCGTGTCCTTGTCTGGCAATTCCTATTGTCACACATTCATTCATTCACACTTCTTTGTTAAGTAAAAAATCATTTTACATTTTCTACCAGCCCTGCACTAGCCATCAGATCTCTTCTATTGATTTGAAATTTAATTACCTAACACAAACTCACGCGTTTCAGGATTTCCTTCCTTTATGGCAGAAGAGAGATGCCTCATAAGAGAAAGTATAGCTTTCAGTAAAAGAAGAAAGCATCTGATAGGAATACCTAGCGCTCATTTTCTCCTCCTATCCGTGGAAGAGTTATGGGATATAGAAATCTAAGGGCCCGATCCTCTACTGCCATCAAACTATGTCCGCTTTCACTGATTTCACATGAGCTCACCTTGGGGTATTATCACCAAATAGTTTTCCAACGTGGGATTAGAAAATCCCATAAAATCCAGGCTTTTCTCTAACAAGCTGTGCTTGTGCTGAAATTGTTACTTTTGTTGTGGTGAACGGCAGCACATTGACTGACCTTTCTATCTCACAGCTGTATCGCTGCTTCTACCCCGAAGTCTTCATGCCCAGTACAGGTACCCTGCACAAATGCTGGAGGCGTCCCTTTACAGTGAAAACTTGTTTGGACCCACAAGCTGAAAGCAAACTGCTAACGACCATTTCCACCAGGGACTTCCAAGCCTGCCATTCAGCCCCGTTCAACACCTCTATCTTTCCCGCAGCTTCCTCGGCAGATAGTAAGAGAGATGCACGCAAACGGAGAGGGACTTGGGCACAGGCAGCTGAAAAGAAAGCGGCATGGGAAATAGGCCTGCGAAATGAAAACAGTCCAAGAGATAGGCACTGAAAGAGCACAGCGAGAGATATGGGGACAGCACGAGGGAAGGCAGGGGAGCGGGAGCAGAGATAAATGCGAACCAGCCCAGAAGAAAACAAAACCTCTGAAGGGGGATGCATTTTCAAGAGTAATGTCTGATGGAGACAATGCTCGCATGCGCACAGGGACCGGGAATCTGTGGAGAACTCTGAAATTACAGAGTATCGCTAGATACGCTGGTGGCAGGCACTTTTGATTTTAAGAGAGATTGGCCACCAGAGGTAAAGGAATAAATGGAAAGCCAAGAAGAGCGTGTCAGCAGCACTGAACGGGCTCAGGCCAGTGAATTTGTATTTATCACTGACAGCTCCGAGCTGATAGCAAGCTCTCTGTAATGTGACTTCAGCTACTACAGAAAAATGTCTTCAGGCCACAGTAACGACTACAGGAAGGGACCTGAGGGGGGTAATGAAGACACTAGTTATTTTTCCCCGCCTGGAACTGACAACGCTGGTAAGGCTGTACAACTTGATGCATTAATTGGAGGTTTACTCATCCACACAACATAAAAACGTTCACATATGACATAGTGTAAAACTTTACACTGATTAAGCAATTAGGAGCTATTAATTATCACTGCTTATAGCTGTTAGCACAGAGCAATGTAAGTGAATTCCCCCCACTGTGGTAGTGAATTAGCTCCAATCAGCATCAAATGCATTTCTGAACACACACACAGGGATCCCGAGCAAATTGGGAGACACAGCCAGAAGGCACAAAGGATAGGTCAAGTTATACCTGCTGCTTGGCAGGCTCATCAAGAACAACAAGCCCTTAGGAATCTTCCCTTGTAATCATTACTGTTAAGAAAATATATTCCCCTCCGTGAGCCATAGATAACTGCACAGCCTCGCATGCTTGCAGCAGGACATCTGCTACTAAATGGCCGGGTGGCCCCATCCCTGGCTACCGGGGGTCTACACTGGGATGGACGTGCAGCACCATCCCTCATCAGGCCATCCCCACAGCGCGCAGAGCAGCAATCGTGGATCCCTTCAAAACCCAGGGGGATTGCTCATTCTGCCTCTCCTCTGCGCAGAAGGAGGGCGATGTTCCAGCAGCTGCAGCCACTACCCTCAGCAGCCCAAAAGCAGAGAGCTGGTACAGCACACGGCCGCTCAGTCCTGACGTGCACAGGTTGCCCGCCTACGAGGCAGCCATTGCAACGCCTGACGTGGGACACCCTCACCCCTCCTTGCTCCGAGATACACCCAGTGGCTCGCAGCCCCGCTGCTTCTTATCCTGGCCCACAGCAAGGGCTGCTTCAATCCGTGGCATGGCGAGGCACAATTTGAAAACCACAAACAAGCCAGGCAGCAGAAGGCTCCTACTGACAGCAATCACGTGTGCCCATCATCACACTCTTACACCATTTTAACACGGAAAGCTGAGGTGCAAGTTTATGATGTCCGCTTGTGCCTACCTTAGTGTCTGTAACAAATCTTACGCCAGATCTCTTTCCTCAGGTGCAGCAGCAGACGTGCTGCTTGATGCCTAATCTTGGCTGAAAGCTGAAGGATGCAAATACAGGTTTCTTTTTGGATGCAGTGTGTAACACGCGGAGAGAAATCTCGGTGCTGTAAGAGGGGATTTTTCAAAGGAGGTGCTCAGCAAACTCAAGAACACATTAAAAAGTAAATGCCAAAGCTGGGGGTGTTCAAGTACTTGTTTAATACCAACTCCTCCACCCCTCAAACAGATCAACTAAGTCAATACTGCATAAATCAAAATAATGCCCTGTAATAATGTTCCTGTAATGCTGCCAAAGCAGTAATAAAGTTTGAACAGAGGGGCATACAGTTTTCATTTTTTAAACAAAGTAATAACCTCAGAGAAAGGAAATGAGAAGTTAGAATTGAATTGGCTTTTAAAATTCGTTTTACTTTTTCTTGATGCCATGTAATCTTGGAGAGTCTGACTGGGGGCAGTTAGGTGTGCTGACATTTTAACTAACTTTTGACTTAGCCAGATGGAAATACTAGAAAGGAAGTCCCCTGTCCCATGAAATTTGGAGTCCAGTTTTAGACAAATTCTGGATAAATATCATAGTATGCTTATGCAAACATAATCATTTATTCAAACTGTATCTCTGGCTGTCTAAACAAAAGTGATTATTGCAAAACAATAACTGGACAACAGAAGCCCTTTCTTTGTAGGAAAACAATGCTTGGGTATATACACTACTATTTACATTCAGTGTTTGCAATTCACAAATGTACAATGAAAATAATCATGCAAACAGATTTCAGCCTGCAATTTCCTGGATAATCTTCAGAGCTCTGCACAGAGGTGACCCTGTGGACATCCTACAACTGTCACAGAGATGTAACGCAATGAATTGGGTAGGAAGCCAAACTTTATACATAGCCATTTGTATAAAACAACTTGAAAACCCTGCATTATCTTATTCTGTAACTAACTATTCTACACTTTTTGACTATGCTGTAACACTTCACTAATAATAGCTTTTATGAGGTCTTGCAAGTAAATTACAAGTTCCTACAAGGGGACCAGAAAGAAGACTTAGAGCTGTGAAGGACTCGTTGAATACTGGCCCACAGAGATGTGAACATGGAGCTCCTACACACAGGGACAGTGTGTGTGATGGGCTGCAGGAGCACAAAATACACTCCTTTTTTTTTGCTTTCCTACTTTGTACACTATGCCCATTGCTTAGACAGAAACTTCCCTCTAAGTCACTCAGCACGTGAATGCACAGTGCTGCCCAATTTCCTGTAGGAGGCAGAGGGTATCAGAAGGAACCTCATGAAACAGCCATGGGTTCGTGCAGCCTGCTGGTCCAAGCTCTTGAACCAGGCTGTCCATAAAAGCTGGACAGGAAGGTTAGTGACAGCGCTAAGAACTTCTACTAAAACAGATGTGTGGGACAAAATCCTACAAAAACACAGATGTGACGGCAGCGAGAGCTTGGGGTGTTTGTGTGTCATGCGAGCAGCAGCCTGCCAGGGGATTGCCATCATGAGGCCAGCCAGCACCTGATGGCAGCCCCCCGGTGCTGTCGAGCAGCACGCCTCTCCTGGTGCCCTGTGCAGCAGCATGAAACGAGCCGGCTGAGCCAGTGGCTGGGACGTGCATCTTGCTCGGCTAACAACAGACAGCTTCAAAAGGGTGGGAGGCACGCAGCAGCTTCAAGAACTGGTAGATGCAATTAAGCGACTGATTTTATAGACTTTCTTTTCTTCCTCTTTCCCTAAGCAGCTCTTCAAAGGCAGCTAGCTAGAGCAGCTGCAGCTTGCTGTGAAAGACCAATTCCACCCACCCACCCACTCACTACAAATCTGCCAATTACCATTCAATTAGACTATTTTAACTATTCCGAGTATTTGGGGTTTATTTCCTACTTTCAAGAAACACCGGTGTTTGTGATAAAGCAAGCTGCTTATAATGGAAAGGGATGCTTTCATTTAAACTGAAAGTCTCCCCCTTGTGTAATACAGTGCTTAAACGCCAATCTGCTTACAAACAGGTGGCGTGCAGTAATACGTTAAACACGCACAGGTTGCCCTTAAAAGATAAGTATTTACCAAGAGTTGCCACACGCTACTACGTGGAGCACTACTTAAATTCTGTAGCTACAGAGCAAGTACCACTTTGTAATATTTTTTATACAGCAGCATGATGATCTGTCCCGCTTGATGGGTGACTTTCTCCCCACAGCTGCGGTAAGGAGGGAAGATTTTTCATTGCAAAGAGATGCTTGTGTCAGAGCTTCTTTGGAAACTGTTAATTGTGTCTTTCTCAGTGCTGTCCTTTCTGTGCCCATTACTCCTTAAGATCCCTGGCTTTGTAGCAGTTCCCTTGCTAGATCCCTGGATTAGGCTCCGGCAGCCTAAGGACTGCTGTCCCTCACGGCATTATTTCTTCGCATTAGCCAGGTATGCTTGTGTTTGTTACTTCTTATTCAGCGAACTCAACTGTTAGAGGCATCGTATTTCCATTAAATGCCATGTCGGCATGCCTTTCAAATCTGTTTCAAGGACATTCACCAGTTGACAAATCCCTTCTGAATACACTGGCTGAAGGTATTTATTAGGAAACTAAACTGATTCCCTTTATTCAAAACACACTGTTCTGAGTTGATGAAAACATTACCATCACCTTCAGGCAGTTCAGCTTGCTATACCAAAGCAAAACAAGTCCTACATCTCATGTATTCCTCCATCTCCAGTTATACAACCTGGCAAAAGCTATTCTTTAAAATAAATTCCTTCTGTTACTATTATATGTCTTTCATTTCCAGGTAAGTAAACAAATTCTGTCCTGACTAGAGATTCCTTAATGGTAGGAAAAGCATTCTCCACGTACAATGAAAAAAAAATGGTTGCAGGACTTGCTGGCTGCCTATATTCAGCTCCGATCTAAATTTTCTTTCCAACTGAGATATGCATGAAACTGTAACTGCTGCTTAAATGCCATGTTGCGAGCCACAGAAGGAGCTTTCACAAAACGGTTTGGTTATTTGTGGCTTTTTACCTGAAAGAGCAGCTTCTCCTCCTGGCTTTGCCCTGGTGACGCCTGCAGCACGGAATGTATTCTGTGCCGAGACCACCTCTCTGCAGAGGCCCCATTCGCTGGTCTCCAAACATACATTTAAAATGTTAATTGAACTTCAAGTAATAACCTCAGTGAAAGGTTATAATTTAACCAGCTCCGCAGTAACAAAAGTCTTCAGCACATACTTTCTGGAATGCCATTTACTCTGTAGGTAGTTTCCAATTTAGATGTACACCAGAAATGATATGCTAGCTATTCTGAAAGCTGGCTTTCAGCATGAATTAGTCACTTTCCTTCCTTCCTTTAGCCAGGATACAGAAACATACTGCTGTTATTCTGGCCTTCTTCAGAGCAAGATCCTTGTGCTTCGAAGAACAACACAAAACCTTGCAGGACCGGACAAAAGGCAGTTAGCTCACATGTGCCTCGGTACCAAGGGCTAGGGGGTTGATTTGCATGGATTCACAATAGGACATGAGGCACCTCCTGGTCTAAATGAAAGCTTTCCACATCCTTTTATCTACACCACATTCAGCTCTCCCAAGGCTTTACTAAGCAGCGGCATTTTTGCTGTGACACCCAAGGAAAAGGGCCGCATCCTTGCTCCCACGCTGACACCTGACTCCCAGAGTTACCAGGGTGGCTTCCAGATGGCAGGGAATGAGGACTGGTCCTGCCCGAGAGTGTTCCAGATGGTCCACTTGGAAAAGCTGGTGTGCACACATCTAACTTGTCACACAGCTCAGCCACAGCACACCTGAGAACTTGTGGAAGGGCGGTATTTTGGGGAGAGATTGCAAGGATCTGAGGTACCCCTGTCCTTCATAACTATCATGTAATTAATTCAGAATTAATTACCCCATGGTTTGAACCAAGTACAAATTTCCAGATACACCACTAAGGTAAAAATAATCCTCTTCTAATGTTAAGATTACTCGTCCCAAAAGTGAGTTAGTGTGCCCTGTAACCAACAAGGCCACTGCTGAACACAGGGGCTGCCTGCTCTGCAGACCTTCTGCAGCTGTAACCAAGGGCTGGACACAAATCCACCCACTTCCCTTGCCAGCCACTCCGAACACTGACTTTTATTACCTGATGGAGAACAGAGCTTTAACAGAGCTTACACAAAATCCCATGCAAATATTAACTCATGCATTTTGCTGAAACACCTTACAAGAATACACCATGTATGCTGAAAGGCATGTACAGTAACTACATGGCTGATTTTCTCCTATATCCATTTAAAAACAGTACGGGACTTTTGGCCTCAAAGTAGGCTGGCATAGAGAGACAATTTTACCGAACTAAGTTTTTACAAAAATGTCCCCATTTCTGCAATATTTTAAGGTATCCTTTTGAAACTGTATTACGCTTTTTGCTAGCACGTGGGAAACTCACAGGAGAACATGGTCCAGCAAACCCTCCGATATTGGGGCCAATGGCATAACAGGTTAACCTAAATAAAACAACTCACAAAGAGAGTATAAAAGAGGAGAGAAGAAAAAAATTTTACGGAGCCAGCACTGATTTGAATCAACTGAATGCACCCTGTACAGAGCTGGGTACGTTGAACAGCTGTACTGCTTCCAAACGCACGCGCCCCCGGTAAGGTCAATCGCAGCCTGGGGTGTCTGCTGCAGGAGAACGGAGAGCTGACTTCAGAACCACCGTGCAACTGGCTAGTCCATTTTCTGTTCCTTTAATTAAAATGCAAAGCACTAACTGGTAAACATCTAATTAGATTTTTGTCTATGTTTCAACATTAATAAAACACGTGAAAATGCATTTAAGAGCCAGCTAATTGGGGACTCTCCACAAGTAGCTGTAAATGAGCAATTAGAATGCAATTGGGGTGTGGTTCCCCAGGGATCACCCAGCACAGGACTGATGCTTTTTATATTCCAGACAAAAGTTCAGAAATTATTAGAAAACCCCAGGCAATAAAACGTACAGGTGACAGGAAGACTGAAAGCGCAGCAAATGACAGTGAAGAGCATGCAGTATTACAGAGGCAGCCAGGCTGGCTGCCGGTAAGCTGGGTCCCTCACACCAAATGCCTTTCCTACAGCCAACTGTAAGCCTGCACATTTTAGAATGAAGCATACAGGCTACATTTTCTGGAAAATAGGGAGTCTCTAAAACACACAGGTATCACAACAAGCTACCAGGATCCTCACGTGAAGCTCAAACACAAAGGATACAATTTTAACTTCCATAGGGCATTTGTCAAATCACTAATAAAACATTTTGCATGCTTTGCTTTCCCCCTTCTGAAAGAACATTGGAAAATATTTTACATCGAAGAGCAACTGAAATTACACTAGAGTTGGAAAGAAATTCCTCACAGTGTGAGCCACAAGACCCTCTATCTGTTTAGCTTATGAAAAAAAGATCAAGAAGTGAGCTGATTACGCTGTACATGCCGCTACTGCAGGGAGAATACATCGGGTACTCGAGAGCTCGTTGAGCTAGTGAAGGTGTAACAAGCAATAACATCTGGAATTTAAAACTGTGTTGAAATCAGACATAAAGGCACCTGGTCTCATTTCTTTTAACAGTAGGGAAGTAATAAACTTCTTGAGGGACAGCTATGACTTCTGTAAAGCTTCAGAGCAGCGCCAGGAGGATGCACAGGGAAAAAGCCCTGCGCTCGTGTAGCCAGGGACTCTAGGATCTTCGGCCCCTCCTGGGGCCGGGGCTGCAACTCAAAGCCACGTTGGAAGTTATGCCGGGCTTCAGAAAGCTACTGCGCTCAACGCCAGGCAAACGGATGGCATTCCAGGTCCTCTGCGGAAAGGAAATCAGAGCTAGTGATATTTCAAGGCTTCTTTTGCCCTTAAGAAATCTATGAATCAATAAGTAAAAGAGAGGAGAGAAATTTTAAAGGAGTGTTTCCCTTGAATACAACATGGGATTTATTGAATCACAGGTACACAGCTGACGACTAAGACATTTCTTCCCATGCATCATGTTAAGAATGTAGAACTACTACTGCATAACTCAGAAGCTGTGGTTTTATGGTATCAGGTGGAATTAGATAGAAGGCAGTGGCAGAGAAGGACGATGTTATGAATAATAAGAGACTGAAGTTTCTGCTTGAAAAAAGTTCTGCAGATCTCAGGGCACTTCAGAATCTGAGCAGAAACTCCAGTGCAGGACAAGACTTGAAACTGGGCTCAATTTTCAGAGTTCGGTTGAAGCTGGACATTAGTTAACTTTTGTCCTGTGTTTTTCTGAATAGTTTGTTATAAAGCAGAAAATTTTGAACTTGAAAATGGCAGGTAATCTTTTAATCTTTATCACCCAAACAGTCACCAGCTGCATCATGAATATGCAGCCATAGATTTCAGTATTTTTAAATGCATTGTTGATTTATTTCCATTTATGCTATTAGCTACACCCAGTGACCTCAACTCGGTAATTCAAACCCTCCGGGCTTTTCTGTGAAACAAGAAGTCCACGTAAAGCTGTACTGAAAATTCTGATTTAATACTACCGTCCTTGTGAAAACCTGCAAAGCTCAGCTGGCGCAACGGGGTTCTAGCGCGCTTCCTGCTCCGACCAAACCAAGGAGGTCAGTGAGGATGCTGAGGACACAGATCAAAGCAGCCGAGTTTTCAAACATGCTGTGCTTAGTCTCAGGCTGATCAGAGAGGAGGAGTTCTACCAATGTTGAATCATTTCAGGCAAGAAGTTTACTCCTTATTCCCTGCTTTATTTCTTGCACCATCGCGGGGAGCTGTGCCATGGGTTTCCAGCTCCAAAGGGCAGATCCCTACCTCTTTAATTATGGGACCAAATCCAACACCTGGATGTGGGAACAGGGGAACATGGTCTTGGAAGTGTGGCTTCAGCATACCTGGCTAATGCCTGAATTCGTGGCTTACTTTCGGAAGGAGAGAAGACATTTTCTGCACTGAAGAAGTAAACTGAGTAACATACACCTAATGGGAAAACTTTGTTCCTTGGACCGTTAAGCATTTTTGAGATTCCCAGTGCCACGCATGCCTAGCTTAGAAACCTCAGGTTGAAAACACTGTTTTCAGTAAATGGAAGCAAAGGCTATTTTCAATTACAATTAACTGTAAAAGCTTCATCTGCAAGATACCAGCCTGGAAAGGCTCCGCAAACAGTAAATACTCGTAATATCTCAGCACATGAGTCAAAATGCCAGGCACAGAGGAACCTGTCCTCAGAGAGCTGAAGTACACGTGGTCCTGGTACAACATTTGTTTATGACACTGCAGCAGTACACACTGAGCTTTAAGCCCGCAGCCACCGGCTCTACTCATCTTAACAGTAAGACCGTGTAAATTCCAGGGCTTCTAACATGAGCCTTTCTGCATGCATTTGATCACAACATGGAGCAACGTGTAGAATGCATTTTAGGTTAAAGAACAAGAAAAAGGAGAAGCAGCATTTAGGATTCATATGTCTAGAGCACTCCTACTATCGTGGTTAAGACACTAAGGCCTTTTCAACTGGCTTCTTAACGCTGATGTGACAATGAAAGAAGGGAATTGGAAGAATCTGTATCCCCGGAGTTCACTGGCCATATCCTGTTCTGCCTAGCATTGATCTAAATGAAGGGGAGTGCCGGAGAGCTGGCAGATCCAAGGTATGAAACAAGCACAGAGACAGGGGACTGATTTTATTTCAAAGCGTTTTCATTCCTCTCCACCCTTTTGTCTTCCTCCTCTGCTGATTGCTGTGGAGCAGCAGGGAGGGCTGCAAGTGAAATTATCCCTGAAGTGGGACCATTATCAGCTGTTCGTTTGGCTGGGCAAGAGAGCACCAGCAGCTTACAGCGCCAGCTCCCACAGCAGGGGTGAGGCAGGCGGAGCACGGCTGAGCCCGGGGTGCGTGCAGACCGGTGCACCAGTGCTCCTGGTAGGATTGGAGTCCGGCCTGGCAAAGTCAAAAACCCAGCAAGTGTTGCCAGGCTCCTCTCTGAAGGCGAGCCCTTGTTCTGGAGGACCTTAGGGGAGATTTCACGTCTGTTACTCATGGCTGGAAGCAAAACTAACAATGCTCCAACACTAAATCATGTTTTTAGGACCTGCCCAAAGTATTGAGCATCTGACTCTGACTCTCATGCCAGTTAGCACCCTTTTGTGCCTACAATATTCTCTGCCAGGGAAGACTATGGAGGTGGTCACAGTGAAACAGCCCTAACAATTTCTGGGGCAAATGCTATTCCTCTATTCATAGCAGACAGGGCTCAACATGACACATCGGTTGATCCATCTACCCAGGTCTTACACCAGCACGTTTATACAGACTTTCCTAAATGACTACTAGTACTGATTTTGTTGAGCTTGACACACAAAATCTGGCTGGTTTACATTCACAGATGGATGACGCCCCTCTCACAGACCTCTTCCCTTGCTTGTGAAGGTTTTCAGAAAAGCAGTAAAAAACACTTGTTCTTTTCAAGATACTCTGACAGAGAATGTCCCAGAGGGCCTTCCCTGACATCTTTTGCACTTAGTGTATTCTCAGTAACACCAAACAATGTGTGCTTACTAAATTCCAGTGGACTTAGTCAAAATCTGCATTTGATAGAGGCACCTGAGACTTCAGGCAATTTAATATGTTCGTGTAAAATAAACAGTAAAAAAAATATGCTGGATCCAAAAAGCATGACTCACAGTCTATGTAGGAAAGTACCAAAGACTTCACGATGCACTGAGCATCACTTGCAGCAGTGGAAAAATAGTAAGGCTGGGCCCAGCAAGCACCCACGCTGCTTCACCGATTCTGAAAAGTGACATGTGAGCCAAATTTGAAAAGCATGTACCTTACTTAATGATACTCTATAGAGATTTCCATTCTAGGGTTATAATTCAAAGTTCATTTCTCTAAATTCTTTCTGTACCAGCAAAAGTAACTTGCCTTTATTGTTTCATAAACTACCATTGTAACATATTCCCTTTCTCCTACCTCTTGACAGGTAGTAATAAGGTTCCACCATTCTTTGAGTGATTTTATTTGAAGGCTTTATTATATATATGTATATATAAATACACACACACAAGAAATACGCACACACACGGACAGCTATTGAATTTTAGGTGTTTCTAAATGGTGATCCCTGTGCCTAAATTCTTTGTTTCCCAAAGCCTTAACAACTTTGTTAAACCATCTTATCCATTTTTGGACTTCTGTGTGACAGGGTTTAGATTTTCACCTATTTAAGTTGTGAAGACAAAAATAGTTTGGATTAGCTAATTAAATAAAATTTCACAGGACTCATGAATAGTATTGAAATAGGATCTGGTTTCTTGGAAAAGGAGACTTATACTTATTAAATTAAATACAGTCCAACTGGGCTCTTCTCAATCCCAAATAAGTGAAACAAAAGTTGGGTAGCTGTCTTAAAGAAGTTGCCTTACTACACAGCCCTCAGTCATCACAGAAATAATGCTGCTTATCAGGATTATCAAACACAAATGGCGAAGCACAAAATGTTCCTCCCTATGTTTCAAAGCAGCTCAAAAGGAATGATTTAAAAAAAAAAATGTCTCCAGAAAAGTGGACTGAGATACATACATTCTTTCATCCTGCTGGAGGAGCTAGCATTTGCCTTTATTACTTTCTGGTTGTGATTCCAAAAGTACTCAGTGCTGACCTTGTTCTGATTCCTCTGGAGCTACCAGCAAAACTTTTGCTAGCTCAGAAAGAAAGTATTGATGTTGGATGCTTTTTAAAGGAGCTTATTACCTTGGTATTGCAAAAGCATTTGTCTTGAGCTGGCAAAGGTTAAAAGAAAACCCAATAACAGAACAAAACAGAATAACAACCAAGTCTTTTTCGTGTTGAAGTAATGATTCATAAAAGGCTACATACCGGCATTCCTTAACCTTCAAAGGCTTTATTAGTTCTGCTTAGAACTGATCATCACCAGCGATGAGATTTTTAATATGCAAATAAGATAGCTGGCTGTGTTACAACTATGTCAGGTTTCCAGCCAGAAGGCAGAGGAGTTGAGCCTCAGCTCTGGAGCTGGCAGACCCAGGACAAGTGGAGTTTGGCAGGCTCCTGCAGGAAGCTGTGTCTCAAGTAGCTCTGCTCTTTATTTGAGGGTAGCAGGTGAGACATACAAAAGCAAGCTGTCCTTACGGAAAACAATTACACCATAAAACACTTGGTTAAAATTCAGTTGCTGCTTACAAATTAAGGGGTTTCATCCAAGGGCCTTTACCCAGAGTTTTATCTTTTTGCTGAATTCCTAACATACTGCTGAAGGATTTTAATTCTTTCTTGGTTGGTGTGGCAGCCAGAGGCACAATCAGCGATTTATACATCCTTGAGGGACACCTCTGGATATGGCAATCAACCCAGAAT